>CM053603.1:5822022-5908215 GCA_028646535.1 Procyon lotor
CCAATGTCCCTCTGCCTTGAAGGAATGGGGTGCAGGGAGGGTGCCTGCAAGGCTTGGACCCCCCAACCCGAGGGGGGTCCAGGGGGCCTGGGGGCTTACCGGAAGCGCTGCGTCTGATGGTGCAGGGGGCCTGCGTAGCGCCGGGCTGATGACTGGTAGAGGTGAGTGAGCAGGGCCTGCCCGGTCTTCTGACTCGGGTTGTTGGCGAACTTGACCGTGATGGGCTCTGCCGCGCCCAGCGGCTTCTGCCCGTTCAGTCCTTTGATGGCCTCCTCGGCCTCGATCCTCTTGTCAAAGCGGATGAATCCCACACCCCGAGAGACGCCTGCCAGGGAGTGAGGGCGTCCTGAGGACCCTGCCCCCTCCTCTGACCGCCTTTCCCGCTTCGCCCCCTGCCACGCCCACCTTCTCCACTTTGGTCCCACCTCCGTGCCTTTGCCCGGTGCCCTGCCACGTGCATCGTCCCCGGCAGCCTGACCTGTGACCTGGTCCACCAGGATGCGGGAGGTGATGATGCGGCCATACTGGGAGAACAGCTGCTCCATCTCCTTCTGGCTCATGGTCTTGGGGAGTCCACTGACATACAGGTTAGCATCACGGATGGATGCAGAACTGGGTCTGGCATAGGACACCTGCGGGGGCGGGGCAGGGAGACAGAGGTGAGGGGAAGACCCATTTCACGGATGGGGAGACTGAGGCCACGTCCCGATCACCAGCGAGCGGCGGAAGTGCCTCACCGGTTCACCCACTAAATATCTCTCAAGCAGTCTCCGGGGGCGGTGCCGGCCAGGGCCGAGGGAGGGGACGTGGCCATGGCCAATAATGTGGCCCAGTCTCCATAAAGGGGGGAGGGAAACCTGTCGCCGGGCCCCGAGGGGGCAGATGTCTCCCCGAGGACCTCCAGTCCCTGGTTCTCGCTCTCAACGCCGCACATTCTATCAAGATGTTTCCCGCTCCTTTGGAAAGTGAGCCCGGGACTCTGGCCCTTCTCTTTCTGACCACACTGGGGCCCTCGGGGTCACTTAGGTCTTTAGCCGCCACCTCAAAGCTGGTGACACCCAAATGTCCATGCCTAGCGTGGGCCTGACCCACAAGCTGCATACCTGTGTGACACCTGTCTCTGGGCGCCCCCCGAGGTCTCACAGGGGATCCCACTCAGTGAGGCTGCATCTAGCTCCCAGCTGTCTCCCAGCACGCCCCAGTTCAGTAGTGGCAGCTTTATCCTCCTGGGAGCTCAGGTCCCCAGCCTCTGTTGTCCCTGAGGCCCGTCTTTCAAACCCACATCCAACCCACCATCGATTCTTCCTCATTACCGGGAATCCACAATTCCATCACTTCCACTGCTGCGTCCTGGCCCACCTCCCACCATGGCTCACCCAGGCCAGTACAACATCCTCTACCCTGGTCCCCACTCCCACCCTAACCTCCCCAGTCTCTTTCCTCCACAGCTGCCAGAGGGCGCCTGTGAGCAACTGAGTCAGGGCACATCCTTCCTTTGCTCAGAACCTTCTGTGGCTCCCACCTTCCCCGGAGTAAAAGTCCTTCTCACGGATCCCAAGGTCCTGCACAACCTGCCCATGACCCCACTCCCTCACGCTCATCTCTGCCCAGACTTTCTCTGTTTCAGCCACTCCAGTCTCCTGCATGTGCCCCAAACACACCAGGCACACTTGAGCCTCAGGGCCTTTGCTTGGGCTGTTTCCCTGGGCCCGGAACACCCTTCCCCTCCCTTCTTCCTCCAGTCTCAACTGAAATGTCCTCCCTGTCCTCTTCCATCTGCATTTGGTCCTCCGCCCCTCCTCGCCAAGCACTTCTCCCAGTGGTCAATTAGACACGTTTTAGTACGATCATTCGATTTGTGTCATTAATTACAGTCCAGCCCAACAATGAAACTCTCTGCAGCTGTTTTAAAAAATGGTGGACGTGTATATTGATTTCCCAGAAACAGTGGCGAGTATTGTAAACGGGGGGAAAGAAAAGTCCATTTACAGAGCAGCCTGTGGTGTGAGATGTGACCCCATCTCATTGTGTGCTTATCCGTGTCCTGGAAACACAGTTTGGGGGGGCCGCCCCAGATGCTAACAGGTTGACCTAGAGCTGGCGGGGGCCCCCGGGGGCATGAGCTTCTGTTTCCACTTATTTCTGCCACTGTCTATTTTCTGTAGCCTTCTAAATTAACCTCTGGGTAGCTAAGGGTCATGGTCGGGGGTCCGGCTCTTTGTTTGGCATGGCGGGTTGGGAGGGCATAGCACTTCATTAGCAATAACTAATTAAAAAACTAACAGAAGGCCTACACCGGGCCGGGGGTGCGTCAAGGTGAGGGCACCACCGGGCTGGAGGTAGAGGGGTTCTAATTAACCAAGTGTGCGCACCTGGGGTCCGCCAGGAAACAAGCACAAACCCAGCAGCTGCTCTTCCCAGTAATAGTAATGCAAAATCACAGCCACGTATTTGATGGCTTCTACTCTGGCCGACGGGGCTGTGAGTTTTGAGGGCTGAGGGCTTTTTGATGAATCAGAGTTCAGGGTGAGGGGAAGACAGGCCTGAGCTCCTGGGTGGGTGTTTGGGGGTAATCAGGGCTCATTTGGGGCCCTGGGTAGGACTTCTGGGGTCTTGCCTACCCCCCCATGATGGGGACTGACCCAGGTCCCTCAGCCGGGTGTGGGCTCGGCCATACCCCCTCACCAGGACAGGTGTGGGCAGAATCTGCCAGAACACCTGGTTGGGACTGACCATACAACGGTGCTGCCCAGGCGGGGACACACACACACACACACACACACACACACACACACACACACACACACACACGAGGCCACCCCGTGCCACACTCTGCACAGCCTCAGTGCCTAGACCAGGGTGACTCAGGCTGCGAAGTCATCCCCAGAGGCTCTGGGGGGCTTGGAGAACTACAGTGAAGAGTCACAGAACCACACGCGGTCACCACTGCACGAGCCCACATCCCGCATGGGACACAGCCAGACACAGGCGCACAGCCCCGCCAGATCACAGCCGGAGTCGCAGCGTGTCACAAAGCACCCGTGCAATAAACACCACGTCCCACAGACACATAGTGACACAGCCAAAGTCTGTAATAGCCGGACTCATGTGATAACAGACACACAGTCACGGTGTCCCACAAACACAATGGCTCACAGCCCAGGGTATTGCGTACACACATGCACACATACACACGCTCACTCACGGTGTTGCCTTATGTGCGTACAGTGGCCCTCTGGATTTGTCGCTCTCATGCCCCAGGGCTCGAGTCTAGCTGGCCATGCAGGGACCCATCAGGTCATGACCTCATCCTTCCCCACAAGGCACAATGGGGAGAGGGAGAGATTCCTGCACCTCTGCTCCCTGAGTGAACCGGGGGCCAGATGGGCACACCCAGCTCAGCCTCCCCCAAGGTTCCAGAGCAGATTTGTGGGGCGGAGTCCAGACACCCCTAGGCGAACCTAGAGAGGGGGGTTTCCATGGCGATCCCCCCCTCAATCTGGGCTAGCAGAGTCCCAGCTGCAGCTGCTGAGAGGGGAGGTCGTCGGGGAGGGGCATTGCACAAAGGTGGGGGAGGGGCTCGCCCCTAATCCCGCCCTCCCAGACCCTAATTAGGCTCCAGATGGCAGATGGGCCCCCACCCCTCCCCCATTTCCATGACAAAGGCTGGGGGGACTGCCCAGGCGACCCTGGTCACTCTGCTACCTCCCTGAGCCGCCAGAGAATGTGGAGCTGATATTCTGACAAATAAGGAAACTGAGTTTCAGAGAGGCAGAGCCACTGGGTCCCCGCGTGCCCAGCTAGGAACCCTTGGAGGGGAGTCTGAACCACTCAGGGGGTGAACCATGGAGAAGGGTGGGTGGCAGTGGGGAAAAGGGTGTGTGGGGAAGGTGGGGGGCTGTGGGGGTTCAGTGGCAGTGAAAGGGGCAGTCCGAGAGGGCAGCGATACGGGGGGTTGGCGACAGCTGCAGACGGGTAGTCATGGGGGATGAGTAGCAGAGGGAAATGGGGGCACTAACCTTGATGGTCTTCGTCTGCAGTTTGAGGCCGTTGAGGGTGTTGATGGCTTTGTCTGCATCGTTGGGATCAGAGTAGTTCACAAACCCATAACCGAGGCTCTGCCCTGTGGGCAGGACCAGGATGATGACCTCCCCAGACCTACCAGCGTCCTCCCAGACCCAGTCCTGAGAGGCTGACTGCCATCGCTCAAGGTTATGAGACTCAGGATCCCCACCTTACTGTCCCCCAAGAGTACTTACTACCTTGTCCCCGGGACACCTCCGTTCCCCCAGAGTCCTGCCTGCCCCCATCACCCCTGAGACACCCTGCCAGGGGTCACGCCTGTCTCCCCATCACACCTCACACCCCCCAGGGTGCTACCCGCCCCCGTCACACCTGTGCTCCTGAGGCTACCACCTCTGTCCCCTCCCCCCCCACCTGCCAGCAGCCGCACCTGTGATCTTATCCCGAACCAACTTGCAGGATTCGATGTCACCAATGCTGCCAAAGAGACTCTTGAACTCGTCCTGGGTCATGTTCTGGGGCAGGTAGTTGACGATGAGGTTGGTCTTGCTGTCATCGGTGGCTCCGTTTGTCCCGAGGAGTGGCCCGTTGGGCAGGGCCGGGCCGGCCGGGCCCCCCGCCACCTGAGACTCCATGGCCCCGAGTATCTGCTGGAGACAACAGGCCACACCCGCTCACGGCCCAAGTCCCCACACGGGCGTCAGTGGGAGGGAGGAGGGGCTCGGAGGTGATGGCTTGGTCAAGTCTGACGTGGGTTTACACATGGAGAGAGGACCAGCATTATTCTCACAATCCCTTCCACTCCTCCAGCATAAGGCAAGCACCTTGCGTGTGATTTTACTTTCTGTGTCCACTGAGCTGTTTTTTATCATTTTTTTCTAAAAATGTATTTATTTGAGAGAGAGAGAAAGAGAAAGGGCAGAGGGGGAGGAAGAGAGAGAATCTCAAGCAGCCTCCCTCCCACCCAGCAACTGAGCCTGACATGGGCTTCAATCCCACAACCCTGATCATGACCTGAGCTGAAATCAAGAGCCGGATGTCCAACCGACTGAACCACCCAGGAGCCCCTATTATTTATGTGTTTAAGATTTCATTTTTAAGGGACGCCTGGGTGGCTCAGTTTGTTAAGTGCCTGACTTTGGTCCCAGGGGGTCCTGGGATCAAGCCTCGAATCCGACTCCCTGATCAGCAGGGAGTCTGCCTCTCCCTTGGCCTCTCCCCTAGCTTGTACTCTCTCTCTCACTCACTCTCTTTCTCTCTCAAATAAAAAATAAGGGCACCTGGGTGGCTCAGTCTGTTAAGCATCTGCCTTTGACTCCGGTCATGATCCCAGCGTTCTGGGATTGAGTCCTGCACAGGGCTTCCCTGCTCAGTGGGGAGTCTGCTTCTCCCTTTGCCTCTGCTCATGTTCTTTCTTTCTCTCCTTAATAAATGAATAAAATCTTAAAAAATAACAATAAGAATAAAAAATAAAGTCTTTTAAAAACGTATTTTAGGGGCGCCTGGGTGGCTCATTCGTTAGGCGTCTGCCTTCGGCTCAGGTCGTGATCCCAGGGTCCTGGGATCGAGCCTCACATCGGGCTCTCTGCTCAGCAGGAAGCCTGCTTCTCCCGCTACCACTCCCTTTGCTTGTGTTCCCTCTCTCGCTGTGTTTCTCTCTGTCAAATAAATAAAATCTTTTTAAAAAATAAATAAATAAAAATTAAAAAAACGTATTTTAAAGTAATCTCTACACCAAATGTGGGGCTCAACTCACACCCTTGAGATCAAGAGTTGTGTGCACTGACTGAGCCCGGTAGGTGTCCCTGAGCTATTTAAATATACAACATAATAACACCAGCAAATAATGACAGTTTTATTTCTTTATCTCCAACCTATATCTGTTACTTATTTTTCTTGTCTTATTGCAGGGGCTACAGTGCGATAGTGGCTTTTTTATTCATGATGTTAAGGGAAATGCTTTAAACATTTCACAGATAAATTTGATTTTTGCTGTGGGTTTTCACTTATGAATGTTTAATTTTATTCCTAGTATCCTAAGATGATTTTTTTTAAAGAATGGATGTTGAATTTTATTTAACGTTTTTTCCTACATCTCTTTCTTAATAATTGACATGTACTATTACATTAGTTTCAGGCATGTAACATAATGACTCAATATTTGTATGTATTGCAAAATTATCTCCACAATAGTCTAGTTAATGTCCATCACCATATATAGTTATTTTTTTTCCTGTGATGAGAACTTCTAAGATCTACTTCCTTAACAGTTTTCAAATATATTCTTCATGTATTTTACATATAAGGACCACGCAGAGAAGAATTTTAAAGCCACATCTGGGCTCAGCAGGAAACAGTGCTGGGATTATCTGTCATGGACACGGGAAGGTAAAGCAGCCAGAGTTTCCTAGGTATGCTCCGATGGCACAGTTGGTAGATAGGTGCCTTCACTTGAAAAATCAAATCGAGGGGCGCCTGGGTGGCTCAGTCGTTAAGCGTCTGCCTTCAGCTCAGGTCATGATCCCAGGGTCCTGGGATCGAGCCCCACATCGGGCTCCCTGCTCGGCAGGAAGCCTGCTTCTCCCACTACCATTCCCTCTGCTTGTGTTCCCTCTCTTGCTGTGTTTCTTGCTGTCAAATAAATAAACTCTTTAAAAAAAAAAGAAAAGAAAAATCAAATCGATTGGTAGGGTTTTCCGAAAGGGATGAATTAGGAAGGGTTAGAAGCCATATTCAGGGGCGCCTGGGTGGCTCAGTGGGTTAAAGCCTCTGCCTTCAGCTCAGGTCATGATCTCAGGGTCCTGGGATCGAGCCTCACATCAGGCTTTCTCTGCTCAGCAGGGAGCCTGCTTCCCCCTCTCTCTCTGCCTGCCTTCTTGCCTACTTGTGATCTCTCTCAGTCAAATAAATAAATAAAATTAAAAAAAAAAAAAAAAAAAGAAGCCATATTCAGTTTCAGCAGGAGAGATCACTGTGATTGATTAGCAGTGTCTTTGAGGCTACAGAATTAGAAAGTCAGCAGGTACACTTCATCTCAGCCCTCCCTGAGCCAAAATACAATACCATACTTGTTCCCAAATATTGGGCCTACTGTGTGCCAGGCACAGTGCAAAGCCCTCTATAGGCAATGTTTGTTTTTTTCTCATTCACAGCCACCCTGAAAAGAGAGGTTAATTTCCCCTGCCTAACATGCTGTGAACTGGATGCATATGTTCCCTCAAATTCATATTTTGAAAACTTAATCCCCAATGTGATGGCATTTGGATGTGGAGCCTTTGGGAGGTAATTAGGTCATGAGGGTGGAGCCCCCATGAATGGCATTCATGTCCTTATAAAAAGGGACAAGGGAGGGGTGTCTGCGTGGCTCAGATCATGATCCCAGGGTACCAGGATTGAGATCTGCATTGGGATCCCTGCTTGGTGGGAAGCCTGCTTCTCCCTCCTTATTCCCCCTGCTTGTGTTCCTTCTCTCACTGTGTCTCTCTCTGTCAAAAAGGGGGAGGGGGACAGGAGAGAAATGATCTCTCTCCACCATGTGAGGACACAGCAAAAAGAGGTCCATCTGCAAAGCAGGGAGCAAGTCCTTACTAGGAACCAACTCAGCTGGTACTTTGATCTTGGGCTTCCCAGCCTCCAGAAGAAAAAAATTTAGGAGAAATAAAAGTCTATTGCTTAAGTTCCCCAGTTTATAGTATTTTGTTAGAGCAGCCCAAGCTGACTAAGACACCAGAGGAGGAAAGTGAAGTTCAGCAATGTTTTAAAAATTGCTAAAGGTCACGCAGCTTATAAATGGTGAAACAGGGATTTGCACAGGAGCATTTCTGATCCAGCATCTGTATTTTCAACTTCCACTGCCAATAGAAGAACAGTGCCTGCTCTAACGTTTCTCAGCTATGTGTCCTCGGGTAGGCTCCATAATGTTTCTGGAGCTCTGCTCCACTTTGCTGCAAACTCCAAGTTATTGGCACAGTGACCCCAGGGAAGGATCTAAAGCCACACGTGGGTGCAGCTAGAAAGTATTCTGGAATCAGGTCTGCTATGGGGACAATCACAGGAAGCAGCTTGTCATGTCTGCCATCCCTGTTTCATAATCCTGACTATTAATATTGGTCCTGCCCCGTTGACATCTGTGGGCCAGGCACCGCTTGAAGAGCTTCCAGGCATCATTTCATTTATTTCTCCCAATCATCTTTAGAGACAGCAACACAGTCTCCATTTTATAAGTGAGGCAACCGAGCCCAGAGACGTTGAGTGCTATCGATGGGGAATTGGATCTCACATTTGGCTATGGTGGACTCCAGAGCTGTTTTTAATGACAGTGACCAATGCATGGGGACAGCTCTTACAGGTGTGTGTCCTCAGGGATGATCTTAGCTCTTCTTCGAGACTCTTATTAAAAGGATGGCACAGAGGGTCAACTCCCCTACATCTCCAGTTGGCTAAGAGTGGCTGTCCAGGGGCTTCGGGGAGAGTTATTCTGAAGTCCCTTCCAGACTGAGCAGGAACATACTCTGGGTTGATTAGCAATGTCTGCCACAGGCACTTGCCGTAAAGTGGGAATGCGCGCTACAGATCTGCATCCAGTTTCATAAGGTTAATACTTTACTGATGTCCACATATCAAGGCCCTGCTAGGTGCCAGACAAAATCCATTCTGTGACAATTTTCTGGCAATTCTTCCTACATCGATTATGGGACATTACGGGACTCTTTCCTTCATTTACCAGAAGAGGAAACTGAATCTCAGTGAAGGGGTTAGGGATTTACACAGGGCTGGCTAGCATGCAAATGGTGGAACAAGAATTCAAATCCAGAGCTCAGACATCAGAGCCTCCTTTACTAACAAGAAGGCCAATAATAGTAAAAATAATAGCAAAGTGAAACTGCCCAGGCATCACTACATTTAAACCCCACTCTGTTGGCTGAGTCTACCCATTCAATTCAACAAACATTTACTGGGCACCACCACGTGCCCATTTCAGGCTCCAACCTCCTCACTGTGTATCCGCCGACATTCACATTGCCTCTCTGGGCCTCTGTCCCACCACTAAAAATATGACACCAAGGTTCCCCACGCACAAAGATGGATCCTTCTGGGCTGGGAAAACTAGAATTCTGCGATTGGTTGATGATGTCTGCTATGGGACCCCTCCCCCAAATAATTAGCAGTCCACAAAGCGCCGTTTCAGGACACAGCAGGTTCCAGCTCTGGAACCCCTACTATGTGATGAGGTTTGACCACGGATCTGATTATCCCAGAGTGTACAGAGCCACCCTAAACGTCCTCAACTTGGATGGGGTTAAAAGGTAATTGGGATCTCGAGGCCCAGCCTACTAATCTCCCCAACACCCCATCTCCCTCCCATCTGTGCCAGAGCTTAGCAGGATCAGTGTCGCGTTTCCTCTGCAGCTCAGCCGGCTGAGCCGCTAATAGGGATCGGATTGGTGGAGACCACACCCGCCCGGCCCCAGCCCACGGCAAATGCATGGCCTGGGATGACTCCGGGATCGCAGGGACCTTGGAGGGCTGTCCCAGGTCAGGAGTGGAGGGATGAAGTCAGAAGGGAGAGGGAAGATCCAAGATGGGGAGGCAGAGACGAACTGGGAGCAATGGAACCTCCCCTCCCAGTCTCTCCGGCTTTTCTCTGGCTCTCTCTTTCTGTTTCTCTCTCCCTCTTTCCCCCCTCTGTTTCTCTGTCCTGCTCTCCCCTCTGAACTGGTCTGTCTCCCCCTCCCTTTCTCTGCTACTATTTCTTCAACTCTTTTGCACCATTGCACACACATATGACATTTGGATTTTGCAGGGAACACATGTGAGGTCACTTGTTCTGTAGACTTTTCTGTGACCGACCCCTTTGGCCCCAGCTGTGACCCCTCGGTCCCAGTCACAGTGATAGATGCCTGGGCACTGGCCACAATAGGGCATTGAGTGGCTATGCATGCTAAGGCAGGGCCACCACGTGGTGCTAACTAGGCTTCCCACTTCTGGGCCCTTCTCCCTCCATTTGGGCCCTCACTGTCTCAATTTATCCCCTCACTTCCTCCCAGTCTGTCCCCATGGTGGACTTCTGCCTGAGGGCCCTCCAGGGGAGTAACCAGGCCTTCCAGGGCTTCAAGGCCCTTGTGTGACCTCTGACCACACCCTCGGCCCTTTGTGCATCAGTTTCCCTCTTTCAAATGAAGGAACAGATCCGAGGAATGGATGCTGGACAGCTGTGGGGGTTCTGAGGATCCTCAGGAGGCTGCGCTCACGTTCCCGCAGCTGGGTTAGCCCCTGAGGCCCAGAGAGGGGAGGGTGCCTGCCTAAGGTCACACAGCAGGCAAGAATGGCCTCTCCGGCCTTTCTCTGAGCCAGGTGGGCGGGTCCCAGGGTCCCATGCAGGGAGGGAGTGCTGAGCATCCCTCCACCCACCGTGCTCGCCAAGACTTCAAGAAGAGGCCCAGAAAGAGACACAGCGCACAGAGACACACACACACAGACCGGAAAGACAGTAAGTACGGAAGAAGGAGGCCTGGGCTCTGGGACCAGACAAAGGACGCGCGGCGGCGCGGGGAGCGGAGTCGCGCGGCGGGGGCGGGGGTGGAGCCGGGGTGGGGCTAGGACTGGCCAGCCCCGCCCTCGGGATACGCCCGGGTTGCCGAGTGGAAATCCGAGGGCTCGGGCGAGGCCGGGCCCTGGGGGCCCCAGGGGGCGGGGTCCAGATGGGCGGGGCAGGGGCGTGGTTATACAGGGCGTGGCCGGGCGTGGCCGCAGTCTCGGGAGCTGACCAGCTCGGTGGTTGCTGAAAGCACCGGGAGTGGGGCGAGCGGCGCGGGCGGGCGGGCGCTCTCAAGGTCACCCCGAGGCCCAGGGCCCTGGCAGGGTGGGGCGCCTGGACTTGGCCTAGGAAACATCCCTGAGTTTCTTACCCCATCCCCCGTGGGGCGGGGGCCCAGGAGTCAGGAAGCCGCCCCCCCCACCCCCCGGCGGGCCCTCCTCTCCCCTCCCCCTCCCCGAAGCCTGAGGCGCCCGCGCGAGGCTACAGCCCGCTAAGAAGCTCCGAGAAACAAAGGGACGCGGCGGCAGCGGCGGCGGGCCCGCGGGGCCTCCGGGCGCGCCCCCTCCTCTCCCCTCCCCGCTTGCCGCAAGGTCGACGGGCTCGAGGACGAGACGCCCGGCTCCCCAGGCGCGGCCAGGGCCCGGGGCTCGCGATCCGACGCCACCCGCTTTCCCGGGGTTCTCGGGGAGGGCTTGCCGCCTTTTCCTGGCCCAGCACCAGTGAATGGGGCCCTGTGTTTGCCTGGGCGGCCTCCGGGGTCCGGGCCTGGATGGAGAAGGCATCCTCCGCTGCTGCGGCCCCTCCCCCATCAGGCCTGCTGGAGGGGGGCAATCCCGCCCCCAGGGCGCAGTAGGACGCCTCTCTGAATTAGAGTTCGGCTCCCTAAGGCCTCTCAGGCCAGACTCTATGCGCCCCCAGCACTCTGGGTGCGGCCCAGCCCACTCTCAGGCCCCAAGGCTCGGTCCTACCCCCCCACCAGGGCCTAGCTAGGCCTGGTCCTACCCCCCCCCATCTCCGCGGAGCCTGTTCCTAACCCCTCCCCAACCAGGTTCCATCTCAGCGACAAGGGAATACCTACAGTGACCATTCTTGTGTGCCCGGCGGGCGCGGTCCGTGTTGAGGGCGGCTCCGGGGGTGGTGCACTCCTTGGGGGGCGCTCGATGCTCACGCCGGGGTCCTGCCCGGGCGGCCTCTGGCGCGGCCGCTGCAGAGGTGTAGATGAAGGCGGCGGCTCCCTCGAGGGCCGGGGACGGGCCCGAGCCCGAGGACGCGCGCGCGGATAGCCGGGCCCCGGGGTGGCCTGCGGGCGGCAGGGGATGGAAAGAGGGAGCGGACGCGGGATTGAGAACGCCCCCTGCGCGGCCCCGCGGGGCCCGGGGAGGTTGCGCTTCCTGACAGAGATCGCGGCGCTCTGCCTTTCGCCGCCGCCCCTCGGCTGGGCCTGTCCAGTCCTGGATGCTCAGTCCTCTCCCCTCGCCCGCCCTCCCTCCCACCCTCCAGCCCGCGCTGCGCGCTCCGCGCTCTGGGCCGCGCCGCCGCCGCCCCCAGCCCTTTATAGGAGCAGCTGCCAGAGCCGACGTCGCTTATTGGCTGCGGCAGCTGAGCCCCGCCTCCTCCCGGCGCCCGACGGCGCGGCAGGTGGAAGCGAGCGCGCTCTGGCTGGGACTCCGCACCCCCAGAAAGCAAGCCCTGGGGGCTCGGGTTGCCAGATTCGGGCCCCTTCGCCCCCGTGAACCCTGCTTCCTACATTGCCGCCCCTTTTCGGGCGGGCTTTCTGACGGAAAGACAGGGACGGGTCCCCCTCCTCTGTCCAACACCCTGAGCTCTTGTAGCGAAGAGAATGAAGATTTATCTGTGGCCTGATTGGACAAACTTCCAGAGTGCTGTCCACCAAGAAGACTGGAAAGGGACGAGGAACCAAGATTTCTATGAGCAGAGCCCCACGTCCCCAGATTTAGGGCAGCAGGAGTAGTCTCCCAAGACCAATGGAGAAAGGTGGGAGTGTTAGAGGCTCTCCTCTGCCTGCAGAAGGAACTGGGACCCTCCGGCTTTTGACTGGGCTAAGTTCAAAAGATTCGTTAGAAAGGTGGGGACTGGCACCCCACAGTGCAAGGGCACTCGACACTTATCCAAGGGGGGTGAGGAAATTTGGAGCTTAGGATTCCAGGCCAAACCCACTGGCGCCTTTGGTTCCGGGAAACCAGCGGGCCTTCTCAGACCCCATAAATTTTTGGTGGGTGGATCCGTTGTATAAAAGTCCCGGCTTTCCGGGCGCGGGATTGGCCTGCCCGTGGAGTCACGCTTCTCAGCTAGGATGAATCTGGCTCCTCTCTTAGGCAATAGCGGTTGGGACAGCCTCCTTTGGTGCGCGGGCTCAAGGGCACGTTTACGTCGGGACGTCTATCTCAAGGGAGGAAGTGTTCTCACTAGGACAGGGTGGGTCACTTTCGACCGAGACTTCAGCACCACAGACAGCGGCCCGACGTCTGGCGAGGGCGCTGCGGGATGTGTAGGACCGGGCCCTTAATCCGGGACTCGTAGCCTCCACCCTATCTTCGTCCCTGCACGCCCTTTTAGGTTCCAGACTGTCCGAGAACGCCATCAAACCCTACGAGGAGAGCCTAATTTGACCAATCAGGAACTGCCTTCGAGAGAACCAATTGCGGGAGGATGCCCTCGAGATTGAGCCAATGAGACAGCGCGCAGCGGAGAGCACTGCCACGGGGATGGAGAAAACAGGCCAATCACAGTGGCCCGCGCAATCCGGGCGGTGGCGTTGCAGGTCCCCGGGTGGCCCCCTCTTGGGTTTGCCGGGGCGACCTGGCTGTCGAACCTAGAGACCCCGAACGAAGGCTTGTATCGCACACCGTATTCCTCCCTGCTCCTATCGGATTGCAAATTGTGCCTGTGGCGAGAGGGGAGCTCCTCCTGGGCGCACGGACCCGGCTGCGGTTTCCATGGAAACTGCTGGCTCTGGATGTGCGGGGATAGCGAAGGGGACTGAGCCCTGGGAGATTTGGTGAGCTCGCGTGGGTGGCCCCAACGGCCGGACTTGCTCATCCTCGCTGGCACTTCCGTCCCTGGGTGGGATAACCCTTGGTCCAAAGTGTAAAATGAAGCCTAGCTGTGGCCCCACCCCCAGGAGCTGAGGAGGAGCCAAGGGGCCAATCTGCGCGTGGCGCCACAGGGCTCCCTCGGGCACGTGCCCGGGCTCGCGGATGCGGTCCCTGGGGTCACGTGGCTGCAGCCACCAGGGCCCACGCAGCTCGCGCGCCACCTGGCGGCCGCCGGCCTCTAATTGCTCCCCGCTTCTCTTGCGGGCAGCCGGCAGGAGGCGGCGGCGACCTCAGCATCTTCCTCCGGGAAATGGGGCCAGGGCAGCTGCCCTGTCGCTGCCAGCTCCCCTCCCCACCGCGGCTTCCTGTTCCAGGAACACGCCGAGCCGTTCTACCTCGGGGCTTTGGCACTGGCTGTTCCTTCGGCCTGGGATTTGCCTCCTCCAGCTTTCTTCAGGGATGGAACCTCTTTGTCATTCTAGTCTACGCTCAAATGCCAGCTTCTCAGAGAGGACCTCCCTGACCACCGATTTAAACAGCCAGAAACTAACATCACTCTATTTCCTGCACGGTGCTTGTCACAGCTGTAGATGTCTTACTTAGGGATCTACTGAATATCTCCCCAACCGGTCCCTGAGCTCCCTGACGGTGGGGAATGTGTATTCCGTGGGGGGATTCAGGAGTGGGCATCAGGATCTTGAGTCTTGGGAGATGTCCAGTGGCCTCGCAGGCTCCCAACCTCCTACCCCTGGGCCTGTGACAGGGAGTGCTGGGTGCTGTCAGGCCCAGCTAGCTGAGGCCTAGCAGAGGCTGTCAGGAAAAGAGCATCGTCCGGCATGTAGAGGCATCACCGCCTGCCTTGACCTTGCTCAGGAAGGGACCAAGATGGAGACAAAGAGGGGCCCGCCCCCCCCAATCATCCAGGCCTAGGGGAAGGGCGTCTCCTTTCTCGCTCTTTAATCTCGCTCTGCTCTCTTAACACAGTTCTAGCAGTGAGGCTCCAGGCGCCACCTCCACAGTTAGGGTGGGGTTGGGGGGGGACCAGCCCCGGGGGGGCGGGGCCCAGCCCTGGGGCAGGGCAGGGGCGCCTCCTTCCGGCCGGCGGTCCGGGAGGCCCCCGTGGCTGTCTGGGCCCGGGCAAGCCCGGGCGTCGTGTCCGAGAGGACGAATAAATAGGGGTGGTCAGTGGTTGGATGGGTCAGGCTGGCTTGTGGTCCGGGTGGCTTTTGAGCGTGTGGAACTTGACACTGTCCAGCTTCTCGAAGCGCTTCCCACAGCGCTCGCACGTGAAGTTGTACTGCACCTCGGCCGTGTGCTTCTTCATGTGCCAGTTGAGCGATGCGCGCTGTCGGCACTGGTAGCCACAGATCTCGCACCTGCCGGGAGCCGGCGGGCGACACCAGGGGACAGGGTCAGACGGGGGTGGGGCCGCATTGGGGGTGAGGCCCAAACTAGGAGGACCCAGCCAGCCGCTGCCCCCACCCCCTCAACCCGAAGGGTGGACCCGCAGGGGGTGGGTCCGGACCCACACCTCCCGGCAACCCGCCCCCCTCACGGGGAAACCTGTCACTCACTGCAGGGGCGTCTCGCCGGTGTGTGTGCGTCGGTGTACCTCCAGGTGGTTCTTCCTCTTGAAGGACTTGCCGCAGGTTTCGCAGGTGAATTCACGGACACCTGGGGGAGACGCGGGGCTTAGCACGTTGCCCTCTGGGGGCAGGGACACCAGATCCCACAGCCTCTGGGAGCCACTGCTGACTCTAATGAGGAGGGCGGTTGATACCGAGGGCAGCTCACGACCCCACCCCCCCAGGAGGCTCAGGCAGGCTGCGGGGGAGGGCGCTGGGGCTGGGAGCTCGGCTCCCCGGGTGGCACCGAGTGCAAAATGTCAAGCCAAAGGGGGTCTGAATTTGACCCCAATATTTGAACTTTGGGGCGATTTCACATAGAAATCCAAGGTTCCCGGGGCGCCTGGGTGGCTCAGTGGGTTAAGCTTCTGCCTTCCACTCAGGTCATGATCTCAGGGTCCTGGGATCCAGCGCAGCATGGGGCTCTCTGCTCTGCAGGGATCCTACTTTCACCTCTCTCTCTGCCTGCCTCTCTGCCTACTTGTGATCTCTCTCTCTCTGTCAAATAAGTAAATAAAATATTAAAAAAAAAGAAAAAGAAATCCAAGGTTCCCACCTCTTGAAAAATCTGAAGTCGTGCCCTCCAGCTGGATACAAACAGCACAGCTACCCACTGAGTCAGCAGCCCACACCCTAGGGGACAACCCTAGGGCAGGGCAGTCCTATGCTTGAGGACCCAGTGCTCCCTGGGGTTTCAGCCCGCCTGCCCCTGCCCTAGATCCAAGGCCTATGACCCCTTGCCCCATGCTGCCAGCCCCACCCTGGGCCTGACCTGAATGGATGATCATGTGTCGCCGCAGGTGGTTGGATAAATAGAACTTCTTGCCGCAGCCAGGGTGTGGACACACCTTGGTCTTCCCTTTCCGATGCACAAGATTGACATGGTTCTGCAGGCAAGGAGTGGGGCTGTGGGTGCCATGGACCCACCTCCAGGGCTCTCCACGGTGGGGACAGATAAGGGTAGCTGGGAGGCAGGCTGGGGCCAGCCTTTCTGGAGAAGGGAAGAGGGGTGCCCTTGCCCTTGCCCTTTCGAGGGCCTCCTGGCTCTCAGCAAAGGCCCAAGGGCACAAACTGGGATCAACCATAGCTTTCTTGGGCACCTCCAACAGCCAGGCCCTGGGCTGGGACATCAGTCAGCCTTGTCATAACCTTGCAGTGGGGCCCTGCTATTGGCCCGGTTTTATGGATGGGGAGATGAGGCTCCAGGGGCAGAGGGTTTGGCCCATGTCTCACGGTGGGTAGTGGCAGGCCTGGCCTGGGTTCTAGGACTCTCAGCCCCATAGCAGGCTTTGCCACATAGCTGTGCTGAGCCCATGGTCTGGGGCAGGGAGCCCCCTCAGTCATTCCTTCGTTCTTTTATTTTTCTACTCACCAGCACATCTGTAGCTCCAGGGCCCAGCACTAGGCCTGGTACCCGGTAGGTGCTCAACACAATGCTGGAAAATGAGACTGGGCAAATTCAAAGGCCTACTGGCGCCGCCTCCTGCCACAGGCGGGAATGTGACAAGACCCTTGGGGCATCCCACCCAGGCTCCTGAGGACAAACTCCAGGGACGTCCTGGTGGTGTGGTGACCTGGGGCTTGCAGGCCCCATCAGCCTTGGGGGGACTAGGGTGGGCTTCCTGGTAGAGAGGCCTCCCAAGCCGAGCCCAGAGAAGCAGTATCCGGAGCCAAGAAGGTGGCCGGGGCAAAAGCAGGCTGAGTCCAGGATGGCTAGAAGGCAGGACAAGGGCACTGGAGAGCAGGAAGGGGAGGCAGCGAGGTGATGCCGGGCGCCCTAAGGACGAGGCAGGGTCTGGGCTGGTGGTCTCACCTGGAAACTGCTGAGGGCCACGTAGACCTGGCTGCAGCCCTCATAGGGGCAGTGGAACATCTCCAGCAGGCCGTCGGCGTCCATCACCCGAGTCCGCTTGCTCCGCCGCCTCCTAGAGGGGAAGGGCCTGTGGCGTCAGGGCTCTCACACCAGGCAGGCTGTGGGCCCGTGGGCTGCTCCTCATCCCAGCCCCCGGCTGCCCAGGCACCCACTTCTCGGGCTCCTTGGGGATCTCATAGATGATGGCCGACATGTCACTGCCGTCCAGCTCCTCCCCGTCCGCGTCTGCTTCGGGCTCAGCGCTCTCAGGCACCGTCGCCGCCAGCTCTGCCAGCTCTGGGGCCACGGGCTCCTCCTTCTCCTCCTTCTTAAGCATGTACAGGTCCTCCTTCTCTACGGGGGCGGACACGGGGCGGGTGTCCGTGGGGAGGACTTGCGTGGTGGAGGAGCTGGCTCCAGGGCCGCCCTTCCGCCCTCCCCGCTCCTCCCTGGTCCCGCCCCAATCCGTGCCAGAGACCCCAGCAGCATCCCCTCTGCCACCCTGCCCTCCGGCCCCCCGCCAGACCTTTCTTGGTCTCGATGCCTGCCGTGGCGGCAGGGTCCATGGTGCCGGGCTGGCTGCCCTCGGGCTCCGTCTGGGTGTAGGCCGCCACGCCCTCCATCATGGTGCAGGGCACCTCGTCCCCCAGGCCCCCAGTGGGGGCACCACTGCCTGCGGCCACGTTGAGATGGATGCCCTCGGCCGTGAGGGCATCGTAGCCGGGCCCGGCGATGATGATCACCTGCGAGCCGGGCACCATGCCCGGCATGGGACAGCTGGCCACCACCTCGCCCAGCGCCTCCTGGGGCATATTCTCAAAGAGGGTGCCGGGGCCCGGGCCCACTTGCACAGGCACCGGCACGCACACCACCGTCTCCAGGGCCTCAGGCCCGCTGCCTGCAGGGTTGGGGCACAGCGGGGTGCCCTGCTCGGCCAGGCTCTCCACGTGGTGGACGTCGAAGGGGATGTGCACGCCCTCCTGCGTGATGAGCCCACTGCTGCCCGCCGGGCTGGTGGGGGTGACTGCCGCCGCCGCGCCCGCCGCCGCCACCTTGGCCGGCTGACTCTCAGGGGGCTCCTCGGAGTCGGAGCCTGAGCCCGAGCTGGAGGAGTCGGAGCTGCCAGCTGCCAGGCCATTGCCCACTGTGGTGACAGAGGAAAGGGGGCGGTCACGATAGCAACAGTGGCAGCCACCGTATCCGTCGAGGGCTCACTAGGGGCTGGGCACGGTAACCGCCTCAGAGCCACAAAGCCCGGTCATTTCTCAGTCCCCCTTGTGCCCCGACCATCCCTGTTCCTCAGAGACGCTCTCCTCCCTCAGCTTGTACACCCGAATTCCGGCCCCTCTCTGGTGGCCCTTTCTTAGCCTCGTTGGCTCCTACAGGTCTGGAAGGTTCCAGCCAGGGCTCTCCTCACCCCAGGGTCTCAGCTAGCCTGACGGTAGTAAACAGTGCCCTCATTCTTGACACCAGCTGGGCGTCTGACAATTCGATCCAGATGGCACGGGTTACGGGCTCCGGTCCCACAAGACTGCCTGCCCCCACTTCAGACACTGACTATAAGACCCAGGCCATTGTAATTCTGGCTATAAATTATGGGCTTCTATGACACTCTCTTTAGGTTCAATAATTTGCTAGAACGACTCACAGAACTCAGGAAAACACTTCACTTACGGCTATAGCTTTAGCACAAAAGACGAAACTCAGCGATAATCAGATGGAAGAGGCGCCCAGGGCGAGGGGTAGGGGCTGGGCGGGAGCTGTCTTGCCCTCTTCAGACGCACCACCCTCCTAGCACCTCTGGGTGTTCGCCGACTCGCAAGCTCCTTGGACCTCCTTGTACAAGAGTTTCTGCAACCCAGTCTTCAGCCCCAGTCTACTCCTTGGGAGTCGGGGTGGGGGGCTGAGAGACTCCCCACTGCTGATCATGTGTCTTTGGTGACCAGCCTCCATCCCGAAGCTATCTAGGGGACCCTGCCTGAGTCACCTAGATTAGGACAGACTCGGGTGTGTTCCAAAGGGGCCGCTTATGAAAGGGGCTCACGATGAATAAGGAAGAACGTTCCCATCACTCAGGAAATTCCAAGGGTTTTAGGAGCTCTGTGCCAGGAACCAGGGACAGAGATCAAATATTGATTTTTAGGGGTGCCTGGGTGGCCAAGTCGTTAAGCGTCTGCCTTCAGCTCAGGTCGTGATTCCAGGGTCCTGGGATTGAGCCCCGCATTGGGCCCCCTGCTCAGCGGGAAGCCTGGTTCTCCTTCTCCTACTCCCCCTGCTTGTATTCCCTCTCTCGCTATCTCTCTGTCTCTGTCAAATAAATAAATAAAATCTTTAAAAATATATATATATTGATTTTTATTACTCTGCCCTCACCCATACCTAATGCCCCCATGGGAACAGCTCCAGCCCGGCCCTCCTGTGGGGCCGGGGCTCTTACCTCCCACTGCCTCCTCTGCTGCCCTCAGGGGGGTCTCAGAGCCACCTCAGAGTGGGCTCAGCAATTCTGGGCTCCGAATCTTCCCTGAGAAAAAGCCCACACCCTTTGCAGACATCCCCGTCTCAGGGGATGACGGCGGCTCTGTCCTCCCAGGAGCTCAGGCCAAACCAAGTCCAAGGGCTGCCCCTGACTTCTCTTTCCCTCACAGCCACTTTCAGTCTTTCAGCAAACCCCGTTGGCTCTACATCCTCATATATAGGGATACTAGGCAGGTTCCTGCCTCAGGCCCTTTGCATTTGCTGTTTGCTCTGCCTGAATACTCTTCTCTCGGACACCTGCAGGGGCTCCCTCCCTCACCTTCATCAGACTCTTTCCTAAAATGCTCTTTATCTAGGGAAGCCTCTGACCCCTTTATCTCAAATAGCATTCTTTTCTCTCCGTAATTTTCCTCCGAAATACCACCCTCCGCTGTACTCTAGATTTTAATTGTTTATCTTGTTTCCTCTCTGCATCCCCTCTAGATCATGAGCTCCCCAAGGATGGGGGGCCCTGGGCACAGGCCCCAGGGCCCAGAAGGCCGCCTGGTGCGCACTGAGCACACGGTTGTAAAAACGAATGAATCTCAGCCCGATGCTGTGATGAAGGTCAAGGAGACCAATGTTTCACCCAGGTGATTTTGTGCTAAAGTCCACACACGGGGGGAGAAAAGGGGACAGAAAAATCAAGGACTGACCCTTGGTTACACACTCATGACAAAGTCGGGGCACATTGTCTGGGGACACGCGTCCTACCCTCCTGGAAGGTCCCATGGGGCACACAGGCTCTGGGGCCAGACTTCGGGGCTGGGATCTTGGTGCTCCCCCCTCTAGCGGTGTGAGTGTGGAGGCCTTACATAACCCCTCTGGGCCTGGGGATAAGTTGGCACCTACCCCAGGGGCTGTCTGTGGTAATGAGGAGATATGGGTAAAGGGCCTAGGACAGTACCAGGCTCTGAGTAAGCACCCTACCAGTGTTTTCTATTACCATTCTTATCATAATGCCCCATAGCTGACTCAAGGCCCCCAGAGGGCAGCAGGGGCCGGGTAGGGGGATCAGCCCTTCCTTGTAACACCCTATAATCTGCAGGGCGAGTTGAGACCCTGGAGCAGGGGGCAGTGACCCAGTGAGCTGGGGGCGCGGCCTGGGTGTGCGGCTGCCTCCCCGGCTGTAGCCTCCGGCTGTGAGGGCCGGACTGGGCTTCTTTCCAGGTGATCAGCGCAGGAATCACAGACAGGGCCTCTCACAGTCCCGGCAGGAGGTGCTCCGACTTAGTGAGGAGCAGGCACGCCACCCCAGGCAGAGAGCTGATAAGGGAGCTGCTGAGGGAACGGGCTGGGGACAGGGACACGGCCCCTCCCCCTCCCGGCAGCCCGCCGATCTCAGCATTCATTCCTGAGAGCCAGATCCCGCAGCCACTGGGGTCAAAGTTGGGTGGGGGTGCAGGGGGGCTCCTCTGGGTGCCACCCCCAGCCCAGCGGACCCGTCACCAGAGGGGTCAGTCGCAATTCATCCTGGGGCCTTGGTTTTCCCTATTGTAGCCAAGGGGGGCTGGTGGGGGGCTTGGGTCCAGGGGGTGGGGGGGACGGGGAGAGGACGGCCAGGAGGCCAGCTGCACGGTGGGCTCTGGCTGACACACACGGGACAGCCGTTGGCCGGGGGGCCCACCTGGAACACCTCTCGCCCACGGCTTCCCCTCGGCCAGCTGGGATGCCACCTGCTCTGTGATTCCTGCCAGCGTGGGCTCAGCCCTGGCGACTGACCTCACCCTCGGCCCTGGCAGGGCACCTGGCAGCGGGCCCCGTGCTCCTTCTCGCAGCCGAAGCTGAGATCCTGAGGCCACCCGCCGTGTCTCCTCTGCTCCCCCGCCAGGGCCAACTGGGCCTCGGGAACTGAGTCCCTCCCGGTCCTGCTGCCGACTCAGGACATGTGACCCACATGGGCCGGCAGACGAGGGGCAGGGGCAGAGCGGGGAGAGACAGATGGGGGAAGGTAGTGGGGTGTCGGGGAGACAGGGAGAGACTGGGGGGCAGGGAGAAGGCAGGAGACAGAAGGCAGGGGATGAAACAGAAGAGAGAGAGAGAGAGGGAGGGAGGGGGAGCGAGAGAGAGCTCACGAACAGAGAATGGGGAGGAGGGAGGAGCACAGGGCAGAGCGGGGAAGGCTGGGAGCGACAGCCCAGACCTGAAAGGGAAAGGGCCAGGGAAAACAGAGAAGGAGGCAAAGGCCAGGAGAGCAGCGGGTCAGGGCGCTCGGCCTCGCCCCTTCCCTCCAGCCGCTGAGCCAGGTTTCCCGGCCCCCAGCCCGGCTGGCCTTGGGCACTGGTGGGTCAAGCTGTCACAGCTGTCCCTCTGGAAAATGGGGGCCGCCGCCTCTTGGCCCCAGAAGGACTTGGAAGGCGGCAGCCCAGCCTGTGGGGTCGGGGCGCCGTCCCCGAGGCCAATGCCGGCCTCCTTGCTCTGCAAGCGGCCGGGGGGGTGGGGGGCGGCAGTGGGGGGTGGGTGTCCCAGGCGGCGCCCTCGCCCCTCGGACCCACCTTTGTCACTGTCGGGGTCTGACTCGCTGAGGGGCTTCAGGGGCGAGTGCAGGTCCTGGAAGTAGCGGTGGCCGGCCTCGCACTGCCACACGGCCGTGGTGTACAGGCCAAAGGTGGGGTCTAGCTCGGCCAGGTGTGGCTCGTACGGGCAACGGTGCTTGTGGTCCTCGTACCAGATCACTACGTTCTTCAGGCAGTTCACGTTGCGTCGCCTCCCTGCACACACAGGGCGGGGCACGGAGTCAGGGACAGTGATCACCACCCCCCACCCCAACCAAGGGTCCCAGGACACCTCGGCCTCCAGACACCTTCCTGTACCCCGTCCAGGCCCGTCCCCCATCTGCAGATGAAGAAACAGGCTCTGCGAGGTGGGATCCACGCGGGTGAGGATGGAGACCGGCCACACGGTCCTCGCTGAGCAAGTGAAACCGCATCAACTATGGAGCTCGGCGCGTGGTAGGTGCTTAGCAGCTGCTTGGGGTTAAGAGACTCACCCTCGTCTCTGTTCTGGACCCCTGAGTCCCCTCTGCCCTGGTCTCTCGGCTCCCACATTTGTCCCACTTCCAGTCTACTCAGCCTGCGGCAGACAGAGGGCGCCTGCTGCAAACACTTGAGTCCGGCCCAGAAGCCACCAGGGCTCCTACCTGGCTGGGGGCTAAACCACAAATCCTCCCCAGAGCCACCAGGCCCTGCTCTGGCCTTCTCCTTGATTACTTCATCCCAGCCTCAAGGCCTCCTCCCTGTTCCTGAAACCACTCAGGGTAGGCCCTACCTCAGGGCCTTTGCACGGTCTGTGTCTCCTTCCGGATGACTACCTTGCCCTTTCCCCTTCACTCAGGTCTTTCCTTCAGCCTGCCGCCCCCTCCCTGCTGTCCTTCTAGCTGACCTGACTTGCTCTTCTTTTTTTTCCAGGTAGCACCTAGATCCCATCTGCGGTTATCAGCGTCCGTGTTTCTGTCTTCCCTGCTAGAATGCCAGCCCCCCAAGGGCGGGGACACCTGTCTGTTGCCCCGCTTTTGTCCCCAGTGCCTACACGGGGCCTGGTGCATAGTATGCTCGCTGGATGAGTAACAGATGCTTCAAGGAGGTCCCAGTGGATCCCAACTGCGGGGTTCGGATCCTGACTGCCACTTTGTAGCCCGGTGACTCCAGCTTCTCTGAATCTCAGCCACCCCTTCTGGGCCAGGGGAGAATAACAGTCCCCATTCCTCGCGGGCCGCCAGAGAGAAGGCAGGGCACGGAATAGGGCTGGGTACATTGGGAATGCCTGAGAAATGGAATCTGTGATTTGTCTAATGACGCTGGTCTTGCAGCCAAGGGGGAGGAAAACTTCCTCCCGACCTTCCAGGCTAGGAGACGAGGAGGGTGCCCAGAAGGGTCCTGGGGCCTGGGGATGTTGTCTGGGGCCTCCCACCCTGTGATGAGGTACCCTGCCCCTAGCTGGCCCTCCAGGCTGGCGCTTGCCTCCTGATCTCCCTCCTCACCCCTTTGGGATTTGGAGGCCACAGACTTAGCTCGGGCCTCACCCCTGACAACTGTGACAAGTGGCGGGACTCACAGCCGCCAGACGGCTGTTCCCGGACCACTGGCCCTCACCCTCCTCCAACTGTGACAAGGCCCGGGACCCACAGTGCCACGGCTCAGAGGTCACGGCCAAGGGGCGGGAGCAACGCACGGCAGACCTCTGCTCTGACTGTTGGCACCCCGCTCCTGCAGTCTGGCACGTGACCCGCGCTTAAGGTCCCCGCACAAGCTCCTCCCTCGGCCCCGTCCAGCTCTTCCCTGGGGGACTCCCATGCACCAGGCGGGACACCGCAGGAGCTAAGGGGACTGCTCAGGTGACATGGGTGTGGGCTCTGGCCTGGCCCCTCGCCAGCTGTGCAGCACGGGATGGGGACTTGGCCTTTTCTGTGTGAGATAAGGGGTCGCAGAGGCACCCCCACAGGGCACAGCACAGGTGCCAGTCCCCAGCCGCTCCCCGGGTCAGGCCCTTCCTCTGGGCCCCCAGTGTCCCTGCTTCCCTGCCACGGCCCTACTGGGCCTGTCCCCCGTCTCCCCCTGAGACTGTGGGCTCTGAGAGGGCAGGGCTGGGTCTGTGCCAGTCCGCTCAGCACTGGCCCATGCAGGGCCTGACCATGAGTGAGGGAACAATCAACAAAGCCACTTGCTCCCAACACCCATCCCCTCCCTGCTGGCTGCACCCCACTTACTTTTCTTCCGCTTTGGCTTTTTGGGGACCTGCTCCCAAGGCTTCCTGTAAGAGAGAGAGAGGCAGGGGCAGTGAACACAGGGCGAGGCTAGTGACAGCACCCTGCTGCGAGGCTGAACTGTAGCTGCTGTCCCGTGTCCCCGGGGTCTGCGTGTGGCCTCTCTCCTCCACGCACACCAGCCCTGGGACTGTGGTCCAGCATTGCCACCCAGTTCACCGAGTGGGAAAATGAGGCTGAGGAGTGAGGCTGCCTGCCCAGGGGCCTGTGGCCAGGGAGTGGAGAACTCAGGAAAGGGGTAACAGAAAGTCAGTGTGGCCAGAATTCTATACTGGCCCCCCGATTCCCAACCCTGGGTCACACGCAGTAATGTAATCCTCTCCCCATGAATGGGACGGCCTGAGAATATGCTGGGATACCACTCCTGTGCCTAGGTGACTTGGAATGAATCAGGAGGCAGCTTTCCAAGGTGGGCCTGGCCTAATCAGGGGAGTCCTTGAGGCCGAGACTAGGAGAGGCCTATGAGGGACTGGGACCTGAGAATGGCCTCTGGGAGTGGACAGCAATCCTGGTTGACAGCCTCAAGGCTGTGGGGACCTCAGCTGTACAACCCAGGAGGGAATGAATTCTGCCATGCTCCGAGGGAGCCTGGAAACAGCTCCTTCCCTAGTTGAACCTCCAGATGAAGACGGGGGCAGCTGAAACCCTTGTTTCAGCCCTGTGATACCCTGCACAGAAGATCCAGCCTGAATGTGCTGGACTCCTGACCCACAGAAATGTGAGACAGTTCATGTGGTTTTAAGCCACTAAGCCCATGGCCGTTTATTCTGTAGCAATAGGACATTCATGGAGTCGGCCTCAAAACCTACACGGCCCTATCCAGGGCCCAGCAGCTCCCGCCCCTCAGGGTGGCTGAGAGCCCTGGGGAGACAGTCAGACGGAGCCAGGAGGGCTGGCCCTGCTGAGGACCCTGCCCCCGCCCCCCAAGGTGCTGCTCCCTCCACCTGTTCTGCCCCGCAGCCAGCTCGGGCCCACATGCTCCCGTCGCTGTGCCACCTGCCTCTGGGGCCTTCCCCACTTTGGCTGGAGCCCCACACCCTGACCGAGTGCCGCCGTGACTGAGGCCTCAGGGAGCCCAAACACTGGGGCCCCCCAAGGCTTCGCACCCCCGGATGGCCACCAGAACTGCCAGGTGGGACCCTGACCCCATACAGTCCGCTCGGCCGGGGCCCCGTACTGGCTCTATGCGCATGGAGCGCAGATGCCTCGGAGTTAGCTCTCCCGTGCCTGCTGGGTTCCCCCTGCCTTCCTGACACCACGCTTCTCGGTCTGTCCGCCTGCTCTGGCTGCTTCCTCATCCTTCCTTTGTAAAAATTAAATGAATTTATTTAAGTAATCTCTACACCCAGGGTACCTGGGTGGCTCCGTCGGTTAAGCGTCTGACTCTTGATCTCAGTTCTGGTTTCTGGGTTGTGAGATCGCTCAGCGGGGAATCTGCTTAAGATTCTCTCCTTCCCCTCTCTCTCTCCTCTCTGCCCCTCCCCCCATTCGCACTCTTTCTCTCTCACCCTCAAATAAATAAATAAATCTTAAAAAACAAATAAGTAATCTCTGCACCCAACATGTGGCTTGAGCTCATGAGCCCGAGATGAAGGGTCACCTCCTCTCCCAACTGCGCCAGCCAGGTGCCCCTGAGACCCTGGGTGACCTTGCCTCCCCGTGCCTCAGTTCCCCATCTGTAGCATGGGATCATAACCGTCCCTTCCCTGTGGGCCTGGCATGAGGTTATGCGCACTGAAAGAGCTCGGCGCAGCCGCTGGCACTTAGTAACCGCTCAGCAAGTGGTAGAGATCATCGAGATTACCGATGTTCTCACAGGGCCTGGCCTCCCCGCTGTGGCCCAGACCCTGCTCTCCCCACAAATCACCCCGACAGGCAGTCCAGGGTCTCGTGTCGGCTTCACCATCTACCCCACCTCTACAGGCTGACAATTCACAGTCCCCACACCCTGCATCTGGTCCCAGGGCAGCTCTCCCAGGCTCCTCTGCCCCCCCTGCCCCCGTCCAGGTCTCTGCCGGCCCCCATCCCAGATGCCTCCATCCCTCCCCTCCGAGGGGGCAGGGCGGCTGCCCAGATCCTCACCCAAGCCCAAGCCCAAGCCCAAACGCCCGTGGTCACCTCTGTGCGCTCACAGCCTTGCCCTGACTGGGGCGCTGGGAACAGCGCTTAGTGCTGGGGACGGGCTTGGGCACCAGTCAGATCCAAGTTCAAATCTCCTCTCTGCTCTTAACTAGCTGTGTGACCTTGAGCAGGTCTCATCCCTCTGAGCCTCAGTGTCCTCATCTGGCAAGTGGGGAAAATAGCAGTGCCTCCCACACAGAGTCGCTGTGGCGATGAAAGGAGGCCAGACTTCAAACCGCCTTCCCTGCCCCTGCCCCGGTCTCCAGGTTCCAGCCCTGTTTGAGGACCGCAGCTGCTGGGGCTTCTCTGGGGCTCTGCTTTCCTCTGCCATTTGGTTTCACGCTTGACCCCATCATCCCCACCAAGTGTCCCAACACACCATCAGCTCTTCTACGCTGGATTTAAATAATCTGGAGCCCTTTCCCTGCCAAGTCCCTCCCATTCCTCTGCCCCCCGCTTTGAGCTGTCTTCCTGTTTACTCCATCTCCCTCAAGCCCCTTGAGTCAGGATCTTCTTTGCCACAAACTGCCCCGTTCTGGCCCCTGGGGGTGGCTGCCTCCCCTGGCCCAGCAGTGTTTGACTGCAGATCCCTCCCTCGGCCTCCAGGATGCCACCCCAGGGG
Source organism: Procyon lotor (assembly GCA_028646535.1). Lineage (NCBI taxonomy): Eukaryota > Metazoa > Chordata > Mammalia > Carnivora > Procyonidae > Procyon > Procyon lotor. Next base: position 5,849,136 of record CM053603.1, read on the forward strand.
GTTCCCCACCAGCCTCCTGGCTGCTGCTGCTCCCTCCTCTCCCTGAATTCTCTAAGTACAGAGAGCGAACGCTGGGCTCAGACCTGTGTGTCTGCCCACACTCCCTTGGAAACCTCCAGCACCATCCCATCACTGGCCTGGTGACCCCCAAACCCGGACTACAGTAGGAATCTTGTGGTAGCTGTCGTATTGCCCCCTGACCTGTCCTTTCTCTGTTACCGGCACCTGCAACCTTCCAGGTGCTCAGGGCCAAACCTGGGGGCATCATCTTTCATACCCACACCCATCAGCAAACCCTGCTGGCCCTGATTTCAACCACGTCTCCCCACTTCTGCACGGCCCCGCCTCACTCACCTGGACCCGTGCACTGGGCTCCCTCCTGGTCTGCCAGCTCCGGCCCGCCCCTCCCACAGCCTCAGCATCGGAGTCCGGGTGCTGCTTTTGATTTTCTTGTTAACATTTTAAGATGTAAAGAGAAAAACTCAAACACATACAAAGCTAGAGGGAAGAGTGAACCTCCTAGAGACCATCACCAGCGTTAAAGACTGCCAACTCTTGGTCAGCCTTGTTTCAGTGTCTTCCTTACCCAATCTTCCTGCCACGCATACCCTGGAGAGGGCTTCTGTTAAAATATAAGGCAGGGGCGCCTGGGTGGCTCAGTAGTTAAGCGTCTGCCTTCGGCTCGGGTCATGATCCCAGGGTCCTGGGATCGAGCCCCGCATTGGGCTCTCTGCGCGGCAGGGAGCCTGCTTCTCCCGCTACCATTCCCTCTGCTTGTGTTCCCTCTCTAGCTGTGTTTCTCTCTGTCAAATAAATAAAATCTTTAAAAATATATATATATAAGGCAGGTATGGGACCCCTCTGTCCAAAATTCTGTACTTAAAAAGAGCAAAGAAAAAAAAACATCCTATCAGGCCTCCCACTTCACTGGGAGGTAAACAGAGTCCTCCATGCAGTCCACAGGCCTTGTCACCCTCCTGTCCTCACCTTTTCCCACCCTTCATCCTTTCATTGTGCTCTGGCCACATGGGTCTCCTCGATGCCCATGTACACACCAGGCTGGGTCCTGCCTCAGGGCCTTTGCACCTGCCACTCCTTTCTCAAACGCTTTTCCGGCAGATATCTGCATGGCTCTTCCCGGCCTCCTTTAGGTCTGGACCCTGGATGCTATCCTCTCACTGCGGCGCACCCTAATACCCTATTTAAACCTCCGGCACCCCCTCCTGATGCCTCCTTCCCGATTTCACTTTCTTCTCTTTACATAGCCCCTATCGATCTCTCACATTGCTACATAATTTATTCATGATTGTAAATAATAGTCAACGTAAAGTAATACAGTAGACAAGCCTCTACCCTCTGCCCTCTAAAATGGCGGCTCCATAGGGCAGTGACTTTTGTGTTGTTCTCTCCTGCACCGTCAGCACCCACACCAGTGCCTGGCACACAGTGGGTGCTGATGAAGCGTTCCTTAAACAAATGGACACTGGAGACCCCACTGTTGACCATTGTTTCCCTTTTCCCACTGGCTGCTAGGATGATTCTAAGGCAAATTCATGGCCCAGTCTCCATTCCCACATCTTCGTGTCATTTGACCCCTCTGGTTGGGTTTTTGACTCACTAGGCCACAAAACTGCACTTGCCATGTCCCCTGGGACTTATGCTTCAATCCAACAGCACTGATCCTAGCTCTGCTGTGTCCCTCCTTTTCCTATCCCTTTTAGATTTTATTTGAGAGACAGCGTGCACGCGCACAAGCGGTGGGGAGGGAAGGGGCAGAGGCAGAGGGAAAGGCAGGCTCCCCACCAAGCAGAGAGCTCGATGCGAGACTGATCCTGGGACCCCGAGATGACAACCGGAGCCAGTCAGACACCCAACTTACTGAGTCACCCAGGCATCCCTCCTTTCTCTTGTCATCTCATTTTTTATTTCCGTCTTCTGGTCCATGTTGTACATAGTCTTGAACTGAAAGCCTTCCAGGTACAAGACAGTTACAAATAATTGAAGAGTCGAAATAAGTGATCTACTATCTCTGGTCATGTCCATTTCCCAGAGGAGACCCCTCACTCAGGGTTTGTGTTTTCCTGACTACCCACGTGTCCTAGGGCCCGGTTATTGCCATGCACAGCCTGGGTTGTCTCGGTGTCCTGGCCCGTCTTGCAGGACTACACAAACCGAGCTTCTGAAAATACCACTTTCAGCTTAGGGACCTCCAGGGGCTCCCTCTGGCTAGTGGTTCTCAACTCCAGCCGCACATAATGTCTCTCTAGCAGCTTTGCAGAAAAAAAGCAAAGGTCTGCAACTCTACCCAGATTCACTGAATCAGTAACTCTACTAATGGGGGGGGGTTTGCTGTGCCTGGGCGACTCAGTTAGTTAAGCGTCGGACTATTGATTTCAGCTCAGGCCATGATCTCAGGGTTGTGAGATCGAGCTTGGCGACAAGTTCCACGCTGCGCTGGGTGTGGAGCCTGCTTAAGATTCTCTCTCCTTCTCACTCTGCTCCCCCTCCACCCCCTCCACCCCCTGTCCCCACTTGAGCTATCTAAAAAAAGAAAAGAAACTTCAATAATGGAACACTAATTTAAGTTTTTTAAATGCCCAGCATTTCCTGATCTACTCTTGGGCATATAAGCCAGCCTGCCACCCCCAGGGAGGCAGTGGGTGCAAATCAGAAGGATCTGGTTAATTCTTGACCCTTAGAATCTACCCCCAGAGAAACATGCCAATGTGTGCAAATAAAAACCAGGGCACAGCAAGGGTTCTGTCGCAGCATTGCTGGTGACAGAGAACAAATGTCATCATAACAAGTAATACTAGGAGTGCTCACTACCTGCCAACCACGTTCTTAGCCTTCTGCTGTATTTTAACTCATTTGTCACACCAGCCTATTACGCAGGAGAGGAAGAATTTGCATCCACACTCCTCATTCTCAAGACTGAGACTCTTGCAAAGGCCTGTCCTCTACCTGAGCAGCTAACTTGGGACTTTCTCTTCACCTGAGTCTCCATGGGCTAAGGTGTTCCCCAGGAGCCAAGAGGTTTAAGGGAATGCGATCTGGATCGTGAGGAGTCTTCCTATGTCTGGGGTCGAGGGTTGTGGGAATGGGGCACACAGGGGCCCAGATGGAACGCCAGAACCTCACAAGGGACAAGGCTCCGTGGCCCAGTGTATCCAGTCACAGCCCCAGGCTGCACAGGAGGAATTTTAGAGGATGAGGCAGGTGAGATCCCGAGGACCAGAGAGGAAGTAGGGACATTAAGGCCTCAGGAGGCGGGGCCGCCCCTCCAGGGACTAGGCAGTTAGAACGCTTGGAGGTGGGACCCGGCCTGGGATTGGGCAGCCAGAAATCTAGCGGGCGGGGCCAAGTGCTAAGAGGCGGGTCGAGAGGCTGGGCGCATCCTAGGATTGGGCAGTCAGAAAGACGGGAGGCGGGGCCGCGAGCCCGGCGCGTCCCAGGACCGGCGGTAGGAGACCCAGGCCGGCGGCCCGGCCACTGGGCGGGGCTCACAGGTGCCGGGGGCGGGGCCGGGGGCAGAGGGGGCGGGACCAGGCTCGGCGGGGATGGGGGCGTCTCCTCCCTCGCTCGTTCCCTCCCTCCCACGGGCCGGGCCCCCTCACCCGTGGCGGCCGCTACGCTGGCCGCGCTCCAACGAGATGAGATAGGCTGCGAGCTTGGCGTCGCTCCAGCCGCTGCGGCGCCGCAGGTCCACCCAGGGCCCGTGCGCCTCGCCCAGGTACACACGCCGCACGTCGTACTTCTTCCGGGACTCGAGCCGCCGCCGGGCTCGGTCAGACTCCGTGAGCCGCGGTCGACCCCGCGCCTTGCGGCCCGCCGCGCCCTCCTCCGCCGCCGCCTCCCCGCCTGCGCCCGCCTCAGCCTCCGCCTCCGCCTCGGGCTCCGGCACCCGCTCCGCCATCCCCCCCTCCCTGGTTACCAACCTCCCCCGTTGTTAGGAGCCCGGCCGGAAGTGGCGCGCATCTTCCGCGCCGACGGGAAATTTCTCACGGACTTTCACTGCCCCACGGCGCCAAGAGGAGACCGAGAGCAGGAACTGCGCATGCGCGCTACAAGCGAGAGCAATGACCCACTCTTCTCTAACTCCTTTTCTCTGTTAAACTTTCTAACTTAGCAGAGACCGAGGGAGGGGCTGATGTTTGAGGCCAGCCGCAGGAAGAAAGACCTAGATGAGCCAGTAGACCCTAGGTTGGGGCTCCTCTCTCCACGCCTCTTCCTGCATGCATCTTGGAGAGGACAAGGAAAGGGTAGGAACGGTCAGGTGAAGGCAGAGGGAAAGCCTGGGGTCCGAGCTGTCCTTCCTGGATGCTGCAGATCCCTTGAAAAAGCAGGCCACCAAGCATTAAAGGGACAGAGACGCCACGCTGCCAGAGAAGAGAGAGGGCAGCCCCAGGACGGAAAACTTTTATTTGCTGTACACTCAGACGGCATCTCACGCTATCACACCAGTCCACAGCTTGTGCAAGTGACCGCTCAAGCTCAGCTCTGGCCTTGGTGCTGTTGCTGCTGGTTGTCTTCCTCCTCTTCCTGGCCCTCTGGTGGGGGCGGGGGCGGCTCCTCCAGCCCTGAGGAGGACGCCAGGAGCTCCCCTGTGGATCCTGCCAGGCGGAAGACCACGGGGATCTGGGCCAGGGCTGGGTTGGTCTCCTGCAAGCCCTGGATCCACCTGGCCAGTGTAGCTTGGTCGTGGGCACCGGCCATGCATATGGCGAAGACAGGGCCTTCCTCTACTGTCGGGGGGGAAACAGGTGCTTAGAGCTTGCGCAGTGGGAATTGGAGGAGCACCCCCCATGCCTGCACCTCCCAGGCCACAGGTGGGATGTTTCTTGTGCATCCAAGCCTTTGCACAAGATATCCCCTCTGTCTAGACTGCTAATCCCATGCTTTACCTGAGGGATGCCTCCTTGGTCTTCAACATTCTACCAGGAAGTCCTTCCCACAGCCCACCTGATGTTGGATGGTGTGCTCCTCCCTCGAGACCCCAAGAATATAACTTAATTTGCCTGTTCCCCCACCAACCAGAGCTGCTCAAGGTGGGGACCTGGACTGTCCTGGTCACACTCAGTAGCTAGCACACAGATGCTCCGTGACCAAGGGCTGACAGCCCTGGAGCCCCTGGGGAGTACAGGAGTACATCTCAGGAGTACATCTGTGTGTGTGTGTGTGTGTGTGTGTACACGTGTACTTGGACGTCTGCTGGGTCTGCATGTGGTAACTGGGCCTTGCACCCCGGAGGCCTCATCCTATCCAGTGTTTGGAACCCTGCCCAATCCAGTTTTACCTTTATGGATGTCAAACTCGTAGTCATCCCAGCCGCTCCTCCCGTAATCCAGGTCCAGCTGCATCGGGTAGTAGAGATTCCATTCCTCTGGAATTTCTTCCACTTCCTACCCGAGGGAGGTGGGTACAGCAGGGTCAGAGGCCCAGGATCTTGCAACCAGCTGCAGCCTACCTCCCCAAACCAGGAGCTATTCTTTCCTCTTCCACCTGCCCCTCTGAGACCTCACCTGAGCCCCTGGGGGTGGTGCCAACATTCCCCCAAATACACTCATACCCTCACTCACACTTTGGGCCCTTACCCTCTCCTCAGGGGGCAGCAAGTCAGCTCTGAGGATGTGATAATAGACACATTTGTCTCGGAGCCACAAGGAAAAGGGGCCTTCGACGAAGATAGGCCGGGCTGGGTTGTGGTGGGCCAAAGCAGCTTGCTGATCAGGAGTCTGGATTCCTGATGTGGAGACACACAGACCCCGGGGGCCCGGGCTGATGGGCTCTGCCCAAAGGCCCCGGGAAGTCCACCCAGCATGCCTGCTGAGAATCCAGCCACCCCATGCCAGAGCCTTACCTACAATGTGGGGCTCGGCGGGATCTGCTGCACCTGTGGAGTCTTTGGAAGAAGGCATCTGCAAGGAGGAGTAGGAGTGGAAGCTTGTGGCCCCCAGCCTCTATAGAAGAGCTGGGGAGAAAAATGGGGGAAGGGGATCCCAGCGAATTCAGGCCTTCTCTTGGCCTTCTACCCATCACTGAAGCCCATCCCTCCCTCACTTCTATCCAATTTGGCATGAGCTGCCGACGTTTAAGATGTGTACACACAGGGGAAAGCTAGAGCCTGCCTACCTGTGTTAAAATCCGGGATCTGCCATACAGGCTGTGTGACTGTGGTCAAGTCGATGTACCTGTGTGCCTCAGTTTCTCCAGAAGCAAAATGGAGATAACAGCACTTAATTCAGACAGTTCTAAGATGCCGAGAACAATGCCTGGCACGTAGTAAATGCTCCGTGCTTGTGAAGTTTTAAAAAGAAAAATAATTTCACATACACGGTATACTCCCAAGGAGACACAAAAAGCAAATCAGTGTTCGCCTCTGTGGAGAACAAGGAGTAAAGGAAATCCCTTTTATATTTTTCTGACTTTACATACTGCCATGATTCAAAAACCAAACCAAAGATTTTTTTTTTCTAAAGATTTCATTTATTTGAGAGAGAGAGAGAGAGGGAGAGCATGACAGGGGGAGCACCAGGCAGAGGGAGACGGGGAAGTGGGCTCCCCACTGAGCAGGGAGCCCAATGCGGGACTCAATCCCAGGACTCTGGGATCATGACCTGAGCCAAAGGCAGATGCTTAAATGACTGAGTCATCCAGGCACTCTAGTACTGATTTTTCATTTTCATTTTAAATTTCACACTATGGACTTTTTTTTCTTTTTTCACATTTGATTGCCTATTTTTTTCTCTTTTTCTTACACTAAAAATCTTGGTTCCTGGGGGCGCCTGGGTGGCTCAGTGGGTCGAAGCCTCTGCCTTCGGCTCAGATCATGATCTCAGCGTCCTGGGATTGAGCCCCGTGTCCGGCTCTCTGCTCAGCAGGGAGCCTGCTTCCCCCTCTCTCTCTGGCTGCCTCTCTGACTACTTGTGATCTCTCTCTCTTGTCAAATAGATAAATAAAATCTTTAAAAAAAAAAATCTTGGTTCCTATTAATACTAGTACATTTACTTATCCATCAAACTACAGAAATAGTTTTGATATTACTGCTCACCATAACGCTATGGGATTAAGCTTAGGATTTCTCTGTGGGTATGTTTGTTCTTAGACTAGAAGCCACAAAGGATGGGTCATTGGACAGCTGACTTGGGAATTTTTCTCTCATTGATTATACTACCAATTAGATATTTAGCCATATTCATTTGTTTCTGTTTGTTTTCAGTTTTAGTGGAGTTCCCCTCCCCACTTTGATTAAATATTTACGTAGTGAATATCTGCATAGTTTAAAAGTCAATCCATATTAAATAGATGTCTCTCTTCCACTCCTGTTCTCTCTACCCCATCTCCTCTGCCTGCCCAGAAATAATCATTTCTACCCATTTCAGATTTATCTTTGCACTATTTATTTTTGTGAAAATAGGAAAATAGGGATATGCCTTTTTATTTCCCCTCCCTTCTCACACTAAGGGAACTTACTATACCACTGAACATACTTTGACTTTTCATTTGCCTTTTTTTTTTTTAAACCAATCTGAGGAGTTAGAATCTACATAGACAATGCCCTCCTGATGGAGTCGTGGATTGTTCCCATTTTAAATTTAGGAGGCGTTGGTGATCATTTTGCCATGTTTTCAACCTTTCTGTATGTGTTTTTCATAATGAGGGGACACAAGACTGCTTGCCAATGCATAGGATCTCTTTAGAAGGAGACACAGACGTGATCACCTCTGGGGAAGGAGCCTGGGGACTGAAGGGCCAGGCTAAGAGAGGAGAACTCTTCATCGTGTGTTCTTGAGGACTGTTTGGCTTCTAATGCTTTACTTTTCAAAATGAAGAGAAGAGTTAAAAGACCACCTCTCCTCTGCGATGCGGTCCAGGCCAAGTCTCTGTCCTTTCTCACCTGGACACCCCATCACCCACTGTCCCTAACCCTCGGTCCTCTGTCCGCCCCCCTCCGACACCATCCATGTGCCCACCAGAGGGTGCTTTTGAAACAGAAACTCCTTCCAGAAACATGATTCCCGGGGTGCCTGGGTGGCTCAGAGGGTTAAAGCCTCTGCCTTCGGCTCAGGTCATGATCTCAGGGTCCTGGGATCCAGCCCCGCATCGGGCTCTCTGCTCAGCAGGGAGCCTCCTTCCTCCTCTCCCTCTTCCTGCTACTCTGCCTGCTTGTGCTCTCTCTCTATGTCAAATAAATAAATAAATTCTTAAAAAAAAAAAAAAAAAAGAAAGAAACATGATTCCCACCCCCGTCCTTCCTCTTAAATCTTCCCAGTGGTCCCTCCCCACTGACTGGTTCAAACCACTCTCTTTAGCTTGGAGCCTCTGTGCCCCTTCTCCCCCAGCCCAACTCCCTGCACTGGCCAGAAGCAGCCCTTTCTGCATCTCCCAGCTGTCCTCAGAACCCCAGCCCATGCTGCTCCCTCTGCCCAGAATGCTCTCCTCGCCTGTCCTGTCCTGCCTGAGTGCAGATCACCTCCTCCAAGAAGCTCTCCCTTCACCCTGCCCCTTCTGGACTCCCACAGCCCCCAGTGCTTCTCCATCTCAGAACCAGCAGCTCTGAGAGAAACTGTTATCTGGGGTCAGCCTCCAGGACCACAGAATCCTCCCTGTGGTCTGGCATGAGTGCCTTGCGGTGTGTGTGTGTGTGTGTGTACGCACACACGCACGTGCGTGGACTAGTTTATTCAGTCATTCAACAAACAACTACTGAGCTCAGCTTTGTGCCAGACCCTGTGCTGAGCCTTGGAAGACACAGGGGAAACTGAGTCACTATGCATGAGCAACCAAGCCAGGCATTCAGCCAGGGTGGTCAGGAAGGGAATCCTGAGGGAGAGACGGCATGGCTGAGATGGAAGAATATGAAGTCTCAGCGAGGACTAGTCCTGGCAGAGGGAGCAGTGAGCACAAAGGCCTGAGAAGTAAATTGGCACAGAATGCTCGAGAACAGGACACCTGGGTGGCTTAGTCGGTTGAGTGACTCAGGTCATGATCTCGGGGTCCAGGGATCGAGCCCTGCATTGGGCTCCAAGCTCAGTGTGGAGTCTGCTTGAGATTCTCCCTCTCCTTCTGCCACTCCCCCACTCCCTCAAAAAAAAAAAAGAAAAAAGAAAAAAGAAAAAAAAGGACCAGAAAGGAAGACAGATGCCCAGGATACAGTGTGGGGAGATGGGCAGGAGCAAGGGTCAGAGGTCATAGGTCAAGCTGCAGTGAGGAGTGAGGGCCATGGGAATCTCCCGAGGGCTCAGCTTGCGTCCGCACAACCACTCAGGGTGAGTGAGGGGGCCCAGGCTGGGGTTGCAGCTGAGGGCGTGGACGAGGGTGGATACCTGAAAGATGGTGACCGTGGCGTTGAGGTTGGGCTCCATGTGCCGCAGGCCCAACTTGGCCAGGTCCACCGGGTCCTGAGGCAGGTTCCGGGGCACAGGGAAGGGGTTGATATTCTTGAAGCGAGAGAACCACAGCTTCATGCGCACGAACTTGAGCATGGGGTAACTTTTACGTCCAAATATCTGAATCAGTAAGAACTCAGTCTCCTTGTTGGGCATCACTCCTGCGTCGGGCAGAAGGAGACAGGGCCTCAGGCAGGGGGGCCAAGGGGGACGGGGAGACAGAGACAGGGGAGATGGAGAGGGGCAGGGGAGCTGGGATCAAGAAGGAATCCGGAGGAGGCCCAGATGGAAAGAACCAGAGACAGGAAAGCAGGAAGAACCGAAGTCTGTGGATTGATGACAGGGAGAAGAGAATCAGAATTGAAAGGAACACTCAGAGGGAGAGAGGAAAGAGATGGGAGACAGAGGAGAGACTGGGGGAGGGGAGGGGGAGGGACCGAACGAGGCAGCCAGCCAGAGCAAAGACAAGTCAGAGCTCTGGAGCGGGGAAGGGGCCCAAGACCAGGGAGAAGGGGGACCCCGACTCCCCACCCCTGGGCCTGCTGGCCTCACCGTGGTTCTCCATCTGTTCCAGGACGGCGATCCCACACTCCTGCTGCCGGGGGTAGTGGATGAAGATCCTCTGGAAGATGTTCCGAGGCCGGAAGACTTCCTTGGGAAAGACGTCGAGCAGCAGGTTGTAGACGGCCAGGTCCCGCTCGACGCCGTACTCCCGCATCTTGCGCAGGGCCAGGTAGATGAAGTCCACGTGGCCCCGCTTGTGCACGTTATGCTGCCCAAAGCTCTGCACAGCACGCACGAAGTCCGCCTTGTCCCGCGCCCCTTCCGGTGCCCGCTGGAACAGCTCCTCGTGGAAGGCCAGGGCCTTCGTGGGTCCCTTCTCGGGCTCAGGTGGGGGCGGGGCCAGCCACGAGTCCCCGCTCCCGCTGGTGGCTGCGCTGCAGTGGAGGCCCCGTGGGGCCTGGAGAGGCACCTGGGGACAGAGAACCGTGGCCGGAATCTGGCACCTCCCAAGGCCCCCGGGGGGCTGCCGGGCTGGCTCTTTCCCACTTAAGGCGCCAGGTGGCATCCCCAAGGGCCGCTGAGGAAGTGCGGTGCTGTGGGGAGAAGCCCAACATCGGGCACTGTTACAAAGTGTGAGAAAACAAAAGGGAAAACCCCAGGGCAAACACGCCCTCTGATGCAGGGATTCTGCATCAGGTTTGTAAATCCGACAGCTAGCGACAAAACCTGGGCCAGATGATGTTTCTATGTCCCCTGTAGCGGTGGAAATAGCCTCAATGTGCATCCGCAAGGAAATGGTTATGCACATGGCCATGAGTGTGGACAGGGGGCACCTGCATCTCTGAGAGCCCCCAGGAGGGTCTTGTGTGACCCAGAACGAGCTCCTGGGTATATTATGAAACAAAAAAAGCAGCATGTGGAACCAAGTGCCCAGAGGTGTAAAAAAAAAACAAAAAAAACAAAAAAAACCCTCACCAAATTATATAGAATAGATCTTCATTATTTGTGGACTCCCTGGTTGCAAATTTGCCTACTTGTTATATTGATTTGTAATCCCAAAATCAATACTCTTTAACACTTTCCGGGTCATTCAGACACATGCAGTGTGGTGAACAACTGGGAGTCACCCAAGCCTGGTCATTTCCGGCTGAGATAGAGCACGGTGACACTCGGCCCTCTTGTTTCGGTTCGCACGCTGTCAACGTGTGTCCTCTTAGAGAGGTTGGTTTTTTTTTTTTTTTAGTGCACGTTTCCCACATCTTTTTGTGGGTGATTTTGCTGTGGAAAATGGCCCCCAAGCACAGTGCTGAAGGGCTGCCTCGTGGTCCTCCCTACAAGACTACTCCTCCTTACAGAGAAAATAGCATGTGGTCCAGAAGCTTCCTTCGGGTGTGAGTTACAGTGCTGGGGGCTGGGAGTTCAATGTTTGTGAATCCACAATATACATCCAATAAGAGGTCTTTAAACGGAAACACACACACACAAACAAAAACAAAAAAACCAGAAACACACACATGGACACACATGTACAACGAGGTATGTGTTGACCGGTTGATGAAAATGTGAGCAGAGGCTCACGGGAACCTACTCCATATTTCCCTGGAAGCGACAGTTTGGTATTCACTAACTCAATGTAGGCGGCCACTTTATAAAACGTTAACTATTGTGGGGGCGCCTGGGTGGCTCAGTGGTTTAAGCCTCTGCCTTCGGCTCAGGTCGTGATCTCAGGGTCCTGGGATCAAGCCCCACATCGCGCTCTCTGCACAGCGGGGAGCCTGCTTCCCCGTCTCTCTCTGCCTGCCTCTCTGCCTGATTGTGATCTCTCTCCTCTCTGTCAAATAAATAAAATCTTTAAAAAAAAAAAAAAAGTTAACTATTGTGGATAATGTATGTATATACATTTTTTGCTCCTGTAAAGTATGTCTGAGAGGAAATGCATTAAGTGGCCTCGAGAGAGGGGAGCTAAGTGGTGGCCAAGCAATGGAGGGACAGACCCTTGTCCGCTGTGACTCAGACTGTTGGAATTGTCCGATGTAACTAGCTGTGTTATCTATTCAAAAGATACATCTCAACAACTGAGTATGAAAAAGAAAATGCAGATTTTGGAGTCAGCAAGTGTCTCGGCTTGACTGTCCTCTGCTAGGTGACACCCACACCCACTTTGCTGCTCAGGCCTCAGTTTCCCCGTCTGTTATGATGGTGTTTCCCCTGGGTCAAGCAGACCTTGTTCCCCAAAGTGGGGAGTGGGGGCTGCTGGGGGCATACCTGAGGGGCACCTGTGGCCGGCTGGCGGCTTTTGTCGATGAAGTGGAATTCGAATGGGGCCAGGCGCATTCATGATGTCTAGTCTGGGGCGCATTTGCGCTACACTCGCGGACGTGAGTAGTTGTAACAGAGATCGTGTGGCTTGCAGGGCCAAAAATATCTACTCTCTGACTCATTATGAAAATGTTTGCTAACCCCTGTATGGATAGGGGTTACTACCACATTTCTGATTTTGAGTGAAACTGAGTATTTAAATTAGAATGGTTATTACACAGGGCATCTTTAAAAATACATGGCGAGGGGCGCCTGGCTGGCTCAGTTGGCAGAGCATGCAACTCTTGATCGCAGGGTCGTGAGTTAAAGCCCCATATTGGGCATGGAGCCCACAAAAGAAAAAAAAAGTGGCAAAAAAGAGCTAATAGCTACTGAATATTCTTCCGGGCATTTTTTTTTTTTAAAGATTTTATTTTATTTATTTATTTGACAGAGAGACAGAGATCACAAGTAGGCAGAGAGAGCAAGGGGGCAGTGGGCTCCCTGCTGAGCCGAGAACCCGATGCGGGGCTCGATCTCAGGACCCCGAGATCATGACCTGAGCTGAAGGCAGAGGCTTTAACCCACTGAGCCACCCAGGCGTCCCTCTTCCAGGCATTCTTGAGCACTTTCTGAGTGTGAAGCTCATTTTATCTTTCCAAATGCCCATTGAGAGAGTGCTCTTATTGTACCCATTTTACAGAGGAGGAAACTGAGGCCAGTCAAAGTCCCTGCCCTTAGTCCCTCTGCTCTGCTGTCCCAATGTCCTACTTACATAAGGTGATGTTTAAAAAAAATAAAAAGTTCGTTTAAAGTGGAATTGTATGCACCTCATTCTGTAGGCGGTACGTGCATAGGCCAAAAATCAGAAAGGCAGTTCTAGAATGCCCCAAAGAAGGGCAGACACCTTCTTTGTAATGTAAACAAAAAGCATAGCACAGGGCTTGGCGCAGAGGAAGTGCTCAATAGGGGAGACATAGGCATAGCCTGAAGATCCCGGGGGTTCAGTTCCAGAGCCCCACAATGAAGCAAATGTCACAATCAAGTGAGTCAAATGAATGTTTTGTCTTCCCACTGCATAGGACAGTTAGGTTTACACTATACTATAGTCTATAAAGTGAGCAGTAACATTATGCCTAAAAAAAAAAATGTATGTACCTTAATTAAAAACTACTTTCTTGCTAAAAAATTGCTAACCAGCCCATCTGAGCTTTCAGTGGGTAATAACTGCTGCTCATGAATCACCATAAAGTGCATGGGAATAGTGAATAAGTTTGAAATATTGCGAAGATTACCAAAATATGACACAGAGACGCTAAATGAGCATATGTGCTTGGGAAAGGGCACCAAGAGACGTGCTCGACGGAGGGCTGCCACAAACTCTCAACTTACAAAAACCCCCAAACCAAGAAAACCCTGTTATCTATGAAGCACAATAAAATGAGATATGCCTGATGATCAGACCGCCGCCATCACTGTTACGGCTGTCTACGCCCGTCCATCGGCTTGGGCCATCTGGTCACTCCGGGAAGGGAAGGCAGTTCAATGTTCTGCCCGTATTTTTACAAATGGATGCAGGAGTCACTCACAGTCACCACCCAAATCTACTTAGCTCCTGTGTCCTCATTTCCAAATTCAACCTCTCTATCCACGTGGGCAGTAGCACTTCTTAAAACGAATAAGGCCTGTTCAGTATGCCCTCGGGGCAGAGAGACCAGCTGGTGTGAGTGTATGACTTGTTCGGGGGCGGTTACCTGTGGGAAGGGGAGTCCTGTGAGGGCGGCCCCGCAGATGCCTCTCCAGCCCCGAGAGAGGCCCCGGGCCAGCAGGAGGGCTTGGGCCCAGCTCATGCCGCGGCTTGTCAGACAACCACCTGGCCGAGAGAGAAAAGACAGCATCAGCCTGGCACCCCACTTGCTCACGGAGATGTGACCCCTCACGGGCAGAGACCACGTTCCAGAAGGCACAGCTAACTCACCAGCCCCCCTGGTCTCCTCATCTACAAGATGGACTTAAAATGGGTGTTACAGCCAAGGGTTCCTACTTTGCTGGGCTAATCCCTCCACTTTCTGGAGGCATTAGCTCCTGCCATGGTCCCCCTCCCTGCTGGATCTTTTTTTTAAAAAGATTTATTTATAGGGCGCCCGGGTGGCTCAGTCAGTTAATCGTCTGCCTTGGGCTCAGGTTGTGATCTTAGGGCGGAGTCCCACGTTGGGCTCCCTGCTCAGTGGCAAACCTGCTTCTCCCTTTTCCCCTCCCTCTGCTCGGCTCTCTTTCTCTCAAATAAAAAATGGGGGGGGCACATGCGAGGGGGGAGAGGCAGAGGGAAAGAGAGAATTTTTTTTTACTTATTTTTTTTTTTTTTAAAGAGAGAATCTCAAGCAGGTTTCACGCCCAGTGTGGAGCCTGAGGCAGGGCTTGATCTCATGAATCCTGATATCATGACCTGAGCCGACACCAAGAGTGAGGTTTTATTTATTGAAGGGGGTGTGAGAGGGAGCATGAAGGGGGAGAGCGTAAGAGGGAGAAGCAGACTCCCCTCCGAGCTGGGAGCCTGATACAGGACTCGATCTCGGAACTCCAGGATCATTACCTGAGCTGAAGGCAGTTGCTAACCAACTGAGTCACCCAGGCGCCCCCCTTTTTTTTTAAACAGTTTTATTCACATATCTTATAGTTCACCCTTTTCTTTTTTTAATTTTTATTTACTTGACACAGAGAGGCAGGCGGGGGGGGGGGGGAGAAGGCTCCCTGCTGAGCAGAGAGCCCGATGCGGGGCTTGATCCCAGGACCTGGAGATCACAACCTGAGACGCAGGCAGAGGCTTTAACCCACTGAGCCACCCAGGTGCCCCTAGTTCACCTTTTTCAAGTGTAAAATTCAATGGTTTTTAAGTACATTCACAGAGTCGTGCAATCATCACTGCACTCTAATTTTAGAACATTCCTGTCACCCCAAGAAGAGAACCTATACCCATCACCAGTCCCTCTCACTTTCCCTCAGGCTGTCTCTATAATTTGCCTACTCTGGGTCATACAGAGTCATACAGCACGTGCTCTTGCGAGATGAGCTTCTTTCACTCAGCAAGTGTTTCAGGCTTATCCGTGTTGTAGCTGTATCACAATTCATTTGTTTTAATTGCCAAAAAATTCCATTATACAGATATAACCATGTCTTATATCCATTCATCAGTTGGACATTTGGGGTTGTTTCCACTTCCTTTTTTTTTTTTTTTTAAAGATTTTATTTGACAGAGAGAAACACAGCGAGAGAGGGAACACGAGCAGAGGGAGTGGTAGCGGGAGAAGCAGGCTCCCTGCTGAGCAAGGAGCCCGATGCGGGGCTCGATCCCAGGACCCTGGGATCATGACCTGCGCCGAAGGCAGATGCTCAACGACTGAGCCACCCAGGCGCTTCCACTGTCTGACTATTATGACCAATGCTGCTATGAACACTTGTGTGGAAGTTTCCTTTGAACAGTTTATTATGTAAACAGAAACAAAGTTTCCTTTGAACAGGTGCTTAAATGCCTTATATACCTAAGAGGCATATACACAGAACTCAAATTGCTGAGACATATGGTAATTCTATATCAAATATTTTGAGGAACTGCCAAACTGTTTTTTGTTTTTTTTTTTTTATTTTAAGTAGCCTCCATGCCCAATGTGGGGCTTGAACTCATGACACCCAGATCAAGAGCCTCGCGCTCTACCAACTGACACAGCCAGTCGCCCCTCACCAAACTCTTCTCTAAATTGACCACACCACTTTACATTCTCACCAGCAGTATATAAGGGTTCTAATTTCTCCATATCCTTGCCAATTCTTGTGGTTTTTGTGATTAGACACGCTAGTGAATGTGAAGTGATTATCTCATAGTTGGATTTGCACTTCCCTAAAAATCGATGCCGATTATATTCTCATGTCCTTATTGGCCATTGTGTATCTTTTTTGGAGATATGTGTATTTAGATCCTTTGTACATTTAAAAGTTGGGCTAATTATCTTTTTTATCACTGAGTTGTAAGGGTTCTTTATATATTCCGGATCCTACCCCTTGTGATTTACAAATCTCCCATTCCTTGGGTCGTCTTTTCACTTTCTTGATGTTACTGTTTGCAGCACAAGTCTTACTCTGATGACATCCAACTTAGGTTTTTTATAGCTATGAACTTGATGTTGTATCTAAAAAATCACTGCCAAGGCCAAGGTCACAGAGACTTACTCCAGGGTTGGGGTGCCTGGGTGGTGCAGTTCATTAGGCGTCTGACTCTTGGTTTCAGTCCAGGTCATGATCTCAGGGTTGGGAGATTGAGCCCCTGCACTGGGCTCTACGTTCAGTGTGGAGTCTGTTTGGGACTCCTCTCCCTCTCTCTCTCAAATAATATAAATCTTAAAAAGAGAGTGATTCATTCCTATTTTCTTTGAGAGTTTAATAGTTTTAGCTCTTACATTCAGTCCTATGATCCACTTTGACTGGTGTCAGAAAGGGATTCATTTCATTTTTTTATTTTTTTTAAAGATTTTATTTATTTGACAGAGGGAAACACAGCGAGAGAGGGAACACAAGCAGAGGGAATGGTAGCGGGAGAAGCAGGCTTCCTGCAGAGCAGAGAGCCCGATGCGGGGCTCGATCCCAGGACCCTGGGATCATGACCTGAGCCAAAGGCAGACGCTTAACGACTGAGCCACCCAGGCTCCCAGAAAGGGATTCATTTCAAATGGATATCCAGTTGTCCTAGTACTATTTGTTGAAGAGACCATTCTTTCCCCGTTTGTCCTGGCATTCTTTTTTTGTAATTAAGTTTAAAAATTTTAATTTCAGCAGCGTTAACATAGTTATATTAGTTTCGGCTATATAATAAAGTGATTCAACAATTCTATACATTACTCAGTGCTCACCATAATAAGTGTATTCTTGTGTCTTGACATTCTTGCTGAAAATCAACTGACCATAAATGTAAGGGCTTAATTCTGGGCTCCCAATTTCATTGATCTATATGTTGGGTCATATGCTAGCACCACACTGTTTTTTGTTTTGCTTTGTTTTAAAAGATTTTATTACCTGTCACAGGAGAGAGAGAGAGAAAGAGAGAGAGAGAGAGAACAAGCAGGGTGAGCAGTAGGCAGAGGGAGAAGCAGACTCCCCTCTGAGCAAGGAGCCCGATGCAGGACTCGATCCGAGGACCCCTGGGACCATGACCTTAGCTAAAGGCAGACACTTAACAAGCTGAGTCACCCAGGCATCCTGGCACCACACTGTTTTGATTATTATAGTTTTGTAAAATTTAAAATCAGGAACTGTAAGTCCTCCAACTTTGTTCTTTTTTTTTTTTTTACAAAACAGTTTTGGCTATTCCGGGTCCCTTGCAATTACATATAAATTTTAGAATCAGCTGTCAATTTCTGCAAAAAGTCAGAGGGATTTTGATAGGATTGTGTTGAGTCTATAGATCAATTTAGGGAACACGGGTATACTAATAACAATAAGTCTTCTGATCCATAAACATGAGATACCTTTCCATTTATTTAGATCATCTTTAATTTCTCTCAGCAATGTTTTATAGTTTTCGGTATGAGTCTTTTACTTATTTTGTCAAGTTTATTCACATTTCACTTTTTTTAAAGACTTATTTTTAAGTAGTATCTATACCCAGCATGGGGCTTGAATTCACAACCCCGAGATCAAGAGTCACATGCTCTACCAACTGGGCCAGTCAGGTGCCAATATTTATGTTTCATTCGTTATGAAGCTATTACATATGGGGTTATTTTCTAAATTTCATTTCCACATTGTTCAGGGCCAGGGTATAGGAATACAATTTATTTTTATATATTTGATCTTACATCCTGCAACCTTGCTGAACTCACTTATTAGTTCCAATAGCTTTTTATTACATTCTTTAGGATTTTCTATATATAAGATCACAACACCTGCAAATATAGTTTTACCTTTTCCTTTCCAAACTGGATGCCTTTTATTTCTTTTTCTTGTCCAAGCGCCCTTGCTGGAACCTCCAGTATAATGTTGAATAGAAGTGGCAAGAGTTAATATCCTTTTCTTGTTCTTGATCTTAGGGGGAAAGCATCCAGTCCTTCATCATTAAGTATGATGTGAGCTGTCATTTTTCATAAATGGGCTTTACAAGGTTAAAGAAATTCTCTTGTAGGGGCACCTGGGTGGCTCAGTGGGTTAGGCCTCTGCCTTTGGCTCAGGTCGTGATCTCGGGGTCCTGGGATAGAGCCCCACGTCAGGCTCTCTGCTCAGCAGGGTGCCTGCTTCTCCCTCTCCCTCTGCCCGCCTCTCTGCTTACTTGTGATCTCTCTCTGTCAAATAAATAAATAAAATCTTAAAAAAAAAAGAAATTCCCTTCTAGGAGTGCCTTGGTGGTTCAGTTGGTTGAGCGTCTGACTCTTGATTTTGGCTCAAGTTGTGATTTCAGGGTTGTGGGACTGAGACCCACATCGGGCTCCATGTTCAGCATGGTGTCTACTTGTCCCTCTCCCTCATGCTCTCTCTCTAGAATAAATAAATAAAAATCTTAAAAAAAAAAAAAAAAAGGAAAAAAAAGAAAAGAAATTCCCTTCTATACCCAGAGGTTGAATGTTTTCATCAGAAACAGTACTGGATTTTGTTAAGTACTTTTTGCTGCAACTACTGAAACAATCCTGTAGTTTTTGTCTTTTATTCTATTAATAGGGTATATAATATTAACTGTTTTTCAGATTTTAAAGTAATCTTGCGTTTCTGGGTAAATTCCACTTGGTCGTGGTGTATAATCCTTTTTATTTGTTGCTAAAATTTGGTTCGCTAGTTATTTTGTTGAGGATGTTTACATCCACACTCATAAGGGATAATGGTCCGTAGTTTTGAGTGTATATGTGATTTGGTATCAGGGTAACACTGACCTCATAAAATGAGCTGGGAAGTGTCTGGATTATTAGTACCATTTAACTTTCTCTAGCATCTGCCATCTTGTCCCCAAGACTCCCTTCGGCCTCTGCTCCACATGTCTGGTCCCTTTACAGCAAAGCCTCTCCCAAGAGGTATATATACACTATGCTTCCTCACTCTCTCTGGCTTGGCTGCTGCCCCAACCACTTCACTGACACCATTTGTAAAGGCCCCTTTTGCGTTTTATACTTACCAAAGCCAATGATTATTTCTCAGGCCTCATTTTGCTCAATTTCTCAGAAGCTGCAGTATAGATGAGGCCCTCCTCCCACTTTCTTGGAATTCTAGATTTTCTTCCTAGAACTCAGGCTGCTTCTCAGCCCATCAACAAGACCCACTTCCTTCTTTAAAGTGTCCTGCAAACTTGAATGTGCAGATAAATCACGGAGGATCTTGTTAAAATCCAGATTTTGGGGGCACCTGGGTGGCTCAGTTGCTTAAGCATCTGCTTTTGGCTCAGGTCATGATCCTGGGGTCCTGGGATCAAGCCCTGAGACGGGCTCCCTGCTCAGCAGGGTGTCTGCTTCTCCCTCTCCCTCTGCTATTCCCCACTGCTTATGCTTTCTCTCGCTCTCTCTTCCACTCTCTGTCAAATAAACAAATAAAATCTTTTTAAAAGAATGCAGATTTTGGTCCAGCAAGTCTAGGGTAGAGCTAAAGACCCTGTACATCCAACATACCTCCAAATGATACTGATGCTGTTGATCTGGGGACCACACTTTGAGTAATAAAGCTGCAAAAAGTCCCACATTCTGGATGTGTCTGCCTGCTACCCTGAGGTGCCTTTCAATTTGTTCCTCTATTCTCCGTACTACTGTAGGCAGCACTAATGGTTCTCAAACTTTGTTCATATTAGAATCATCTAGGGAGATTTTAAAAATCCCCATGTCTAGGCGATACCCTGGATATAACAAATCAAAGTATCTAAGTCTAGGGCCCAGGCATCAGCATTTTAAAGCACTCCAGCAGCACCTGGGTGGCTCAGTTAGTCAAGGGTCTGCCTTTGGCTCACATCACGATCTCAGTGTCCTGGGATCAAGCCCCATGTAGGGCTCCCTGCTCAGCAGGGAGTCTGCTTCTCTCTCTCCCTCTGCTCCCCACCCCCTGCTCGTGCTCTCTCTCAAATAAATAATCTTAAAAACAAAACCCAAGACACTCCAATGATTCTAATATGCAGGCAAAATTAAGACCTTATCTGAATTTTCACTACTCAAAGTGTGTTCCAGGGACCAGCTATATTAACATTATCACTTAGGAGCTCGTTAGAAAAGCAGAATCTCACCCTTAATCCAGATCTCCTGCATCAGCATCCACGTTTTAAGAAGGGTCCAGGTTTCTCATATGTGTGTTAAAGTCTCAGAAATGGTTATCTATGTGCTGATGGATTCCAAATGGTTATTTTTTTATAAAGATTTTATTTATTTATTTGAGAGAGAGAGTGAGAGTGAGTGAGATAGAGCACAATTTAGGGGGAAAGGCAGAAGGAGAGGGAGAAGCAGACTCTCCGCTGAGCTGGGAAGCCCAATGTGGAGCTGGATCCCAGGACCCTGGGACTGTGATCTGAGCTGCAGGTAGATGCTTAAAAGACTGAGCCATCCAGCTGCCCTGGATTCCAAATAGTTATTGCCAGTCCTGAGACCCAACTTCCATACCTGACTGTCACTTTGGCATACACCTAGCCATCTGAAATTTAATTCGCTCCAGAACGATATCCCTGCTTAAGCTTGTTCCTCCGCATCTTAGCCAATGATACCACCATTCCAGTCATTCAGTCCACAAAACTAGGAGTCATTTCTGAGTCCACTATGTCCCTCATTCACCCATTCAACCCACTGAGTAGTCCTGATGAGTACTTCCAGATTCATCCCAAATCCATCCATTTCTCTTCATCTGCAAGCCACCACCCCAATCCACAATCTCTTTAATACCTACCCAGTCTTCCACAAGTCAGTTCTCCCTGACATGGCCAAAGGGAGCTTTTTAGAATGTAAACTAAATTCAGTGTTTTCTAAAAATTGCTAGTGTTATATCACACCTAAAATATTCAGACATGGTCTACCCCTTCAAACTCAACTCTTAAAAAAAAAAAAAAAAAGATTTCATTTATTTATTTGAGAGGGGGAGCACGAGCAGGGGGAGGGGAAGGGGCAGAGGGAGAAGCAGACTCCCCAGGAGCAGGGAGCCTGACTGGGGGCTCTGTTCCAAACCCCTCGGATTATGACCTGAGCCAAGGGCAGATGCTTAACGGATTGAGCCACCCAGGCACCCTTAGCTACACTGTTTCTTAAATAAGCTAAGTTTATTCTAGTCTCAGAGCCTTTACACTTGCTCTTCCCTGTTTGGGAATTTCTTCCCCCAGATCAGGTTTATATTCAAATGAGAGGCTTTCTCTGACCATAGCCCCACTCCCAATCTAAAGCCCCCATCACCCTGAAGAATGATTAGCAATTATTAACATCTGAAATCAACTGTTCCCTCTATTTCTGACTTAATGTCTGGCTCCCCCAGCAGACCAGAGACTTTGCCTTCCTCATTGCTGTGTTTCCAGGACTTGGACAGTGCCTGGAATGTGGTAGGTGCCTAACAAGGATCAGTTTAATGGGGGAGAAGAGCTAAACTTCTACAAAACGTCTATGATCTAGAAGTCTGAACCCCGTGGCAGGGTGTACCCAAAGCAGCTCTGAGGCTGGCTGTCAGGATTCTGGGTTCCTTGGGAGAAACGGACTGACGCGGATTCGAATTCCGGCCTAGCGGCCAACTTACGGTGTGACTTCGGGAGAGGGCCTTAACCTCTCTGAGCTTCAGCTGCCTCATCTGCAAAATAGGAGATTAGGGACGTGGGGAGGGGAGTACAACGAAAGCGGCCTTTCCCAGCACGTCCGCGCCCCGCATCTCAAAAGGTCATGGTGCCCTGGCCCGGCAGCTGGGTCACTCTGGGCCACCCTCCCGCCCTGCCGGCCCAGAACCCGCCGCCCAGGATCCAGCAGTTCGAGCTCGCCTCCCCACGCGCGACCTACATACTTACGCAGCGAGCCACGGGCTCCGGACCGGCTCGGTCTTGACTCTGGGCGCCGCCATTTTAACCAGATTGCTTCCAGGTCACGGGCCACCAGGGAGACAGCAAATCGAGAACGCCGGTTTAGAGAGGTCCCGCCCCAAATGGAGGAGCACCAATAGAAAGGCAGAAAGACCTTGGTCCCGCCTCATACCGAGCCAGGTCCCACCCCGATTAAGGCTGGGAAAAAAGTGACTGGACCAACCCGGGCCTGGAGGCTGTACCCCTGAGTGTGTGTGAGAGATGTGTGTCTGGGTCCCTGGACTTGGACTTCTCTTCCCCTGTGTGCAGCAGGCCCGTGATCCCGGATATTCCCCTTGCCGTGGGTCATGGCGACATTCTCCATTTCACTCCCCCCCGCCCCCTGCACTCTTGTGGGTGTGAGGAGCTGGCAGCATGGGGAAGTGGGGTGGACGCTGCTAAAGATGGCCAGGTGATAAGGGTGGCCAGATGATGAAGGGATTTCTTCAGGAAGGTTCTCAGATTGAGGCTGGCCCAGCTGAGGAGGTTCATTGGCCAGCCTGTTGTCTCTGTTACCCTAGCCCAGGCGGACCCAGAGTCTTGAGCCCTCCATGTCAGGCCCCCAGCTGCCTCGTCCAGAGCTGTCCAGGGTTCAGTGGGCGGCCTGCTCACCTCACCGACTGTAGCTTCTGTCTTTGGTTACCTGCCCAATGTTATATAGGATCCAGCTGGGTAGGACCCCAGGGTCACATTCACGCAATCCCCTGCACCCTTCTGACCCCTGCTCCCTCCAGACCTGATGGTGATTCTCCACACCTGGCATCAGATGTTCTTCTGTTACCATGAGGTTTCTCTCTTTGGGTTCTACTGCTTGGGTAAAGACCCCTGAACACCCCCCGCCCCCCATGCCCACATATATTGAATATTGCCTTTGGGCTCAGTTACCATAAACTCCATGAAGACGGGGCAGGGGGCGATGTTGTTTGTTATGTGTGGTGTCCCCAGCTCTATGGACAGGGCCTGAACATGGTATGTACTCAATAGATGTTAGTTACAACAATGAATAAGTTAATGGATGAATGGGCCTGACGCTCATCACAATCTTGAAACTCTACCAACCATCACTTGTGACAGCCCCATGCAGCTCGCCTTCCGCATGCCTGACTAATTACCCTGCCACTGCCTTTCCCCCTCCTTCCCCAGCCCCAGGGCAGTCTGCATTACCTCGCAGACCTCTGTGTCAGTGTGTGTCTGCTCAAAGCCCTTTGTTAATCTTGGGTATTTGGATTTGGGGACATGTGGGGGCCTTCCTGATCTTCTCCTGCATCCCCCTCCCCCTCCTTCAAGCTCCAATCCTCCAACTCACTTGTCCACCGTTGGTTTCTGAGTACATCAAGCTGCCCCTGAAACTCACTGGTGGCCTTGCTATGTAGTCTATGTAGCTGGCATCATTGTGATGCCATTCTCAAATTCAAGGGGTATTGACCATGGATCTGCTGGTCCTGGACCTCCTCAACATGCTGTGGATGTACCACTTCACATTGTCCAAGGACTGAGGCGGGGGAGCTCTCATGACCCAGAGCAGAGAGTAAGAAGTTATTGAAAAGATCTAGAAGAGCTTCCTCAACCCTGTGGCAGACTTGGACCCTGGGCTGAAAGGTGTAGGAGGTTGTACATAGGAGCCTGTGGCTCTTCCCCACCCCACCATGGGGAAGACTCAGACTCACTCAACAGGAATTTATTGAATGCTGCCTTTGTAACAGGCACTGTTCTAAGCATTGAGGAAGAACAGTGAACACAGACAAGTTCTTGGGGGAGACAGACAAAAGACCTTGTCTTCTTGTTCTATAGAAACATCTTACAACTACTTACAACTTGAAAAAAATTAAGTGCAACTTCAAAACTGTTTAGGATATAATTGTGTCTATCATCTTATTGACATTAATCACTTCTCGGCCTTTTAGCTAATCATCTTGTTAATGTTAATCTACATGGAACTTGGGACATTGACCTATTGTAATTAACAAAAAATTTTAGTCCCTTCTTGCTTGTGCATAGAGCCAGATTCTCTGTGTCCTGTGTATAATTTAAGTATTTAGATTTATGCCTTCTATCAATCTGCCTCCTCAAACAAAGCATCAAAATACATTTATTAACTCAACAAATATTTATACCTTTTAAAAAACAAATTCATGTCGTATGCCAGATCCAGAAAGAAATTTAATATTAATTTGAGCACAGGTAAAGAAATTTGAGTTCTCCAACTGGGGGTCTGGGCCAACTGAGCCAACTCTCAGTTGGCTGAGAGTCCAACTCTTGGTTATGGCTCAGATCATGATCTCAGGGTCATGGGATTGAGTCCTGCGCTGGGCTCTGTGCTCAGTGCAGTGTCTGCTTGAGATTCTCTTTCTCCTTTTCCCTCTGCCCCTTCCCCTGCTGGCATACACTCCTGCACTCCCTCTCTCTAAATAAATAAATAAAATCGTTAAAAAAAAGAGAGAGAAATTTAGGTTCTCCAACTACTTAGAATTTTCCAAGGAAGGACATATTTTCATGAAGTAAAAATGTAAAATGTTACATGTGATTAACTAAACGTTGACATTAATAAAGAAATTTTAAAGAGAAATATTTTATAGCTTGAGCTATGTGATGATTACATGGGTGTATATGTATGGAAACATTCATCGAGCTCTCCAATAAGATTTGTACATTTTACTTAAGGTAATAGCTCAATTTAAACATTTTAAAACATGATAAATGGGGCGCCTGTTTGGCTCAGTGGATTCAAGCCTTTGCCTTCAGCTCGGGTCATGATCACAGGGTCCTGGGATGGAGCCCCGCATCAGGCTCTCTGCTTGGCGGGAAGCCTGCTTTCTCCCTCTCCCTCTGCCTGCCTTTCTACCTATTTGTGATCTTTCTCTCTCTGTCAAATAAACGGTAGGGAGTCTTCAAAAAAATAATAAATACAGCATGATAAATGATTGAGCTATAATTTACACACCTTTCTGTATGTATAATATATTTTAAAAGTCTAAACAAGTGTCAGTGAGGATTTGAAGAAAGTGGAACGCTTGTACATTGCTGGTGGGAATATAAACTGGTTCAGCCACTAAGGAAAAAAGTATGGCGGTTCCTCAAAAAATTAAAAATAGAACTACCATATGATTCAGCGATTCCATTTCTGGGTATATACCCAAAAGAACTGAAAGCAGGGACTTGAACAGATAGTTACACACCCATATTCATGGCAGCATGATTCACAATAGCACAAGCAACTTGAGTGTCCTTGGATGGACGAATGGATAAACAAAACGTGGCATATACATACAATGGAATATTATTCAGCCTTAAAAATTAAAGAAATTCTGACACGTGATACAACATGGATGAACCTTGAGGGCATGGTACTAAATGAAACAAACCAGCCACAAAAGGACAAATACCGTCTTATTCCATTTATACGAGGTCCCTAGAAAAGGCAAATGATAGAGACAAAGTAGAATGGTGGTTGCTAGGAGCTGGAAGGAGAAGAGCATGCAGAGTTAGCATTTAATGGCGACAGCTTCAATTTTAAGTTCTGATGATGGACGGTGGTGATGGTCGCACAATGTGAAGGTACTTAGTAACACGGAACGGGACACTTAAAAATGGTAAATTTTATGTTTTGTACATTTTATCACAATATTTTACAAGTGTACTTAAAAAAAAGACAAGTGGTAAGAGATGAAGTCAGACTGGAGTAGGGGCTTCTGGCCCGGCGGGCGGTGGGGGCGGTAGGGAGTTGGGGGGTGGGGGTGGAGAGGGGGGGCTGGGAAGCGCCAGTTGAAGGCTATTAAGCGGATTAGCACATAAAACCGGGGCTTGGCAGTAACAGAGGCTCCAAGCGAGGACAGTTATCCGCGCCCCCGCCCCCGGAAAGCCATATCTGCAGTCCCTTGGCCTTCGTGACGCAGGGAACTGCCCAGGGGGCCGGAGGCTACTCTTAGCCACCCGGAGGATGCCTCAAAGACCACTAAGCCGCCGCACTTCCGCCTCATCAAGATTCCCCTGTGATTGGCCAGGCTGAAAGGAGCTCCAGCCAATCAACTGCCGCTCCAGGGCTTGCGCGCCCCCACCCCCAACCCCAGCACGTTGACAGCCACGTGGGCAGCTGCTGGGAGAGCTCCCGCCCTTGGCGCCAGTGCCCAGCACTGCGCAGGCGCACTTCGCTCTGCTCAACTGGGACATGGGTGAGGGCACGCGTGGGTGGTGGTGGTGTTGGGGACATGGCCATGGCCTCTTGAGCTCCCAATGTCCCTTCTCCTTTTTTTTCTTTTTTTGTAAAGATTTTATTTATTTGACAGAAAGAAACACAGCGAGAGAGGGAACACAAGCAGAGGGAATGGTAGCGGGAGAAGCAGTCTTCCTGCCGAGCAGGGAGCCCGATGCGGGGCTCGATCTTAGGACCCTAGGATCATGACCTGAGCTGAAGGCAGCCGCGTAACGACTGAGCCACCCAGGCGCCCCGTCCCTTCTCCTTTTGAGGCAGTTATGGCTCTCATTTTCTTATTTATCCTTACAGAAGAAGTGGATTCAAACACAGGCGTTTATACATATATTTACACAGAGCACAACAGTATGTGTAAACCCCGATGTAGACTCTTTAAAGCAGAGTCCTCAAAACAACCCTAGGAAAAATAGCAGCTTCACAGGGTTGGATCCTGGCAGACAGCTCCTTAACAAGGGACGGAGGTTAAAATCACCAGCAGTGAGTCACCGTGACATAAGCCCCTGGTATGAGAAGGGAACATCACCTCTCTGGTATCCTTCCCAGTAATGTGAAAACCTCAATCTAATCAACATAAACCAAGCTGAGAGAGAGTCTACACAGTCACTGGCTGGCTCTCTTCAAGAGTATCAGGTCATGAACGACTGAGACTCTCACTGACTGGATGCGTCTAAGGAGACATGACAACGTAATGCAATGAGAGATCTTGGATTGGGTCCTGGAACAGAAAAAGGACCAGTAGAAAACCTGGAGAAAGCCTAATCAAGTCTGTGGTTTATTAATAGTATCGTACCAAGGTTAAGTTCTTAGTTTTAAGAAATGTACTATGGTTATGTAAGATGTTAACAGTGGGGGCAGCGAGGTGAAGGGTATATGGGAACTCTATGCTATTTTTGCAACTTTTCTGTAAGTCTAAAATTATCTCAAAATAAAAAGGTAAAAAATAAACCTAGGAAGCAGGCACTATCACTATGCCCATTTTCCAGAGAAGGAAACTGAATCACAGAGAGGTTAAGATACCTATCCAAGGTCACTCAGCCAGAAAGCACCAGGGCATTTTTTCTGGATCAGAAGCTGTATTAGAGAGCAGGGTTCTCCAGAGAAATGCAACCAACAGAATAGAGAGCAGCAAAGACAGAGACTCGTGTGTGTGTGTGTGTGTGTGTGTGTGTGTGTGTGTTATTATAAGGAAATGACTCACATGATTACGGAGGCTAAGAAGGCAAACATCTGCAGTTGGCAAGCTTGAGACCCAGGAGAGCAGACAATGTAGTTCTAGTCCCAGTCTGAAGCCCCGAGAGCCCAGGGAACCCGTAAGTTCCAGTGTGAGAGCTGGCAGGCTTGAGACCCAAGCTGATGTTTCAATTCCTGTCTGAAGGCAGGAAAAGACCAATGTCCCAGCTCAAAGCAGTCACATATGAGGAGTTTCTTCTCTCTGTCTCTCCCTCTCTTTTTAAAAGATTTTATTTACTTGTTTATTTTTAAAAGAATTTATTTGTGTGTGTGTGTGAAAGAGAGAGAGAGAGAGAAAGAGAGAGATCATGAACAGTGGGGAGAGGCAGAGGGAGAAGCAGACTCCCCGATGAGCAGGGAGCCCAATGCAGGACTCAATCCCAGGACCCTGAGCCAAAGGCAGACGCTTAACTGACTGAGCCACTGAGGTGTGCCTAAAGATCTTATTTTAAAGTAATCTCTACCCCTAATGTGGGACTCAAACTTACAAGAATCCCATCTTCTACTGACTGAGCCAGCCAGGCACCCCATGAGAAATTTCTTCTGACTGGACAGAAAAGTTCAGCCTTTTTGTTCTATTCAGGCCTCCGACTGATTGAATGAGGCTCATCCATATTGGGGAGGACAATCTGTTTCACTGTCTATAAATTCAAATACCAATCTCATCCCCAAAATACCCTCACAGACACACTTAGAATAATGTTTGACTCTCTGGGTACCCTAGGGCCCAATCAACTTAATATATAAAATTAAGCATCAGGGCGCTTGGGTGGCTCAGTGGGTTAAACCCTCTGCCTTCGGCTCAGGTCATGGTCTCAGGGTCCTAGGATCGAGCCCCGCATCGGGCTCTCTGCTCAGCAGGGAGCCTGCTCCCCCACCTCTCTCTGCCTGCCTCTGCCTACTTGTGATCTCTCTCTCTAATAAATAAAAATCTCTAAAAATATATTAAAAAATAAAATTAAGCATCAGAGAATGTAAGAACACTTGTCATTTGGAAAGTTATCGACACATCGCCCACACCCATCAACCCCGTTCTTACAGCTCCCCCGGCACCACCTGTGGTCAAGTGTTCTGGATTTTGCCCATCTGGAAGTCACTGGCCCACTTTTGTAAAAAGGCTCTTCTTTTTCAACCAGATGTTTTCCCTACAAAACATCTTGCAAAGCTCGTGGCTGGACAAGGCAGCGGTGGACTGACCTACATAACCCCAGCTGCATACCCCATCCACACTCCAAATGGTCTTCTTGGGGAAGGTTGCAATGGAAACACAAAAGAGACACCCAGCTTAACCGTCCTTAGTCCAGGAAGAGCCTGGAAAGTACGACCTTCCTCTGTGCATGGTTAAACACCAACATTTCAGACAAATGTGGTTTGAGTCCTGGCTCACCAACTTCAATTCCATTTATCTGGGGAGACATTTTTTGAGCCCCTGTTGAGTGCAGGCACTGTATTGGCCCCTGGAGTCAGAGCAGTGAACAAAACAAGCAAAGTCCAGGGGCGCCTGGCTGGCTCAGTTGGTTAAGCAACTGCCTTCAGCTCAGGTTCTGATCCCGGAGTCTTAGGATCGAGTCCGAAATTGGGATCCCAGCTCAGTGGGGAGTCTGCTTCTCCCCCTGACTCTCCCCCTTCTTGTGCTTTCTCTCTCTCAAATAAATAAAATCTTAAAAACAAACAAACAAAAAACAAGCAAAGTCCAGCCTCTGTGGAGCTTTTATTCTCATAGGATGAAACAGATGTAAGAAAATAGGAGATAAGAAAAAGAAAGCCTGGGAGGGAGATAGTGGTGGGGTTTTTTAAATTTATTTTATTTTGTCATTAAAATACACTTCACATACAATGCTATATTAGTTTCAGGTGTAAATGGAGGCTTCAAAATGATACATTTTTAAAAATTTTATTTATTTATTTGACAGAGCGCGCGAGAGAGCATAAGCAGGGGGAGCGGCAGAAGGAGAGGGAGAGGGAGAAGCAGACTCCCTGTTGAGCAGATGCTTATCCAGCTGAGCTACCCAGGTGCCCTACTTAAAAATGGTTTTTTATTTTTTATTTTATTTTTTAAAAGATTTTATTCATTTATTTATTTGCCAGAGAGAGAGAGACAGAGAGACATAGACAGAGAGAGAGCACAAGCAGGGGGAGTGGCAGGCAGAGCAGGCAGAGGGAGAAGCAGGCTCTCCATTGAGCAAGAAGCCCGACGAGGGACTCGATCTGAGGACCCTGGGATCATGACCCAAGCCGAAGGCATCCACTCAACTGACTGAGCCACCCCGGCATCCCTAAAAATGATTTTTTAAAGGGAAAGTTTTTATGGAGGAAGACATACCATTTCAGGTGCAAATATTAATTGAATAGTTCCCTCATGCCCGTCCTTTCCCAGTCTCTCTGGGGGTGGGAGATTCTATCGTCCTAGAGCAGGTCTGGCTCAGGGAGGATGTCTCCAAAGTGGATAACATTGGAGCAGAGGAAGTGAGAGAGGGGCCATGCAGGCATCTTTGGGAAATGTGTCGGCTGGAAGGCACTGCTAGTGCAAAGGTCCTGGGGTGGGAGCATGTTTGGGTGCTCAAGAAATACCTGTGGAAGGATCTGGGAGCAGCAGGAGCAGCAGGAGCAGCATAACCCTGGAGAGTGGCGTGGACTCTCTGAACCTCGAGTTTCCTTATCTATAAAATGGTCCTGCAAGTTTCCATCCCAAGAGGGTGGCAGTGAGGATTAAATGGTTGAGCTTGGCATGGCGCCTGGCATGGAGTGACCCTCCAGAAACAGAAGCCACTAGGAACAAACAGCTTCTGCTTATTTTCAGGAGGGGAAGCTAGGTGAGAGGGGGCTGGCAGAGTGGGGCTGCCCAAACAGGAAGATGCAGGGGGAAGGGGGCTGCTACGCTCTCCTGGAGACACACAAGTACAGAGTTGTGTGTGTGTGTGTGTGTGTGTGTGTGTGTGTGTGTGTGTGTGTATGTGTGTGTATTTTAGATGTCCCTGAGAGGAAGGAAGGTTTTGGGGCTCTCCAAAGAGTAAGGCAAGGCAGAGTATTTCCTAGATCCTCCCGGTAAACTCCATTTCTTACGAGATCCCTCCTTTGATTTAGATGGGAAACTGAGCCACGGAGAGGCCGGGGCCTGGGAAACACCAGAGAGGAGCTAAGTAGGGGACTGTGCAGGGGGCCAGTAATGCGGGGGGGAGCAGGGGGGGGGTGTTCCCAGGGGTTGGGGCCTCTGGATGAGATCAGCCCTCTTCTTCTGCTTCTACACCTATCAACCAGGCAGAGACATATAGAAAGAAACGATAAAGAGACGTCGAGTGAGAAAAACAATGACTTAGAGAGGTGAAACAGAGACTCAGAGATGGAGAGATAATGGAGAGAGACAGGGGAACCGAGAGAGAGAGAGTGCGACAGTGAGAGAGGCAGATTCATATACAAAGACAGAAACAGACGAGACAAGGTCGAGAAGGGCAAGTTGCAACCCAGAGACAGAACAAGAGATGCAGACAAAGACTTAGAACCCGAGGGGCACGCCAGACCCAGAAAGGGCCACCCCCTAGGGAGACCCCTGGCTGCCCCGTCGGGGGACCCGCCAAGAGCGCCCCACCCCGCCCCCGTCGTGCCTGGGCCGTGACTTCAGAGTCCGCGCGGATTCTATAAATGGCCAGGCGGCCGCGGGCCGGAGGCGGAGCCGACTGAGTCAGCGCTTCGCGTCACCGCCGGAGGGTCCCCGCCAGGCCCCGCCCCCGCCCTCGCCGCTCCCGGCCGCCAGGGGGCGCCGGCCGCCTGCTCCGTCAAGGCGCGGGTTTTCACTTGTGCAGTAGCTACCGGTGGCCCCGCCGGGGCGGGGCGGGGGACGCTCATCGAGGGCAGGATCCCGGAATCTGCGCGTTCGAGTCCCGGCCCCGTCACTCTGGTGCTGCGTAACGCCAGGCGCTCGGCTTCACCTCTGTACCTCATACAGACCCCACCTCCGAAGGCTGCTGTGAGGCGTTAACAGACCCGATGCACTTAGAATATAGCAAGAGCTAATTGTTAGCTCATTTTCCCTAGTTTAATCCCCTTGTCTTTAGCATAAATGGTTTAGCCCAGTGGTTCACAAACAGGAAGGATATGCCCCCCCTTCCCCCGAGGGACATTTGGCAATGTCTGGAGACATTTCTGTTTGCCAAGACTAGGGCACCCAGTAGATTGAGGCTGGAGATGCTGCTTAAAGTCCTAGGAGACCCAGGAGAGAGGCCCGGAATTATCCAGCCTTGATGTCCACAGCGCTGAGGGTGAGGAACCCTGACCGCCTGGCAGCATTAGGCACAGGGGCCTGGCTTCAAATTCTGCTCTGCCACTGCCACTAGGAAGGGGATTCCACGCCCCGTGCCTCAGTTTCCCCATCTGTAAAGTGTGCCTAACAGCATCCGTTTCTGAGGATGTTGTGAAGCACAGGTTGATACACATACAGTACTTGGAACAGGGCCTGACATTAGCATGCAACAGCCATGCCCTAAGCATGTGGCCAGCAAATCGCACATCCTTAAGGTATCATCAGTATATGGCAGGTTGCTGACATGTCATCCAAGTGTCACTACTGTTGCCTTGACATATGTGGCATGCTGTGGTCATGTCACCAGCCTCTGTGGTCCCTGGGGTGAGATCTGGCCGGGTGGGGCTGTTTGCAGGTGTTCCCTCCAGGCCACCCTGGCTGGGACAGGGAAACACAGGGGGGTCTGTAGTCTGAAACCTGCTAACACAGTCGCTCCATGGCGACCCACAGGTAGATGGAGAGGGTAACAGCCAGGATCTCTGTTCCCCCAGATCCTTATGATGAGGAACTGGAGGGGACAGATGTGGGGTGCCAGATGTTCACTGGAAATATTGCAATTATCCTGAGTCTTTCCCTGTGCCAGGCACTGCACAGTGGATGTGCACTATCCCTTAGCCCATTTTACAGATGTGGCAACAGAGGCCCGTTTAGTGTCTGAAGTTAAACCCAGGGTGAAGCTCGCTAAGCTACCATGGGCTGCAGAGAGAGGAAGAGAGATGGCCTCAGGGACAGACACAAAGAAACCAGGAGGCCCAGCCAGAGGACCAATGAACAGTAGAGGGTCGGCAAGGATGGAGAAAGCTTCATCTCTCATGACCAAGCCCCCCTCCCAAATAATAACTCAGGCTGTCCCCCTAGGTGGAAACAATGACACAATCAGCTCCCAATACCAAGGCCCTGACATCACGGGGGGGGGGGGGGGGGGGGGGGGGGGGGGGGGGGGGGGGGGTGCCCCGCCCCTTGGCAGGCCCCTGCGGCCAATGGGACCGCCTTCAAAGAGGCCCGGGCCGCCTCCGGAGCTTCAAAAACGTGTGAGGAGGGAAGAGGTTGCAGACGGAGCCTTAGCAGCTGCCTCAGTCCTCAGAGGGTCCACGGAGCTGCTGCTACCCCGCCCACCACCAGCCAGCATGTCCTCTGCTCACTTCAACCGGGGCCCTGCCTATGGCTTGTCTGCTGAGGTCAAGAACAAGGTAAGGCCCCCACCAATGGGTCGTCAGCTGAGGTCGAGAACGAGGTAGGGCCCCCGCCTGGCCCACACATCCTGGCAGGCCAGAGGCCCCACTCTTGGGGTTCCCTGGACCCCCTCTTGCCTATCCCATGTGACTTGGAACCAGAGAGGGGAAAAGGACAGATATGGGGTAGGGACCGCCTTAAGCTCCATCCTGAGCATCCTAGAGCTCTCAGCTACTGTTGGGGGGCGGCGAGGGGGCAAAATGGAGGGCATACAGGCAACCACAGGTAAACCGAGGGGGTTGGTCCCTTATAAAGACTCCCACTTGATCAGAGTCTTCTGTTAACCCATCACCTGTTCCTATGTGTTCCTGGGGTGCTGGGAAAGGACTTGATTTTCCTCACACACCCCCCTCTCAAAAGGAAACGGGGGAGTGCTGGAGAGCTGGGATTCTGGGGAAGTGAGGCCCAGATAGCCTGGGAGATCCCGAAGGCAGAGGGAGACAGCTGGGGAGGTCAGAGTGTGAGCCTAATTAGGGACACGGCAGGGGTCTCCTCATTTTGAGCTGGGAGAACATCCCGATACTGCCTTCATGCTATGGCTGGGTAAACTGAGGTTTGGAGAGGAGAGGTGAGTAGCTTGGGTTCTACATAAAGGAGTTGCAGAGCTAAGATCCTGGCCTCACTCCCCCCAAACACACACCCCACCCGAATGGGGTTCAGCTTCTCCAGGGCAGTGAACTTCCAAATCCCTGGAATGCTCCCGAGAGCGTTGCCAGGAGAGGAGTCCCAGCGCCCCATTTGACAGAGGGGAACGTTGAGGCCCGGGGTGGCTTTTTCCAGTGTGCAGCGAGGAAGTGGGGAGCCAGGGTTGGATCCTGGGTCGGGGGATCCTCGCGGTTGGAGGAGGGGGCGGGTGCTCGGGCCGGGCGAGATCCCAGCGCCGCCCCCCTCCCCCCGGCGCCGGCCCCAGAGCCGCGCAAAGCCGCCGAGCCATATAAGGCGGCCTCGGGGAGCCCGGCCCGCGGGGCCGCGCTATATAAGGGCCGGTTTGCTTTATAAAGCCGGGCTGGTGGGGAGGGGGGCGGCAAGGGCCGGGGCCAGGTGAGGGGCCGCCCCCTCCCACTTCCTCCTCCCCCAGGAGAAGGGGCAGCTCGGTCCCCCAGAGTCTTGGAAGCCTGTCTGGGCTGGGGCGGAGGGTTCTGGAGAAACGGAGGGGTCAGGGTGGGGAGGGGGGAAAGAGGGCGAGAGACGCAGACAGAGATTCTGGGAGCCTGAGACTTGAGAGGGACGGATGGGAAGGGGGGGGCCGGGAGCCAGATAAGACCGAGACGGGGATGGAGAGGCCGAGAGAGGAGACAGACGAGCCCCACCCCCACCAGAGGCAGGGAACCTGTAGTCGGAGACCAGAGCGACTGGCGAGGCAGAGAGGGGCGCGCCGGGAGCCCCACCCCCAGACAGACACGGAGAGATGAGGACAGAAAGACAGGGCCAAGGAAAGACAGAGCTGGAGAGAGACAGAGGGCACGGGGGTGGGGAGAGAGAGAGAGAAATACAGCCATGCGTGCGCGGGGCCAGGAGTAAGACAAAAACAAGCCCCCCCACCCCCACCCCAAGCCTCCATCCGGACCCGGAGCCCAGGGGATGAGGACCTAGAGAGACACTGAGGGAGACAGACTTGCAAGATGGAACAGTCCCCCGCAACGCAGGACTCAGAGCCACCTCCTTAGGGCTCCTCCTCCCCTGCCTGAGGTGCCCAGTCTTCCAGCGGGGGGTAGGGGAGTGGAGGATGGGGGGTGGGGGGCAGGGCCCCGGGGAAGCTAAGCCCCAAGTTTGGCCTGGAGGGGGAACCAAGAGGCCAGGCACCGCCCCCCAGTTCTGAGTACCCCGCTCTCCACCCTCCCTTGTCTCCATTCTCTGGTGCCAAACCTCAGAATGTCCGGAATGACCCCCTGGGCAGGTGCCACCTCTGTCCTGGCCCTCAGCCCACTTCAGCACCCCCCCCCACCCCCCATGGACGCTGGGGCAGAATTGCCTTAGTTGGGAAGGGATGAGGAAGATCAGGCCTAGGGGACCTCGAACTGGGTCCGGGGAGCTCACTCTGCTCCCCACTGCGTCCTTACCACCTTCTCTGTGTCCCTCACCCCCAGCTAGCCCAGAAGTACGACCTCCAGAGGGAGCAGGAGCTTCGAGAGTGGATTGAAGGGGTGACAGGGCGCCGCATCGGGAACAACTTCATGGATGGCCTCAAAGATGGCATCATTCTTTGCGAGTGAGTGGAGCCGACTCCGCCTTGGGCTGCCCCCGATCTGGGCGTTCATCCCTACCCCCTCGACCCCTCAAACGACTAGGGGCTCAGAGCTGGGTTAGGCACTTTATAGCTGAGACCTTGAAAGAGCGGTGGTAAAGAATCATGGTGCCCATTTCACAGAAAAGAAAACAGAGTCTCAGTTAAAACACATCACCCAGAGTCCCATGCTGTTCCCAACAGGAATGACCAGAATCAAGGCTTAACCACCATGCAGAGA
This sequence comes from Procyon lotor, assembly GCA_028646535.1. Taxonomy (NCBI): domain Eukaryota; kingdom Metazoa; phylum Chordata; class Mammalia; order Carnivora; family Procyonidae; genus Procyon; species Procyon lotor. The sequence continues at coordinate 5,884,792 of CM053603.1, forward strand.
GGGCAGGCCCATTTATGGCCTCTGGAGTTCCAGGAAAGAGAGGTTCCAAGAAAGAGTTCCAAGCATAGTGTGCTCAAGGAGCAAGGAAAAGGCAGCAGGCAACAAGGGCTGTTTGTCACTGGCTTGGTGACATGAGAATTATGCCATGGTAATTTAAGTAGGCCCTGGTTTTCTACTCTTCTCAGAACTTAAATCACCGAGAAGAGTGAAAATGCACACAGCTCCCCACCCCTGGTTCCAGATTCCACGGCGGCACTGATGCTGGATAGGGCCCTGAGCCCAGTCGGGTCCTGTCTGTATCTGAGCCTCATCCAGGGCAGGGCGACCCTGATGGCCAAAAAGTGACCTTGGCAAGCTTCCCAAAGGTGCAGGCTTACCAAGATCTAGGTGCTGGAAAGGGGGTGCGGTGGGGAGATCTTGTTCTACCATATCCCGTGGGAATAAGGAGAAGGGGGGACATGTTGTCGCAGCTCAGACAGGGTTGCTCAGCCATGAAAGAGCATAGAGCGACTCACCCACTCAGTCATTCGTGGACCAAGAATTTATGGAGCGCCTGCTGTGTGCCAGGTCTGGGCAGTGGGGAAAGTGGACAAAACAGACTCACCTCCCAGCCCACATAGAGCTTGAGTCCCAGTGGAGGAGATTGATCAGATAATCAATGAAATACTCCTGTACTTGGCTGTGGTGGGAAGTGCCACGGAGGAGAGGCAGGGAAGAGTCCCCGGGTAGGGGGGGCAAAGAGTTGCTGCTCTGCACGGAATGGTCTGGGAGGTCTTTCAGAAGAGGTGGCATTTGAGCAGAATCTTGGATGAAGTGAGTAAGGGGGCTGGGAGGGCATCTGAGGAAAGAGTGGGCCAGGCTGGGCGGGGGAGGAAAGGGACAGCCGTGCAAAGGCCCTGAGGTGTGAGCAAGCATGGTGTGTTGAAAGAACAGGGAGGAGAGATTAGGGGAAGTGGAGGGAGTTAGCTGGGGGCCTTTTAGTCATGCTAAGGATTAAGATCTGTATTCTAAAGGGAGACTGCAGGGCAATTTTGAGCCAGGAGTAGCTGGGAATTATTTTGAAGAGGCCATTTAAGCTACGAAGGTCTGCAGGCGACAAGGCAGAAGCTGGGCGCCACAGGAGGCCCTTGCATGAGCCCCAGAGAGAGACGTGGGCAGCTCAGAGCTGGGCGGAAGTGGCAAGGAGCCATAGGCTTCTGAATGTTTTCAGAAGGCAGAGCCAACGGCCATGCAGAGGGGTTGGGTGTGGGAATGGGAGAAAGGGATAGGAGAGTCAAGTGCAAATCTGAGGGCTTTGCCTGAGCCCCTGGGAGGGTGTGTTTCCTGAGCCTGGGAGGATGGAGGGAGTTGACTTGGTGGAAGTAGGTGTAAGGAGTCTGGGGGGGGGTTTTAATTCGAGAAACCATGTAGGGCGCTGGACTGGGTGGGGACTAAGGGGCCTGGCTGCAGGGAAATAGTGGGGAGTTGTTGGCGGATGGGTGACACTGAAAGGCGAGAGACTGGAGATCAAGGGGGTGAGTGTGGCCAGAGAAGGGAAGTCGGAGGCCTGAGCTGGGGCTGTCCCTGGCACAGGCAGCCCCAAAGGTCAAGGAGATGGAAGCCTGGTTCGCAAGGGAGGTGCGGGTGCAGCGGAAGACTCTTGTGCAGGGGGGGATGAGGGGTTTTTCTGCTAGAGACCTGCGCCCAGCTCCCGAGAGTTTGGTTCGCCATCTCAGTCCTGCCTGGGTGTGCGGGGTGGATCAGTGGGGCCGTGACTGGCTGTCGTCCTGACCCCTTCGCCCATGGGGTTGGGCACGGGTACGGAGGGCGGGGCTCACCTTTCTCCCAGCCCTCCCTGACCCCTTGTAGGTTCATCAATAAGCTCCAGCCAGGCTCCGTGAAGAAGGTCAATGAGTCGACCCAAAATTGGCACCAGGTGAGCCCAGGCTCTGTTTTAACTCTCTCAACCCCTGGCCCACAGTCCCTCAGATCCCCCACCCTGCTCCCCCTCCACTGACCACAGCCTGCTCCCCTCCAGCTGGAAAACATCGGCAACTTCATCAAGGCCATCACCAAGTATGGGGTGAAGCCCCACGACATTTTTGAGGCCAACGACCTGTTTGAGAACACCAACCACACCCAGGTGCAGTCCACCCTCCTGGCGCTGGCCAGCATGGTGAGTGGGGTAGGGGTGTGGCACTGGGGCGGTGGTGGCTTGGGAGGGTGTGGGCTGCGAGGGGGGCCACCTGTGCCTCCGAGCCCAGTGTGGGTGGGAGGGGAGAGCAGGGGCCAGGAAGGGACAATGTGACCCTAGAGGCTCCCTCCCCAGCCCCCTGCTCCCGTCGCCCTCCCCAGGCCAAGACGAAAGGGAATAAGGTGAACGTAGGGGTGAAGTACGCAGAGAAGCAGGAACGGAAATTTGAGCCAGAGAAGCTAAGAGAAGGGCGGAACATCATCGGGCTGCAGGTACTGGCCCTTCCTCACCTGGGTCTTACTGCCGAGCTGAAGCGGGGTGAGGTTGGGGGACGGGGGAGTGGGAGGGCTCCCAGGTCCCAGTGGGCTTTGCGGCACAGGATATTTGGCTTTAACTCATAAGTATGGCGGGCACTGTGCTTGCCATTTCCGTACCCTAACTCACTCCTCCTACGGTTCTAAGGAGTGGGGGCTGTTATCATTACACCTTTTATGCAGATGAGGGAATGGGTCCTGAAGAAGCTAGCTCGCTTGCCGGGGCTGCCCAGGAATATAAGTGGCCAGGCTGGGGCTCGAACCCTGGAAGTCAGGCCCTGATGCTCTAAACCACTCACAGTTGACGGGACAAGCCTTCTCTAGGCCTCAGTTTCCAGTCCGGGGCCCTGAGAGTGTATGTAATGGCTCGTTAGAGGGCCACACAGGCGTCTGGGGACATGTGATGTCTCATGGCCCAGGGCGAGGTTCTGTGACCCTTGGGGTGACTCTCTTTCTGCCTTCCTAGATGGGCACCAACAAATTCGCCAGCCAGCAGGGCATGACGGCCTATGGCACCCGGCGTCACCTCTACGACCCCAAGCTGGGCACGGACCAGCCCCTGGACCAGGCCACCATCAGCCTGCAGATGGGCACCAACAAAGGAGCCAGCCAGGTTGGGGGGCTGGTGGGGCCCCTGCCCTCTGCCGTCCACACCCTGCCCCCACCCCCCGGGTCTGACCGCTCTGCCCTCTGCAGGCCGGCATGACTGCACCCGGGACCAAGCGACAGATCTTCGAGCCCGGGCTGGGCATGGAGCACTGTGACACGCTCAACGTCAGCCTGCAGATGGGGAGCAATAAGGGGGCCTCGCAACGGGGCATGACGGTGTACGGGCTGCCGCGCCAGGTCTACGACCCCAAGTACTGCCTGACACCCGAGTACCCGGAGCTGGGCGAGCCTGCCCACAACCACCACGCGCACAACTACTACAACTCTGCCTAGGGCCCTGGGGCCCCCCACCCGCCTTCCCCCGCAGGGAGGCTGGCTGCTGCTCTCGGCAGGGCCTAGCTGGCCCTGTCGACCCCCTGCCCCTGCATGGCGTCCTCCAGCCCCCTGACACCTGCCTACAGGGTTAGCGTTTGGGGGGGGCAGACTGGGGGAGATGTGGGTTGGGGGGAAGGGGGCCCTCCTCCCCGGAGCGCCGCAGGATCCAACATCGAGCCAGGTGTGCCCAACAGCACCAAAGGACGCACTGAGCACAGCTACCCCAGCTGTCCCCCCAACTCCCTCCCAGGTGGGTCCCCGCAGGACAAGAGGTCCCCCCAAGCAAAGCCCTCAGAGCCCAGGCTCGGCCTGCCCCCACCCCATCCCTGCAGTGGGAGCAAAGTGCATGCCCAGAGACCCAGCGGACACACGCGGTTTGGTTTGCAGCGACTGGCATGTGTGGATGTGACAGCGGCGTTTGTCAATGCGAGCACTTTTTTTCTATTTCACTGGAGCACAATAAACAGCTGTAAAATCATCGACTCGGGGCTGCTCTGTCCAGGAGCCTGGGTGGCTGGGGCGCATGCGCCGACAGCTTGGCTCGGATGTGCTCCATCTCCCCCCATACAGAGGCGCAGGCACACACACACACACACACACACACACACACACACACACACACACACACACGGAGCCCACAGCCCCTCAACCCGACCCAGGACAGGCCCGCATTCACCCACAAAACCCGCACACACGCCCTTGTGTGTTTGATGTGCATATACTCTGCAGCCTTGGGCACGTGCGCGTGCACGCGCGCGCGCGCACACACACACACACACACACACATACATGCACGCGCACGCGCACAGTCCCCTTTCACAGACAGACCCCTGCAGGACATGCTCCCACTCAAGACACACCAAACACGGCCTCGTCCACACCCACACACACTCAGCTCTTGCGTGCCTCTCTGGGAAGCCTGGGGTTGGGGTGAAAAGGAGCCCGAGCACTAGGACGGGCTGGATGGGGTGGGAATCTCAGTTCCGCTTCCCACTAGGCAGGAACCCGCCTGCCCTCCCTAGACCTGTTTTCCCATCAGGAAGAGGAGGACGGAGAGCCTCCTGGGGACAGGGGGAGGCTGACATGAAAGCATGCCTCCAGACGGGATGACATTTGGCGCTGACCCATGAGAATGGACAAGCTGAGTCCTGGAGGCCCCTGTGGGCAGCGGGGCCGCTTCCACCCTGGAAGGGCAGGTGGGCCGGTGGGAGGGGAAGAGGCAGCGGAGGAGGATGGGCCCTTTGGGGGCCCAGAGCAATGGCCCTTTGAAGACTGGCACGGAGCCGGTGAGCAGCTGACTGCCCTGTGCACTGCCCTCGTAGGGCTGATTCCTGAGCCCGGCCTGCCAGCCCAGGGCCCTAGGAATGTGTGGACAGCCTCAACCTCCCCACATTTCAGAGGGGACTCTGTACACCCGGTGATGTGGGCCCCGGCTGTTCTGCCTGGAAGCCACCACCTGCAGAGTTCCACGGAGAGATGCAGCCATGGTGGCGGCGGGGGTTAGAGAACAGTGCTCTCCCCTTCCTTCCCCATAGCAGATGATGCTGGAACACGGGGACTTGCAGAGACAGACACCAAAAGACCGGCACGCACCAGGCGCACACGGCCCCTGGGGCCTCGTAAAAGGGATTCCAGGCGCTCTTGGCCTGTCCAGGGCAAGTCCTGCTCCCCCAGGACCGGCATGGGGAAGCTATGCCGAGGAGGATCCATGCCTGGCCCAGGGCCCTGCCTCCTCGGGAAAACAGCACCATATTAGCACTTGGCCTGTGAGACTGGGGTGGGCGGGCCCTGGAAGCCAGAGGAATGAGCCCCCCTTTCTGCTGGACCCCTGAGGGTATCCCCCTACCCAGGCTCAGCCCACACCCCCTGGCTCCTGCCTGGGCCAGGGGACCTTGCCTGGGACTTTGGAGCGGGAGTGGGAACACAGGGAGGGGCATGTCAGGGGCAGGGTGGGCCTGGGGGGGTGGGTGGTACATGCCAGACCCAGCAGCTGGGCCTAGTGGCCCGGTCTTCCAGCCAGCTCAGCATCTCCCTTCCTGGGCTGTTCACACCCCTTACTGCCCTCGATGGGTCCCAGAGTCACTCAAACCTAGGCACTATGCTGGGCCTCTCCAGCCTCAGCATGGCCCCAGAAGGGTCTGTCATCCTTCCTGCTATACCAAGAAGGAAGGCAAAGCACAGGCCACCTGGTGCCCAGGCTCGAGGCCGGGAGCAGGTGCCGACTGGCCCCAGGCTGCCAGAGCACCAGGATCTCTGTAATTGCGAGACCGTCTGAGGTCACCATGCAACGTGCCATCAGCCAGGCTCACAGGCATTTTTCCAAAACCACCAAGCGATTCACTCAATTCTGACATGACCTAGGGGCCGCATCAGATCCCAGAGGATAAGGGCTCCGTCTCAGGAGACTCTCCCTCCATTTTCGGGCCCACTGCCAAGTGCAGGTTGTCACCTGCGCTTCTGATCAACTAGGTCGGGGATTCCCGCGACCACCTCCTCAGGTTTGATTCATTTACTAGAGCAGTTTACAGAACTCAAGAGAAACATTGTATCTTATTAGATTAGCAGTTTATTAGAAAAGAATGTAAATCAGAACAGTTAGATGGAAGAGGTTCCCCGGGCAGAAGCGTGGGGAACGGAGCTCCCATCCCCTCTCCGGGTGCCCCGCTCTCCCAGCAGCTCCACGAGCTCACCAACCCCGAGCTCACCTAATCTCATTCAGATTTTTTGTTTTTTTTTTAAGATTCTATTTATTTATTTGACAGAGAGGAGAGAGATCACAAGTAGGCAGAGAGGCAGGCAGAGAGAGAGGGGGAAGCAGGCTCCCTGCCGAGCAGAGAGCCCAACGTGGGGCTCGATCCCAGGACCCTGAGATCATGACCTGAACCGAAGGCAGAGGCTTTAACCCACTGAGTCACCCAGGTGCCCCTCATTCAAGTTTTTATACAGCGTAACCTGCAGGCCCCGCTTCTCTTCCTCAGAGGTTGTGGGAGTTACTGAGGGTCCCACTTGGTGATCACACGCTGTCTTTTTGTTTTTGTTTTTAGATTATTTATTTATTTATTTATTTATTTGTCAGAGAGAGAGAGAGAGAGAGAGAGAGAGAGAGCAGAAGCAGGGGGAGAGGCAGGCACAGGGAGAAGCAGGCTCCCTGCCGAGCAAGGAGCCCGATGCGGGACTCGATCCCAGGACCCTGGGATCATGATCTGAGCCGAAGGCAGCCGCTTAACCGGCTGAGCCACCCAGGCGTCCGTCCCCACGCTGTCTTTTTGGTGACCAGCATCAATGCAGGTGTGATCAAAAGGGGCGACTTCGAGTGACAGAAGACCTCATCGTTCAGGAAACTGCAAGAGTTTGAGGGACTCTGTGCCAGGAACGAGGGACAAAGGCCACTACACATGTAGCCGGCCCCACCTCCAGCCTTCAGCGACCGCTCATCACCCCTGGAACAAGGTCCCCGTCATGGACCCCTCTTCTATGGTGCTCTCACTTCATCCCCAAAGAAGCCATGAGCTGCCCCCCAGCCTGGACCCTGGAGTTACAGGCAGACACTCTGGGCTCTGAAGCCAGGCCTTTTGGGCTCAAGGCCCAGCTCTGCAGCCTTCTGGCTGGGGGACTTCGACCCAGTGACCTGCCATCTCTGGCCCAATTCGTCACCTGTGAGCCCAGGGCACCTGCCTCACAGGGGGGACAGGGTGGGCCTGGAGTGTTACTTCCACTGGGCCGCCCCCCAGGAAGCCTTCTGTGATCGTCCTGACCAACCCCCCATCCCACCCCAGGCTCCACTGGTCCCATTTTGTTGTGCCTGTAAATGCCTGGCCAGACGTCTGGGGTTTCACCCGTGTTCATTGGGCCCAGTACTGCCCTGGTTTCACCCAGAATGCCTGTCGTGTGGACAAAATGGACAGTTTGGGCTAACCAAACCCCATTTCCAGTGGCCCACCAGGCTACCTCTGAATGCCTCCGTCTCCTCCTCTCCCTCACTGAGCCCCTGGGCCTGACCCAGAACCCAGGAAATCACAGGGAGGCAGGAGTTTGCATCGGCTGCTTTATTTAAGGGCTTGTGGCTGACAGTTATCTCTGACTCAGCCCCTCCTCTGCTACAAAAGCAACTAAAGGTGAAAAGGGGCTGTTCTGCCAGGGCCAGGCCAAGGGGGCCACAGGCCTTGGAAGGCAGGGAAGGAGGGAGGGCAGTCCAATTCAAACAGGCAAGGTGCTGGTGAGGTGGCTGAGGAGGCTGGAGGGTCCCGAGGCAGCCTCTGCTGGCCTTGCCCTTGCCCAGAAAGTCAGGACACCGGCTCCAAGCAGGAGCAAGCAAGTTCAAGGCTTTCAGAGCTCAGGGAAACACTTCAGCGCCCCCCACCCCCACTCGGGGAGGGGGAGGGGGAGGCGCAACAACCCCACCTCACCTCCAGTCCGTGTCCACAAGCACACGGCCACGGCCACGCTCGCAGCCGCACACACTCACACTCACTCCATACACGCAGAGGGCTGGGAAGGCCCTGGACCCACGCCCTGGACCCTGGAATGTCTCTGGACTGGCAGCCAGCGGGGCAGGTCCGCGGCAGGTGGCGCTGCCAGGGGGGCGGGTCCTCCACATTGCTACTGATTGGCTGCCTCGCAGGCATCTATCCAATCGCTGTACACGTCCACTGGTTCTGACAAATCTGGGCCGCTGAAGTCAAGGGCGACCAGTGGCACCGGACCCCTTCCCCGTACACACCTCTCACTGGTATCAGCCAGGTCCCTGCCCTGCACCTGGGCAAAGAGCAGAGCCCAAGGAGCAGAGACTCGAGTCCGGTCCCCCTGCTCCTGGCCAGGTGCCCTAAGGCAGCCCACCTGAGGCAGGGGAGCCCTGACTGCCCCCAACCCTTCCCACCCCACCCTACCTTCCAGAAAAAGCCCAGTTTCCCAAGGATACATGTGATGGGTGTCTGGAATTCCTCTAGGCACACGGTACAAGAGATGACTCCGGTGTTGCGGGCACGATCCCTGGAACAGGAGGAGGTGAGGGACTGGTGAGTAAAGGTGCCTGTGTCTCTCAGTGACGATCCCCCTACCTGGGAAGGCCTGGGGCAGAAAGGTGGATGGTGGGAGCAGGGATGCTGCCTCTCGACTTTGGGAGGAGAGAGGAGGCCCCGGCCCCCACTCACATTTTTACGTCACAAGACTTCTCGTGGTTGCAGAAGGGGCAGGTGAACTGGGTCTCTAGGGTGCCGGTCATCTTCTTTTTGGGGGGTGGCTTCCGTTTTGACTTTCTGCGCCCCATGTCTGTAGGACGGCAAACCTGGGAGGGGGGAGCAGAAGTCAGCAACTCAGGGGACCCAGAGAGCCCTCCGGCTTGATGCTCTAGGAAGCAGGCTGGGAAGAAGGCCTGGCTGGCACCTCAGGCCCCGCCCCTGGGGGAGGAGGCGCCCAGTCCCCGGGCAGGCGGACATCACGGCACACTCCAGGCAGGGGGCATGGGAGCAGGCTCTGGCATTAATCAGGAAGCCTGAGTTCTTTTTTTTTCTTTTTTTAAGATTTTATTTATCTATTTGACAGAGAGAGAGATCACAACTAGGCAGAGAGGCAGAGAGAGGGAAGCAGGCTCCCTGCCGAGCAGAGAGCCCGATGCAGGGCTCGATCCCAGGACCCTGAGACCGTGACCTGAGCCGAAGGCAGAGGCTTTAACCCACTGAGCCACCCAGGCGCCCCTGGGCTCCACTTTGTTTGCATTCACCCCCATGGAGATCTTGCCCCGCCTCAGGACTTCAAATGCCTCCTCTATACTGATGCCCCAGGAAGCCTGAGTTCTAATCATGGCCCTCCACTTACTGGGTGACCCCAGGCTGGTGACTTCCAACTCTTTGTGCTTCAGTTTCCCATTAGTAAAAGAGAGATGAAGCTGCTCTTTCAGAGGGGTCTTGTGGGGCTGCCACGACAAACAGTAAGTGAAGCACAGGACCTGGCCCATCTGTCACTGGCACCCACAAAGGACGCCATTGTTCCTGGTGAGGAGGACACAAGAGACTCCGACAGACCCGCTGCACCCGGCTGGGCGGGGCCAAAGTGCTCAGAAGCCGGTGATCTTGGGAGCAGCAGCTCCTCTTGTCAAGGGGACATGCAAGTGGCACCAGGAGGAACGACACTCAAGGCATTTGCCAGATCCTCGGGATGAACCTCCTGGGCTGCCTCTCCATAGATAAAGAGCTGGTGGGCAGAGAAGACGGGACCAGCATCAAGAGTAGAGAAATGTCGCATACCAAGTCTGAGGACAGCTGCCTGAGGCCAACATTTGGGGACCACACAGTCAGGGGTGAGGGGCAGGGCAAGGAGGGAACAGGGGCAGGTGGGAGGGGTTTGGATGGATCCTGGGGGCAGTGGGGAGAGGAAGGATGAAATCTCTGCCTTTCTAAGGCATCAAGAACAGGTCAGAGGTCTGGATGCAGATGAAGTCGGAACTAGGACAGGGCTATTCAGTGGCTGAGCCTGAGACACATCAGCGGAGTGAGTGTGGCGAGAGAAGGAGGGGCCAGGATGACTCCTAAGGTGGTGGGGGATGGAGAGGGTGTGTGCGGGAGAAGGTGGCATCATTCTCTGATGTCTAATGCACAGGAAGAACAAGATGTGGGGGGAAATGAGGGGGTCACATGCCAGAGGGACATCTAGGGACAGACATCTTGGAAGCAGGGTGACCACTGAGCACATCTCCCATGCCAGACACTGTGCTTAGGGCTCCACAATCACCAGACCTGGGAGTGCCTTCCCAAGGCGCTCTCCCCTCTCGCTGCTCCCCCTCTCCCCGACCCGTGTGGCTTTAGCGTCATTCCCCCCTGACACGGGAGGCTAGAAGCCTGCCACAATCAACACCAGAATTTCACTCGTATTTAGCAATCGCTCTCTACATACCATCCTCATTCTGAACTTAGGGTGTTCCCAATTCTCTGCGTAAACAGAAGTAGTCCGTAGAGAACACCCACAAGCCCCCAGAAACCCCCCATTCTGCCACCCCTCCTTTGCTATGGAAGACCGTCCATGCTCCCCACAGAAAACAATTGGTTACCTTGTGCCCTGGATCCCAACAACACATTGTCCCTCTCCACTAGCTCATTAACAAACACAGTTACTAAATACATCCTTAAAAATAACCACCTCGTGGGGCACCTGGGTGGCTCACCTGGTTGAGCGTCTAACTCTTGATTTCAGCTCAGGTCACGAACTCAGGGTCATGGGATCGAGTCCTGCATAAGACTCCACGCTCAGCACAGGGTCTGCTTGGGATTCTCTTTCTCTCTCTCTCTCCCTCTGCCCCTCCCACTGCTCACAAGCTGGAGCTCTCTTTCTAAACAAAAAGACACCACCTCTTTATTCCATGGGTTTTTCTAGTAGAGCTGTCTGCATTCATTTCGTTCCATTTTCCCCCTACCTCCCCACCATTCTGCTCACCCCCTCCTCAGGGCACTGGTCCCTCCTCCCACCCTTCCTGTGCGGCTCTCAGGGCCCTGCACTCGCCTCCAGCCTCTTTGGTGGCTCCTTTTGGTTTCTGCTGCTGCTCCCCATGGCGCCAGCCCCTCAACGTCTCTAATGGTACATGAGCCCCCAAGGTCAATCTTTGGGCTCCACTTTTTTTTTTTAAAGATTTTATTTATTTATTTGACAGAGAGACAGATCACAAGGAGGCAGAGAGGCAGGCAGAGAGAGGGGGAAGCAGGCTCCCGCTGAGAGGAAAGCCCGATGCGGGGCTCGATCCCAGGACCTGATCATGCATGACCTGAGCCGAAGGCAGAGGCTTAACCCACTGAGCCACCCAGGCGCCCCTGGGCTCCACTTTGTTTGCATTCACCCCCATGGAGATCTTGCCCCGCCTCAGGACTTCAAATGCCTCCTCTATACTGATGCCTCACCATTTCACCATTCTCAAAGTCTCCTCTCAACTGCAGACTGGCTCGTCTAACTGCCTCGGCTACACCTTCACATTTAAACATAACTCAGCAGCTTGGTTTTGGATGCTCTTCCAGTCTCCCCCATCTCAGCAGAGAGCAAATCCATCCATTCAAAAAACTTTTGAATCGACTCACCCTCGATTCCTTTCTCTCCCTCTCACACCCGTTACCTGATCCTGTTCCTGCTGCTCTACCTCTGAAAGACATCCAGAATCTGCCCATTTCTCTCAAGACCATGGTCTGGGTCCGAAGTCCCAGTCAAGCCCACAGAGCCTCCTCATTGGTCTCCCTGCCTCTCCTTCCCCGCCCACCTCCCTCCAAATGCAAATTCTACGGTGGCAGGGATTTCTGTCATTTCTTTGTATTCCCAGAGCCTGGGACTGCTGGTGGCCCAGAGCTGGCATGCAACCAGGGTTTACCGCGTGAATGAATGAACCGATGCCAGGCCCTTCGCTAACCACAGTAAGGCTGCAATCGAGGCAGGCAAAGTGTATGCTCTCGCGGAACTTCTATTCTAGTAGAAGAAAACAGACCCTCAACAACGTAATAAAAATAATTTCAATTATCAGTAAGTGCTATGAGATTAATCAGTCAGGGCTCAGTGAACACCTCCGGAATGGGGCTTCAGGTAAGAGTGGGGTGGGAAGGACCCTCTGGGTAAAAGTCATTCAAGGAGAGGCCTGGATGATGAGAGAAAGCAACCATGTGAAAAAGTCCAAGCCGATGGAACAGCAATTGCAAGGGCTCCGAGGCAGAAGCAGCTTTTTTTGTTTTTCCAGAAAGAGAAAGATTGGTACAGCTGAAGCTCAGTGAGCAATGGGGAGAAAGGGTACGAGATGGGGCAGCAGAGAAAAGCAGCCAGACCTCAAAAGTGTGGCCAGTTCTACTGACCCATGCTCTCACCTGCCTGGGGCAGTGTTTTGTTTTCCCAAAGCCTGGCTTCAGGTACCATCTGTAATAGTATCACTTGGCCGGGGTGGGAGGGGGGAATGCTCAAAAAAATGCGGATTTCTGAACCTCACCTCAGATCTGCCCCAGTGGAACGGCGTGGGAAGCACGATTTGCCCACTGCTGAATCCCCAGCACCGGTGGTGCCTGGTATGCATTAATCGCTCAATAACTACTTGTTGAATGAATAAGTCTCTTGAATCAGAAGGTACGGACGCATCTCAGAATCTCATTTTACCCGATATCTGCAGGACCCCCAACCCCACGGCGGGAAAGGGGTCTGGACTGTACACAAAGCTCCAGGGGCCTTAGCCTGCCCTGTGGCAACCTAAGTCCAAGCGCGCCAAGGGGGCCCGGAAAGGGATCGGTCCCCAATCTTGCCATGACTCACGAGGCGGCGAGTGAGCGGTACTTCCAAGCTCACCGAAGTTTCGGCGACGCCTCCCGCCGGCCGCCCGTGAGAGCGGGGCCACCGAGCAGCCGTGCTTAGAGGGCTGGGGTCCGGGGGAGTCAAGCTCCCCGGCAGGCCAGCCCCCAAGCCCGGGATCCTCGACGCCTCCTCCTGGACCCCGTGAGCGCCCCCAAGTAGAAGATCGCCCAGTCACGCCCAGCCCCAACGCCCGCCCGTGCGAACGGTCACCTACACTCTTTTGCCCGCGTTGCGACGGCCTCGTTCACCCGGGAGACAGTGACTTCCGTCTCCCGCCGGAAGCGGAAACCTCTCTCCTCCTCTCACCCGCGGCCGGGACCACCCTTCGAGCAGGCCCCGCCTCCTCCTCCAGTGCACATGCGTATTCGCGTACCGGGCCGGGAGGCGGGGCCGCAGTGCGCCTGCGCGAGGGCGCGCGCACTTTGGGCTGCGGTATCGCGCGCCGCCACTTCTACTGAGTTCTCAGGAGTGGCGGTTACCGCGTTTCAGAAGCAGCGGTGGCTGGGAGTTTCCAGTGTTGGAAAGGCTGACTTGCCCTTGGCCGCAGCATCTTCACTTGTCTTTTCTCCCAGTTCAGGCCCCAGCCCCTCGCAGCCCACCGGGATCTCCCGGATGGGGACGTGTCCTCTGCGGACGCATTCAGACATCTCAGTGCTAAGGAATTGCAAATACCATTATGACTGAATCAGTGATGAGGGAGCTTCGGACTGTCTTCTCAAACTTTAATGAGAGCCTGCGGATCTTCTTAAAGTCCAGGTCCGAGTCTTTAGGTCAGGTGTGCCGTCTAAAAGTCTGCAAGTTGCTGGCCGGTGACGTCAATGTTGGTTCGCGGACCATACTGAGTGCTGAAGTTATAATAGAAAAGGTTGAACAGACATACACGGACCAGACGACGTGGAGTGTTGTGGGCCACGTTAGGGACCGTTTTGGAGTTGGAGGAAGAATAGCACTTTAACGAATTCCACAATTTAGGGAGGAGGCTGGACATAAACAAAGGATCAATTAATTACTACATTCTTCAGTGCCACAGAGGAGAATGTGTCGCTCTCAGAGCATATGATGGTGGAGGGGGCTGCCGAACTAGTCTGAGAGGTTAGGGAAGGCTTGGTTGAAATCGAAGGCTGAGCCGGAGTTACACAGAAATAGCACCTGCAGGACTTCTGGAGTGAAGGAGAGAAAGGAATCAAAGACGACTCCCACTATCTGGAGGCCTTGGGTGCTGCCTCTCAGGGAGATGATTTGGAGGAGAAATCAAGGGTTGTGTTCTAGCCATGATTTTTGAGACAAGCGAAAAGAGGTATGGGACAGGCCATTGGAAGTGGAGTCTGAGGCTCAGATGAAGGATCTGGATGTGATTTTGAGAGTCACTCACCTAGGAGGTTATCTGAAGTCTTGGAGCCAGAGGAGGTCATCTGGCTTCAGGGTGAGGGGCAAAGTATAGCAAAAGAAGAGGGCTAAGAAGGAGACTAGGGGCATCCCATCCTTAGATGTTAAGAAGGAGTCAGCAAGAGACAGGAGCCGACTGATGAGGCGAGAGGTAGGTGTCCTTTCCCAACAACCTCCAGAAGAAGGTAATTCAAGACAGGGAGAGTTGGTCAGCTATGCCACATGTGGTTGAGATTTGACTAAGATGAGGAAAGAGAATTGACTCTGCAAGTGTTTGGTCACTGGTGACCTTGATAAGAGCTGTTTCATTAGCGCCGTCAGGAAAATAATTTGTATTGAGATGTATTTAAGCTGAGCTATCTTCAAGGTATCCCCTAGGGGGCAGTGTTACACTGGGAACTGACTAGCAACCCTTTTTCAGTACTGATACAAACTTGTACACGCACAGGATGGGATCGTAGTATATGTTACCTTGCAACTTGCTATCACCCTGAATAGTCAAAACACATCCGAGTAGCTTTTGTTTTTAGTAGCTACACATTTCCTATTGCAACTCGGCCATAGTGTATATGAACAATTCCATATTTACTCATGATTGCTGGGTTTGTTGGTTTCTTTTCTTTCTCATTCTATTTTCTTTCTATTTCTCTCTTTCTCCTACCTTCCTTCCTACCCAGCTTTATTGGCATATAAGTGACAGAAAAGAAATCACATGTAAAGTATGAAATTTCATGTTTTGACATATGTCCACACATAAAACCATCACCACAATTAAGATAGTGAATGTATCCATCACTCCTAAAAAGTTTCTTTTTTTTTTTTTAAGATTTTATTTCTTTAGGGGCATCTGGGTAGCTCAGTTGGTTAAGTGGCTGCCTTTGGCTCAGGTTATGAACCTAGGGTCCTGTGATCAAGTCTCATATTGAGATCCCTGGTCAGCGGGGAGACTGCTTCTCTCTTTCCCTCTGCCTGCTGCTCTGCCTTGTTGTGCTCTCAATCTCTCCGTCAAATAAACAAAATCTTAAAAAAAAAAAGATCAAACTCTTAGCATGGCCCACAGGGTCCTGAATGGCCTGGTCCTTCCTATTTAAAAAAAACAAAACTATTTATTTGTTTGTTTGTTTGTTTATCTGAGAGACAGAGACAGAGCGTGAGGAGGGAGGAAGGGCAGAGAGCGAGAGGGAGAAGCAGACTTGCTGCTGAGCAGATAGCCCAATGACAAGGTAGGGCTTGATTCCAGGACCTGAGATCAGGACTTGAACCCTGAGATCATGACCTGAGCTGAAGCAGGGGCTTATCCGATTGAGCCACTGAGGCGCCCCAGCAGCCCCCGAAAAGTTTCTTCGTTTCTTTGTCAGTTCCTGCCCCTGCCCCCAGCCCCTGGCACCAGCTG
Source organism: Procyon lotor (assembly GCA_028646535.1). NCBI lineage: Eukaryota > Metazoa > Chordata > Mammalia > Carnivora > Procyonidae > Procyon > Procyon lotor. Next base: position 5,900,342 of record CM053603.1, read on the forward strand.
ATCTGTTTTCAGTTCCTATAGCCTTGTATTTTTCAGAAAATCCTATGAACAGAATCATACATTATGTATAGTCTTTTGACTTTAGCTTCTCTTGCTCAGCTCACTCAATTTGAGTCTTGTCCATGTTGTGTCTCAGTCGTTTCCTTCATTTTATCACTGAGTTGTATTCCACTGTGTAGACGGACCACAGTTTGTTTACCCTTGTCCCTGTTGATGGCCATGTGGGTTGTTTCCAGTTTTGGGGCACTTAGGAGTAGAGCTACTCGGAACCGTCTCATTCAGATCTTTGTGGATGTTCTTTTTCATCTTCTATTTTCCTTCCTCCCTCCCTCCCACCTTCCCTCCTACCTTCCCTCCCTCCCTCCCTCCCTCCCTCCCTCCCCCCCTCCCTTCCTTCCTTCCTTCCTGATTTGATTTATTTATTTGACACACAGAGGGGGAACACAAGCAGGGGGAGTGGGAGAGGGAGAAGCAGGCTCCCTGCTGAGCAGGAAGCCCGATGCGGGGCTCCATCCCAGGACTCTGGGATCACGACCTGAGCTGAAGGCAGATGCTTAACTGACTGACCCACCCAGGCGCCCCTGTGTTTTATTTCTATACTAAAATACGTGATCCCCGTAGGTTTTAATTTTTGTCTCAGGTCTGAAGTAGGGCTTAGGCTCTGTCTTCTGGGAAAATTGACAAAGGCAAATAACACCTTTCCCCGAAGTTACAGCACCGCCTTCCACCTGTGTCACGTTCTCATGTGTTCTTGAATTTGTTTCTGGATTTCCTCTGGACACTTTCTCTGAGCTCGCGTCCCATTGTTTTGATGACAGTGCATTTCGTAAGGCAGGTGGCTCACCTTCTTATTTCTGATTCTTGGCCTGCGAATTTGTTGAGGGCGTACTCACCTCCACGACCAGCTGGCCGTGAGAGAACACTTCTGCCTGTCCCCGCCCCCGGTGTGAGGAGCGGAGTGGGGGAGATGATAATATCCATGATGGTCGGATCACTAGAGGTTGCCTGGGGAGAGTGCGAGGAGATGAGATCCTCTGAGTGGGCTTGAGGAGCTCTGCCATCGTGTTCTTGGACGTTCAGAAAGCATCTTTCTAACAGTGGCTGCGCGCTAGCTGGCATTGTCCCTGGAGCGGGATGGAAGCCTTCCGAGGGCGAGTGTCTTCTCTGCCTTATTCTTTTTGGCTCTGCTTGGGTCTGCAGCTGCCGGGCACAAAGCTTGGTGCTTGGCTGCAGTACTGGGTTGTTGGGGATAAGGGGGCCTGGCTGACCATCCCGCTCCCTGCCCTTCATTCCCTGTGTCAGCTTGGATGTGTCACTTCTCCTTTCCATGGGCTGCGCCTTGTGAACAGGGACATTGGGCTAGTTCCACGCTCTGGGCCCTGTGAACAGGGACACTGGGCAGACTTCTGATTCAGATCGCTGCCTGCACGGAGCCTCTGAGTCAGTGGGAAGAGGCCGGGTAGCTGTGAACCGCCTTGACTGTTGTGGTTAAGATTAAGGGTCTGCCGCTTCCTGGGCTTGACCTTGGGCACATCACTTAATCTGTTGGGCTTCTCGAATATCCTGAGAGGCAAGGGTGATTCTGGCCCTTGCCTCCTGGGTCAGGATTATAAGTGAAGGTGGGTTTTTTTTTTTTTTTTTTTTTGGCATAGAGCTTGGTAGGCAGGTAAACATCAGCTGGAAGGAATCCAGGGCTGGCGTTTTGGTGAGAGGGCTTTGCTTCATGTTCACAGGAGCCTGGGCGTCGGTAACAAATGGGACAAGATCAGCTTCTATCAAGTAGCAAAAAGTGCCCTCTCCAGCCCATTCCTCTCCCTGGAAGTAACTCCATTGCATTTTGTCCAAGTCGTTATTTCATTTCACTAGGTCGGGCTGACAGTTGGAACCCCACAAGTGGGTCCCTGCCCTGTGGCTGCTGAAGTGACAGTTGAGGGCGGGCCAAGGGAGCAGTTTCTGCGACCCGCCTCTCCGGGGCTGGTTCAGGCAGTGTGTGGGTGGCTGTTACTCAACTCTCCCCCCCCAGGGGAACTGGGCTTCTCTGCAGTTTCTGACTTAGGATGTCCGAGGTCCATTTGGCTTCCAGCGTTTATTTATTTATTTTTATTTTAAAAAAATTTTGTGTTTTATTTTATGTATTTATTTGACAGAGAGAGATCGCAAGTAGGCAGAGAGGCGGGGAGAGAGAGAGGGGGAAGCAGGCTCCCTGCTGAGCAGAGAGCCCGACGAGGGGCTCGATCCCAGGACCCTGAGATCATGACCTGAGCCGAAGGCAGAGGCTTTAACCCACTGAGCCACCCGGGTGCCCTGAAACTGTGTTGGAAGGAGGGAAGGATTGGAAAAGATATCAGCGGACCCCAGCCAGGAGCCAGTGACATAAGGCAGAAGCTCTATGGCCGTCATAGGGAAGTGCAGTCCTGCTTGTGGGAACGTATCCAATTTATCCTACAGACATATCTGTACATGTAGGTAATGAAAGCATAGAGGCATTTCCCGCAGCAGTGTCTGAGGATAGTAAAATTATTGGACGCTATCCAGACAACCCTGGGTAGATGGCTAGTTAGTTAGATAGACAGTGGGATCAGGCAGGGCCTCTGTAGCTGTGGAAAGAGCCAGAAGCTCCCCAGAGAGCTGATGGGCAGAGCTCCAGGTGTAACAAGCAGCATTAGCCAAGCCCAAAGTGAACGTCTGGGGCTGTGGGAAGTGCTTCTATCTTGATGGTGGTGGTGGGTTGGCGGCGGTGTGCCTGTGTCAGAACTCAACGAACCGCACCCTTTAAATGTGTCAGTGACACGTCCATACCACTGGTTTGAAAACAACAAATAAGCAAGGTGCAGATCCGTGGGACAGGGAAGAAAACAAGTCCACGTGTGCTCTTCTTTGCATAGAGAAGCCCTTGAAGGAAACGAGGCATTTACAAAGAGGTTGTTTGTTGTTGTTTTTTTTTTTTCCCTTCCAGGAGGGAACAGAAGAACAGGGAGGGAAGGAGATAGTTCACTTTTCTATAAACCTTAGGTTTTCGATACCCGTGATGGCATTACCCATTCCATGGGGAGATGAGCAAAAGGGAATGTTGTTATGGACAGTCGCATTGTGGTGAGCAGAGAGCATGCATCCCACTGTGTTGTGTCTATCGTGTCATTTTGTGCAGGAGGAAGGCTTGCTTGGCCTGGTGACCCTCCTTTCTGTTTGGGCTTCCCTTAAAGTCGCATCCATGCCTCTGGCCAGCTGAGAGATGGAAGCCCAGAGCAGCCACCGGGAGAGTCCCCGACCTTCTGGGGACCCAGGTGATGGGACATGCCAGCGAGGGGAGGAAAGAGACGCTCAGGGCATACGTTCAGCCAGTGCAACTACTCTTTTATTGAATATTTGGCAGTGACAGAAAGATGCTTGATTCAGGAGAAGGCTTTCCCTCCCTGCCCCCCACTGGCCAGAGCTCGGGCTGGACAAGCCTGGCTACTGGGCGGAGCGCTCCGGCTGGTACACGTGTCCGTGCATCTTCCACATACGTGGGCGTCTTTGTCACAAGGGCCACTGGGGACCACAGCTCCTCATCTGCGGTCCTCCCCCTGCTACGCGGTGGCCCGGCAGGCCTGTGAGAAAGCCTGCCCGTGGGCACGGGTCCCAACAGGGCCCACCCACCCCCTGGCAGGGAGGCCCCTCTGCCTCAGGCCTTAGGGTGGTGGACTCGTGGGTGCTCGGGCCTGGCTCGCCTTGGCAGTCTGGTCTTGAAGAGGGACTTGCCCGAGGCTTCGATGTAAGTGACGCTCATCTCTTTGGGGCTGATCTCCACGTAGGCAAAGCCACCCAGCGAGTCCTCGGCCCCGTAGTGGAAGCGCAGGTAGCCGTTGGGGACCTTGCGCAGATGCTTTTTCGAAGGGTCCATGAAGTTTCCGGCCCCGCTGAGCACGTAGCCCACGCCGTTCTCATCCTGAAGGTACTGTGCACGGAGGGTGCTGGGTCAGTGGGGGGCCCAGCCCCTCCGAGAGGTTGTTTGCGCCCACCTGTCTGGAGTCTGGGGTCAGGTCTAGCCCTGACCGCAGAGTCACTCTGGGCAAGAACCAGAGCCCCTCAGGGCCTCAGTTTCCTTCCTTGTAACAGTGTATTGATCCTACTCCACAGCCGGAGAACAGTGAGCAATTGGCCACTGGTGGCCAGTACGCCGACTTTTAGGCAACTTTGGGCTGTCTTCCCGGTTAGACAGCATATAGCTTGAGGGACATTTGGGAGACCCCCCCACCCCTCCAAGCAGCAGGAGGATCCCATGCGGCACATTGGCTGGGCTGGGCACCCCTACCCCACATCCCCCGCAGACCCCTCACCTGCAGGTTGTGGTCATGGCCACACAGGTAGGCGGTGACCTTGTACGTGGCCAGCAGGGGCATCAGCTGTTTGACCAGGCAGCGGGTGGGCCCGTGCTCGGCGATGGACCACACAGGGTAGTGGCCGGCCACCAGCACGTAGTCCTCCTTGGCGGCTGCCAGCTGCTTCTTGAGCCAGGCCAGCTGTGTTCGGGCCAGCGCCGGGTCTCGGGGCCTCTCGGGCTGCTGGCTGAGGAAGTCGTCTGAGTTGCCGCACAGTGTCACCGTGTCCAGCATGAAGATAGCCACGGACACGTTGGATCGTGGGACTTTGAAGCGCAGACGGTAGTAAGGGCTGGGGAAATTCCTGCAGGGGAGACGGAGGCAAGGGGTACACGTCTAGAGCGGAGGAGCCCCAGGTTCAGTGCAGGCCTGGGGGCCTCTCTGTCCACCGGGGTTGGGCGGGGCGGAGGGCGTAGGGCAGGCTCACCAGCGCTGAGAGATCCTGGAGTAGGCTATCTGTGCCGAGACATTCCCCAGGTGGTCATGGTTGCCCGCCAGCACGTACCAGGGCACGTTGCGGAGGGAGGACGCAGAGAATACATCCTCGAAGGTCTCCTGCAGCACACGGAAGGGACACCCCCCCAAACCCCAGGGTCAAGCAGCTACCCGGATGCTCCCACCAAGTTGGGCGCCGAGACCAAGGGAGTCATGGAGTGCTCTAAGTACCCCCAAGTGTCAGCTTCCCCCTGCCCTCTCCGGAGTCCACAGGTCAAGTGGCTTTTCCATGTGTGTCCCTGACCCCACTCCAAGTGGCACACACCTGAAACCTCTTGTCGTTGGCATCCTGCACGCCAGTGAAGTAGAAATTGTCCCCCAGGGACAGGATGAAGTCTGCGCCGAGGATCTGCACAGTCCTGGCAATCTCCTTGGCATTGGCCATTTCCCGGGCGGTGTGGAACGGGGCATTGGGGACTCCTCCCCAGTCACCCAGGGCTACAAAGCGCAGGACCGGGTTGGCTCCGTCAGCCAGGGGGAGCACCAGCCAGGCTTGCAGGATGAGCAGCACGGTCTGTGTGTCCATCTGGGAGGGGGAGAGATGAGCCCAGGGCTGAGGCATGGGCAGCGGGGCCCTTGGGACCCTGGCCCTGAGAGAGGGGGAGATAGCTCCCTGCAGGGCTGGCCCCAGGGGGGAAGCCCTGGGTGGGGCCCTCGTTCCCAAGACTTCAGGGCAGGAGCCAGCTGGGAGGGTCAGAGGGTAGGCGGGGTCCGGGGGCAGGGAAGGGTGGTCTGGCCACCCTCATCCCACACCCAGCACTCACCCTGGGGGAGGCACAAGGCAGTCAGCTGGGGGCTCAGAGAGGCAGGTGAGCTCCTGGGCAGAACTGGCGGGTCACCGAGCCTTTATTCCCTGGGGCGGAAATGGATCATTAGTGAGGATGATGCAGTTTCTCCGCAGACTGTTCCAGAAGCCCTCCCCTTGGGTCATGTGAGCTTTGGAGTTCCCCAGTGCTGGACACGGGATTCGGGTGGGGGTCTGGCCACCGAGTAAGTGCAGCCTCTGTGTTTGCCCACATGAGCTTGTTTGTGTCGTGGACCTGAGGCGCCCCGTTATCTGTGCCCTGGCTGTGGTTGTATCTGTGTGCCCCAGTCAGACCCATCTTGTGTGTCCATCGCTCCCCGTGTTTGTCTGCCTGTGTCTGGGTGTGTCTGCACTGTTTCCTGTGTGTAGCCAAGCATGCCTGCCTGGGTCACATGTCTGCGTGTGCCTGGGAGTCCTTTGTCCCTGTCGATGTGCACATGGAGCCTGGCAAGGCCCGCGAGGCGTGTGGGTGACCTTTGCCTGGGATCTAAAGTGGAACTACGTGAGATATCAATTGTGACCCCGCGTTGTGGCCTGAGTCATGTTGTGGGTCTGTGTTGTGTCTCTTGTGAGTTGTGTTTGACAACATCCGGGTTTGAGTCCCAGGGTCACCTCCCTCCCCCAAACACCAGGGTCTCCCTTTTCCAGGAAGTCCTGCCCACATCTTCCCCTCCTCCCCCATTCCCCACAGGAGGAACCCAGCCAAGGGGGGCAGCTGGTGACACACCACGTGACCACCGATTTTTGACCCTCACACTCTCAGCAGCTGCCCGCAGGCCTCCCAGTGCCGGCTTCCCCTGAGAGTAGGCAAGGTGGGCGCTTGGGTAGTGCACCCCCTCCCCTCCCTGCTGCCCTGTCTGACCTGCCCCTCACCTCCCTGCCTTCCTCCTCCTGCCCTGACTCCTCCCCTGCACACTCACGATGGGCCCATGGCGGGGGCTCTTTCAACTCGGAGGTCACCGGCTCAGCGAAGTGAGGTGACCTGCCCCGGGTCACCCGGCAGAGGCTGGCTGTTTGTGCCTCCTGCCCCCGCAGCCCGGACAAACAGGAAGTGGGTCACCCGGGCAGGCGGAGCCCCCTCTCCCGGGGCCCCCGCGGCGTTCACACCCGCCGGGCGGGTCTCACCTACCGTCGGCGGGGCCGGCGGCGTCGCTGGGGGCCCGGCGGCAGGGGTGCGGGGCGCTCGGTGGCGTGAGGCTCGGCTCGCAGGAGGCCGTGGCTTTCCTGCCAGGTCCGCGGCCCCCGGGCCGGCCCAGGTGATCCCCCGCGGGGAGGGCGGGCGCCTCGGCCTCCCGGCCCCCGGCCGCCGCCCCTCCGAATCCGGCTGAGCAGCCGAGCGCCGCCACGCCTCCTCCAGGGCGCAGGCGGCACATCTGTAGAATGGGGCGGCAGCTTGGGCCGGCGACGGGGCTCAGAGACCGGGGTTCCTCCCTCCGCCCCCACGCAGGCCGAGTCGCCCCCTTCCTTCACACCTGGGGCGCCCGCAGCCCGGGATGGCTGGGGAGGGCCTCACCCTGGGCTGGGCCACTTTCTAGTGAGGAAGTGTGTCGTCTTCACCCTCAGCTTCCTGGTCTTTAAAATGGGTGTGAGGGCAGAGAAGTCAAATCTTCCCTAAAACGAATTCCAAGTAAGTGTAAGGGGAAAGGCCCCTCCAGGAGCTGGAGCTCAACCCGTCCAGCCTCCTTTTGAGTGTGGACCGGACTCAAAGGAGTTAGTGACTTTCATCCAAAGAAGAAAGTATGGGAAAGCAAAAGACAGGAACCTTCCCAGGGGAGACACCTAGCAGACACTGCCTTAACCAAAGGGTCCAGGCCAGCGTCCCTGGGGATAAGTCTTACTGACATCATGTCAGGAGAAGGGCGCCCTGCCTCTCCGGGTTTCTTCCCAGGAACCTGTAACCACCAGCAGAGGGTGAGAGAAATAACACCCAGGAAAAAACCCAAATTGAGTGATATTCTACAGATTACCTGACCTGTATTTGCAAAAATGTCCCAGTCTTGAAGAAGAAAAGTGTGAGGAGTGGCCACAGATTGCAGGAGACCCAGGAGTCATGAGGACAAAATGAAACGTGGAGTCCTGGACCAGAAAAGGGCCAATTTTGGAAAAGCTGGTGACATCCAAGTAAAGCCTGAATTATGGTGGAGTACCCTGCACTATCTTTTGCCACTTTTCTGGAAATCTAAAAATATCCTAAAGTTAAAAAAAAAAAAAAA
>CM053603.1:5917791-5931794 GCA_028646535.1 Procyon lotor
ATTTTTTGAAGGACGGTTTTACTGGATAAAAAATTCTCAGTTGACAGTCTGTTTAAAAAAATTTTTTTCCCCCAGTACTTTCAATATATCAACCACTACCTTATGGCCTCCAAGGTTTTGATAAGAAATCTGCTAGTAAAGTAGGAGGCTTCTCATTCTCACCCATTTCAATTGTCCATTTTTCAAGTTTGCCAATTCTTTCTTCTTCCTGCTTAAATCTATCAACCTATGTAGGAGATTTTTTTTTTTTCATATCAGCTTTGTACTTTTTAACTCCATAATCTTCTTTTGGTTCCTTTTTATAATTTCTATCTTTATTGATGTTCTCATTTCGTTTATACATTTTCCCGTCTTTGCCCATGTTTTCCTTCCACTCTGTGGGCATATTTAAGATAGTTATTTTATAGTTTTTCTTCCTCCTAGTTAAGTACAATGTCTGAGTTTCCTCAGGGCTGGTTTTTGTTCATTTTGTTTCTACGAATAGATCAGACCTTCCTTTGTCTGTCTTGTGTTTTGTTGAAACTGACCATTGAACCTTATAATGTGATAATTCTGGAAATTTAATTCTCGCCCTTTCTCTAAGGTTTTCTTTTTCAAATTGTTATAAGGGGTCTCTGTTCTATACATCAGCCTGAGGTGAAAGCTTAAGGGCTTCAGGGGTCTCTTGAACCTGTGTTTTTCCTTGGGCACGTGCAGTGGCTTTCTAAATTCACCCATATATCTGGTTGCTTATGAATGTCACTGTCCTTAAATGCCTGGCTCCCAAAAGGAAAAAAGTGTGTGCGGGGAAGATCCCAGACAGATAGAATTCCTTAAAATCTCCTGGAAGCCAAGGTGCCTGGGTGGCTCAGTCAGTTAAGCATCGCCTTTGGCTCAGGTCGTGATCCTGGGGTCCTGGGATCGAGCCCTGCATTAGGCTCCCTGCTCAAAGGGGAGTCTGCTTTTCTCTCCACCTCTGCCCCTTGTGCTTACTTGCGCATGGGTGTACATGAGTGTACTTTCTCTCTCTCTCTCTCTCTCTCTCAAGTAATTAAATAAAGTCTTAAAAAAGAATCTCCTGGGAGCCACTTTAGCTGGCTCCTGGGAAACAATGGCTTCCAGCCTTTGTGTCTGTACCTCAGTGATCAAAAGCAGTAAGCAGCTATCAGAACATAGAACCAGGTCACTGGAAGACAAATGTCTTTTTGTCCCACCTCGGTTGGAGCAAGACACCCCTGGAATACAGGCCACTTTCTCCAAAGCTGTCTGCCATGGAGTTGGTGGTGGGTAATAGGTCACTCCTCGCTTTCACTTAAGGCTGAAATTAACTGCAATTTACCAGCCAAAGTTCAAGGCCCTGGAAGTTAAAATACGAACTGGAAGTTCAAGTTCAAATAGGCTCCATCATTTCAAAATTGTTAACTTCGGACGATTTGTGACAGTATGATTGTCTAGATAGGAAAAAAAAAAAAAGATTCCTGGTGCTTCCTATGCCACATCTTTCCTGACATCACTTTTGACACAGCTGCTTTTAGATGGCCTAAAATCTCAGAGAAACTCTCTAGCTTCTCCTCCAGAATTTAGGCAGTCTACTATGTGTCTTAACCCCCTGATCTCTTGCCCCGGGCATTTGTTGGTCTTTGCAGCTTTTATGAGCAGGGCCTACTGCTTTTCCCACTTGAGATTTGAGGGAGGTCAAAGAGACATGAGCCCCCCGCACCAGTCCTTCAGACACCTGCCAAAGAAGTGAGAACAGTCTTACACATAGATTAGTGAGTAAAGTCTCTCTGTTCCTCCAGTCCAAGGGCCGGGCTCCCAAAATCAGAACACGAGCTAGGGATGTGGCCCAAAAGGAGGGGAGGCATAGTAGAAGATCCAGGAGAAGCAGAGACTACAATAGAGAGGGAGGAAGTTTCCGAGAGACAGTCTTGGCCAACATGAGGGATCAAAGCCCCTTGTCATGAGATTGGCTTGGTAGAGGCAGGGTCTCTCTGAGCTCAAACTCCCTTGTCACCCGGGGCTGGTAAGAAAGGCGTAGACTTCGGGGAGTTGGAGGATGGTCAGAAGTTACACCAATAAGGAAAATTGAATATAAAAATTATTGACTGGTTATTGAAGAACTGAAAAAGAGAAAGAAAACTCAAAGGCAGAGAGGAGGGAGTAACTCTAGGAAGACTTTGCTTCTCTCTGGGATCAGGGGATCAGGAGGAAGAAGGTGAGAGATTAAATATTATAAACTTGGAAGATGGGTCCTTCCTTCAAACCCAGAATCCTGAGAAAGTGGTGAAGATTGACTTGTGCCAGTTTCCTCCAAAGAGTGTTCATGAGGCTGCTTCTGCAAGTGATGGGAAAGGGGGAAGGTGGGTCAGCAGCTGATGCCAAGAGGAGCTCCCTCTGCAAAGTGAAGAAGCTGGTGTGACAGGGAACAGGAAGAGGTGAGTCCCTTCTCCTTCCTATATAGCCTTTCTGTCTGTCACTACCCTCTTCTACTGGTGGCACCTAACCAGGGACCTCTGGAAAACAGAAACAGGGTTTGCTGAGGCCCCGTTCCAGCAACACATGAGAAAGCATAAAGGATGGGGTCCAAGCTGAGAGATAGTCATTTCACAAGTAACACGATCTCCCACTCTCTCTGAAGGATACAACCTCCCTAGTTGGTAAAATGCACAGATTAAGTGCTGGTGAAAGTTTGTGTTACAAATGAATTGCTCAATTCAGGAAAAACTCACATGTGTGCTGTCCTTTAAAAAAAGAACATTCATCTGATTTTTCTCACCCCTTTCATTTTCCCTGGTAAAAGGTCCCCTCTCAGGGTGTCTGAGTGGCTCAGTTGTTAAGCATCTGCCTTTGGCTCGGGTCCTGATCCCAGGGTCCTGTGCACCTGGGGCTAGTGCTTTCCATGCCCATCCCAGGTGGACATTCTGAAGACATGAAATGCACACCCATGGACCTAGACAGGGCCAAACCCAGGGCAGAGTTCTGCCCAAGAAGGGGAACCAGCTCAGGAAGAGGAGACCAGGGAACCTGAGGAGGAAAGGGGGTCACGGGAATGAGAGTGAGGAGGTATAATGTTGAAGCAGAGACCTGACTTCCAGAGAGAGGAAGAATAGAGAGCCAGAAGGAGAAACAGCAAACTCCTGAGGTATAGGGGAGTAGGAGACCAGAGTGGGAGGAATTACATAGGATGGAAGAGCAGGATCCCAGTCGGATGGAGTAGTACCGATGAGGAGGGTCACTGGGTTTCAGAGATGAACAGGGTCTAGAACAGGAAGAAGTTAACTATAGGACATTGCAAAACATACTACAAAGCTCCAGTAGCCAAGATAGTGTGGGACTGCCAGAAGATTAGGGGTGGATTAATGGGAAAGAACCAAGTGTCCAGGAACAATTCCCTACATTTTTGGCTAATTTAGTTATTTATTCATTTTTATTTTTATTTATTTTTATTTTTTAGAGTGGGAGGGGAGTAGAGGGAGAGAAACTTAAACAGGCTCCATGCCCAGTGCAGATCCTGACATGGGGCTTGATGTCACAACCCTGAGATCATGACCTGAGCCGAAGTCAAGAGTTGGACAGTTAACTGACTGAGCCACCCAGGTGCCCTGGGTACTTGTTTTTTTTAATTGCCTAAGACCATTCAATGGGGAAAGTGTATTCAACTTGGTGATGAGACAGTTACATATCAACCTGCAGAAACGTGAACTGAGAACCCCTACCTCACATTGTACAGAAAAATTAACTCACATTGAAATGGTGAAAAGTAAAAATATAAAAATATAAAGTTATCAGCAAATGTAGGATAATATTTTTTGGCTGAGTGGTAGGGAAGAAGGTTGTTTGTTTTTTTGTTTGTTTGCTTTAAAGGAAGACTCCTTTAAAGGAGTCTTTTCCTTTTCCCAAAAGGAAACATCCTTATCCAAAAGCATATGATAATGTGTGTGTTTCAGTCTCCAAATTCCTCACCAAAATGTGGTCTCTTATGGCTCTTCTAAGTTTCTCTACCTATAGGTTTTCTGGATTTATTTTATAATTTTTCACAAAAATAATTATTCTTGAGTTTTTTCCACATCATGGTAACATGAAAGCTTATTTTTTTCTGAAAGCTTTCATAGATATTTAAATCAATAATCAACTGTTTAATTGCTGTAATCTTTAAAAATGTACAAAAGCCATAAATACCCCTTTCCGTGTAGGTGGATACACTGCCCTTTCTCTATAAACACCTGTCCACAAACAAGTAAACATGACAGTTTTTGGGGAGGTTAATGTGAGGAGTAAGGAGAGGAGCATCTTAGAGCATGGTATTTCTCTGAAGGATACTTCAGAGATAGTACAGCATCCTCTGATATTAGACTGTGTGTCTCTGTGTGTGTATGCATGTAATTTTCTAAGGAAGAGGGATCATTTATTCATTCATTATACTCAGTAATCTTGTTCTCTTATCTTCCAAACATGCCCTTCTGACCTGGCAGAAAATGCTATAACTATTATAAGTGGATTAAAGATATTGTTTTAATTAATGAGAATTGGATGGTTTATCTCATTTTTCCCTATGGTTTTCAGCATCCAATTTGTAATGCTTCTATATCTGCTAATTATAATTCATAAAAAGATGGGTAAACCTTAATGTTTAAAAATTGTAAGTCCAGGAATGCCGTGGGTGGCTCAATGGTTTAAGCATCTGACTCTTGATCTCAGCTGAGGTGTTATTACAGGGGTCAAGAGCTCAAGCCCTGCATGGGCTCAGTGGAGCCCACTTAAAAAAGTTTCAAAGTCCAATCTCTGTCTTTTGGGTAGAGCATTTAACCCATTTACATATCAAATAAGTACTGATAAGGAGGGACTTCTGTCATCTTGCTATTTTTTTAATTTTAATTTTTATTTTTGGTATATGCCTTGCAATTTTTTTCTCACATGTTTTGAAGGATAGTTTTACTGGGTATAGGATTCTTTTTTTTTTTTTTTAAAGATTTTTTTTTTTAAATTTATTTGACAGAGAGAAACACAGTGAGAGAGGGAACATAAGCAGAGGGAATGGTAGCGGGAGAAGCAGGCTTCCTGCAGAGCAGAGAGCCCGATGCGGGGCTCGATCCCAGGACCCTGGGATCTGACCTGGGCCGAAGGCAGACGCTTAACGACTGAGCCACCCAGGCGCCCGGGTATAGGATTCTTGATTGATAGTTTTGTTTTGAATATATCAGCCCATTGTCTTCTGAGCTCCAAAGTTTCTGATGAGAAATATGCTAATTTTTTTGAGGATCCCTAGATTAACTTTTCTCTTGCTGCTTTCAAAATTTTTTATGCCCTTGGCTTTGACAGTTTGATTAAAATGTGTCATGGTGTGAGTCTCTTTGAGTTCATCTTAACTGGAATCCATTCAGCTTCTTGTATGTTTTTTACATTTGTGTCTTTCATCAAATTTGGGAAGTTTTCAGCCATTATTTCTTCAAATACTCTTTCTTCCCCTTTTCTCTTTCTTCTTTTAGGCCTCCCATAATGTGTATGTTGGTCCATTCAGTAGTGTGTCCCTTAGGCTCTGTTCACTTTTTTCAGTCTTCTTTCTGTCTCTCAGACTCAATAATTTCCATTTTCCTATCTCCAAGTTTGCTGATTCTTTCTTCTGTCTGCTCAAATGTGCTTTTGAATCCTTCTGGTGAAATTTCTGTTTCAGTTATTGTACTTTTCAGCTCCAGAATATCCCCCCTGAATAGGTTTATTTTTAAATTTTTTTCCATCTTTACTGACATATACTTGACAAATAAAATTGTAACCAGACTTTATGTTTTCTATTTCTTTTTTTAATTTTTAAATTTTATTTAATTTATGTATTTTTAGAAAGAGAGGGAGAAAGAAGAGAGGAGAGACAGAAAGAGGGAGAAAGAGTCTCAGGCAGACTCTGCATTGAGCATAGAGCCCAACACAGGGTTTGATATCATGACCCTGGGATCATGATCTGAGCTGACACCAAGAGTTAGATGCTTAACTGACTGTGCCTCCCAGGTGTCCCAATTTTGTTTCCTATTTCTTATTGACATATCCACTTAGTTCATACATTGTTTTCTTTTTCCACATCTTCCTTTAGTTCTCTGAGAAACCTTAAAACAATTTTTTAAAGTCTTTGTCTAGTAGATTTGTCATCAGGTTTTTTTTCAGGGGAAGTTTTTTTGTGTTTTTTCGTGTTTTTTTTTTTTTTTTTAAAGATTTTATTTATTTGACAGAGAGAAACACAGTGAGAGAGGGAACACAAGCAGAGGGAATGGTAGCGGGAGAAGCAGGCTTCCTGCTGAGCAGAGAGCCCGATGCGGGGCTCGATCCCAGGATGCTGGGATCATGACCTGAGCCGAAGGCAGACGCTCAACGACTGAGCCACCCAGGCGCCCCTGTTTTTTTTTTTTTTTTTTTAAAGATTTGTTTATTTGACAGAGAGAAATAAATCACAATAGGCAGAGAGGCAGGCAGAGGGAGAGGTGGAAGCAGACTCCCTGCTGAGAAGAAAGCCTGATGCAGGGCTTAATCCCAGGACCCTCAGATCATGACCTGAGTCAAAGGCAGAGGCTTAACCCACTGAGCCACCCAGGCACCACTCAGAGGCAGTTTTTGTTGGTTTATTTTTTTTCTTTGAAATAGGTGTCCTTTCTCATTTCTTTGTATGCCTTGTGATGTCTTTGTTGAAATCTGGACAATTGAATTTAAAAATGTTGTAACTCTGGAGATCAGATTCTCCCCCTTCTCCAGTGTTTGCTTTATAATTTTTTTGTTGTTTCTGTTTTAGGGGTGCTTGCCTGGCTCCGTCAGTAGAGTGTGTGACTCTTGATCTCAGGGTTGTAAGTTCAAGCCCCACATTGTGTATAGTGCTTAGTTAAAAAAATTAAAAAATTTTTTGTTATTTTTATTGTTAGAGGTTGTCTCTGCGCCAAGGATCAGCATGACGTGTAAATTTAGGTCTTTTCTGAGAGTATGGCTTTCCTAGGGGATGCACAAGTGACTTTCTAATTTTCCCTGTATACATAGCTGATTTTTAGTATTCTAGTCTGGCTCTCAAAAGAAGGGGGAGAAAATGAAAGGGGACAAAAAGGCACCGACTCTTCAAATATCTTGGAAATGATTTCACTTGTAGAGGGAAGGGCTTATAACAATCCCTTATGCAGGGATTTGCAGCAATAGTGACCACTGCTCTTTGCCTGCCCCTCTGTGATTAGAAGCAATAATCAATCATCAGAGCACAGATCCCTGATATTTGGGGAACAAGGTCTTTTTTGCCCACCCTTTCTCTCACAAGCTGTGTGCAAGCTGCTCCAGGAACACGTGCACAGATTACTGCCACCAGGCTAGTGGTGGGGGTGGGCGGCTGCTACTGTGCAAAGAGCTGAGATTAATTGTAGTTTACCTCACGTTGCCTTTCAAACCATCCCCTGGAATTTGCAAAACTTCAATAGACTACAGAGTGCAGATGCTTATATCAGATAGATTTTGCCAGTGCAATTGTTGTCTAAGTAGGGAACATTCCTGGTGTATCCTACTAGGCCAACTTCCCAGCTTCCTCTGCTTTTCTTTTCTTTTTAAGATTTTATTTATTTATTTTTTGACAGAGAGAGAGAGAGATCACAAGTAGGCGGGGGGGGGCCAGGGAGCAGGCTCCTTGCTGAGCAGAGAGCCCTATGCGGGGCTCAATCCCAGGACCCTGAGATCATGACCTGAGCTGAAGGCAAAAGCTTAACCTACTGAGCCACCCAGGCGCCCCTGTTTCTGCTCTAATCTTTATTATTATTTCCTTCCTTTTGATAACTTTGGGCTTAGTTTGTTCTTTTTATAGTTTCTTCAGGTGTAAAGTTAGTTTGAGATCTTTTTCTTTTTGAGTGTTGGTATTTATTGCTATAAAATTCCCTCTTAGCACTGCTTCTGCTGCATCACATGAGTTTTGTTAGGTTGTATTTTTATTTTCATTTGTTTTGAGATATTTAAAAAACCTCTTTTTGATTTCCTCTTTGAACCAATGGTTGTTCAAGAGTGTGGGGACTAGTTTCCACATATTTGTGAATTTTCTTGCTGTTAATTCATTTCTTTTTTTTTAATTTTTTAAACTTTATATTTATTTATTTTTACAGATTTTTTATTTATTTACTTGTCCAAGAAAGAGACAGAGAGAGAGAACAAGCAGGGGGAGAGGCAGGCAGAGCAGGCAGAGAGAGAAGCAGGTTACCTGCTGAGCAAGGAGCCTGAGGTGGGACTCAAACCCAGGACTCTGGGATCATGACCTGAGCCGAAGGCAGACACTCAACAGACTGAGCCACCCAGGTGTCCCACTGTTAATTCATTTCTGGTTTCATCACATCTCGTACTGTATGAAAGGATACGTGGGATCATTTTTACCTTCTTAAAGGTACTAAGTCTTGTTTTGTGACCTAACCTGTGATCCTGTGGTCTATCTTGGAGAATGTTCTGTGAGGATTTGAGAAGAATGTGTGTTCTGCTTTAAGTGAAAAGTTCTCTCTATGTCTCTCTTTGTGTGTATACTTGGTAAGTTCCATTTGATATACAGTATTGTTCAAGCTGTTTCCTTTTTGATATTCTGTTTGGATGTTCTGTCCATTAATGAAGGCAGGTCATCCAAGTCTCATACTATTATGATATTATGATAATCATACTATTATGATTTTGTCGATTTCTCCCTTCATATGTAAATATATGCTTTATGTACTTAGGTGTATTTATGTGGTGGGTGCGTACGTATTTAATATTGTTATATCTTCCTGTTCAACTACTTTTTTTAAAACTTTATATGGTGACCTACATCTATTTATCATGAAGCAGAGTTCTGCCTCTTTTAAATTTTAATAAGTCCATATTACCACTAATATATCATAAGACTTTTTGGTGGTTTCTTTGCCTCAGTCTGTTTCACACATACTGCTTTGTGAAGTTCTGGGTCACCTATTTTACTTACCCACCTCACTGCTTATGGGACAGAGTTGTTTAAAGGTTTTTTTTTATTGTTGATATCTTTTTGTCTTCAAGTGTTAGTGCATTATTAAATTTTTTACACATTGGGAAAAAATTGCTGGGCTACAGATTATAGATAAATTCAAATTTGCTAGGAAATACTGGTAAAGAGTATGAATTAACTATCTGACCATTTATGCATGTGCATTTATTTATTCTTTGCAATTTGCCAACACCTTTTATTTTTGTCTATATGGTGTTACACAGACTCTCCATGGGATTATATATTGTTTTTGTTAATTACCATTGGTATTGAGCATTTTTCCTATATGCTCTTTCATCTCCTGATTGAAGTTTCATTTTCTCATATTTAATTTATTTGTACATTTATTGATTTCTTACACTTTTTTACTACTCTGCATACTAAGGCTTTATCATCTGTAGGTATTAAAATATTTTCTCCCAAATTTTCACTCAATTCTACATTTTGATTGACCGTTCTTAATTTTTTTTTTTTTTTTTAGTATATGTGCTGCCGAAACGAGCATTGTTCTTAATTTTTTTTAAAGATTTTATTTATTTGAGAGAAAGAGTGAGAGAGAGAGAGAGGGAGAGTGAGAGAGAGAGCAGGAGCATGGAGAAGAGGGTGAAGCAGTCTTCTGCTGAGCAGTGGCCCAATATGGGACTCAATCCCAAGACCCTGAGATCATGACCTGAGCTGAAGGCAGACAACCAAGTGAGCCACCCAGGCACCCCTGCTCTTAATTTTAATAGAGTTGAATTTGTCCATCTCTTTAGATCTACATTCTTTTCTTCCTTGTTGATTTTTCTCCCAAGCTAAAAGTCTCACATATTTATTTCTGAACTCACCTACTAACGCAGAAGCATCAAACAAAGAGAAAAATGATTTCCCGAATAAAACATGCCTGACCCTTCAGAGATTGTGGTGATGTTTTCACTGTGGCCTGGTAAGATGTTAGTGGCCATGGCACAGCATAAATACATGGGCCATCTCATGCGTGATTCATCATAGACCCAGCTTGGTTTTCCTCCAACGTCTCTTCTTGGAGTTGTACCTGATTTTATTACAGGCTTTCATCCGTGTCCATTGGAGAATGGAACAATTCTGCTTTTGTTCCTTGGCCAGGAATCATTTGATTCTAAAAGTCTTGTGAGAAGACATGGTAAGGGGCGCCTGGGTGGCTCAGTGGTTAAGCCTCTGCCCTGGGCTCAGGGCATGATCTCAGGGTCCTGGGATTGAGCCCCACATCGGGCTCTCTGCTCAGCAGGGAGCCTGCTTCCCCCTCTCTCTTTGCCTACTTGTGATCTCTCTCTGTCAAATAAATAAATAAAATCTTAAAAAAAAAAAAGCTATTTAAAAAAAAAAAAGAAGAAGACATGGTAAGTTAACCAGATGCACCACAAAGGTAGAGAAAGGCCCTGATTTATTTTATTATACAACAAAGCTCTCCCTACTATGAAGCTATTAAAAAAAAATCTGCCTGTAACTTTGAAAGCATTCTATTTTTGTCTTTCATAGATAGCTCCACAATAATTATTCTATGTGGATATGATGAGCCGGTGATTCATTATTCTACTGTAGGTAACCACTTGTCATTTCTCTACGTTAAAATGTTCATCATTTCTATCATTACCTGCTTTGTCATAGGTTCTTGTATTTTAAATTGATGCCCTTATTCCAGAAATCCCTAGTTTCCACCAGTCTATTTGTACATATCTCTACTGAAACCATATTGTCCTGATTACTATAGATTGAAAAGCCTTGATGTAGGCTAGGAAAAGTGCCTCCCTATCTTAGTCCATTTGGGCTGCTATCACAAATTACCATAGACTGGGTGTCTTCAACAACAAACATTTGTTTCCTTCAGTCTGGAGGCTGGGAAGTCCCAGGTTTAAGGTGCTAGAAGCTCTGATGCCTGGTAAAGACCTACCTCTTGGTTTGCAGATGGCTGTGATCTCATTGTATCCTCACGTGGCAGAGTGCAGAGGGAAGAAACAAACTCTCTTGTGTCTCTTCGTATAACCCCATTCATGAGGTTTCTATCCTTATGACCTAATTACTTCCCAAAGGCTCCACCTCCTAATACCGTCACAACACAGGGCAGGATTTCAACATGTGAATTTTGGAGGACACAAACATTCAGTCCCATGACACTCTCTAACAGTGTTCTGTACAAAATTTTGGCTACTCTTAGACATTTGTCTTCTGTTTTGGTTTTTAAAAGGAGTTTTTTTTTTTTAAGATTTTATTTATTTATTTGACAGAGAGAGATCACAAGTAGGCAGAGAGGCAGGCAGAGAGAGAGGGGGAAGCAGGCTCCCCGCTGAGCAGAGAGCCCGATGCGGGGCTCGATCCCAGGACCCTGAGATCATGACCTGAGCCGAAGGCAGAGGCTTTAACCCACTGAGCCACCCAGGCGCCCCTAAAAGGAGTTTTAATTAAGCTAAAAAACAAAACACAGGCGCCTGCCTGGCTCAGTTGGTAAAGCATGTGACTCTTGATCTCGGGGTTGTAAGTTTGAGCCCCATGTGGGGCGTAAAGATCACTTAAAGATAAAATCTTTAAAAAACAAAGCAAGAATAAAACAAAACAAAAACCTGATTGTGAATTTAATGGAATTTACTAAAATACTAGGTCTACATGGGAAGTGATTATATCATGGTGATATTCAGTCTCCTTTCTAAGGACATACATCATTTTAACATTTATTTCATGATACTTTGATGTCATTCGATCTTTACTTTTTTGCATTATAACCATTTAATAGATGTTATTAGCCATATTTTAGGATTTTAAGAACATTAGCTTTAATAGAAATTTATTAAAACTATAGCTATGGTATCTTATAAAAATTGACTTCTAGTGTCTTATTGCTAGTAATTCAAACTGCACTCAAATTTATTTTATTTTTTTTAAAGATTTATTTATTTGAGAGACAGAGAGAATGCAAGTGGGGGCAGTGGCGGGGCAGAGGCAGAGGGAGAGAAAATCCTCAAGCAGACTCCCCACTGAGTGCAGAACCTTACCGAGGGCTCAATCCCGGGACCTGAGGCAAAATCAAGTCAGATGCTCAACTGACTGAGCCACCCAGGTGCCCTGAGATTTATTTTTATACTGAGTTTTACATTCTGGAAACTTACTAAAATATTGCCTATGTGGAAGATATATGAAATAATTGCACAGTCAACTGAAACATTATAAAGGGAATCCTTATACTGTCAATCAGGCCAGGACTTGGAAGGAGCCTTGACACCAGGCATCCCACTCAAGAAGATACTTAAGGGAAGCATCACCCCATCTCTTTCCAGATGGAGTTAATGTCATGAATTATAAGGCAATTTCCTTGCTTTTCTTCATAGTTTTGTAACTTGTGTATGCATCTCTATGTTGATATATTTTACGTGTGTGTGTTTTTATGCAAATAGCATAATAATTATGTACTATTGTATGTCAGGTTTCATTTTCACACACTTATGAATCTTCCATGGAATGGTCATTCATTCTTTTTTTTTTTTTTTTTTTAGTTAATAGACTTTTTTTCAGAGCAGTTCTAGGTTTACCCAAAAAATGAGCCACTATTACAGAGTTCCCATATATCCCTTCCCCCCAGCTCACAGTTTCTCCAAGTTTTAACATTTTGCATTAGTATAGTGCATTTGTTACAATTGGTGAACCAGTGTATTACATTTGATGACGATTAGAGGTGATAAGCTGATACATTATTATTAACCAAATTCATAGTTCACAATAGGGCTCGCTCTTTGTGTTCTATAGCTTTATGGGTTTTGACAAATGTATGATGTCATGTATCCACCATCACAATACCACACAGAAGTTTTGCTGCCCTGAAAATCCCTTGTGTTTCATTTATTCATTCCTCTTCCCCTTCTTTGCTTTGCCCCCACCAAATCCCTGGCCACCACTGATCTATCTACTATCTCAATAGTTTTTCCTTTTCCAGAACGTTATATGGTGGAATCATACAGTGTCTAGCCATTTCATACTGGCTTCTTTTACTTACTAAAATGCATTTGAAGTCTCTCCATATTTTTCTGTGGCCGGATAGCTCATTTCTTTTTATCACTGAATAACATTTAGTTATATAGATGTACCACACTTTGCTGATTGATTCATCTATTCAAAGGTGCATCTTGGATGCTTCAAGTTTTTGGCAGTCGTGAATAAAGCTACTAGAAACATCTGCATGAAGACTTTTGTGTGCATATAACTTTTCAGTTCATTTGGGTAAATACCTAGAAGTGAGATTACTGAATTCTATGGTAAGGTGTTTAACTTTGTAACTTAACTATGGTAAGAACTTTAACTGAGTTCTATGGTAAGGTGTTTAACTTTGTACAATATCATCCAAAGCAACTGTACGATTTTCTATTCATACTAACAATGAATGAGAGTTCCTGTTGCTCCACAGTTTTGCCAGGATTTTTTTGTTGTCAGTGTTTTGGATTTTACTCTTCTAGGTGTATAGTGGCATCTCATTTTGTTTTAATTTGCAATTCCCCAGTGACATATGGTGTTGAGCATCTTGTCATGTGTTTATTTGCTATCTGAGTATCTTCTTGGGTGAGCTGTTTTTCCAGATTTTTTGCCTATCTTTAAATTAGGTTGTTTGTTTTATCACTGAGTTTTAAGAATTCTTTGTATAGTTTAGATACCAGTCCTTTAACAGATGTGTACTTTACAAATGTTTTGTCTCAGTCTTTGGATTGTCCTTTCATTCCCTTAACAAAGTCCTTGGAAAAGCAGAAAATTTTGATTATGGTGAAGTTCAGTTTATCAGTTTTTTCATTCATGGATCATGGTTTTGGGGTTGTGTAAACCCAAGCCACCTGGAGTTTCTTTTATGTTATCTTTCAGAAGTTAAAAAATTTTCATTTTACATTTAGGTTTATGAGTTCCATTTTTAGTTAGTTTTTGTGAATATTGTGAAGCCTGTGTCTAATTAACTTCTTTGCACATAGTTGTCCAGGCATTCCATCACCATTTGTTGAAAAGACAATTCGTTGAAAGGATTTTCTCCATTGAATTGTTATTGCTTCTTCAT
>CM053603.1:5939502-5973346 GCA_028646535.1 Procyon lotor
GGTTAGATTTTAGTGTTTTGTTTTGTTTGTTTTTTTTTAAGATTGTATTTTCTTTATTCAAGAGACAGACAGAAATAGCAACAGAGAGCATGAGTGCAGAGGAGAGGGAGAAGCAGGCTCTTTGCTGAGCAGGGAGCCTGACATGGGGCTCAGTCCCAGGACCCTGGGATCATGACCTGAGCCAAAGGCAGACACTAAACTGACTGAGCCACCCAGGCACCCCAATTTTAGTTCTTACAACTGGCATTCTTATGTGTCTCCCAGTAAATAAGTCTGAGGGGCAGGCTCAGATGTTGTGTATATGGTCTCCATAATTTCAATATTCCCACTGACCTTGATACCAACCTGTTGGAGGGCAGTACAAAGAGCAGCAACATGTCTTCCATACTGCAGGTGATATTTCATCCTGTTCTCAATGAAACTGTAGAAAATCCACAAATGTACATGTCTCATACACTTTCATAGCATTTATACCCCAATATCTGATATGCATGTGTCTGTACTCTGACACAGGTAAGGACCTAGCCCTAAGACAAGACAGTAAATGTACATTGTGACTACCAAGTAAAGGCAAATGAATTCTGATGAACTCTACTGGCAGAGATGAGCAAAGACCAGAAGCTGCATACCAGATGCCATGGGCCTTCTTTGTATGCCCCAGGAATGATACCATATTTGGAAAACATTATTAATATCTCAAACTATTTAAGTGTGTGATATTCTACACTCTCTCCGTAGTTTTGTTAACAAGCAAACATGTGAATTAAAAAGGTGATTAAAAAAAAACTCTCTTATATCTTTCAGGGAGTTGTTTGATAGAATTTATCTCTGCAATTCCTCCCTGGATGAGGTTGCTTCTTGGTTACTGTCTTGGTTGGGGAACAGATCAAGAAGCATCCATTTAGCCTTTCTCACCAGAATATGCCTCAACAAATGTGATGGGAAACCAACATAGGTATTTTGCCAGTTGATAATTACATCTATTTCTTTTTAAAGATTTTAGTTATTTTTGAGAGAGTGGGTGAGAGAACATTTGAGCAAGCATGGCAGGGGACAGTGAGGGAGGGAGAGGGAAAGAATCACAGGCCGACTCTGTGCTGAGAGCAGGGCCTGATTCCAGAACCCTGAGATCATGACCCAAGCCAAACCAAGAGTCAGACGCTCAACCAACTGAGCTACCCAGGTGCCCCTAATTATATTTGTTTTTAACCATACATATTGGGCCTGAGAGGCCCACTTTGGAGGGCAGTCTGTTTCTTGTCTTACTATATGATCCAGAGTTATGCCTCTAGATATTTACCCAAATGAGTTGAAAACTTATGTTCACCCAAAAACCTTCATACACACATGCACAGAAGTTTATTCACATATACCAAAAACTAGAAGCAACCGGGGGGGGGGCCCTCAAAAGTTAAATGTATAAACAAATTGTGGTACATTAATATAATGGAATATTACTCAGTGGTAAAATAAGCTATCAAGAAAAAACACAGGGAGCATTAAATACACATTAAGTGGGGAAAAAAATCCCATCCCAAAAGGCTATATTCTAATTCCAATTATATGATATTCTGGGAAAGGAAAAACTATGGAAGCAGTATCTGTGGGTGCCAAGGATTTGAAAACGGGTGGGGGATTGGTAGGTGAGTAGGTGAAGCAAAAATTTTTGGGATAGTGAATGGTATCTAGAAAATGTGGTAATTGTATATATATGACATCATGCATTTGTGAAAACACAGATGTATACAACACAAAAAGTAAGCTGTAATATAAACTGTAGACTTTAGTTAATAACATAACAATATTGGCTCATCAATTAGAACAAATCACCATACTAAAGCAAGATGTTAAAAATGGAGGAAAATACACAAGGGAAAGGGAGAAGCGGTATATTTCCTCTTATTGTTTATGATATTATTAAGTATGATATGTTCATAATCAAGTTGAATTTCTATTTCTAGAATATCAATGGTTTGTTTTTTTTTTAAGAGCAATGGATGTTGGATTTGTCAAATGTTTTCTCTGCCTCTATTGATATGATCCTATGAATTTTTTAGCCTATTGGTGTGATGAATTACTTTAATTGATTTTCAAATGTTGATACTCTGCCTACCTGTAATAAACTGCATTTGATTATGGTATATTGTTCTTATACATTGTTAGACTCAATTTGCTAATAAATTATTATTTTTGCATTTATGTTCATGAGAATATTAATCTGAATTTCTCCTTTCTTAAAATGTCTGTCTGGTTTTGATATTAAAGTAATTGTAGCCTTATAGGATGACTTAGGAACTGTTCCTTCTGTTTCTAGTTTGTGGAAAAGAATGAAAAGAATTTATATGTTTCTTCCTTAAATGTTTAGAATTCACCAGTGAAATCATCTGGGCCTGGTGCCATTTTTTTTTTTTTTTTGCAAAGTAATTAATTATTGATTCATTTACTTTAAAAGCTACACGTCTGTTCAGACCTGTGTGTGTGTGTGTGTGTGGTTTTTGGTAGATTGTGTCTTTCAAGAAATCGGTCCAATTGATGTACGTTATCAAATTTGTGGACATGGTGTTGTTAATAATATTCCTGTTATCCCTTTAAATCTCATGAAATCAGTTGTGATGGCCTCTCTTTCATTTATGATATTAACACTTTGTCTTCTCTCTTTTCTTGGTTATCCTGGTTAGACCTTGATAAATTTCATTAAATTCTTAAAAAAATAAACATCTTTTTTATTTTCTCTATTGATTTCCTGTTTTCACTTTCACTGGTTTGTGTTTTGTTTATTTCTTCTGACTCTTCTTTCTCTAGTTTCCAAAAGTGGAAAATTACATTATTTTCTGTTTCTAATGGGTGCATGCAATGCTATCAGTTTCTCCTTAAGGACTGCTATTACTGCATCCCACACATTTTGATAAGATAGATTTGTTTTCAGTTATCTGAAATTTTATTTTTTTTAAAGATTTTTGTTTATTTATTTGACAAAGAGGAGAAAGATCACAAGTAGGCAAAGAGGCAGGCAGAGAGAGAGGGGGAAGCAGGCTACCTGCTGAGCAGAGAGCCCGATGTGGGGCTCAATCCCAGGACCCTGAGATCATGACCTGAGCCAAAGGCAGAGGCTTTAACCCACTGAGCCACCCAGACACCCCGTTTATTGTTTTTGTTTTTTTTTTAAGATTTTATTTATTTGAGAGAGAGTGAGAGAGTGTGCATGGGCAGGGAGGAGGAAGAGGGAGAAGTAGACTCCCTGCTGAGCAGGGAGCCTGATGCCAGACTTGATCCCAGCACCCTGGGATCATGACCTGAGATGCTTAACCAACTCAGCCACCCAGGTGTCCCTAGTTGAAATATTTTTAAAAGTTTTTTACTTGTTTTCTCTATACCCAGCATGGGGCTTGAACTACCAAGCCTGAGACCAAGAGTCACATGCTTTTCTGACTGAACCAGCAAGGTGCCCCAGCTGAAATATTTAAAGATTTCTCTCCGGACTGCTTTGACGCACGTGTTATTTAGAAGTCTTCCATATTTGGTGGTTTTCCAGCTATCATTCTGCTACTGATTTCTGGCCTAAATCCATCATTATCTGAGAGAATACTGTGTAGAGTTTCTAGTCTTTACTTTTTTACAGATGTGTTTTATGGCCTAGAATGTAGTCTATTTGGTACTTGTTCCATGTTTTCTTGAGATAAATGTCTTGATTAATATCTATCTTGCTGTTGTTGGATGAAGTCATCTATAAATATCATATAAGACTGGTTGATTGATGGTTCTGCTCCCTTCAACAGTTCATTTGCCAATTTTCTACTGGCTGGATCTGTGTGATAGAGGGATGTTGAAGTCTTCAACTATAATTGTGTATTTGTCTATCTTACCTTGCAGTTCTGTACATTCTGCATCAGTTATTTTGACAGTCTGTAGTTTGGCACATATATATTAAGCTTCATTATGTTTTCCTGGAGAATTGGCACATTCACTAGTAGGTATTGACCCTATTTCTCCCAGATAATCTTCCTCATTCTGAAGTTGGCTTTGTGTGAAACTCAGTTATTTAAAATTCATAGCCCAGTCGTTGAAAGTCTCTTCTGTACCTGAGTGTTCTTTTGATGATTGCTTTGTCCCTTAAGAATGTTTTCTGTTCCTTCTCAGTATGCTTTCCAGTTTTTGGTTGAAAGCCAGACATGGTGTATCAGTGAATAGGATTTGAGGAACATAGGCTTTTAATTGGGAGGTTTTATGTGTTCTTGAATAGTTTATTAGTTTATTGTACCAGGGGCTTCAGTATCCTCCAGTGTCCTTGTATTTTTCTCCCCAGTGTGTCTGGGTATCCCAGCAAGTCAATCTTAGGTAGAGTCTGTGTCTTGCAGCTGTTTTAATCCAGTTCTTACATTGGGACCCTGCTGATATGATGAGTAGGCTTTTTGGGAGGGAACATATTCTATTATGATTAAACCTGTGATGTTTTGATGGCATAGAATCCCTGGACTATGAAAATCAAAAAAGGTTCTTGGCCTGTATTCATCTCCTTTTGTCAAAGAGGAAAGGTAAAGAGGGCCGCAGTTGTGTAACTGCTCTTTCCCCAATCAGATAAAGCTTTGGCAAATCGTTTTCTTTGGAGGATGGCCTGAGTTTCAAAGAACAGATGTATGTATCAAAACATTTTCTCCATGAAAATGCATGAAACCATGAGGCAATTTTTTCTGATCTTCATGGTGAGAACCTGCTTTGGCTCCTGCAGGAAGAATTTATGAATTGTGGGGAGTACCCCAAGACTTGGTTCCTCAAACCATTTAATTCTCAAGGCAGTCTATCCTCAAGCAACTCATCTCTTATAGCTGGTGTTCCTAAAGGTCACCGGCTCGAGTGGCCCACTCCCAGTTCATTACTCAGAGGCACTTTAAGAAAGTAGGGCAAGTACAAGTGGGTTCGGGCGGCTGGATCAACAGGGAGAAAGGAGGTAGAGCCTTTAATGTGTCAAAGAGTGAGGCTGTGGGATTTCAAGGTTTGACCCTCCTATCATAAGCACAAAAAGAAAAGGGCGACGTGTGAACCCTCTCAGTTTTGTTGTCCATTGTGGGCCAGGCAAGGTAATTGGGTATCTAAAGCCAATAGTCAAACATCAAAAAAGGAGTCCGTGTCTTTTTTTTTTTTTTTTTTAATTTTCTTTACTTATTTGACAGCACAAGCAGGGCAAGTGGCAGGGAGAAGGAGGAGCAGGCTCCCCCTGAGCAGGGAGCCCAATGTGGGGCTTGATCCCAGGACCCTGGGGTCAGGCTTAACTGACTGAACCACCCAGGTGCCCCAGGAGCCAGTGTCTTTATTAAAGTTCACTTTTTGATAATTGTTGACTGAATTACGCCACATTGCATTTACACGAATTTGAATTTGAATATGAATTTTATCTTAAAGATTTTGTTGATTTGAGAGAGCAAGCGTGCCAGAGAGAGAGAGAAAGCACAAGCAGGGAGTAGGATCAGAGGGAGAGAGAAGCAGACTCCCTAGTGAGCAGGGAATCCAACACGGGGCTCGATCCCAGGACCCCAAAATCATGACCTGAGCCGAAGGCAGATGCTTCACCGACTGAGCCTCCCAGGTGCCCCTGAATATGAATTTTTAAAGCCACACGAAAAGCCCAAGCAACATGTTATAATCAAGATGAGGAAAACTCGAAAAAGCATCAGAATCTAGTCATCCTAAGGTTTTGGGAGAGATCCAGGAATATCGTGTTAGTAGGGCTTTCAGGGCACTGCTCAACTACTTTAGTAACGTTATTGGTTCTTTTCATCACTTGTCTTATTTGTTGAGTTATTGATGACACTTTGCCAGCGTTATCTAGATGCAGCAAGCAGTCCCTTTAAGGGGTCGGAACTTTCCCTGCCTGGCCAATAAATAGTCCAAAGCCAAGTAGTCATCAGCTGCCGTAATTGCCAGTTTTCCTCCATGGAAAACATCTAAAACATAAGCTGTCTGCTGCATGTGCTTAGAGTGTCTTGGACATCTTTTGATTGGGACCAATGATGTGAGTTTGTTGAATGACATCATCTGTGCCTGGACAGTGCTGATGACTCCTGTGACAATGAGTGCGTGAGTGTAGTTGGTAGGAAAATATCCCATTTGTGTTGAGATGGCCCTGAGGTTGTTTTGAAAGAGGGAGCCGCAAACGAAATATTGACATGCAGGCTACAGAGTACAGGTGATGTTAGGAGGAAGGTCCAGGGATGGGCTTAAGAGTGTGGGCTGTTGGGCACTGTTACAGTAAATGAGGGCCTGTGAAAATGACAATTTTGACATAAATGTCAGATGTAGAAAGGCCTCTTCTCATAATGTGCCAGCAAATACGATGACAAGAACAAAGTAATGGGCTCTAAAGACCGAGGGTTGAGTCTAATGCCTCGAACAGCAGGAAGCCCCATTTAGAAGATAGCAAGTTTTGTCTAAGTAAGCCATTCTCGCTTCTGTGAGGGCCATAGCCTGGGCTTGTACGAGGCAAGCCCCAATGAATGCCTTTTGCAAGAGCCCAGTGTTTTGTTTTGTTTTGTTTTTTTAAACCTTAACTTTCTTTTTTTGAGAAATGAGTTGATCACATCAATGTCTAGAATGTCTTAGTCCTTGCATTTTGGTTTCATCAGTGGCAAGTCTGATAGGGTCAGTGAGTAATATCTCTGTGTATCTAACATGGTCTGATCATAGCAAATAGCCCTACATAGGCTGTACATGGCCCCTTATCCCCTATTTTTTTCTTTGCTATAACCCCCTCCTTAGCCTGGGAATTCTTCCATTGTTTATATTCCCAGTGGTTGTGATTTTTCACAACAGGTGCGTTGGTCAGTCACTAGGCCGTCTCAGAACCTTTGCATTCTGCCTAGAGAATCATTGCTTATTTTCCTTCAAAGCCAGTACTTCCCAACTTATTATCTAAAATTTTCCTATTTCATGGGCACACAGGGCAAAGGTTAATGTTATGTCTGAGATGTCGGTGGGAGTCTCATAAATTTGAGTTAACTTGAGTTTATTTATCACCCTGAGTATAGAAATAAGCCTCTGGAGTTTGAAGTTTAGTAAAGCTTGAAATCAGTATGTACAGATTCAGGAGAGACCTGTACATAATTGTGATTCGAGATATTCCTAGAGTTCTTTATCCCAAAGGGATCAACCCTGGATAAGGAGTTGTTTCTATTGGTGCAGCCCAACAGAAGCTATCATTGGCCGCAGCCAAAGATTGTGTAAAAATGTGTGGGTGAGCCTGACTCTTGGCCAGGGCATCCTGTGGTGCCAGCCTGGAATTTGAGTAACTGAGCTGACGCTTGGGTGCGGTCTTTGATCAGGAACAGCCTATTTAATCTGGGAACACAAAGTATTTCTGCAGTTGACTTCATCAGGAAGGGTGGTGGCCCAGAGTCCATCAAGTACATGAACTCTTCTGGTCATTCATGTCGTCCCAAGGGACTCCCCAAGTGGCCAATGAATGAGTCTAGAAAAGGGGTGACCTCCTCCAGAATGATATCATCTGGAGGACAGGGGAACACATTTTCTCCTGTAGGTACCGATATCTTGGGGCCTCTGTGGTAAAGCAAGCCTGGACCCATGATCCAAGGCAAAATGGAAGTCTAGCTTACATTGGATCATTAGCTCAAGTACCCTGAGAGCTTCTGTTTCCAGGAAGACTGGGTTGCCAACAGCGGCTGCTCTGATGGTGTTTTGTACCAGGCGGAGAACAGTTACTGCACCAGCACGCTGTGGCTGTCCCAGGTGTTTGGAGATCCTGGGAGGTCTGAGAGGAGGCTGCCTCTGTGGTAGAGGAGTCTGGGGAGGGAGACACTAATGGAGTGACCATTCTTTGGTCAGATTCTAGAGCCATGTGCTTTCCCATTCAGAGTATCTGGTGAGGGAGCAAGCAGAGCAGGTTAATTTTGCAACAGCTCAGATTGTGGTTCAAGGGCACGTGTCCCACGCTGTGCCTTCTGCTACTCACTCTTCTACCCCTGCACCTCACAGCCCCTGCTGTTGTTAGAGAAATTTTCCTGAGTGGGACAGGTGTGGGTTTCCAAAGATGCTTCCCAGTAAGCAGGCAAAGTCAGCTTGAGATGGGAAACTAGGAGTTGTAAAGGGCCTCAGTATGGCAAGGGAAGGATGGGATCCTGCTGCTGAGGCGTCAGGCGGTCCTCACATGGTGCCTGGGGGGAACCGCGGGGCGCGCCGCCATGTTTCAGAACCGGAGTACTTCCAAAGATCTGCCTGAGGAAGCTGACTTGGACTCCCAGAGCCCTCTCACTTCAGTCCAGGTGCTGACGGGATTGCAAGAAAGGGCCTGTTGGGGACCGAGTCCTCCTGCCTCAGTCCTTCAGTTCTTAAGTAGTATCGCCCATGTGGGGGAAAGAACAGTTGCACACGACAATCAGGGTTCATCAAAATTTAATATTCTCCCAGCATATGAAAGCATTTCTGTTGTCTTCTATTAATTATTTTCAGCCTATACATACATACTGTTTCAAGCATAGTGGGGTTTTCACAAGTGTGTAGCAGTACTACAGATGAACCCCGGAACACTCTCGTACTAAACCCCTCCACCACGGACCACTCACCTGTGTTAGGTTCCCATGTTTGCCTTTCCCAGAATGTAATATAAACAGAACACACGGCCATAGGAATCATTTGTGAAATTTGATGGAAAGTTTGTCAAAGTGGAAATTTCTTGCAGTGCTTTTCTGAGTTTAAAATTTTGACGATGCCCTGATCAGGAGGTAGCACACATTAACCTCCAAATGGGAGACGTTCCACTACTGTGAGCTCCGTGAGCTCGGGCCGTTCTGTGCTCAAGCTTCTCTTTCGTGAGATGGAAGGATTGACTGGTGGAGGCATCCAATGAGAGACTAATAATCGTGAACTTACTGCGACAGTGCTAAGAAAAAGTCGGTACTAAAAAATGAACAGGATTGACTTTCCTTTGCTCTTTAGTAAAACTCACAGTGGTTACTTTTCTGTCCTTCTAGTCCGTAACACACGCTGGAAGTGTAAGCATTTGGAAGTGACTCGTGCGGACGGTGAGGTAGGCTGTGGGGCTCTGGGGATCTTTCGAGCAGAAAGCATCCAATTATCCTCTCACAGAAAGACGTTATTTCCCTTTACATAAAATTAGGGTATTACTCAAAATGATGCTTTGTGTCTGCAGCTTTCCTTAGGTATTCCTTGGATAACTGCCATCTAAACATAGCTATTTTTGGTGTTTCCACTGCGAAATCACAGTGGGCTTGTGCAAATACCTTTCTCTACACAGAAAGAACTCGGGAAGGGCTAGAATAGAGCAGATCATCATAACCCTTTCTCAAACTGGGAGAGACCGCAGGGCTTAATGGGGGTTTATACTATGTAGTCAGTACAGAAGCAAAATTTAGGTGCCAAATACTGTAAAATTTAAATACAGATAAATTGAATTGCTCTCAAAAATGATGTTAAATACAAAAACCCCACAAATATCTGTAGCCCAAATCAGTGGTGAGTTTCAAGTCCAGATATCCGGGCCCAAACTCATGATCACAAATTACATACAGAAAACTGCAAAAAGGAAGATGAACTAGGTCTTTATCTTTATGGGGAATCTTTACTGTTAATCACAGGAATGCCGGACTTCCCCCATTTCTATTTACTTCCACATCCACGCTGTTCCTGAAAGTGTTTAAGATGTACTGCATGGTGGGAATTCAAGTGGTCAGTAGTGACATCCCCCCTCACTCAGGCTCCTTATCCTCAGAGGAAAGATATACACATTCCCAGCCTCCCTGTTATTTCATGTCCTTGTTTATTTTCCTTCAAAGCCAGTACTTCCCAACTTATTATCTAAAATTTTACTATTTTTTTTTAAGATTTTATTTATTTGACAGAGAAACACAGCGAGAGAGGGAACACAAGCAGAGGGAATGGTAGCGGGAGAAGCAGGCTTCCTGCCGAGCAGGGAGCCCGATGCGGAGCTCGATCCCAGGCCCCTGGGATCTGACCTGGGCCGAAGGCAGACGCTTAACGACTGAGCCACCCAGGTTCCCCACTCCTGACTCCATTTTTTTTTTTTTTTAAGATTTTATTTATTTGACAGAGAAACACAGCGAGAGAGGGAACACAAGCAGAGGGAATGGTAGCGGGAGAAGCAGGTTTCCTGCCAAGCAGGGAGCCCGATGCGGGGCTCGATCCCAGGACGCTGGGATCATGACCTGAGCCGAAGGCAGACGCTTAACGACTGAGCCACCCAGGCGCCCCTAAAATTTTACTATTTGTTAACCATCTCTCTTTTCCCACAAAAATATGAGCACCGGGACTGCAAGAACTTGTGCTTAATGCCTCTCGATTGAAATCCTACACTGATTTTTAGTATTTTTGCTACACTGGGTATGTTCTGAGTACGCAGTGTCTGACAGATGAGGGAGGTCCAAAAATTAGCACCAAGAGTAGTCTCCAAGCAAGAAAGGTGTGACTGGAACAGTAGTGCTCGGTTTTTTCCCCTGTTAAGTTTTGTTCTCTCTGAATTTACCTAAACTTACAGGCTCAGTGACATCATAAAGGAGATATTAAACATAGTTTACTAAGAAGTGAATTTACATATTTTCGCTGAGGTTCTCTGCAGTAAATAGTGTCCGTCAGTTCACGGCAGGAAACTTACCGGTGCTGAGGTAACAGGTGGGAAGGGCAGCAACTGTTCTAGGGACTCACGCGGGCCTCGCCAAGTCTCACTGCGTTGAAGAGAAAACCCCAAACACTTCCACCTGACAAAGCAATTTGGTGATTGTGACGGATCAAAACAGAAAGAAGAGTATTTTGTAACCATGTCTCTCAAAATGGAAAAGGGATAACTCTAAGTCACAAAAATAACCAAAATTCTCCTCTTAAAAATATGACTGACTGGAGCTTCTTACGGGCTTAGCCCCACTATACTGGTCATCCTAATCACCTTCTAAAAGGTAAAAACAATGGTAGAATGAAGTTTACCTCCACAAAGTATCCAATACATCCAGAAACTTCTTGTCTTTACTGAATAGTAATTCGTTTAGGGTTTGCAGTCCTTTTTCCAAAGTAGGCTCCATGCCCAGCTTGGAGCCCAACAACGGGGCTCAAACTCACAACCCTGAGACCAAGACCCGCTTGAGAGTCAGATGCCCAACCACCCAAGCCACTGAGCACCCCTATTATCACTGTAGTTCATCACACTGCTGCTGACTGCCGATGGGAACATGCCATCACCCACGTTCTGTCCAGCAAGGAGACACTGACCAAGTTTCATGACAGATTATACCTATAAAAGATTGAAAAGTACCTCAACGTGTATACACAAGCTGGTACTGAGAATGTATGCTTAACTTGACAAAATTATAAAGCCGATCTGAAAATTCATAATTACAATGGGATATTTTAATATATGCTCTCAGGAAATGAGAGACTCGGTATTTGGTGGCATACAAATTACATTAAAACAGTAAAATATTTTAAGATTTTATTTGAGAGAGAGAACAAGCTCAAGAGCACAAGTGGGGAAGGGGGCAGATGGGAAAAAAGCAGACATCCCGCTGAGCAAGGAGCCCGATGTGGGGCTCAATCCCAGGACCCTGAGATCATGACCTGAGTCGAAGGCAGACGTTTAACCGACTGAGCCACCCAGGTGCCCCAGTTAATGTTTTAAGAAATGACTACAGAAGATTTTGTTTGACAAATGCATTGCTTTTAATCACATACAATCAAACATACTTGAAGACATACTGTGGAATTACAGCTGTGAGCGAAGGGAAACATCCATAACGGGCCTGATACGAGGGAGGTGCCAGTTCTCCCAGGGAGGGGCTGGGGTGGAGCAGTCATGGCACAAAGCAGCAGAGAAACGAAGTCCAAGGTAGTTCTTTTGGACGGCAGTGTTGCGGCGATCACAGTGGAATCAGGAGTACACGGTCCACGAGCAGTGTTACCAAAACAGGGTGTGTGCTGCACAAGCAAGAACTCACTACAGTAGAGAGGAGAGGACAGTTGGAGCAACAGGGCCTACTCCCAACCGTCAAACCAATTAGTTGCCTGGAAACATGAGGACCGGCAGGAAAATCCAAACTGATGGACCCTTGATGCAGAACTTGTGAAGGTGTATGTGGAAACTGCACTTCTGAGAAATGGAAGTCAGGCAGGTACCTGGTTTTGAGGGCAGTCTGGATTGGCCAGGCAAGGGATCAGGAAAACAGGCTGCAAGCAGGTATCCTCCAAGCTCCTGTCTGTCTGTCTGTTAGCTCTGGAACTAACACCTCCTGTACTCCGTCTTCCAAATCTCATGCAAGCGAGGCCACAGGTAGAATCAAAAAGGAAACAGATTCTAGAAAATGTCACATTAGCCAGGTGACAAAAACTGGTTTTCTCCTAAGAAAGATGAAATATATGATGGGTAATATATGATATCCAGTGGTTGACACAGGAGGCCAGTAGGAAAATCCCAACAAGTACCAAAATGTCATTTATCATTCAATCAAACCATTATATAAAAATTAAATCTACTCACACATTTAGAAACCACTTCAATTCACCCATGGATCAAACAAACTCCAAAATGGAAAGAGAAAAATGTTATTAACTGATTTAAGGAGAAAACAAATATCTATTAATCTTTAAACAACGGTAATAAGAGTACTTACAGAATTCTCACCTCAATGTTCGTTTCTGAAAGTTAAGTAATAAATATCCACAGTCCAGAAATCCACTTTAAGAATGAGGCACTGATAAAGACAATATACTTCTCTTATAAAGATTCTTTCAGGTTACAGTTTTCTGGAACATTAATAGGGATTACTCTGTATCAGTCTGTCTTATATTTGTTGGATTGCTTTCCAAGGAGGGTTTTCACATGTGAAGATGACGGTCAATTGAAATTTTTCCCACACTGCTTACATTCAAGAGATTTCTATTCAGTATGGGATCTCTCATGCCTTCGAAATGAATTGGGACGACTGAAGGCTTTCCCACATTCTTTACATTTGTACGGTTTCTCGCCAGTGTGCATTCTCACATGTCCTCGAAAAGTAGTGCGATAAATGAAGGCCTTTCCACATTCCTTACACTCATAGGGTTTTTCTCCAGTGTGAGTTTTTTCATGTGTTCGAAAGGACGTGTAACAACTGAAGGCTCTACCACACTGTTTACATTCATAAGGCTTCTCTCCTGTGTGAGTCCTTTCGTGTATTCGAAAGGAACTGGGAAAATTGAAGGCTTTCCCGCATTCCTTACATTTGTAAGGTCCATCTCCAGTGTGCATTATCATGTGTGTTCGAACGCTTGAGGGAGAAATGAAGGCTTTCCCACATTCTTTACATTTATAGGGTTTCTCTCCAGTGTGCTTTCTCATGTGTCCCTGAAAGGTTGTGCGATAAATGAAGGTTTTCCCACATTCCTTACATTCATAGGGCTTCTCTCCAGTGTGCGTTCTTTCGTGTATTCGAAAGGAACTGGGCCAACTGAAGGTTTTCCCACACTGTTTACATTCATAGGGTTTCTCTCCTGTGTGAGTCCTTTCATGAGATCGAAAGGAACTGGGACAAATGAAGGCTTTCCCGCATTCCTTACACTTATAAGGTCCATCTCCGGTGTGTGTTATCATGTGGGTTCGAATGCTTGACAGAGAAATGAAGGCTTTCCCACATTCCTTACAGTCATAGGGTTTCTCTCCCGTGTGAATTCTCCCATGTATCCGCAAACCTAGAGGAGAGCTGAAGGTCTTCCCACACTGTTTACATTCATACTGTTTCTCTGCAGTGTGAGTCCTTTCATGTCGTCGAAAGGAACTGGGACAACTGAGGGCTTTCCCACACTGCTTGCACTCATAGGGCTTCTCTCCGGTGTGATTTCTTTCATGTATTCGCAAACCCAGAGGGGACCGGAGGGATTTACCACATTGTTTACACTGATAGGGTTTCTCTCCAGTGTGAGTTCTCTCATGTGTTCGCAATGAAGTGGAACAACTGAAGGCTTTCCCACAGTCCTTACATTTGTAAGGCCCCTCTCCTGTGTGAGTTATCATGTGTCTTCGAAAAGTTGTGAGCCACGTGAAAGCTTTCCCACATTCCTGACATTCATAGGGTTTTTCTCCAGTGTGAGTCCTTTCGTGTCTGTGAACAGATTTGCGGTAACTGAAGGCTTTCCCGCATTCCTTACACTTATACGGCTTCTCTTCATACTCATGATACTCGTATGGCTTATGTCCACTGTGAGATCTAAGGTGCCTATTAAGGGATGAATGACGCACGAAGACTTTCCCACACACGCTACATTCACATGGTTTTATTCCAGAAGGCCTTTTCTTGTTCAGATTAAGATCTGGAATCTGGGTAATGGTTTCTCTACACTGAGGACCTTCAGGTGGTTTTATTCCAGAAGGATTTTTCTTACTCAGATTAAGGTCTGGAATCTGGGTGGTGGTTTCTCCACACTGATGACCTTCAGCTGATTTTATTCCAGAAGGTGTTTGCTTGTTCAGATTAAGATCTAGAGTCTGGGTGATGGTTTCTCTACACTGAGGATCTTCAGGTGGTTTTATTCCAAAAGGACTTTTCTTGTTCAGATTAAGATCAGGAGTCTGGGTGATGGTTTCTCCACAGTGATGATCCTCTTTGTTTTCGCAAGGTTTTACTATCATATGACTTCTGTAAAAAATGAGAAATATATGGGCGCCTGGGTGACTCAGTGGGTTAAAGCCTCTGCCTTTGGCTCAGGTCATGATCTCAGGGTCCTGGGATCGAGCCCCGCATCGGGCTCTCTGCTCAGCAGGGAGCCTGCTTCCCTCTCTCTCTGCCTGCCTTTCTGCCTGCCTGTGATCTCTCTCTGTCAAATAAATAAAATCTTAAAAGAATTTTTTTAAGAATGAGAAATATATTAGTTTTTTCTTAGTAATTCATATTAGTAGCCTATTAGAATTACATGTTTTATAATTTACAGCAGAATGAAGGTGTCCTGCCCTTTCTGAACTATTTGAGAAGTTAACATACTGAATGTGACTTGACCACAGCTATTATGTAAACAAAGATTATTAACATACAAGGCTGTTTATATATTAGAGATTGAGAGAGAGTGAGCACAAGCAGGAGTGGAAGGCAGAAGTAGGCTCCCCACTAAGCAAGGAGCCCAATGCTGGACTTGATCCTGGGACCCCAGGATCATGACCTGAGCCACCCAGGCGTCTCAACATATAGGGTTTTTCTTTATGCTGTTTTCAAGTGGACAGTTTTGCAAACACTGAACACCTATGTCATATTTAAGTAAATAATATTTTCAATGAAAAAAATTTAAGGATAAATTTGAACACCTTGGGTTTTATTTATTTAAAGATTTTATTTATCCATCTGATAGAGAACAAGCAGGAGAAGTGGCAGGCAGAGGGAGAGGGAGAAATGAGCTCCCCGCTGGGCAGGGAGCTTGAGATGAGACTACATCCCAGGACCCTGGGATCATGACCTGAGCTGAAGCAGACATAGAACTGACTGAGCCACTGGCGCCCCTGAATAATTTGGTTAAAAAATTCATGCCATAGTAGGATTCTCGTGTGGGACACTGCTATACTGTGTGACTCACCTGAGTTTTCTCCGCTGGGTAGAGTACCTATCTTCAATGTCATGATCTTCCCATTTTTTCCCTAAAATGCAGATGGAGAAAAATAATTCCACATAATTAGAAATGATAAAAAAATTACTAGATTTTAGGTCTATGAAGAGCTTAGCTTACTAATGTATTCTTTTCCTACATGTCAGAACAAGACTGATGGGCAAGAAATACTTGTTCTCTTATTGCCATAGTTCAGTAAGAATGTCATCATCTTTACCTATTGAGGCCAGGTTTCTGAAGGTTTCCCGCATCACATCTCTGTAAAGTTTCTTCTGCGAAGCATCCAGTAAAGCCCACTCTTCCGGGCTGAAGTTCACAGCCACATCCTCAAAGGTCACTGAGTCCTAAAACATCCCAAATATGTTTACAGTAGCATACGTGAGTCTGACGGCACTAGGATTTATACTCAATTTATAGGAAGGTTATGTATGTGATTCTGTGGTCTCCAAATATTTATTTTATGTCTTGGTCATGAGAAACCTACTTTCTGTTCACACTTCCTCATAAATTTAACAGCATCATGAACACATGCAAATTATTTATTCATCTTTATTGTGATCGCTGTAAATGTTACTGTTCTCTAATGGCGGGGTCTAGAGCACCTTGAAGAAATGAGTGAAATGCTATACAAATGAAACAAGTATTATCTTAAGCGCACTAATTCCTTTTGAGAAAAACGCTCTCATGTCCTTCCTTCTTACCTACCATTTAACTCAGCACTCCATGATGTACGGGGTCAAATCTGCATGAGGTTTTAATGAATAAAACACAATGAAGAACTGGAAGCTTGTTCTTCTAGTCCCATCACCAAACATGAGAGTCCAGGAGGCCTGTGGAAATGCAACTTGTAACAAGGATCAGCTTTCCATATCGGCCTGAAGTCTTCCAGGCCGTTAGAAGTAGCCGGATGTAGCTGGATAAATGAAAATATTCTTATGAAGAAGCTGTACTTTCCCCTGTGTCGTACTTACTGCACTCAGCTTTTCCACTATCTCTCTGTCCCATTTCATGGAGCCAGGAAGTTATTCGGAAATTGGGGCTCAGAGATCATCACAAAAACCCTGTCCACATGAGCCTCAGGAGCTGCTTCTCACTTTTTAGGACACATACCGAGATCAGAAGGTGCTAGAACTCTTTCTGGTCAGACTGTAAGTGTCCTGTGGCCCAAGCTAACCCTGACGAACAGGTTACGAGCTGTGGGTCACAAGGGAGTTCATGAACATCCACGGCGGTCTGACGGTGAATCTGTTCATGATTATTAAATACGTAAAGGATTCAGCAGTGCTCTCCTCCCAAACAACATAAAGTCTCCATTCTCCAATTTCAGGAGGAAGTTGCCCAACCAGCCACTCTCGAGGGGCCTCTCTCTCATTTATGAGCTGCGACGTGGGGCGCAGAAGCCCGACAGCCAGGCCCTGAGCACAGGAGTCCCCTCAGCCAAGGACACCGAGTACTGCCGACAGCAGGTAACTCCGTACCTGAGGTCTCTGGGGAGGAAGGCGGGCCTCTCGAGCTGGCATGGAATGGCTTGAGAGAGCACGGAAAAGCATGCAGACTTTTTTTTTTTCTGAGGTTGTGACTAAAGGCTCACACACAAGGGCAGGAGCTCCTATGAACGGAACCTCTAGCCGCTGCCAAAACAGGAAGCACTAGGCTTTCTCACTGCCTTGGACAGAAGCGGACCAAAGAGGAAGGAGGAAGGATGAGCTTCGAGCTGTGAGCAGTCAATCAAAGATCAGAGTCAGACTTGTTTGTCATATAATGAATTTAGAAGCAGTCTCTCCCTTACCAGGAGAAAATAAAAAACTTAGAATGAAACAACTCTTCTTAGATCCATCAGAGAACTGAGGACACAGAGTAAACCAGTCTTCAAAACTGGAGACAGAAAAGCAGCTATTTTGAAATATGCCCAGAATATTCTATTCTTAACAAGGCCTGTCCTCAGAAGAATCTGTTTCACTGGGGCCTAAGCAAACAGAAAAAAGAACACAATATCCAAGAACTTTGGGATAATGACAAGGGTAAAATACACAAAATGGGAATAACTGATGGAAAGTGAAGCAATAATCTGAGAGAAGCTGAGAGAACACAAAAGGGAAAATGAAGGGGAAAACCCCCCAAACCACCAAAAATGCAAATTCAAGCACATCCTATTCAAACTGTAGAAAAATAAAGAGAATACAGTGAAAGAAGCGGCGGGGGTGGGGGGCGGTTGGGGAACAAACCTCAGCTCCTGAAACAAAGGTGGGAACTGAATTGGATTCTTTCCGAAACCACTTCAGCAAGATGAGCCTGGAGTGAAACACAAAGTGCTGAAAGTAAAAAACTCTCATCCTACAATTCTGTTAGAATTATTCTTCAAAAATGAGGAATCTGACATGAGTACACCTGTTTTTCAAAGAACATGAAAAGAAATTCATCGGGAGGTAAGTAAGAAAGGTAGAGCATTAGGAAAGAAATTAATGAAGGTAAAATGCCTTTTCTTTTACTAACAAATCTGACAGACCTCACTTTCGTAGTCAGTAACAAGCTTTGGGTAAGTGAGATGAACAGCGACGTTACAAGGGCCAGGGAAAAATCAGGAATACTCGCATGAGGCAAACCCAGGAAAGCAAAGTCAGGAAACTATGAGTGATACGCTGAGAAGAGAGAAAATACTTAATTAAAGCCAAAGAAGGCAGAAAAATGGCAGAAGACAAGGACAACGAAAAAAGAGTAAAAAGCATGGTAGATATTAATCAACATCATCAATAACCATTTTAAACATCAACAGCCTAAACCCTACAACTGAAAGAGTATCTGTCTATAACAGCACATTAAAAAGAACTAAAGATAAAGACAAATAAATGAAAAGGGTGGAGAAAGATGTACCACGCCAAGAGTAGTCAAAAGCAAGCTGGCAGAGCATATTAATTTCAGACAAGGCCTACTTCAAACCAAGGAAATTTCAGATAAAGAGGGAATCGCGTAATGATCAAGGGGTCAAATCTCCAAGAAAATATCACAATCCTTTCTGTGAACATAACAGAATAGCAAAATATGTTAAGCAAAAACTCAAAGTTGGACCCATGAACAATCCCATATCAGTAACATAAAAGTTCCAGCAGGAAGAAAATCTGGAAGGATTAGTTACACTGAATAGCACCAATGAGCAACAGGTTTAATTGAAAGCCATGGAATAGGTCATCAGCAGCAAATACACATTCTTCTCAAGTTCACATGCAACCTTCACCAAGACAAACCACCTACTGGGCTATAAAACACCTTAAATTTGAAACAACAGACATCCTACAAAATATGTTCTCAGGAAACAGCAGCATTAATCTAGAAATCAGTAACAGGAAAGTAGTTAGAAAATCCCCAAAGACACGGAGATAAAAACCTTCTAAAAATTGGGATCAAAAAAGTATAAAGAAGTAATTATTTTTAACAATATGAAAATAGAATTTATCAAAAGTTGTCTGGTATAGCAATTATAGGAGCCTAGAAGGAAATTTATACCATTGAAGAAATAAATCAAAGGGGGGAAAAATGATCGATAATAATGTAAGCAACTACTTGAGGAAACAATGAAGAACAAACCTTAAGCCGAATAAAATAGTCCAGTTCAAGATGGTGACATAGAACGATCCTCTACTTACTTTCTCCCATAGACACACTGAATCTACATCTACATATGGAATAATTTCCTTGGAAAAACCCAAACCCCAAAAACTAGCTAAGCAACTCCTGCACACTGGATGAAGGAGGAAACGACCCACAGGAAAGCAGGTGGGAGAGGCTGAGACACAGTCTTGCCATAAACCCCATCCCTGGTGCAGCAACCCACAGTCAGGATGGAACTCAAAATCCCAAGCTTTTCCCCAAGGAGTGAAGGCTCTGAACCCCACATGTGGTAGCCCCAACTTTTAAGACCTGAACTTGAAGATGAGCCCCCAAACATCTACCTCTGAAAGCCAATGGAGCCTGCATCCAAGGGCCCAAGAAGGCTACAGCAAACTGAAACAGTTATTAAAAGGCTCACATGGGCACACTCCCCAGCCCAGGATCCAGCACAGAGGCAGCTCACTGAAAAGCACCCAGACTTTCTCTTGAAGACGCTTGTTTGAGGGGTGCCAGGTTGGCTCACTCAGTTAAGCATCTGAGTCTTGGGGCGCCTGGGTGGCTCGGTGAATTGAAGCCTCTGCCTTTGGCTCAGGTCATGATCTCAGGGTCCTGGGATTGAGCCCCGCATCGGGCTCTCTGCTCAGCAGGGAGCCTGCTTCCCCTCCTCTCTCTGCCTGCCTCTGCCTGCTTGTGATCTCTCTCCTCTCTGTCAGATAAAAAAAAAAAAAAAAAAATCTAAAAAAAAAATGAGGCTTGCTTGCTAATCTTAAAGTGTCAGCATCTAATTTAACATGCATCTGAGGGCTTACTGAGATGTGCTCCCCAAACAAACAATTTCTGTGCCCCTCCTCTGCCTCACTCCAGCTCTCCGGTATCCCCCAGGAGCACGTGCCCTTGCCTGACACTCTGATTTCTGCAGAAAATTTCTGCTGCCCACGAAACACCTCTCGATTGCTTGGCTCTGGTGGTGTGAGGGCTTACGCTTGTGGGGTTCCACAAGAACAATAAATGGAGAAAGAGTTCTTAACTGGCCACCACCATTCCCAGGGCACAGCAAAGAAAGGCACCCAGTCTCTGTGAAAGAGGCCTATTTACCTTTGTGGCTGTGATCTAAGGGGTAAGCTTCTAATTACACACACACCTAGGACCCAAACCCCATCGCCTCCAGAGACTGGGGAAGACAGTGGTGCGGGAGGCCTGTCGATACTGACTGCGGCTCTGGCCCTCCCATCTTGGGGCTTCGTGTTCCTGGCCCCTTGGAGATTAATAGACACATTAGGGATGCCCACCAAGGTCGGAAGGCGGGGAGGCCTGCTTTGGCGTCCATCAGTCCATCAGCGAGAACCCAATCTTTCCCCTTCCCGACACACAGGTGGTGCCCCAAGAGCTGATGAAAGGTTAGCAGTCAGTCAGGGGCACACGCGCTCACTGAGGTACGTGCAGCCCCTGATCTCGCTACAGTGTCCTTCCGTGTGTCCCTTTCCTCTGCTAAATCTGTGCACTGAGGCCTGGGCTTGTGGAGAATAACGCAGCTGCCGAGGCCCGGCCTCTGCCCGCTCTCCCGTCAGTAAGATACCCTGCGTACAACTCTTGTCAACTGCAGGAAGTGGCCTGTTTTGTTTTTGGTCTCAAAGCGCCTTCTCTGAGTGATACTTCACTGTCTCTCCTCCAGCTTCTCGCAAGTGGGCACCATCTTCCCGGGCTCCCCCTGCCCTGCCTGCAGCCCCCGGGGCCACACGAATGTCCAACATGAGAGCTTGCACACATGGCCTAGAGTCCCCAAACACCCTGCCCAGGTGGCCAGCAGGGCTTACGGTCAGTGGGCTGGCACCAAAGGAGGAACCCATTCCTAACTGGGGCTCAGAGCAGAGAAAGCAGGCAGAACTGTCCAGCTCCCAGTCTTCACCTGCAAGAGGCTGTGCTGCAGACTTCAAAAGCTGCTGCCTGAGGGTCGGCCTTCTAATCAGCCTGAATCTAGGTGCTGACAGACAGCCTCCTCTTGGGGCACTGATAGGATTACTGGGAGCAATTACAAACAGCCTTCTTGGACAATCACAAAGGTTTGAGAGACAACAAAAAGGTTTCTTCCATGAGTTCATTCCTTCAAGACTGGGAGAGGGGACCATTTTATCTAACACATAAAACCCAACAGAGTGTCAAGGAAACCAAAGAAACAACAATATATCCCCCCGAAAGCAAAATATAAAACCTTAGAAAAACACCTTAATGAGGGGCACCTGGGAGGCTCAGTAGGTAAAGCCTCTGCCTTCTGCTCGGGTCATGATCTCAGGGTCCTGGAATTGAGCCCCACATCCGGCTCTCTGCTCAGCGGGGAGCCTGCTTCCCCCTCTCTCTCCGCCTGCCTCTGCCTACTTGTGATCTGTCAAATAAATAAAATCTTTAAAAAAAAAAAAAAGACCTTAATGAAAAGGAGATAGGTAATTTATTTGATAAAGAGTTCAAAATAGGGGCACCTGAGTGGCTCAGAGGGTTAAGCCTCTGCCTTCGGCTCAGGTCATGATCCCAGTGTCCTGGGATCGAGCCCCATATCAGGCTCTTTGCTCAGGAGGGAGCCTGCTTTCCCCCCTCTCTCTCTGTCTGCCTCTCTGCCTACTCGTGATCTCTCTCTCTCCGTCAAATAAATAAATAAAATCTTTAAAAAACAAAAAACTGTCTCCCTTAAAAAAAAAAAAAAAGTTCAAAATAACAGCAATAAAAATGCCCACCTTGCTCAGGAGAAGAATGGGTAAAAAAAAAGTGAAAATCTCAACAAACAGAAAACAAAGTACCAAATAGGAGTCATAGAGTTGAAGAATAACTGAGCTGAAAAATGAACAGGGCAGAATTTATCCAATCAGAACAGCAAAAAGAAAAAAGAATGAAAAAGAGTGAGGACAGCTTAAGGGACTTAGGGGACTACATCAAGCTGACCAACGTCTGCATTACTGGGCTCCCAAAG
This sequence comes from Procyon lotor, assembly GCA_028646535.1. Lineage (NCBI taxonomy): Eukaryota > Metazoa > Chordata > Mammalia > Carnivora > Procyonidae > Procyon > Procyon lotor. The sequence goes on from CM053603.1 coordinate 5,961,662, forward strand.
AGGAGAGAAAGGAGCAGAAAACTTAACTATTAAAGTTAAGTGGCTGAAAATGGCTGAAAATGTCCCTAATCTGGAGAAGGAAACAGACATCAAGATCGAGGAATCCCAAAGAGTTCCAAATACAATGAACCCAATAATACTCACACCAAGAAGCATTATAATTAGTGTCAAAGAAAAAGACAAGGAGAGGCTCTTAAAACCAGCAAGAGGAAAAAACCAAAAAACTTGTTATGTACAAGGGAACTCCCATAAGATCATCAGATTTTTTCAGCAAAAACTTTGCAGGCTAGAAAGGAGTGGTGTGATATAGCCAAAGTTCTGGGGGAGTGGTGGGGAACTGCCAGGGACACCTGCCTTTAGCTCAGGTCATGATCTCGGGGTTCTGGGACTGAGCCCATATCAGGCTCCTTGCTCAGCGGGGAGCCTGCTTCTCCCTCTACCTGCCACTCCCCTTGGTTACGCTTGTTCAAGCTCTCTGATAAATAAGTAAAATCTTCTTTAAAAAGAGAAAAAAAAACTGCTAACGAAGGAAACTCAAATCAGTAAAGCTGTCTTTCAAGAACTGGAGAAAGAGTTTTCCGATGAAGCAAAAGCTAAAGAATTAGACTGGCCTTGCAAGCCACCCAGAAGGGACTTCTTGACGTTGAAACAAAAGGATGCTACTCAGTAACAGGAAAATAGAATACAAATTACACTGTTAAAGGTAGATATATAGTAAAATTCAGACTAATGTAAATGTGGGGGGTTAATCATATGAAAGTTGAGGTTATAAAACAAAGTATGAAAATAACAACACTAGTTAACTGAGACACAAAGATATAAATTGTGATAGCAAAAACAAAAAACGGGGGGAGTTTTAGAATGCATTCAAATTGTTATCAACTTAAAATATTGTTATAAATATAAACTATTCTAGGGGCGCCTGGGTGGCTCAGTGGGTTAGGCCTCTGCCTTCGGCTCGGGTCGTGGTCTCGGGGTCCTGGGATCGAGCCCCACATCGGGCTCTCTGCTCAGCGGGGAGCCTGCTTCCCCCTCTCTCTCTGCCCGCCTCTCTGCCTACTTGTGATCTCTCTCTGTCAAATAAATAAATCTTTAAAAATAAATAAATAAATAAATAAATAAAAACTATTCTAGTAACTTCATGGCAATTGCAAAGACCTATAGTAGACAAAAGAGAAACATATCTAAACATAGTCCTATGATCATCAAATCACAAAAGATGACACCAAGAACAAATTACAAAAAAGCCAGTAAACAGTGAACAAAATGGCAATCAGTACATACGTACCAATAATTACTTTAACATGTTAATGGACTATTCTCCAATCAAAAGACACAGGGTGGCTGAATGGACTTTTAAAAATCTATACTCCTGGGGCACCTGGTCGCTCAGTTAGTTAAACGGTTGCCTTTGGCTCCACTCATGATCCCAGAGTCCTGGGATGGAGCCTCACATCAGGCTCCATACTCAGTGGGGAGCCTGCTTCTCCCTCTCCCCTGCTTGTGTGTGCATGAGCACTCTCTCTTGCTCACCCTCTCTCAAATAAAATCTTTTTTAAAAATAAAAATCTGTACTTCTTACAAAAGACCTCAGGTGTAAAGACATAGACACACAGTTTGAAAATGACATACAGATTCTAAGTGACAGGAAGGAAAAAGATATTCCATACAAATGAAAACCAAAATAAAAGTAGCTATTTTGTATAACACAAAATAGGCTTTAAGACAAGACAAGAGGTCATTATGATAAAGGGGTGAATAAGAGAATATATTTGTGAATGTTTATACACTCAAAATAGGAGCACCTAAATATATAAGGCAAATATTAACAGACCTAAAAAAGAAAGAGCAATTCAGTAATAGTGGGGAACTTTAATATCTTAACTTTCATCAATGGATATATCATCCAGACCAAAAATAAACAAAGAGACACTGAATTTAAATGACCAATTTTTAACAGACATTCCATCTAAAAGCAACAGAATACATTTTTAAGTGCACATAGAACTTTCTCCACAACAGATCATATATTAGGCCATAAAGCAAGTCTTAATAAGATTAAAGTATCAACCATCTTTTCCAACCACAATGGTAGGCCTAGAGATCAACTGCAGGGAGAAAACTGGACAATTCACAAATACATGCAGATTAAATAACATGCCACTGAACAACTAACAGGTGAAAAAAGTCAACTGAGAAAAAGTACCTTGACACTAATGAAAATGGTAATACTACATACCAAAACTTACAAGATGTAGCAAAAGCAGTTCCAAGAAGGAAGTTCATAGCAATAAATGCTTATTACATCAAGAAAGATCTCAAATAAACCCAACTTTATACCACAAGAAACTAGAAAAAGAAGAAAAAAATGAAGTTCAAAGTTAGAAGAAGAAATAACAAAGATTAAAGTGGAAATAAAATACAAATTAAAAATAGAAAAAATCAGTGAAACTAAGAGTTGGTTTTTTGATATGATAAATAAAATGGATAGAACTTCAGTTAGAATCACCAAGAAAAAGAGAGGACTCAAATAAATAAAATTATTAATGAAGGAAGATTCATGATACTAGTCTTAACGAAAAGGAGATAGGTAATTTATCTGATAAACTAGTACAACAGAATTACAAAGGATAAGAGACTACTATGAACAATTATACACCAAAAAATTGGACAACCTAGAAGATATGTATAAACTCTTAAAAAAAACAAGACATATCAAGACTGAATTATGAAGAAGCTGAAAATCTGAACAGACTAATTACTAGTAAAAAGAGTCAACCAGGAATCAAAAACATCCCAACAAACAAAAGTCCAGGACCAGATGGCTTCACTGGTAAACTCTACCAAATACTCAAAGAAAAAGTAATACCAAATCCTTCTCACACTCTTACTAAAAAAAAAGGAGGAACACTTCCAAACTAATTTTATGAGGCCAGTGTTACCCTGATACCGAAACCAGGCAAAGATGCCATAAGAACGTTACAGTCCAATATCGGAGATGAACGTAAGCCAGAAAAGTCCTCAACAAGATACTAGCAAAGTGAGTCCAACAACACACTAAAATGATCATCTACCACGATCAAGTGGGATTTATTCCATGATGCAAGTATGGTTCAGCATCTACAAATCAATGTGATAAACCATGTTAACAAAAATGAAGATTAAAACTCATGATTATCTCAATAGATGCAGAAAAGGCATATGGCAAAATTCAATATCCATTTATGATAAAAACTCTCAACAAAGTGGGTGTGCAGAGAAAGTACCTCAACATAATAAAGGCCATATATGAGAAGCTCACAGATAACCTCACACTCAATGCTGAAAAGCTGAAAGTTTTTCCGCTACAATCAGAAGCAAGAGGAGGATGCCCACTACATAAAGCTGGAAGTTCTAGCCAGGGCAATTAGGCGAGAAAAAGAAAAATGGTACCCAGATTAGAAAAAATGAGGTAAAATGGTCTATTTGTAGATGATAAGATATTCTACAGATCTTCCTCAACTTATGACTGTGTTATGTACTGATACATCATAAATGGAAATATTTCTAAGATGAAAATGTAGGGGCACCTGGGTGGCTCAGATGGTTAAGCATCTGCCTTCAGATCAGGTCACAATCTCAGGGTCCTGGGACCAAAGCCCCAAGTTGGGCTCCCGGCTCAGTGGCGAGTGTGCTCCCTCTGCCTCTCCCCCTACCGCCCACCGGCTCATGCACTCTCGCTCTCTCAAATGAATACATAAAATCTCTTTTAAAAAACTGAAAATGTATTTAATACACCGAACGTACTGAATATCTGAGCTTGGCCTCGCCTACCTTACTCATACTCAGAACATTTACATTAGCGGGCAGTTGGGTGTGATCATCTAACACAAAGCCTATTTTTTCCCCCAAATATGTTTATTTTTTTAGTGTTACAAGATTGTTCATGCACCACACCCAGTGCTCCATGCAATACGTGCCCTCCTCAATACCCACCACCAGGCTCAAAGTCTATTTTGAAAGAAGTCTTTTTTAAAATGATTCATTTATTTGGGGGAAGGGACAGAAGAGGAGCAAGAGAGACTCTCCAGCAGACTCCCTGTTGAGCGAGGAGCCCTACATAGGGCTCAGTCCCATGACCCTGAGATCATGACCTGAGCAAATGAAGACTTGGATGCTTAACTGACTGAGCCACCCAGGCGCCCCACAAGGCCTATTTTTAACAGTGCTGAGTATCTCGTGTCGTTTACTGAATACCACACCGAGTAAAACACAGAATGGCTATGTAGGGACAAAAGGGTGTTTTGTTTTGTTTTGTTTGGGGCAGAAGGGTTTTACCTGTAACAATCATTTACCCTCATGAGACTGCAGGATTGCGTAGCCGACTGGATGCTACAGTTGGCTGCTCCTACTGCCACCACTGCAAGAGAATACTGAACTGCATGTTGAGAATGGAAAAATCAAATTCACAGTATGGTTTCTACTGAATGTGTATTGCTTTCACACCATTAGAAAGTAAAAAAATCTTGAGCTGAACCATCAGTAAGTTGAGAACTGTCAATATAGAGAAAACTCTAAAGACCCCACCAAAACACCAGTTACATTTCTTTACACTAATAAGGAACAATCAGAGAAATTAAGTTAACAATCCACCTTAACTTAATAAAAAAAATTTAAAGGTATGTTAACTATACTGGAATTAAAAATGAAAAATTTAATAAAATTTAAAAAAGAGTCTAGGGGACACCTGGGTGGCTCAGTTGGTTAAGTGTCTGCCATCAGCTCAGGTCATGACCCCAGGGTCCTGGGATGGAGTCTCCCATTGGGTTCCTTGCTTAGCAGGAAGCCTGCTTCTCCCTCTCCCTCTGCTGCTCCCCCTGCTTGTGCTCACTCACTCACTCTCTGACAAATAAAATCTTTTAAAAAATAAAATCCACTTACAATTGCATCAAAAAGAATAGGAATAAACTTAATCAACAGGGTGAAAGGCCTATATACTGAAAACTGTAAGACACTGATTAAATAAATTGATGACACAAAATAAATGTGAAGATATTCCATACTCAATGGATTGAAAGAATTACTACTAATGTTAAAATATGCACACCATCTAAAGCAATTTACAGATTCAATGCAATCTCAATATTAAAATCTCAATAGTATTTCCACAGAAATAGAACAATCCTATAATTTGCACGGAACCTTGGGGCGCCTGGGTGGCTCAGTGGGTTAAAGCCTCTGCCTTCAGCCCAGGTCATGATCTCAGGGTCCTGGGATCGAGCCCCGCATCGGGCTCTCTGCTCAGCGGGGAGCCTGCTTCCCCCTCTCCCTCTGCCTGCCTCTCTGCCTGCTTGTGATCTCTCTCTCCCTCTGTCAGATAAATAAATAAAATCTTTAAAAAAAAAAAAAAAAAATTTGCACGGAACCACAGAGACCCTGAAGAGCCAAAACAATCTTAAGAAACAATCCAGAGGCATAACATTCTCTTATTTCAAACTATGTTACAAAGCCACAGTAATCAAAACAGTAAGGCACTTGCATAAAAATAGACATATAGATCAATGGAATAGAACAGAGAATACAGAGGGGCGCCTGAGTGGCTCAGTCGTTAAGCATCTGCCTTCGGCTCAGGTCATGATCCCAGGGTCCCGGGATGGAGCCCCGCATCCGGCTCCCTGCTCGGCAGGAAGCCTGCTTCTCTCAATACCATTCCCTCTGCTTGTGTTCCCTCTCTTGCTGTGTTTCTCTCTGTCAAATAAATAAAATCTTAAAAAAAAAAAAACAGAGAATACAGAAATAAACCCACACTTTGTGGTCAATTAATTTGCAACAAAGGAAACAAACATATACAATGGAAGAAAGGACTGTCTCTTCAATAAACAGTGCCGGGAAAACTGGACCACTTTCATATACCACACACAAAAATCAATTCAAAATGGATTAAAAACATGACTCCATAAAATTCCTAGATGAAAACAGGTGGTAAGCTCCTTGACATCAATCTTAAAGATGACTTTTTATATCTGGCAACAAAAGCAAAAATCAACAAGTGAGTCTATATCAAACTAAAAACCTTCTGCACAGCAAAAGAAATCATCAGCAAAAGGAAAAGGCAACCTATTTAATGGGAGAAAATATTTACAAATCGTACCTCTGGTTATATCCAAAATACATAAAGAACTCATAAAACTAAAAAAAAAAAAAAACTCATAAAACGCAACACCAAAAAAAGAATCCAATTAAAAAATAAAATGGGCAGAGGCTCTAAATAGACCTTTATCCACAGAACACATACAGATAGCCAATAGGTATATGAAAAGGTGCTCAACATCAGTAATCATCAGGGAAAGGCAAATCAAAACCACAATGAGATATCACCTCACACCTGTCAGAATGGCCGATATCAAAAAGACAACAAGTGTTGGTGAGGATGTAGGGAACCTTTGTGTGCTGTTATTGGGAATGTAAACTGGTGCAGCCATTATGGACACAGTATGGAGAGTCCTCAAAAAATTAAAAATACAATGACCATGTGATCCAACAGTACCACTTCTGGGTATTTATCAGACAAAAACTAACTTGGGGCGCCTGGGTGACTCAATGGGTTAAAGCCTCTGCCTTCGGCTCAGGTCATGATCTCAGGGTCCTGGGATCGAGCCCCACATCGGGCTCTCTGCTCAGTGGGGAGCCTCTCCCTCCTCTCTCTGCCTGCCTCTCTGCCTACTTGTGATCTTTCACTCTGCCAAATAAATAAAATATTTTTTAAAAAAAAGTCAGAGAGACAAATACTGTACAATCTCACTTAGATGTAGAATCTAAAAACAAAAACACAGGGGTGCTGGTGGCACAGACGGTTAAGCATCCCACTCTTGGTTTCAGCTACAGTCATGATCTCAGGGTCCTGAGATCAAGACCCATCAGGCTCCGTCCGTGCTTAGGCAGAGTCTGCTAGAGACTGCCTCTCCCTCTGCCCCTCCCCACCGGGCATGCACACAAGCTCTCTAAATAAATCCTATTAAAAAAAAAAATGAAAACAAAAACACAAACTCATACACAAAGCAAACTGGTGGTTGCCAAAGGTGAAGGGTGGGGGAAAATGGGTGAAGAGAGTCAAAAGGTACAAACTTTCAGTTATAAAATAGGTCATGGGGATGTAGTGTACAACATGGTGATGACAGGATACTGTAACAACTGAGGATTTGAAAGTTGCTAAGAGAGTAGCTCCTAAAAGTTCTGTGATAAGTAAAGAAATTGTAACTATGTGCAATGAAGGATGTTAACTAGCCTCACTGCGGCAATACTTCAGTCTATACAAACACCAAGCCATTATGTCGTGCATCTGAAACTAATGTTACATGTCAATTATATCTCAATAAAAATAAGAAAAATAAAATGGGGGGCGCCTGGGTGGCTCCGTGGGTTAAAGCCTCTGCCTTTGCCTCAGGTCATGATCTCAGGGTCCTGGGATCGAGCCCCACATGGGGCTCTCTGCTCGGCGGGGAGCCTGCTTCCCATTCTTTCTCTCTGCCTGTCTGCCTACTTGTGATCTCTCTCTCTGTCAAATGAATAAAATCTTTAGGGGCACCTGGGTGGCTCAGTTGGCTGGGCAACTGCCTTCGGCTCACATCATGATCCTGGAGTTCGAGGATCGAGTCCCGCTTCAGGCTCCCAGCCCTTCGGGGAGTCTGCTTCTCCCTCTGACCTTCTCTCATCTCATGCTCTCTCTCACTTTCTTGCTCTCTCTCAAATAAATAAAATCTTAAAAAAAAAAAATTAAAAACCTGTTCTACAAAACAGAGTGGTAAGAAAATGAACAGTCTCAGGGCACCTGGGAGGCTCAGTGGGTTCAGCATCTGCCTTCAGCTCAGGTCATGATCCAGGGTCCTGGGATCCAGCCCTGTGTCCAGCTCCCTGCTCAGCAGGGAGCCTGCTTTTCCCTCTTCCTCTCCTGCTCCCCCTGCTAGTGCTCTCGCTCTCTCTTGCTCTCACTCTATCTCAAATAAATAAATAAAAATCTTAAAAAAAGAAAATGAACAGTCACATACAGGGAGAAAATTCTTGCAGAACAGTTACTGAAAAAGACACCCAAAATGTCCAAAGAGTTATTAAAACTAAGACAATCCAGGGGCGCCTGGGTGGCTCAGTCGTTAAGCGTCTGCCTTTGGCCCAGGTCATGATCCCAGGGGCCTGGGATCGAGCCCCGCATCGGGCTCCCTGCTCGGCAGGAAGCCTGCTTCTCCCGCTACCATTCCCTCTGCTTGTGTTCCCTCTCTCACTGTGTTTCTCGCTGTCAAATAAATAAAATCTTTAAAAAAAAAAAAAAAAACTAAGACAATCCAATTTAAAATGGGCAAATGATCTGACCACACACCACAAAAGATAATACAGATTGCAAATAAGCATATGAAAAGAAGTTTAACTTCAAATGTCATTAGGGAATTATAAATAGAATGTAATTGGATATCACTAGACACTTATTACAAGGATACAATTCAGAAAAGTCAGAACACCAAATACTGGTGAAGTTACATAAACTTGTAAGAATCCTCATTCACTGTTGGTAGGAATGGAAAATGGTATGCCTACTTTGGAAGACAGGCAGTTTCTTATAAAATTAACCATACTCTTACCAAAGGTTCTAGTGATCATACTCCTTTGTATTTACCCAAATGAAGTGAAACTCACACAGAAACATGCAAATGAATGTTTATGGATGTTTTATTCAAAATTACCAAGAGTTTAGCAAGATATCCTTCAACAAAATGAATAAATATGCTGAGGTATATGCATATCATAAATATTGTTTAGTGATAAAAAGAAATAAAGGATAAAACCAATAGAAGACTAGCAGGAGGGGTGCCTGGGTGGCTCAGTGGGTTAAAGCCTCTGCCTTCAGCTCAGGTCATGATCCCAGGGTCCTGGGATTGAGCCCCACATCGAGCTCCCTGCTTGACGGGGAGCCTCTTCTCCCTCTCCCACTCACCCTGCTTGTGTTCCCTCTCTCGCTGTGTCTATGTCAAATAAATAAATAAAAATCTTAAAAAAAAAAAATCTTTTGGTCAAAGATTGAGGTGTTGGAGGGAAGGCTGATTAAATAAATAGGTGGAGCACAAGATATTTTTAGGAAAAGGAAAGGCTATTCTATATGATAGAGAAATGATGGACACAGGGGTGCCTGGGTGCAGCAGTTGGTTAAGCACCCAGCTCAGTTTTGGCTCAGGTCATGATCTCAGGGTCGTAGGATGGAGCCCCACATCGTGCTCAGCATGGAGTCAGCCTGAGATTCTCTCCCTCCTCCTTACCCCTCCTCTCCATGCGCTCTCTCCAAAATAATTAATAAATCTTAAAAAAAAAAAAAAAAAATGATAGACATTTGTCATTATACCTTTACCAAAACCCACTAATTGTATATAACACAAAATGTCTATCAGTGCAGGACTACTGGTCCACTAATTATAACAAAAATATACCACAGTAATAAGAGATGTAAAAAGTATTGCAAACTGTGGTTGCAGAGGGGTCAAGCGAGAACTCTGTATTTTGTGATCAATTTTTCTGTAAACATAGATGCTCTAAAACCTGAACTCTCGTCATTTCCTATCTTAAAATTTTTTCTGAAGTCTACTAGTTTCTTATGAACTGTAATCCTTTGCATGCAATTAATATAAAAGAAACTTATATACACTATATTTTACTACTTACTAGTATTTTCAACTTTTGCTACTTTAAATTTAATTTTAAATTAAATTTAAACTTTTCTACATAAGGAAATCATTCTAAGATCTAATTCTTTTAAGTGCTAACTGGTATAAAAGTGCAGCCCATAAAAAATGAAAATTTTCAACTCTCTAACTAAAAGGACAAGGGACACCATAGTTTGTTCCTCCACTACATTTCACACTAGGAATATCGTCAGGAATGAATAGTATGTTGCATTGCACTAGGGGATTGCATTTAAACCCTGAAACCTACTAAGATTTTTAAGATTTATGTAAGTTTGGGTAGTTTTTCTGACATCAATTAAAACAGAAATTCATTTGCCTTAATAAATAGTATAGCCTTTTAAATGTCAAAGTTCCCTGGAGACCTACACATACAAAAACTGATCTATATATGAAAAATCAGGGGCGCCCAGTGGGCTCAAGTCAGTAGAGCATGCGACTCCTGATTTCAGGGTTGTTAAGTTCGAGCCCTACACTGGGTGTGGAGATTTCTTAAAAATAAAATCTTTATATTAAAAAAGATTAATAATAAAGATGAAAAATGTGCCTGAGAACTTCAATATTCAATATACCCATCTCACAGCTTGAGACCGCTGCCTAAAAGGAATAAAAATTCTGTCTGGTTTAAGATTTTCTCGCCTCACACATTTTTCTCAATCAACTTATATTTTCAAAGCCCAAGAAATAAAAAAGTCTTACCCATTCAGACGGAAACTGCTGAGGGAGACCAGACTGAAAGAAGTAGACGATTCAACAGATAAAAAAGAATGCCAAGGACAGAAATGCTAACATTCAAATCAGCTCAGATAACCAGTCTGCTTACCCAGAGTTAAAAAGGAAAATCTATATTCGGAAACCAAACACACTTCCAAGCTGGGCTCTAGGCATTCCCAGTTGACTGGGGCTGTCGAGTGACAGTGGGTCAGCCCCTGGTGAGGGAGGGCGGGGAGGGTCACCTGAGCACCTGCAGGAATGAACTTGGGAGTCCCGCACACCCTCCTTGCTCCTGGTAGCCTACAGGAACTCCCTCCCCAAGGTTTCCAGTATTACAAATGAGGAAACTCTCTGGCGGATTCAACTTAAGGCTGTGACCCAAATGGACTCCCAAATTCATAAACATTTTGTCCAGGGACAGAACTCCAGACTCTCACAGAGCTTCTCCGTACACAAATTACAGGGTGCACCTGTATCACGGATGCAAAACCCAAACATGTAAAAACATCAAGGCCTGAGAAAACTCCCTGTGCCTTTGCCAGCTCAGCGCTGGCCGCAGCTTGGAGTCACTGACCTCAGGCTTCTGCTCCCCAAACACAATGCTCTGGACCACCACCGATCATTTAAATGACATAAACTCAGGGGTTCGAGAAGCCTGCAAAATCTCACACACACAGTGTTTATGTGTAAAGGAGGAAAGAAAATTTTAAGGAACCGTACTAGTTCAACAAGAAAACCAACTTTCTACTATCAGAAAATGAAGATGTCCATTACTCCCAAGAAAAGAAACTGATCTGTACACATTGTGTTGGAATACTTAATGTTACATGTCTGGGCCCTGCCACGCCACTTAAAATGACCTGAAAGACCGTACCTCAGAACATTATTGTACCCACTTAGAAGAAAAAAGGGAACACATTTTCACAAATAGGCAGTAATAACTTTTTTTTTCTGATAAATTCACTTTTTTGGAAACACGTTATACTGTCTCCCAAGCTAAGTCTCAAGTGAATAAATCTTTTCAGAGTGACAAATGCAAGGATGGCCAATGATGACAGGACAGTTCACCCAGAAAAGTTTTAAAGAAGAACCTCCACTCAAAGGACTTCCGATAGGACATCAGTGTCCAGGAAAGATCCTGGGGGCAGGGACACAAGAATTTCATGAAAAAATTCCAGGTGGTTATTCTCTGCTTTCTTCTCACGTAAAATATTCACAGAAATAAGTCTTTAAAAAGAGCCATTCCTGGCTCTGTGGATAAATGATAAAA
>CM053603.1:5973846-6000158 GCA_028646535.1 Procyon lotor
GAGATTCTCACTAGTGCCCACAGTTAGGAATCTTGATGAAGACTTCAAATCTTTATATTATTAGCAAATCCTACTGCAAAACATTTTTGTTCATTCTTGCCTCAATATATTTGATAAAAATCTTAAGAAATTCTGTTTGAAAAGAACATAATTTGTATATGTTTGTTCTGTAATTTGGCAATCTGGGTTTTCATTCACGGTTTTGGTGACAAAGTTGGTTAAAATCCAACTGTCTATTTACAAAGAATTGCTTGCGTAAACTCATTATCATAACTATTTTTTTTAAAAACAAAGGTTGGTATGTATTGATATGTAAAGATCTGGAATATTAATAGAATAATTAAGCAAAGCGTATTACAATATATACGCATTACCCCTCTTGTAACTGTATGGGCACCTGCAGAGTCAGGCGGGGCCCTCACTCGAGGTTTTGTTGACAATGTATCCCTTCCAGGAACAGATGAAAAGGTTAATTACTTTGATAATGGAAGTGTCCAGGGAGGGCAGGCCTCCCGAGCAGGTGGGAAATGCCTTGAAAGACCAAGGAAAGGGGGCACCTGGGTGGCACAGGTGAGCAACTGACTCCTGCTTTCAGCTCAGGTCCTGATCTCACAGGCACGAGACTGAGCCCCAGGTGGGGCTCTGCACTCAACATAGAGTTTGCTGAATACTCTCCCTCCCCACAAATTAATAAATAAAATCTTTAAAGAAAGAAAAAGAAAAGAAAGAGCAAAGGAAAGAGCCTGTCCTAGGTTTTCTCGAAGGTCCAGGGTTGTCTAGAGTGAGAGTCTGGGCGCAAGGGCAGGGCTCCCCGGGATGAAATCTCTTGCCAGCACCAAAGCAGTGAGCGCCGGACTTGTCAGCTCACGCAGATGCAGGGCACGAGGAGGAGGCGGAGGAGGCATGAGGCCTTTAAAGTTGTCGGCCAACAAACACTAAGAAATAGAGACCTCTGGTCTGTCATCTGGCATGTAAGGAACTTAGAGGTGATCTTCCTACCCTCACCAGAAAAACAGCCAGCGAACTTAAAATCAACACCACATAACTACGAAATCATTAATCGCAGGGCAAACCGTCTCCAGAACTGGAAAGAGACACAGAAATATAGCCATTTTGACATATGCCCACATCATTCTCTTAAACAAGGCCTGTCCTTAATATAATCTGCTTTTTTTTTTTAAGATTTTATTCACTTTATTTGACACAGAGAGAGAGAGATCACAAGTAGGCAGTGAGATAGGTGGGGGTAGGAGGTAGGGAAGCAGGCTCCCTGCAGAGCAGAGAACCGGATGCGGGGCTCGATCCCAGGACCCTGAGATCATGACCTGAGCCGAAGGCAGAGGCTTCAACCCACTAAGCCACCCAGGCGCCCCTATAATCTGCTTTTTAAGAGCAGAACAGACTTGGGATTTTACCAGAACTAACCTGACATGGCGGGGGTGGGGAGATGGGGGGATGAAATAGCCAAGCTGAGTTCCCTTTAGCTTTCCCACATGAAGGGACGGGGTACTCAGAAATACTCGTGAGGGTGAGAGGTGTTTTTGTTTTTGTTTTTTCTGACTCCTGAGAGCAAATACATGGTGTGTTTCCCACCACCAGTTCTCCCAACTCTCCAACACTAAGGGTGAGGGGGGCCTACAATTCTTCTTTCTTTTTTTTTTTAAAGATTTTATCTATTTGTCAGAGAGGAGAGAGTGAGTGTGCGCACGCGCACACAGCAGGGGTGCAGCAGGCAGAGGTTCCAGAAGCAGGCTCCCCGCTGAGCAGGAGCCTGACACAGACTCGATCCCAGGACCCTGGGATCATGACCTCACCGAAGGCAGGTGCTTAACTGACGAGCCACCCAGGTGTCCCAACCATTCGATTTAATTCTAACACAAAATACAGTTAACATCATATTCCGCAGTCTAAGGGCTCAGTCCCACAAAACTGCCCCCACGTTGCATGGCAGCCACAAACGGGAGAGGCGGCTGGCTACACACATTTCCGCGTGGCAACTAGAAATTCAAAGGTCCCCTGGATTGTGTTTGTTAATTTGACAGAAGCACTTTAGAAATAATAAAATGCTCTTATTATTACTGATTGATTATAAAAGACACAAGTCAGAAACAGCCAAATGGAAGGGCACACAGGGCAAGGACATGGGGGAGGCAGAGAACTTCCGTGCCTTCCCCAGATACAATACACTTCCAGCACATTGATGTCGAAGAATCTCTCTGAATCCTGAGGTTGGGGGGGTTTAAAGAGTTTCCTTATATATACATGAATGACTAAATCTTTGGCAGTTAGCCAATAACTCCATCTCCAACTCCTTCTTCCCACTCCCCAGAGGCTAGGGGCTGGGCTAAAAGTTTGAAGCCCCCAATCCAAGTTTGGCTTCCCTGGTGACTCACTCCCATCCTGAAGGTAACTTCAGGACAGCTGAAGGACCAGCAAAAAAATTTTTTTAAGTTTCAGGGACCAGCAAACAATGACCTCATTAGAACATTAAGATTCTCCGGTCACCCTTACCACTCAGAAAGCCCAAGGGCTTTAGGAAGTCTTGGCTGGGAACCATGGACAAAGACCAAATATCTTTCCTATTATACCAAAGAAGGTCACAGTCCAAGGACACATGCTCATTAAAATACTAAGGCCACATCATATGATACAGAACACTTCCTCTCTACCCACAAGGTCCCGCTGCATCAGGAAGACTCCTGTTTGGAATAAACCAAAAGAGCGATACATTTCAGAACTTATTTAAGAAGCCTCCATACACCCTCAAGACAGCATGGGTGACAAAAGGCTACCTAAGAATAGTTTAGCCTCTGATAGCCAAAATGGACAGCATACACAGCCTACACCCTGCTCAGATAAACATGAACCCTCACACTAAAGGCCTATTTACCTCAGTTCTTTTTTCACATGTCCAACATTCAACAAAAAGTTAAAAAGCACACTGACTTAAAAAATACATTTTCAGGAATAGGACAAGCAAAAGAACTTGATTCAGATGTAGCAATATGTTATAATTATGGGACCACACCTATAAAGTAACCACGATTAATATGCTTGTGATCTATGGAAATAGTGAGTAAAATGCAAGAATTGGTAAGTAATGTAGAAACTCTAAGAATCAAAAGGAAGACACAAGAAATTTAAAAGCCCAAAAGAACATAACAGAAATGAATTCCCCTAAGGGGGGGGGTTCATCAATATAGTGGAAATGTATGAGGGATCAGTGAGCTAAAGATGATGTCCATAGGGTCCTTGAAACTGAAATAAAATGAAAAAAAAAAAAAAACACAACAAAAACCAAAAAATCCAAGAACTTTGGGATAACAACAGAAGATATACACACAGTAAGAATACACGAAGGAGCAAATAAGTGAGGCGATAATGGATGAGATTTCCCCAAATTAATAATAGACACCAAACTACAGATCTAGGAAGCTCAGAGATCACAAAACAAACCAAAACAAACAAACAACAACAACAACAACAAAAACTAAAAATGTGCCCCTTGAAATACATATTCAAACTTGAAAAAAAAAACAAAGAGAAAATCTAAAAGAAGCTAGTGGGGAGAAAACTTTAATTACAGAGAAACAAAGATAAGAATTGAGTTGGACTTATTTTCAGAAGCTGTGTAAACGAGAGTTCTGTGAAATGAAGCTCTGAAAGACAGGGGCGCCTGGGGGGCTCAGTCGGTTAAGCGTCTGCCTTCGGCTCAGGTCCTGATCCCAGGGTCCTGGGATCGAGTCCCATGGCAGGATCCCTGTTCAGCAGGGAGTCTGCTTCTCCCTCTCCCTCTGCAGCTTCCCCTGCTGTGCTCGTTCCCTCACTCTCTCTCTCAAATAAATAAATAAAAATCTTGGGGCACCTGGGTGGCTTAGTCGGTTAAGTGTCTGCCTTCGGCTCAGGTCATGATCCCAGGGTCCCAGGATCGAGCCCGCATAGGGCTCCCTGGCTGGCTTATGGGTGTGCCTGATACTCCATGTGTCTCAACCCCCAGCTTGTGTCCAGCTCCCTGCAAACCTGAGATGACAAAGCACAAGCAGACGTCTTCCAAGCGTGCGCATTCAGCCAGTCCGACTTGGTGGAACTGGGAGAAGACACAGACATTTGAGTATTTCAGAGGACACCCTAAGGGAAAACAAATGAGAAGCCCTCAGCACCCAACTTGGGTTTGAAAGAGCAAGAGAAGGCGTATAACCTTAAGAATTTCCCCCAAAGAGGCAAAAGAGGCATGATGCGAGTGTACCCACAGAAAAGGTTTGGGACAGCCTCAGAATATCCAGTTGGGCTGACTGGTGAAGGTGTTTCTCCCCCAAAGTCAGTCAGTAAATACTGTGTGTGCTGACCATTTCTTCAAATGCAAAGACAGCAACACAAGACTTCAAGAAACACAAAACAACAAGAAAAAATGATACCACAAAGGCACACAGTATTTTTTCAGTGTCCAAACCCACAGAAATGGAGATCTACAAACTGTCAGACACAGAGCTCATAATAATTGTTTTAAGGACGATCAGCAAGCTTTATGAGAGCACAGATAGTCAACTCAATGAAATCAGGAAAATAAGACGAGAGAAGAATGCGTTCAACAGATAGATAAAAATCGGAAGGAACCAGAGATTCTGAAGCTGAAGAATACAATGACTGAAATAAAATAGGCAATAGAAAATTTTGAGAGTTAACTTGGTCAAGCAGAAGAAAGAATCTGTGAAACTCCAGACAGACCATTTGAAATTACCCAGTTAGAGGAATAAAAAGAAAAAGAATGAAAAGGAATGAAGATAGCTTATAAGACTGATGGGGCAGCATCAAGAGAAATGTCAGCTGCAATCTGAAAGTCCTGGAAGGAGACGAGAGAGGGGGGTCAAAAGGTTATTTAAAGAAATAATGGCCAGGATCCCAATCAAGATGGTGGAGTGGGAGGATCCTGAGTTCACCTCCTCCACAAACACGCCAAGGCTGCAGCTACATAGACAGCAAGTGTATACTCTGAGAACAACCCGAAGACGAGCAGAACAGCACTTCCACAGTTAAAACTACATAGAAAAAGTCACATCAAGATAGGCAGAAGCAGGAGGGTGGGGATGCCTGGGTGGCTCAGAGGGTTAAAGCCTCTGCTTTCGGCTCAGGTCATGATCTCAGGGTCCTGGGATCGAGCCCCACATCGGGCTCTCTGCTCAGCGGGGAGCCTGCTTCCCCCCCCTCTCTGTCTGCCTCTCTACTTGTGATCTCTCTCCTGTCAAATAAATAAAATCTTAAAAAAAAGTTAGTTTAGCCAATTAGTTTCATACTTCCATATTTTTTTCATGTTGCTAATTAGCATCCATTCATTTAAGCTTGAAGAACTCCCTATAGCATTTCTCCTAAGGCAGGTCTACTGGTGATAAAACTCCCTCAACGACTGTTCGACTGTTCGATTGTTCTTCTGGGAAAGTCTTTCTTTCCTTCATTCCTGAAGGACAGCTTTACTAGGAAAAGCATTCTTGGCTGTTTCTTTCTTTCAGCGCTTTGAATAGCATCCAATTTTGTTCTGGCTTGTAAGTGGGATTTCTATTGAGTAATACATTAACAGTCTAACTAGGGTTCCTTTGTATGTGATAAGTCACTTTCCTTTTGTTACTTTCAGAATTCTGTCTTGATTTTTGATGATTTGATTATAATATGTCTGTGAAATCTTCTTTGGGTTGAACCTGTTGGGTGACATTTGACTTCATTTCCCAGGGGATCTGTATCTCTCTCAAGATTTGGGACACCTCCAGCCATTATTTCTTTTGTCTTTCTCTTTTTTGTTTTTTAACTGAAGGGTTAATTAGCCTGATTGTGGTAATCATTTCACAGTGTATGTGTATATCTCCACATTGTACATCTTAAATATATGCAATTTTATTTGCCAATTGTGTCATAATAAGGCTGGGGGGGCAAGGTGTCACAGGAATAGAAGTATATTAATTTACTATTTTTAAGGCAATTGTAAGAACTGGAAACAAGTTTTGTAATGCAATATTCTGTTTCCATGACAATTATCATCAAGAGAACAGAACTGGGGCACCTGGGTGACTCAGTGGGTTAAAGCCTCTGCCTTCGGCTCAGGTCATGATCTCAGGGTCCTGGGATTGAGCCCCGCATCGGACTCTCTGCTCAGCGAGGAGCCTGCTTCCTCCTCTCTCTCTCTCTGCCTACTTCTGATCTTTCTCTGTCAAATAAATAAAATCTTTAAAAAAAGAGAGAGAGAGAGAGAGAACAGAACCTTAGATGAGAACTTCTCTGATCCTTATCAAAAAAATTTGTAAGTTGTAGCTTCATTAACTGATCATTTTTCCTACCATTTTACTAACTTATCAAAGAAGTTTTAAAACAATACCACTGGCTGATGTTTGTTAGTTTGGGGTGTTTGGGTCACATCTGGGTCCCATTCTTCATCAAGGATGTCCCAATTACATGATAAAAATCCAATCTCACTGAGCTCCATCATGTATGAATGTGGTGATGTCATCCAAAAAGATAAACTCCCAGGCACCTGAGTGGCTCAGTCAGTTAAGCCACTGCCTTCGGCTCAGGTCATGATCCTGGAGTCCCCAGATCAAGTCCTGCATTGGGCTCCCTGCTCACCGGGGAGTCTGCTTCTCCCTCTGACCCTCCCCACTCCCGTGCTCGCTCGCTCTCATTCTCTCTTTCTGAAATAAATAAAACCTTCAAAAAGATAAACTCCCTACTGCAGTTTACTCAGTTAACCCAAGGAGCTAATGGGTCTGGGATAGGGGTGACCTCTTCCAGAACAATGGCACCTAGCAGGGCACTGAGGAGAGAGGCGGCCAGCCCTCCTGCTGCGGGATATGCTAGAGGGCTCAGGTTGCTTCCTCTGCGTCTCAAGGTCTCAGGAGCTGTGCTGAGCTCAGGGGCGGCTGTTTCCAGGACCCAGCATATAACGGACAAGTGGATCGTCTCATGCTCAGGGCCTGGGAGAACGTCTACTTTCAGGAAAGCCCAGAAACTCGTGGAAACTGCAGCTCTAGTGGCACAGAGTGTGGGCCGAAAACGGCAGGTTCTTGCATCGGAAGCCTATGGACAACTTGAAGCCACGTGTGTAAATGTAGAGCCGTCAGAGGGCACTGGAGCCTCGAGAGTGGAGAAGAACCTGAGGGCATTAACAGGAGTACCTCTTGTATAGCAGCTCAAACAGTCTAGAGCGTTCTGGGGGCCGGGGTTCATTCAGGGTGGGCTAATTTCATATAACAGCATAAAGAGGCTCAAGTAAAATTTACTTTTTTAAAGATTTGACAGAGAGAGAGAGAGAGAGCACAAGCAGGGGGAGAGGCAGGCAGAGGGAGAGGGAGAAGCAGGCTCCTCGCCGAGCAGGGAGCCCGATGCGGGGCTCGATCCCAGGACCCCGGAATCATGACCTGAGCCCAAGGCAGATGCGTAATGGACTGAGCCACCCAGGCGACCTCAAGTAAAATTTATAAACAAGGAATATGTTACCCCCCAAATGTCAAAAGAGCCTAAAAGCTGTGTGATTTGTCACTGTGTCATGAAGGGAGCCGCCCCTTGTTCGCCAAATAATATTTAGGAACTTAGCCATGGGGCCAGGCATCTTACATTGCACGCTAATGGCCCACCTGCTTTCTGTGAGCCCCTTTTCCCCCCCATATCTGTACGGCCTGTATGAATGACCACCAAATGTCCTCAGAGGACAATGTCAATGTCATTCGTGCCGCTGCTCCAAGACAAAGGTGGCTGCAGTTCAGACCCTGCCGGCAGAGGTGGGGTGTGGGGGTGTCGAGGCCCCCCCGGAGGGTCCCCAGTGAAGGTGGGTCATGTCCCCTCAAGGTGAGGGCAACCGCACTGCGAGGCCGTCCAGACAGGCACTGAATAGCACTACCGGGCCGAATCCTCGAGGGCAGGATATTTACCAGGCGCCCGTGGGGTGGGGTAATTTCAGTCATCCCGGGGACTGGGGACAGGGGCTCATGTGTGCGACCACAACCTCCTAACAGTGGCAGTCCATACAGAGGTGTCATCCTTTCTCTCCAGGTTTAAGAACATGCCAACTTCGGTTGGCTGTTAAGAGCAGCAGCTCAGGCAGTAATCACTGAATAGGATAGTTTTCAATCCTGGAAAGCCGCGTTTCATTTACACTGGGTCCGATTATGTAATTTAGCTGGGGGGGGCGGGGGCGGGAAAAAGTCCAGGGAGTTCTCTTATTTTTGAGAAAATATGCAAGTGTCAGAAACTTCATTTGAACTTAATTCACGACTCACGGGTTCTTTGCTTCTTTGCTTGGTGTGGGATATTTCCAGACACTGGGTTATGACCATGGGAAATTCAGGCAAAACAGTTTTCTGATGATTAAGGCAAGTCATACCCTTTTGACTTTTGTTTTATATTCAGGAACTCCTCAAAGATACCCTGATACGGTATCTTGCAAGTTGAATGCTAGTATTGATTATTCGCGTGAAGGTTCCTAAATTAATGTATTACAGCAGACGGCCAGATTAATGCGGAACCCACGCTCTAGCGGCCCAAAGGCCAAGCAGGGTACTCTTATGCTCTGTATTGTGTAAGTTCTTTTAGTGAATTTGGAGATTTCCAATAGGCCAAATTTTGGACCTTGGTTTCAACACTTTTTTCTTTGGTTTCCTCTCCAGTTTTGTTTTTTTCGGTCACTGGATATACTTCTGGGGCACGGGCTGTGCTCTCTACCCAGGTACCTGCTCACTGTTTCCTCCCGGGCCTCAGAGCAGCACGGGCAGGGTCTGGAGCCTCCCACATGACCCCTGCTTGCTTTATCGGGTTTGAGGACCCTGGACTTAGGTCAAGTTTGAACTAACGCTTTTGCTGTGCCACAGGGGGACCCTGAGTGTGTCCCCTCAACTTGAGGCTCTGGATCTTTGCTGCAGGAGAGGCAGGGGTGGCACAGAGGGACGGGAGGCTCCTGGTGAGCGCTCTGGGGTTAGGGGTGTGGACTCAGCCGGTCAGCTTCTGGCTGCCCTTCCCCTCTTCTCTTTAACTCCATGACCGCTATTTCAGGAGTGACCCCCCCCCAAGGACCCCCTCTTGCACAGGATAGAGTCCCCTCTGCTGCCCCACCCTCGGGTATGTGGGGCCAACTAGCAAAGACATCAACCCAGGACCACTCTGAGAGCCCAGTCCTGCTCCCTGTCACACTCCTGTTCCCCTATGCCTAGGAATTCTCCTCGCTGCCCGGGAGGCTGAACTCAGAACTGAGGCTGGGGGGGAGGGGGGGTTACCAAGGCCACACGGGGCAGCACAGGTCACAGCGCACGCTCCTCAGGGCACAGGACCGTGCTGGCCGCCCAGAGGCAGCAGGGCGGGGGAGGAGGTCCAGGCAAGAGCAGCGGAGCCCCAGGTGGCGGTCAGGTCTGGACATGCAGCTTGTGGAGCCTGCCCTTGTGGTCACCCGCGGATGTGAGTTTCCCACGCTAATAACGACCCTATGTGGCGCATGTGCACAGACACCCTGAGCCGGGAAGGGGACACTTAGGACTTATGCAATCGATGGGGGGGGGGGGTTGCTCAGCCAGCTGGGAGATGGCCTCAGAAGGCAAGACGAGGGTTGGGCTTTCGCTGTGGTTCGGGGGTGGGGCTGGAGCAGAAATTGGCACCAGGCAGGGGTTTGCATGATTTGAATCTGAAGTTAGCGCCAGAGGAGGGAGCTTCTAGAGTCTTCCCAACAGCCTTCCAGGCTGGGGGAACAGTTCGGGGGTGGGGGCAGGCTTAAGCTGTCAGCAAGCAACAAAAAATGTGAGTCCAACTATTCATTACAAGGACAAATATAGATAAGAAAAATTTGCATTTGCAATGGCTTGTTTTTATATAAGGAAACCACTAACAAAGTTCAAGATCAACACCCTGTATTTGAAGGGGGCGGGGTAATCGTGCAGGAGGGAACCAGGATATACTGGCAGCAAGTTTTCTTAGGCTAGACTTTCCTATCTAATAGATTTTAAATAAACAGAGAGGAGCACTTGGGTGGCTCAGTCGCTAAGTGTCCGCCTTTGGCTGGGGTCATGATCCCAGGATCCTGGGATCGAGTTCCACATTGGGCTCCCTGCTCCATGGCGGGGAGCCTGCTTCTCCCTCTCCACTACTCCCGCTTGTCTTCCCTCTCTAGCTGTGTCTCTGTCAAATAAATCTTTAAGAAAACAAAAATAAAATAGAGAAACTTCTATATACTATAATGTATATATTTACTAGTTTTTCTTTACTTCTAACATTTGTACATTGGAAACTATTCTAAGATTGAATTTATTTTAAAAAAAAAGATTTATTTATCAGAAAGAGAGAGAGAGCACAAGCAGGGGCAGCGGCAAGCAGAGGGAGAAGAAGGTTCCCCTCCTGAGGAAGAGCCCTGATGCAGGGCTCAATCCAGGATCTTGGGATCATGACCTGAACGGAAGGCAGATGCTTAACCAACTGAGCCACCCAGGCGTCCCAGAATTTCCTTAAACACTAACAATGACAGAAGTGTAAACCATACGAAGGACATTTCCAAATCTCTAAGAACACACGGCACCAAAAGCAAACAGTGAGGGGTCCCCAGTAAAAGAAAGATGAGACACAGTTTTCATGATACAAGAGAAGTCATTTTAGGCCCCTAGCTATTTGCTGTGATCTGTGCTTTACCACCTCAACCCGGCCTAGCACACCTCTGGCCGAACTTCCTAGGAGGTGTTACAACAAAGAAATGCTGAAACTTCAGCAGTTAAGGGTTCCCAGGGAACACAGGAATGCAAAAACTAACAGTCTCTACCCGGCCAGGAAATAACCTACCGTGTCAGAGACGGTAAGTCAATGGTTTAAAACTTCCAGTGCTGTTTCTAAAGTAGAGACTGACCTAACACACGTTCTTGAGTAGTTTTTGCAGGATTGAAACTGTGCCCCACAGTGTTAGCCGGGGTAAAATTGTCACTAGCGAGACCCTCTCTGAACCCTGCCCCTTAGTCAGAGGAATGTGAACTTTATGTTTTAAGGCAAACAAGAAGAGTTCCAGCGGCCTAGACAATTTGAGATGGACACCTGAGCACATGGACTGCGGAGGGCCCAACAGTCACCTCTACTTCATCATAACGTCAAAAATCTCCACCCAAGGGGCGCCTGGGTGGCTCGGTGGGTTAAAGCCTCTGCCTTGAGCTCAGGTCATGATCTCAGGGTCCTGGGATCGAGCCCCGCATCGGGCTTTCTGCTCAGCAGGGAGCCTGCTTCCCACTCTCTCTCTGCCTGCCTCTCTGCCTACTTGTGGTCTCTCTCTGTCAAATAAATAAATAAAATCTTTAAAAAAAAAATCTCCACCCAAGGGGTGTCTAGGTAGCTCAGTCCGTTAAGCGACCAATTCTTGATTTCAGCTCAGGAACTGATCTCCATTCATGGATACGAGTTCAAGCCCTACGTTGGGCTTCACACTGGATGTGGAGCCTACTTTAAACTAAAAAACAACCAAGAAGGAGCACAAACTTCTTTATCACACACTGTATGCACCATCATGCTTCCTTAGGATGGAGGTGCAACCCTGGGGTGCCTGGGGGGCTCAGTGGGTTAAGTGGGGGACTCTTGGTTTAAGCTTACGTGATGATCTCAGGGTCCTGGGACGAAGCCCTGCTCAGCAGGAAGTCGGCCTTATCATTCTCTCCCCCTCCCCCCACTCACACTGGCACCCTCTCTAAAAGAAATAAATCTAAAAAAATAAAATTAAGTTAAAAAGACCCATGTGAAACCTTATGCCCACCTCTACATATAAGGAAAAAATTGTCCTTTATGGATATTCGTCCTAACCCTAAAGGAACCCACTCGCCCCTGGGCAGAGACAAGGCTTTGGAAGATATTCCCTGTGAGCTCCTTATTTGTTGCATATAGTTTTCCTTTGTGTGATTCCTCCCCCTGGCTAACTCACCAAGGAGCAAACTTACATTAGTTGGTCACAGCATCCCTGATAAGAGTCGAAGGCAAGCTGAGGGCAAAACATGGGCAGACACCCCGAAAGCACCCCCTTTAAGGTGGGATACACATATAACATTCCTGAGGCGCTAGTAATGCCCAAGAACAAAGGCAGGGGAAAAACAAATGGTCAGCTGATAAAAATCACAGTCATTTAGGACCTGAAACCACACTCTAGCTGGTAACTGTCTTAATGAATTACAGGAAAAACACCATCTTAATAACAGGCCTCCAGGAACCTAGAGACTCAATTTCCTGGGGCCCTAACGTCACCTCCAGAGGATAGAAAACCCTATACAATCAGTCACTCCTCAAAATCACAGTTTGGCTCTCCGCCCACCGGTTCCCGGGCTCTAACAAAAACTCCTTTTTGCACCATAAAACCTCCCAAGGATTCTTTCTTGACCATTATGTATCTGTATTTTTTTCAGTATAAAGGGCTCCTTCTCAGGTGTGTGTGAGTGGGTAGGACACCTGCAGGGGGAGCCCCACAGAAAGAATGACAGGGACATTGAAGTACTTTGGGGACAGGACCTACCTTATTTTAGAGGTGAATGCCTCTGAACACACCAGAGTGGCTCTAGACCACTGCTGATACTTGAAGTAACACAAACCCGGCGTCTGAACAATCCAGCAAAACCCCTCAAACACAGGGCACCTGGGTGGCTCGTGGTTGAGAGTCTGGCTCTTGATTTCAGCTGGGGTCATGAGCTCAAGTGGTGAGGCTGAGCCCCGCCTCGGGCTCCACACGCAGGTCCCTCTGCCTCTGCTCCTCCCCCTGCTCACTCTCTCACTCTCTTGCGCTCTAATAAATAATCTTAAAAAAAAAAAAAAAAATCCCTCAAACCCAGCCATTATGTAAAAGGCAGGAAGAAAACTCTAAGGTATCTTTCTAACAAAACCCACAAGTACACCCCACTTTCAGAAAATAATGATGTCAGGTCATTATTATTTGCATGGCAGGAAATTGTTTTAAAAAACGATCACAGTTGAATACTCTGGTGTTGCAAGTCCAAGCTCTGAAATTTCATTTGAAATCACCCAAAAGGAAGAAACAGACCTCAGAAACAAACCCCACAGCCTAGCGGAAGAAAAAGAGAAGCAAAAAAACTTTAACACATGTAATATAATACCATTTTCCCCCCGAATTTCTCCTCTTTCTTGCCTCTTTGAAATGTATTGTTTTTCAAGAACTACTGATTAAATACGTTTTACCTTTATCGTAAAAGAGAGACCTTAAAAGCGTGAATAAATGTTTTCAATGTGACAAACCCACGAAGGGGCAGTGAGGTCAGGACAGAACACTCAGGAAAGTTTCCAAGGTTGTGCAAAGTTACAAAGGATAGCTGAGCCCAGGAAAGATCCTGGGGCGAGGGCCACAAGGATTTCACTCAACATTGTTCCAGGTGATTATTCTCGGCTTCCTCCCACGTAAAATATCCAAACAAAAAATAAACCTTTTAAAACAAGCCATCCAGTGACTGTAGATAAATGAAAACACAATTAAAATACTGCTTTGAAATGCACCGCGGAGGACTAATGGTTGATACAGACGCTGTGAACTGAAGAGAGGAAGCTGGCGTCTGGGGAGGCGGGGCGGGATTTGGAAACTGGCATTTATTGCCAGTCCAAGGATAGGGACAGGGTCGTGGATTTGACGCTCTGCTTCCCAAACATCGGGAACGCTCAGGAGAAAACGGGTGCGCCTCGGGAGAAAGGAGGGACTGGGGCCCCCAGGCCACAGCAGCTTCCGCGCAGGAACCGTGGAGACTGAGTCACGACTGCCCCCTGACGACCCTCCCCGTGGTCACCGCACGATCCGGGGAGACGCGGCCGCGCGCAGGGACGGGAAAGGACGCCGGGGTCCCGGCTGCCCGCCCTGCCCGCACGCCGCACGCCGGAGGGGACTGAGGTCCGAGCGGCGCCACCGGGGACTCGGCTCCGCAGACTCTGGGGCTCCCGCGGGAGGTCGGGTCCCCGCCACCGTCCGCCCCTTCGCCCCGTCCCCGCACACCCGGCCCTATACACTCACCATTTCCCGGCTTTTCGGTCCGCCGGCGTCGTCCCTCCGGCTCCCGCAGCCGGTGCAGGTCACCGCGCCATTGACGCGGCAGCAGAGCCACCTGGACCGTTAAGCGCAGGGGAGACTTGACCGCCAGCAAGATCATCGGCGTCCACACGGCTGCGAAGCGTCGCCACACCCACCTGCCCCTGCTGCGGCCCTGATTGGACAGCTCGCAAGGACCCGCCCCTCCGCTCCTGAGTGACAACAGGGCGGGAGGCCCGATTGCTCAGGCGCAGGAGTCTCTGCCGGGAGTCGGGCAGGACGTTAGCTTTTAGACGACACTTGGTCCGGGCCCCCGGGACAGTGGCGTCTTCCTGCAGCTGCTTGTAAACGCGGGGACGCAGGTTGCGCAGGGAGTTCCAGAATCCGTTCCAGGGGAGCGACGCCCTTGTTCAGAGCAAGAGGGGCCCCTGACCCGGCCAGGCCAGCAGGAACCAGGGGGTGTTTTGGGGTTGGCATGAGGCTGCAAAGCCATTCGTGGACCTATGACCCGTGTTTACAAATACTTAAAAATTACTTCACCCTCGGGGCGCCTGGGTGGCTCAATGGGTTAAGGCCTCTGCCTTCCGCCGGGGTCATGATCTCGGGATCCTGGCCTGCTTCCGCCTCTCTCTCTCTCTGCCTGCCTCTCTGCCTCTCTGACTTGTGATCTCTCTGTAAAATAAATAAAATCTTTTTTAAAAAAATTACTTCACCCGCTGCACCTGGGTAGCTCCGTCGGTTAAGCAGCTGTCTTTGGCTTGGGTCAAGATCCTGGAGTCCTGGGGTCGAGTCCAGTATGGGGCTCTCTGCTGGAGAGGAGAGCCTGCTTCTCCTTCTCTCTCTGCCTGCTGCCCTACCTACTTGTGCTCTCTCTCTCTCTGTCAAATAAATAAAA
The DNA here is from genome assembly GCA_028646535.1 of Procyon lotor. Lineage (NCBI taxonomy): Eukaryota > Metazoa > Chordata > Mammalia > Carnivora > Procyonidae > Procyon > Procyon lotor. The sequence goes on from CM053603.1 coordinate 5,988,741, forward strand.
TCTTAAAAAAGAAAACCTCCCTTTTCCCTACCCCAAACTCCCAAGTATATGACCAGCCACGCCTCAGAACTCCAGGCAACATCTCTTTCTGCCCACGGGTCCTATCCCGTGCTTTAAGTAAAACCACCATTTTTTGCACCAAAGACTTCTCAAGAATTCTTTCTTGGCCATCAGCTCAGGACCTCATCCCACCAAATTCACCTGCATTCCAAAACTACATCCAGGGGGCTGGCCATTGTTAGGAAAAGGTCATTTATTACCGCCTAATATGCCCTTAGTCATGAGACCCTTTATATGTGTATCAATGGGGCATACCCTTGGGGGCTGATTGCCAACACGTATCTTGGGGGGTAAAGATAAAGGAAGTTTCCCAAAGGAATTTTTTTTTAAGATTTTATTGGAGAGAGAGAGAGAGAGTGAGTGAGCAGGAGAGAGCACAAGCCAGGGAAGGGGCAGAGAGAGAGGGAGGAGCAGACTCCCTGCTGAGCAGGGATTCCCAAGGTGAGACTCGATCCCAGGATCCTGGGATCATGATCCAAGCTGAAGGCAGACGCTTTATTAATGACTGAGCCACCCAGGTGCCGTCCTGTAAGTCTCCTTTAGCATATGAAAGGCCTTTTGGAACTTCCCCTTGTCTTTACTCCCCCCAACCTCGAAGTATATAATCAGTTGTCCCTCACAATCCCAGGCAGCAGCTTTTTCTGCCCATGGGTCCTGTCCCTGTACTTTAATAAAAATCACCTTTCGCACCAAAGACGTCCCAAAAATTCTTCCTTGGCTGTGGGCTCCAGACTCCACCAACACTACTACTCCAAAAAACTACAGCAGTTTGAACTTTGTTTTTTAACCACACACACACTATGTGAGGTGATGTAGCATTAGCTAATTAACCTGGAATTAACCTGGAAATCTGTATATGCCTTAAAGCCTGGGTTGCAGTCCTCTTTCCCACTGCAACACTCTTGATGCATTAATTTTTTTATTTGAACAGCTTTATTGGGATGGAATGCACATGCTACAGCAACCCCATTAAACTCTAGAGTTCGGTGGTTTTAAAAAAAAAATTCGCAGTTACGGGCAATCACCACAATTTTGAACATTCTTGTCACTTAAAAAAAAAAAACAAACCCTCCTCTGTCAGTTTGCTATCACTCCCAATCTTCCCAACGTCCTCCTCCAGTTCTAAGCACTAGACAACCATTCATCTCTACAGACTTCCCTATTGGGGTCTGTGACGTGAATGGAATTAGTATATATGATCTTTGTGATAGGCTTCCGTTACCTAGCATAATTTCCTCAAGGGGCAGCCATGATATATCACATCAACATTTCATTTGTTTTTCTGGCCAAATAATATTCCAATGGATGGAGAGAACGCGCTGTGTTTATCAATTCATCCATTAACAGACATTTGGAGTGTTTTCACCTTCTAGCTACTAGGAATAATGTTGCTATAAAATTCAGTACAAATTTTGTTTTGTTTTTTAACATTTTATTTATTTATTTATTTATTTGACAGAGAGAGAGAGAGCGCACAAGCAGGGGGAGCTGCAGGCAGAGGGAGAAGCAGGCTCCTTGCTGACCAAGAAGCCTGATGTGGGACTCGATCTCAGAATGCGGGGATCATGACCTGAGCTGAAGGCAGACAGATGCTTGACTTATTGAGCCACCCGGACATTCTAACTCACTGGGGTTTTGATTTACATTTTCTTGTTGGGTAATGATGTCTAACATCTGTGCATATGCTCTTGACCATTTATCCATCTTCCTTGGAAAAAGTGAATTTAGATCTTTAGCCATATTTAAATTGAGTTGTCTTCTTATAATTAAGTTATGAGAGGTTTTTAGATATTTTCAGTACAACTTTTTTTTTTAAAGGCTTTATTTATTTATTTGACAGAGAGAGAGAGAGATCACAGTAGGCAGAGAGGCAGGCAGAGAGAGAGGGGGGAAGCAGGCTCCCCGCTGAGCAAAGAGCCTGATGCGGGGCTCAATCCCAGGACCCTGAGATCATGACCTGAGCCGAATGCAGAGGCTTTAACCCACTGAGCCACCCAGGTGCCCCTCAATACAACTTTCTTATCAGACATGATTTCTAAAACTTTCTTCCATTCGGTGGGTTTTTGTTGTTGTTGTTACTTTCTTGCCTTAAATTTTTACTTTTAAAGCTGATAATAGGGGCGCCTGGGTGGCTCAGTCGTTAAGCGTCTGCCTTCGGCCCAGGTCATGATCCCAGGGTCCTGGGATCGAGCCCCGCATCGGGCTTCCTGCTTGGCGGGAGGCCTGCTTCTCCCTCTACCATTCCCTCTGCTTGTGTTCCCTCTCTTGCTGTGTTTCTCTCTGTCAAATAAATAAAAATCTTTAAAAAAAAAAAAAAAAAAAAGCTGATAATAAACATATAATAAAATTTACATTCTAACCATTTTTATAGTATATACTTCGTAGTGAGAAGCAGACTGGCATTGTGGAGCCAATCCCTGTAACAATTTTTATTTGCCAAAGCTCTACCCCATTGGACAACTCCCCATTCTTCCCTTTGTGTGTCTGTGGACCAGACGATTCAGTACCTTATGTGAGTTGAACCGTATAGTATCTGACCTCTTTTCACAGGCTAATTTCACTTGGCAGAACTTCCTAAAGGCTCATTCATATTGTAACATGGGTCAGATCTGCTTTCTTTTTCAAGTTGAATCATATTCCCATGTATGTATATACCCATTTTTAAACCTATTCAACTGTTAATAGATGCCTGAGTTACATCCTCATTCTGGCTACTGTAAATAATGCTACCAAGAACATCGGTACTCACATATCTGAATCTCTGCTTTTAATTCTACTTCAATTCCCAGAAGCAGAATTACGAGATGAGAGGATAACTCAGTTTGTAATGTTCTGAGTGTTGTTTTCTTTTTTTTTTTAATTTTTAAATGAACATATAATGTATTATTTGCCCCAGGGTACATGTCTGTGAATCGTCGGGCTTACACATTTCACAGCACTCACCATAGCGCTGAGTGTTGTTTTCTATACCATCAACAGGATTTCATATTCTCAGCAATAGTGCAACGAGGGTTCCAAAGTGTGTTTTCACTTTCCTGAGAGTGTCCTTTGATGCACAGAAGTCATTAATTTGATGAAGTCCAAATTACCTAGTTTGTTCCCATTCTTGCTCTTGGTGTCTTAGCTACCAATTCTTTGCCAAATACAAGAACTGTTCTCTATGTTTATCTAAGTGTGTAATAATTTATTCTTATCTATTGGTATTTATCTTTCCTGGTAAATCACTGTATGTGGTGTCTTGTAAGGATAAAACCTTTTTCTTTTGCAAATGGTTTTTCAGTTAGCCCAGGACAAGTTTACCAAAAGAATATTCTTGCCCTATCCTTGGACTCTTTCCACCCAAAAATCAGCTGACTATAGATGTATGGGTTTATTTCTCAAATCTCAGTCTACTCCGCAGATCTATAGATCTATTCCTATGTCAGTACCACACTCTTGATTACTACTAGATATTTCAAAGTGATGAAATCAAGAAATGTTAGTCCTACCACTTTTCGTTTTTCAAGATTACTTTGGTTATTTTGGTCCCCTTGCAATTTAATATCATTTTAAAAAACCATCTTGACAATTTATATAAGGGGGATAAGCTGGGATCATGACAGGTGTTGTGTTGAGTCTCTAGATCATTTAGGGGCTAGTGCCATTTCAACAGTATTAAGTCTTCTGATCCATTTTTCCTATTTATTTACATAATAATTTCTTTCACTCATGTTTTATACTTTTCTGGGTATTCATTTTTTACTTCCTTTGCTAAATTATCCCTATTTTATTCCTTTTGATTTCATTGTAAATGCATTTCTTAATTTCATTATCAAATTGTTTCTTGCAAGTGTACAGAAATACAATTCGTTTTTATCTATTGATCTTATATCCAACTAACTAGCTGAACTCAACTATCCGTTCTAAGGTTTGTTGTTGGTTTTTTTTGTATTAGTAGATTCCTTAGAGTTTTCTAATGATACCTCAATAGGAAAAGAGATAGTTTTACTCTTCCTAATCAACCTTAATGCATTTAGTTTTCTTTTTGCGGATAATATGTTTGGCTAAAATAGCCAGTACATACCCAAATATAAGTGGCAAGAGTAGATAACCTTGTTTTGTTTCTTACTTTCAGGGGGTAGCAGCCAGTCTTTCATCACTAAAAATAATATTAATTTGGGTTTTCTGTACATGCTCATCATGAGGTTAGTATTTTCCTTCTATTCTTGGTATGCTGAGTGCTTTATTCAAGAAACTATTGGGAGAAAAAAAACTACATTGGATTTTGCCTTATTTTCTTTGAGGCTATTGAGAAGACCTTGCCGTTTTGGTATTTATTGATATTCTTCATTATTACATTAATGAATTTTGAGATATTAACCAAGCTTTCATCCTTGGAATAAATCCCACTTGGTCATGGTGTAGAACTCTTTTATATATTGCAGGACTGTATTTGTGGGTTCACAAAATAAGTGTGAAGTGTTTTTCATAATTATGTTTGTACTTGTACAATTTTTTATTTATTTTTTAGGTAGGCTCCACACCCAACATGGGGGTTGAACTCACTACCCTGAGATCAAGAGTCGTCACACGTCCTACCAACTGAGCCAACACCTGGTGTACAATACAGTGACGTAACAATCGCCATGAGAAGTGTAGTTACCACCTGTGACCACACAAAGTTACTGACTTAATTCCCTATCCTGTGCTTTTCATCCAGTGACTTACTTATTTTGCACCTGGAAGTTTGTAGTTCTTAATCTTCTTCACTAATTTCGTTTGTCCCCCAACCCCCTCCCCTCTGGCAACCACTAGTTGGTCCTTTATAAGTCTGTTTCTCAACAACAAAAAAGTGTTTGTTCTTTTGTTTCGTTTTTTATATTCCACGTATAAGTGAAATCACATGGGAATGTCTTTCTCTGTCTGACTTAGCATAATGCTCTCTAGACCCATCCATGTTGTCGTGAATGGCAAGGTTTATTTTTTATGGCCGAGTCTTACTTCATTGTGTATATACCACATCTTTATCCGTTCACCTATCGAGGGGACACTTAAGTTGTTTCCTTATCTTGGCTATTGTAAATAATGTTTCAGTAAACCTAGGGGGGCCTGTATCTTTTTGAATTAGTATTTTGTTTTCCCCGGGTAAATATAGAAGTGAAATGACGGGATCATACGGTATCTCTATTTTTAGTTTTTTGGGGAACCTCCCTACTATTTTCCATAGTGGTTGCACCAATTTACATTCCCAACAACACTCCCTAGGGTTCCCTTTTTTCATTGCCAAAACATGTTATTTCTTGTCTTCCAGGTAACAGCCATTGTGACTGGTGTGAGATGTTATCACGTTGTGGTTTTGATTTGCATTTCCCTGAGAACAAGTGACACTGAATAGCTTTTCACGTGTGTCTGTTTTCTTTGGGAAAATGTCTGCTCAGGTCCACTCTCCATTTTTATTTGGATTACTTGGGGGTTTTGGGTGTTGCTGAACCAACGGAATCACCCAGGCACCCCAGCTGCTTTCTTTTTCTAATCATTTTCCTTCACTTGCTTCAGGAAGCCATATTGGCTCTTAGCACATTCAGTATGCTCCATACGTACATTAATTCTTTCGGCAAGAATCTTGCCCCTAATGCATGTGTTTACAACAGTTACCCAACAGCACGCTGTGTAGCACTGTACACACTTCCGGATTTGCCATGGTACCATTTGTGGGGTGTTCCTTTCTCAACAGTGCCCATTCGTCTGACGTCTACAATAGCACCCCTCTTGTAGAGTCACATGTATGTGGCCAAAGGAACAACCCCATGTTTCCTAAAAGGCCTAGAGAATCCGTGGCAGGTGTCTCTCTTCTTTCTCTTTGTACTGGTCATTTTGGCGAATTACTGGAAGATGGTGGTTCTGGGCCAAAAGGCTACAGTGGGATATTTTAGAAAATATTTCAAGGGAAAAACTACAGAAGCATTCGCGAGAGGAAAAAACTGCACTACTTCAGTGACTGGTGGTATTAAGAGAACAAGATGTTTACTACACAGATTCAGCCTTATGTGACTACAATCTAGGGAAATGGGCAGTAGTGCCTCAGAGACTATTCTCAGACATGACCATAAAAGTCTGCTTCCTGGTGCACACCTCAGAGTTTCCAGGAAAATCTAACTTGCATTGGATCTTCAGTTAAAACTTTGGAGACAAACGTAGAAGCCCACAGTTCAGATCAAAGGGCAGTCAAGTGGTTAGTGGTTTTGAGGAGCTTTGAGGAGATCCTTGACTGGTAGGGAAAGTGAGGAAAAGGGCTGGAAACAAGTGTCTGTGAAGGCTCTATGATTCCTTCTGTCTCCTTTGATACAGGTGGCTCCAAAACCTGACTAAATCCTATGTTACCTCTGTATTCTGAATTTTACCTAAGTTAGGCTTTGATAAAGTCAACATGGAAACATAAAGGCCATCAATTCTAGAAAATGTAGTCCCCAACGTCACTCACCCTGACATCACAGAGCCATCTCCCCGTCCAGGGTTTTATTGTCCTCTCACAGGTTTTGGTTCTTAATGCAAACTCTACAGTCCAAATCCCAGCCATAAGCAATGACGAAGAGCAAAGGACAAAAGATGAGAATAATAAATCACACGAGACTATACTCTATGGTAAACTTAGTATACTTACAAATATGTGGCAACCATTTTTTGGCAAGAAATATGAAAAAAGGAGCTTTAGGCCAATGAAAATGTAGTTTTCTATTGAGAAAGAAAGGTGGAGGTGCACCTGGGTGGCTCAGTCGGTTAAGCTTCTGCCTTTGGCTCAGGTCATGACCTCCGGGTCCCGAGATCGAGCCTCAAATCGGGTTTCTTGCTCAGCGGGGAGTCTGCTTCTCCCTCTGCCTCTCTCGCTCTCACTCTCAAATAAATAAAATCTTTAAAAAACGAAAAAATCTTTTCTAAAAAAAAAAGTTAAATCTACTTGCATATTAGAATTGCTTCAATTCTTTCATGGATCTAACAAACTTCAAATAGAAACACAAACAATGAAATGAATCTTGGGGAACACTGAAAAAATAAGAGTAATTGGAAAAAAAAGAAACACAAACAAAAATTACCTATTCATTTTAGGAACTGTGGCTTCATGAGCACTTACAAAATTACCACACATCAATGTTTAGTTGCAAAACTAAATAGAAATCCCTACTACAGAGAGTCACTTTAAGAATGAGCCCCTATTGGGGTGCCTGGGTGGCTCAGGGGGTTAAAGCTTCTGCCTTCGGCTCAGGTCATGATCTCAGGGTCCTGGGATCGAGCCCTGAATCTGGCTCTCTGCTCAGCAGGGAGCCTGCCTCCCCTTCTCCCTCTGCCTGCCTCTCTGCCTTCTTGGGATCTCTCTCTGTCAAATAAATAAATAAAATCTTTCAAAAAAAATTAAAAAAAAACAATATATGTATAACACTAGTAACATTTCTTTCAGGTTGTGAATTTTAGGGAGCATTATACTCTAATTAATTTGCACCAGGCTTACTCATATTACTTAAAATAATGTGATTTCTTTCCAGGGCAGTTTTCACATGACTTGGAAAATATTTGGGTTTTGTTTTTTTAAAAGATTTTATTTATTTATTTGAGAGAGAGAGACACAGTGAGAGAGGGAACACACAGGGAGTGTGAGAGGGAGAAGCAAGATTCCCACCGAGCAGGGAGCCCGATGCGGAACTTGATCCCAGGACCCTGGGACCATGACCTGAGCTGAAGGCAGATGCTTAACAACAGCCACCCAGGAGCCCCAAAATATTTGTTAAAATTGAAAAGTTTCCCATGTTTTTCTTTTCTTTTTTTTTTTAAGATTTTATTTATTTGACAGAGAGAAACGCAGCAAGAGAGGGAACACAAGCAGAGGGAATGGTAGCGGGAGAAGCAGGCTTCCTGCCGAGCAAGGAGCCCGATGCGGGGCTTGATCCCAGGACCCTGGGATCTGACCTGAGCCGAAGGCAGACACTTAACAACTGGGCCACCCAGGCGCCCCCCATGTTTTTCTTTTATATCTATCCATTATACATGCTCATATGCTTTGTAAGGATGTGGGGGAGAGTGAATTTTCCTACACTGTTTATGTTCAATACAATTCTCTCCTCTGTGAGTTCTTCCATGGCTTCTGAGGGAAATGCCCTGATGGCATTTCCCACATCCCGTATGTTTATATGGTTTCTCTCCATGTGCACGCTCATGTGTCCTTCAAAAGGTCGTTCAATAAATAAAGGCTTTTCTGAAATGCCTTACATTCACAGAATCCCTCTCCAATATGAGGTCTTCATGTAAATGATCGTAACAGAGAGTAAAGACTTTACCGGGTAGTTCACATCCCTGTGGTTTCCCTGCAATGAGTTCTTCCAAGTGTTCAGAATGAACTGAAAAAATGAAGGCTTGCCCACTTTCCTTCCATTCACATGGCTACTCTCCATTGAGTTCTCTCATGGTTTTGAAAGAACCGGAACAGGGCACCTGGCTGACTCAGCTGGAACGGCTTGTGACTCTCGATCTTGGGGTTGTGAATTCGAGCCCCATGTTGGGTGTACAGATTACTAAAAAAGAGAGAAAGAGATTATAAAAAAGAAAAAGAAGAAAAAAAAAACTAGAATGAGTGAAGGCTTTACTACAATGTTTACACTAATAGTGTTTCTGCCCAGTGTAGTACGTTTATGGGTTCGGAATGAGCTAGGATAATCGAAGGCCTTCCCACACTCCTTACACTTACAGGGTCCATCACCAGTGTGCTTGATCATGTGCCTCTGAATGTGAGAGATAAATGAAGGCTTTCCCACACCGCTCACATTCATAGGGTTTCTCCTCAGTATGACTTTTTTCATGTTTTTGAAGGGAACAGGGAAAACAAGGCTTTACCACATTCCTTATATTCAGGAGCTGTGTTTTTTTTTTTTTTTTTTTCCCCTAGGATGAGTTCTTTCATGATTTTGACAGGACCAGGAAGAACTGAAGGCTTTGCCACATTCCTTTTATTACACAGCTTTTCTCCGCTGTGTGTCTTTTCATGACACCCGAAGTAATCCGGACAATCGAAGGCTTCCCATTCCTTACATCCATAAGACTTCTCTCCAGTGTGTATCAATCCTCTCATGACTTTGAAAAGATCTGGGACAACTGAGGGCCTTCCCACAGTGCTTACATCTATAGGGCTGCTCTCCAGTGTGAGTTCGCTCGTGCTTTTGAAAATTGTGGCGGTACCGGAAGGTTTCTCCACATTGTTTGCGTTCATAGGTTTCTCTCCAGTGAGAATCCTCTCGTGCTTTCGAATGGATTGGCAATGCTTGAAGGCCTCCCCACAGTGTGTAAGTCTATTAAGATTCTCTTCGTATTTCTGATACTCATGTGGTTTATGTCCAGTGGAAGATCTCACGTGCTGGTTAAAGGATGAACAATGCCCGAACACTTGTCACAGAAACTGAATTCACACTGTTTTATCCCAGTAGTTTCCTTTTTCTGACTGTGATTTGGAACCTGGCTGAAGCTCTCTCCACACTGACAAACTTCTTTACTTTTACAGAGTCCCTCTACCACATGCTTGCTATAAAAAAATGAAAAGCACATTACTAATAGCTCTTTATTAATGACTTTTTATTAATGGTTATTACAATGGTTTTTTCTTCACCATTTTCAAAAAATGTGTATGTTTTCTATACTTCCTGATAGAAAGTGAATATGTTAAATGCTCTTCAAGGTATTATCAAAATAGTCATTGATTTCAAATATTGAACATCTAGGTCACATTTGAGAAAAGGGTTTTGATAAAAATATTCTAAAATAAATCAATTTGAAAATGGGCTGATTTGTTTTATTTGCTTATTTTTATTTTTTTACTTTATTTATTTACTTGACACAGAGAGCGAGCGAGCACAAGCAAGGGAGCAACAAGCAGAGGGAGAAGCAGGCTCCCCACTAAGCAGGGAGCCTGATGTGAGACTCGATCCCAGGACCCTGGAATCATGACCTGAGCCAAAAGCAGATGCTTTTTTTGAGCCAACCAGGCACCCCACGTCCCATGATTTTCATACTGATCTTTACTGTCACGGTCTCCATATTTTTCTCCTAAGATTCAGATATGGAAAAACACTGTAAGTTATAGAAGGTTGTAGAAAAATTGTTAGAGTCTAGGTCCATGATGAGATGTGACCATGCCTGGTTTAATTTAACAACATCATGCCTTTCCCATTTCACCCCTGAGACGGCACTGATGAGCAAGCAACATGGGTTTTTAGCTGACCAAGTATGAATGTCATCATCCCTACCTACAGCAAACAGGTTCCTGAGAGTTTCCTGCATCATATCTCTGTAGAGTTTCTTCTGAGATGGACTCAGAAGAGCCCCCTCCTCCAGGGTGAAGTTCAAAGGCCACTGAGTCCTGAAATATCCCCTGTATGTGTACAGGAGGATGGGTAAGACAGACAGCGCTGGCGATCTCTACTCAATACGAAAGAAATCCACATGGGACTCGGATTTCTCAACATTTGCTCTATAACTGGGTCATCATACTCATTCTCTCTGGCTCACTTCCCTTTCCTCATGAATTTAAGGGCATCATGAACACAAGAACTCACTGCTACATTTTTATTGTGATCACTTCCAGTCTCCATGTCTCTCTACTGTCAGGGAACAGAAGAGCTTGGACAAATGCTGTACAAATAAAAGAAATATCTCCATCATCCATCACAAGACCATCAGTTCCAGGGTGCCCCGCACTGGGCTCCCTGCTCAGTGGGGAGCATTCTTCTTCCTCTCCCTCTGCTCCTCCCCCTGCTCCTGCTCTCTCCCTCTCTCCCTGTCAAAAAAAGAAAATCTTCAAAAAAGAAAAAGAAAAATTTTAAATTAAAAAAAAAAGGGACACCTGGGTGACTCAGTTGGTTAAGCATCTGCCTTCAGCTCAAGTCATGATCCCAGGGTCCTGGGATTGAGTCCCACATCGGTCTCCCTGCTCAGTGGGGAGTCTGTTTCTCCCTCTGCCTGCCACTCCCGCTGCTTGTGCTCTCTCTCTCTCTGACAAATAAATAAAATCTTTAAAAAAAAAATAAACTTTTAAAAAAATTTTTAAGATTTCATTTATTTATTTGCCAGAGAAAGAGACAGTGAGAGAGGGAACACAAACAGGGGGAGCGAGAGAGAGAGAGAGAGAGAGAGAGAGAGAGAGAGAGAGAAGCAGCCTTCCCGCCAAGCAAGGAGCCCAATGCAGGGCTGGATCCCACCTGGGATCATGACCTGAGCTGAAGGTAAATGCTTAACAACTGAGCCATCTGGGTGTCTCTAAAAAACTTTTTTTAAAAGACCATCGAGGGGCACCTGGGTGGCTCAGTAGGTTAAAACCTCTGCCTTCGGCTCAGGTCAAGATCT
>CM053603.1:6000658-6045465 GCA_028646535.1 Procyon lotor
AGCTCAGAGAAAGACAATTATCATATGATCTCTCTGAAGATTGGTATGAGGCAGGGCAGGAGGTCGTGGGGGGTGGGCGAATGAAACAAGATGGAATGGGGGGGGCGCCTGGGTGGCTCAGTCGTTAAGCGTCTGCCTTCGGCTCGGGTCATGATCCCAGGGTCCTGGGATCGAGCCCCACATCGGGCTCTCTGCTCAGCAGGAAGCCTGCTTCTCCCGCCACCACTCCCTCTGCTTGTGTTCCCTCTCTCGCTGTGTTTCTCTCTGTCAAATAAATAAAATCTTTAAAAAAAAAAAAAAAAGATGGAATAGGGAAGGAGACAAACCATAAGAGACTCTCAATCTCACAAAACAAGCTGGAGAGTGGGGGGCAGGGATAGGGTGGCTGGGTTATGGACATTGGGGAGGGTATGTGCTATGGTGAGTGCTGTGAAATGTGTAAGCCTGATGATTCACAGACATGTACCCCTGGGGCAAATAATATGTTATATGTTAATTTAAAAAAAGTTAAGCCTTCTGAAGATCCAAATCTCTCATGTTCCCCAAACTAAAGTGAATTGTAAGCTATAGCTAAAGCTAAAATGTTTCCTAAAATGACTGAGGTTCCCGAGAAGTTTGCTGAAAAGTTTAACACAGTTGTTCAGTCTTACCAGCCTGGTTTCCCAGATCTATATCCATCAGTCCTCATGCTTCAAGAGGGCCCAGCCAGAGAATGGGTGAAACTAGCCAGGAGAGAACCTCCTGAGAATGATCTAGAGCAACAAACCCTTACCTTTTAGCAAAATGCTAGAATTCTCACTGGAAATCTCCGCTAGGCAAATACAGCAGTTTTCCCTAATCCTGATGACTGAAACAAAACTGAGGCTTGCACACAAAAATCAGATGAGTCTGGTCATGACCATCAGCCAATTCCAAATTCTCTTTTAAAAAAATTCCTGGTTGGGGCGCCTGGGTGGCTCAGTGGGTTAAAGCCTCTGCCTTTGGGTCGGGTCATGATCTCAGGGTCCTGGGATCGAGCCCCGCATCGGGCTCTCCACTCAGTGGGGAGCCTGCTTCCTTCTCTCTGCCTGCCTCTCTGCCTGCTTGTGATTTCTCTCTCTCTGTCCAATGAATAAATAAAATCTTAAAAAAATAAAAATAAAATAAATTTTAAAATTCCTGGTCGTGGGGCACCTGGGTGACTTGGTTGAGCATCTGACTTTTTTTTTTTTTTAAGATTTATTTATTAGAGAGAGAATGAGTGGGGAGGAGCAGAGGCAGAGAGAGAAGTAGACTCCCCACTGAGCAGGAAGCCCAATGCAGGGCTGGTCCCAGGAGCCAAAGGCAGCCACTTAACCAACTGAGCCACCCAGGGACCCCAGCATCTGACTCCTAATTTAGGCTCAGGTCATGATCTCAGTGGTTGTGAGATCAAGCCCTGAGTTGGTCCCTGCATTGGGCACAGAGCCTGCTGAAGATGATCCCCCTCTGCCCCTCCCTCACATATGTGCACAGACTCTCTCTCTAAAGTGAAGTCCTGATCTTTACGTTGAATCCACCAGGGTAGCACTTAACTCTGTGTTTATCAACTAGGATCTTTCTCCTTTAGTTAAAAGGACCAAGATGGAATGGGACACTATGCCCACTCAAGATCTGACAAATCGGCAACACTTGCTACCTAGTCACCTACAAGGAAGACCATAAAATTCTCAATGGTCAACTCCAGCAAATGAAGGCCCCTAAACAAAACCCAAACATTCCAGTCTCTGTGACTATCGCAAAGAGCCCAGTCACTGGAAAAAAGATTGTTACAAATACTAAGTGTTCTGGGTGCCCTCAGCCCACCAGTCAGTCTTCCCAATGTGTTTCAAATTTCCAGACACCGGGCTCTGAGAAAGTTATCAAGGCTCTTCCTAATAATTTCTCCTAAGCGACTTGGAGAAATCACTCTCCAGGTCCCCGGACAACCGAGCTACGCTCTCAGTACTCACGCCCGCTGCTGGAGCAGCCCCTGCCTCAGGGTCCTAACAGTGTATCTAATAAACCTCAACAGGTTCCTGCCTCTGAGTGAATTAGCTTCTCTTTAGCCCTTGAGATATGCACACCCTTTCCTCCTGAGTTTCTTCCTCCCATTTGTATACCGCGCCAAGATTTCTTCCAAAAAGTATCACCTGGAATTTCTTTCTCCCACCTGGGGAAATAATTCTAGAACTTGACTATAGTGATCAAAAATAGCTAAACTGGTGTATTACATGGCCTTTAAACACCTTTCATTTGCTCCCTCTCTGAAGGCACCAGACCTGAGTCTGGAGACACTGATCCCTTGGCCCTACTGGAGCTGCTACCATTATTTTTACGGGCACCTCTTCAACTGACACTGGTAGAACCCGCAGTGCACACAGATCCCTCGAAACCGCTCCCCCAAATTAATCAGTACCCTATAAATAAAGAAGCTCTTCGAGGCATCAAGCCCAAAACAATCACCAAGCCCAGGGCTTCATTATCCCCTGCTCTAGTTCCTGTAATATTCCTAATTTACCTGTGAATAAAACCAGTGGGTGAAGACGCTGGTTTGCACAGGACCTCCAAGCCGTAGCCCTTACCGCTCAGCCCCCCACTGTTCTCCCTCGCAGCCCCGCCCACTGAAAGCTAACCTTTCACAAGAATTCACCCATGCGATGCATTTCGTATCCCAGGAGATACCGACAGCATCTTTCTTGCTTTCCCCTGAGAACTGGAATAAACTTGGACGGTCATGCCCCTGGTGTCATAGTCTTAGCCTTTCACAAACCGTATAAGCTGATTCGGAGGATATAAGCTTTTCTGCAGGCTCTACTTTCTTACAGATGAGTTTCTATGCCTCCCTTTCACAGGAGAGACAGCATCTATCTGTTAAAACTTTTGGCCTTGGGGCACCCAGGTGGCTCAGTCAGTTAAGCCCCGCCTTTGGCTCAGGTCCTGATCCAGGATCAAGCCCCGGGTCTGCCTCCCTGCCCAGTGGGGAGTCTGCCCCTCTCTCTCCCCTGCTCTGCCCCCAGCTTGTGCTCACTCGTGCTCTCTTGCTCTCTCCCTCTGAAATAAATATTTTAAAAAACAAAACTATTGGCCTCCGAGAGACATGAAGTCTCAAAAAACTTGCAGTTTGCTCATTCAAGTTTGATATTTAGGGCATCTGATCTCAAAACAAGGACTACATCTGGGGGCACCTGGGTGGCTCAGTGGGGTAAAGCCTCTGCCTTCGGCTCAGGTCATGATCTCGGGGTCCTGGGATCGAGCCCCACATCGGGCTCTCTGCTCAGCGGGAGCCTGCTTCCTCCTCTCTCTCTGCCTGCCTCTCTGCCTAATTGTGATCTCTCTCTCTCTGTCAAATAAATAAATAAAATCTTAAAAAAATTAAAGATGAAAACTGTGGTGCTGGATATGCTATTACAACTTCTTCTGAAGTCCACGGGGCAGCACCTTTACCCCTGGCTACGTCAGGCAAATAGGCTGCATTATGTTAAGTCCACACACCAGTAAACATTATCCAAGGGCAAAAGCACAAACACTTGTACTGATAGTATGCCTTTGGGGTAGCTCATGACCTCACACTATTATGAAAACAAGGTGTCCCCACCTCCAATGAAAAGCAAAATTAGAAATGTCTCGTAGGCCTGAGATTTATTAGATGTCACATATTAGCCAGCTGCTCTATTATTCACGTTCCTGGGCACTCCAGATTCCATGCCCTGGATGCTAAAGGAAACCACCTTGCTGTATATTTCCACACAAAAAAAATGCCACTCGAGGAAATCAATAGCTAAACCTCTGTCACGTTCTGAAGGCACAGTCTCCCAAATGATAATCAGAAAGACACCCAACACTGGCACCAAGAAAGAGAAGATTTAGATATCTAATAATTGTTGGTCTGATTAAAAGAACTCTAGTTTGGGCCAAGTAACAACTCAGTCCTACCAGAACTTCTTAATCTCCTCTACTGGGGCACCTGGGTGGCTCAGTCGGTTAAGCATCTGAGGGTGTTGATGGAGCCCCGTGTGGTCTTGGGGGGGGGGGGTCCCTGCTCTGCGAGGAACCTGCTTCTCCCTCTCCCTGCAGCTCTGCCTACTTGTGCTGTCAAATAAGTAAATAAAACCTTAAAAAAATAAACCTCCACTGCTTACCATACGCGTGCATTAAACGATTGGTCTACTAATGAAATGACAGCAATCATGAACGAATTTTGGTGGAGAAATATTAATAAGGGCACAGAAAGTGCCGACCTCATTTATCCACACCGGTCCACATATAATGCAGGGAAACTGATCTCATACTGATCTCCCTGTTGCTTTCCTGCAAAAGGGAGAAATCTGCTTTGGGTACAGCTCGCATCCTCTCTCACTGGTCTGAAGCTCTCCCTCGTAGACAGGCCCATCCTTTCAGTCACTACAGTTGTGTTAGAGATGATTTTCCCTACCTCGGGAACTTCTGGAACTTCACGGCAATCAGGGAACCAATTTTCCCCATCAGGTGCTTCCCCAAGTCTGTGTGGTCTGTCTGGTTTTACGAAGATCATGATTCTTACCGACCAAAAAACCCGAGGGAGGGTCCAGCACACTAATGACCCCAGTAAGACTCAACAGGCAGAATCTGTAGAGACCGTCCAAATACCTTGGCGCTTAGTCCTTCTAAATCTCAGATCCGTCCTCTTTGGAACTCACAGATTCTCACCCTTTGACACAGTCACAGGACAGCTGACGCTGCCTCCCGTGATCCACGAGGAAATACACTTCCATAGTGCAAAGGCTAATTGTTTCTAGTAAAAATAACCACGCTTCGGTAGAACAATCTTTTTATAGTGTGCTTCCGAGAGGCTACCACCTTAAGCATTACACCTCGAAATGTGGAGATTTCATGTTGGAAAAGACAACTCCAGACTCTTCAAACTCATTGAAAATGCCCTTGTAGGTACTGCTAACCAACCCTTGGGTTGCTAAAACTTCAGGGAATAGACTCTTGAATACTCATATTACATCTCAAGAAAGGACCAAACCATGACTGGTGAATGGAAAGCACAGATTTCCCATAACTGAAGGGGCCAACATCTGCCCAGACAGCTTTCCCAAATGGTCCAGACCGGGCCAGTGTACCTTTTTCTCACTGTTGCTTCTTCTCCATACTTTTGTGGAAACACAACGCCCTTGTCTGCACATCCCAAGCCCTTGCAAAGTGGAGAAATCTCTTTTAATTATGCCCTTTCAGAAATAGCCTAATCATAACCATGTGAGAAATTAATTTTTCTACAGCATATTCTGAGTTAGAAAAGTTCAAAATTCACAAGTCTTTCTTTCATGTGAAATGTTAACGGACTCTGGATTCTCCTCCAAACTCATGGCCTCTGAATTAGCAACCTTACTGGATACAACTGCCAACAGTTTAAGAATAATCTTTTAAGGGCACTTGGGTGGTTCAGTTGGTTGGGCGTCCTGGGATCGAGCCCCGAATCGGACTCCTTGCTCAGCAGGGAGCCTGCTTCTCCCTCTCCTTCCCACTGGGCTCTCTTGATATCTCTGTTCCTCTCTCTCTCTCCCCCCGCCTCAAATAAATAAAATCTTAAAAAAAAAAATAGTCTTTTAAAAGTCTTAGAAGCTTTGTTGTTCTACAAAAAATTCATCAGCTATTGGTTCACATTTATACCTGTGCCATACTTTTCCCTCCCAAATGCAGGTGGTTAATTATTTGTGAGTTTTTGCAATATTCATTATTCTGCACTCATGGCTGCTTAAGTGGAGAATTCCAAGAGGGATACAGGACTCAAGGTTTGTAGTCACAGAAGGCACCTTCTTCCTCTAAGTTGGATTAAGCGTCAATACTTTCAGATCTAGAGTCTTGGTTCAGAATCCTCCCCCACAATTTGGAATTGTCATGTTACTTCTGTTATATTTGGTTGCCTGCCAAGATGCTTAACAATGTAAGCAGGGGCGCCTGGATGGCTCAGTTAAGCATCTGCCTTCAGCTCAGGTCACGATCCCAGGGTCCTGGGATCGAGTCCCATGTTGGGCTTCCTGCTCAGCGGGGAGTCTGCTTGTCCCTCTCCCTCTCCTTCTGCCCCTCCCCCTGCTCGGGGTCTCTAATTTTTTTTTTAAAGATTTTATTTATTCAACAGAGAGAAACACAGCGAGAGAGGGAACACGTACAGAGGGAATGGTAGCGGGAGAAGCAGGCTTCCTGCCGAGCAAGGCGCCCGATGCGGGGCTCGATCCTAGGACTCTGGGATCATGACCTGAGCCGAAGGCAGCTGCTTAACGACTGAGTCACCCAGGCGCCCCTCTAATAAATATTTTAAAAACAAAACAATGTACCTAACAAGGTGATGCTGGCTCAACACTCCCAAGATGATCTCTACCACTTCTGACCTTGAGAAGATACAGACTTTAGAGGGGAATTGCCTGAAAGCTCTCCCTCAAATTCAGCTCTCACTCCCTTTCTGACAAACAAAATTAAAAAAAAAAAATGATTTTATTTATTTATCAGAGAGAGAGAACCCATGCATGAGCAGAGGGAGCAGCAGTCCCCCTGCTGAGCAAGGAGCACGGCCTCGAAATTTGATCCCAGGCCCCTGGGATCATGATCCCAGCCGAAGGCAGATGCTTAACTGACTGTGCCACCCAGATGTCCCTGGAAAACCTGATTCTTAATCAGCAATGCTTTCCAAGAAAGACCTTGATCAAAAGAAGAAATGTAAAAAATAACAAAAGGAAACCTGTTGGAAATGGAACGGCTCAGTAGTGGATGTTCGCAGCCCTACCTCTCCTCCTCAGTTGCTCCCTCAACAGGAAGAGACGTGAAATACCATGTTAGCGACTACTCTCTGGTCCCCGCAGGAGGAAGGAAGGGTTCCTCCTCACCCAGCAACAGCCCAGCCAATGACAGTCACGACTCAGCCAATGAGAAGCCACCATTTTATTTTGAACACCCCAGTTTATTCCAACCAATGTTTTGTTCGTAACAGCCCCTTCCATGTCCCTTTTCTTTTATAGGTGAGCATTGGTCTCCTTTGCTCCCCAGAATTGCCTATGGCATTGTGTAGCTTCCTTGTCCTGAACTGCAATTTTCTGCTATCGAACCCATTTTTGCCGGTAAGATAATTGGCAGTTTATTTTTAAGGGTAACATGTCATTACTCAACGTTCCTATCTGTACAAAAAAAAAAAAAAAAATTTATGTAAAAATTAAACCTACTTGCATGTTAAGAAATAGACTTCAGTTCATCCAGGGATGAAACAGTCTTCCAAATGGAAACACTAGAATTGTACTGAAGGGGAAAACCTATCCATTAAACTTAGAACCACCACTTAATGAGTACCCACAGTATTTTCCCACCTCAATGTTTACTTGCGAAACTAAGTAGAAATCCACAAAACAGAGAATCACTTGAAGAATGAGCCACTGTAACTTTCTCACAATAGATGTAAATCAAACCATCAGGCTATATGTCTTAAGCTTATGCAGTAATGGGTCAACTTCTCTCAATGAAACTAGTGAATAAAGAATAAGCCACTGATGAAGACAAGATATGTGTAATGTTAGTAACATTTCTTTCATGTTGTGATTCTGGGGGGGGGCATTTATTATACAGTAATCTGCACCAGGTTTACCCATATTATTTACATTGTTTCTTTCCAGTGCAGTTCTCAAATGACTTTGAACATGTCTTTTTTAATTAAAAAGCTTCCCTTATTTTTCATTTATAAGTTATTTATCCCTTATATATTCTCATGTGGCTTTTTAGGAAGGTGGGGCAAGTGAATTTTCCTACAATGTTTACATTCAATAGAATTCCCCAGTAAGTTCTTCTGTGGCTTCCCATGGAAATGTATGGATGGCTTTCCCTGATTGTTTAGGTTTTTTGTGGGTTTTTTCCCCCCATGTGCACTCTCTTGTGTCCTCAAAAGACTGTGTGATCAATGAAAGCTTGCACAACTTTCCCTACATTGAGAGTTTCTCTCTGGTATGAATTCCACTAATATGAACATCATAGGGAGTAGAGTTTACCATACTGTTTGTGTTCGTAAGGTTCCTCTCCAGTGTGAGTTATTTCATGTACTCAGAAAGAACCAGAACAACTGAAGAATTTTCCACATTCCTTACATTCACATGACTACTCTCCATTATGAGTTCTTTCATGGTTTCGTAAAGAACTAGAGCGAGTGAAGGCTTTACTACAATGTTTACACTGATAAGGTTTCTCCCCAGTGTGAGTACGTTCATGGGTTCGCAATGAACTAGGACAATCGAAGGCCTTCCCACACTCCTTACACTTACAGGGTCCATCGCCAGTGTGCTTGATCATGTGCCTCTGAACATTGGAGAGAGTGATGAAGGCTTTCCCACACCGCTCACATTCATAGGGTTTCTCTCCGCTATGAGTTCTTTCATGCTTTTGCATAGAACTGAGGTAAATGAAGGCTTTCCCGCACTGCTTACATTCATAGGGTTTCTCTCCACTATGAGTCCTTTCATGCTTTTGCATAGAACTGAGGTACGTGAAGGCTTTCCCGCACTGCTTACATTCATAGGGCTTCTCCCCAGTATGACTTCTTTCATGTTTTTGAAGGGAGCAGGGAAAACTGAAGGCTTTACCACACTCCTTACATTCATGAGGTTTTTTCCTACTGTGACTTCTTTCATGGTTTTGAAGGGACATGGACGAACTGAAGGCTTTGCCACATTCCTTACATTCATATGGCTTTTCTCCACTGTGTATCTTTTCATGACATCGAAAGTTATTGGGACAGTCGAAGACTTTCCCACACTCCTTACACTTGTAAGGTCCATCTCCACTGTGCTTCATCACGTGTCTTTGAAATACGGTGAGAGGACCCAAGGTATCACATTCGTTACATTCACAGGGTTCCTCTCCAGTGTGACTTCTTTCGTGTTTTCGAAAATATTTTGGACAACTGAAGGACTTACCGCATATTTTACATTCGTAGGATTTTTCCCCGCTGTGTCTCCTTTCGTGATTTCGAAAGTAGATGGGACAACTGTAGGTCTTACCGCATATTTTACATTCATAGGGCTTCTCGCCCCTGTGTCTCTTTTCATGACTTCGAAAGGATCTGGGACAACTGAAGCCTTTGCCACACTGCTTACATTCGTAGGGTTTCTCTCCGGTGTGAGTCTTTTCGTGTTTTCGAAAATAATTTGGACAACTGAAGGCTTTCCCACACTTCTTGCACTCGTAGGGCTTTTCTCCAGTGTGAGTTCTCTCGTGGATTCGAATGTAACTGGCGTAGCTGAAGGCTTTCCCACACTGCTTACATTCATACGGTTTCTCTCCGGTGTGAGTTCTTTCATGAATTCGACAGTAACTGAGACAACTGAGGGCCTTCCCACAGTGCTTACATCTATAGGGCTGCTCTCCAGTGTGAGTTCGCTCGTGCTTTTGAAAGTTGTGGCGGTACCGGAAGGTTTCTCCGCATTGTTTGCATTCGTAGGGTTTCTCTCCAGTGTGAATCCTCTCGTGCTTTCGAATGGATTGGCAATGCTTGAAGGCCTTCCCACAGTGCTTGCATTTGTACGGTTTCTCTCCAGTGTGCGTCCTTACGTGTACTCGAATGGACTGGCGATGCTTGAAGGCCTTCCCACATTCCTTACACTTATAAGGCTTCTCTTCATATTCCTGATACTCATACAGTTTGTGGCCAGTGTGAGAGATCATGTGCCTACTAAAGGAAGAATGATGCCTGAACACTTGTCCACAGAAGCTACATTTACGTAGCTTTATTCCAGCAGGAGTTTTCTTTATCTGCTTACGATTTGGATTCTGGCTGAAGGATTCTCCACACGGACTACCTTCTTTATTTTTACAAGGTCTCTCTACCACGGGCCTGCTGTAAAAATGAGAGGCATGTTATTAATGGCTTCTTAAAAATTTCGTATTAAGTTATTTCAATGACATTTTTACCATTTTCAAAAAAAAATGTATGTTTTTTGAGCTTTCTGATTGTTTGAAAGTGAGTACGTGCTAACCATTCTGCAAGGAGCTGATCACAGCTATGATGAAAAGTGGTAATCATAAATGGGGTTTCTGAATATTTTTTTCCACATGTTATTATTTTTCAAACACGGAACATCTTTTTAGTAGTATGACAAAGATTTTCTCATGGAAGAACTATTTTTGGTTTTTCTTTTTTTTTTAATTTTAAGTAGGTTCCACGCTCAACTTGGGGCTCAAACTCACTGCCCTGAGATTAAGACTTGATTGCTCTACAGACTAAGCTAGCCAGGCACCTCCAGACACTGGTTTTTTTTGTTTGTTTGTTTGAAGATTTTATTTACTTATTCATGACAGACAGAGAGAGAGGCAGAGGGAGAAGCAGGCCCCCTAAGGAGCAGGGAGCTCGATGTGGGACTCAATCCCAGGACCCTGGGATCAAGACCTGAGCCGAAGGCAGACGCTTAACCATCTGAGCCACCCAGGCGCCCCCAGAGACACTGTCCTTATGTGAGTGGGACTCACCTTAGATTGGTCTGATGATGCTCATACAGACTTTTACTATTACGGTCTTCCCATTTTTCTCCTAAAATGCAGACCAGGAAAAATCACAAATTATAAAAGAATATTAAAGTTTTTAAGATTTTAAATCCATGATGAATGGCCACCATGGCTGATTTATTTACCAACATATCCCCTTTCCACATTTCACGTCTTGAAACAGCCCTGATGAGCAACTCACACTGGTTCTCTAATGGACTCGTAAGTAAGAACGTCGTCACCCTTACCTACTGAGGCCAGGTTCCTGAGGGTTTCCTGCATCACATCTCTGTAGAGTTTCTTCTGGGACGGATTCAGAAGAGCCCACTCCTCCAGGGTGAAGTTCACAGTCACATCCTCAAAGGCCACTGAGTCCTGAAACATCCCACGTATGTATGTGTATAGGAGGATGGGTGAGATGGACAGCGCTGGCGAATCTCTACTCAATTCATAAGAAATTCACATAGGACTTTCATTTCTCAGCGTTTATTCTATGACTGGGTCATCAGACTCATCCTCTCCGGCCACACTCCCTTCCTCAAGCATTTAAGAGCATCAAGAACACAGGAATTTATTGCTACACATTTTTATTGTGGTCACTTCCAGTCTCCATGTCTCTTTACTGTCAGGGAGCAGATGAGCTTGGAGAAATGTTATGCAAATACAAGAAATAGTTCCATCTTAAGACTATCAATTCCTTGTGAGAAAAACTTTCATCTCCTTAAATACTCACCACAGCACACAGCACTCTGTGAAGCACAGGGTCACAAGTGCATGATGTTTTAGCAACAAAAACAGGAAAGAAAAAAAAAATGGAAGTTTTTGCTTCTATTCTCGTCCCCGAACATAAGAAGCCAAGAGAATCCAAACCGTTATGAGATCCAGCTGGCCATAATATCCTAAAGCCCTCCAGGCCCCTACAAACAGTCACATCCAGCTGCATGAACAACAGCATTTTCATAGAAGAGCAAAATTATAATTTGTTTGTATAATGTGTATCACAGAATCAGCTGGACCAGGAAGATATCTGGAAAATACAACTGAGACATGAGGAAAAGGTGACGACGCAGACATCCTCCAAATCCATATACTCATGAGCCTCAGGGTTGCCTCCTACCAATTTTTAGGACGCAAAGGCCCACGTACTGAGCTGATAAGGGTGAGACCTGATGGGGACGAGATGAAAAGTCCCTAGAAGGGACTTTCTGACAGAACCATGTCACTGTAACCAGGGCCTTGGGGACCTTGAGGAACATGTCAAGGTGTGGAATTTGCAAGGGCTTTCACTGAATTCCACGATACCACTGATGGGGAAATTTGCACATGATGTGAAACAGACAGAGTTCAACAGCGCTTTCCTCCAAAACCCCCACCAAATCCCTTTTCTAGGGTTCCTGGGGCAAGTGATCCCCAACCAGCCACTCTGGAGGCTCTCCTCCTACTTCGCTCATTTCTGAGTTCCTCTGCTGGGAAGGCAGCAGGACAGCCCATCCCAAGCCCAGGAGACCCTCAGTGGATTAATTCCCCTAAATGCTGGTCCCTCAAAGAGATCAGTCATCCAATGGTGTCCATGCCTTAGGAGCAGAGAAAAGCTCCCACCCAGCAATTCTAATGCTAGAACTGATTTACTCAGTAGAGCGACAGCAAACTAGGAAAGTGTTGTGGGTTCAGGGAGTAATGAGGTGCCTGGGTCAGTCCTAATAACTCTTTCCCCAATGGACATGCAGAGAGCATATGCATAGAAAGTCCCATTATCCAGTGTGCAGAAGAGAGTGAACATTAGCAGGCCCGAGACTGCTCACCCTTAGAAATCCTGGGTGACAAAGCTCATCCTTACTAGTATCTGGGAACTGGGATTTTGGGGAGTGACCCCACGAACTCTACGGAAGTGTGCCTCAGTGTGCCTAAAACACTAATGCAAACATTACAATACGTGAAACTCCTGTCTTCCTTTTGAGAGTCTGTCATTTGTTACAGGTTTGGCAAACAGTGTTGACACTACCAGCCCCCAATGAACACTCCAGACACTAAGCCTCCACAAAGCTTCCCTACTAGACAATAATTTACATGTGTACTCATGACTTGAAGAACTGAGCCCATCCTCTGTGATTACACTGAGATGGCATTTGAAAGCTTGGTCCTAATTTACTCACGTCAATTTCAGTACCAAAGCAGACTAAAGCGTGTTTAATGATCCTCATAGAAAAATATAAAAATTGTTGCTTAATGTCAAAATAGAAGAAAATAAGTGAACGGATGCCAATTGTTCTTAACAAGAATTCCGTGTCACCCAGATATCACCACTCCCAAATAGTTTTTTATCAAGATTTTATTTATTTATTTGACACACAGAGAGAGACAGTGAGAGAGGGAGAAGGAGAAGCAGGCTTTCTCCTGAGCAGGGGGCCCGATGCGGGACTCAATCCCAGGACCCTATCATCATGACCTGAGCTAAAGGCAGATGCTTAACTGACTGAGCCACCCAAGTGCCCCCCAAAGAGTATTTTTATAGAATTCCATAATCCTCCAGATTTTTTTTTTTAAAGATTTTTATTTATTTGACAGAGAGAAACACGGCGAGAGAGGGAACACAAGCAGAGGGAATTGCGGAGCTCAATCCCAGGACCCTGGGATCGTGACCTGAGCCGAAGGCAGACGCTTAACGACTGAGCCACCCAGGTGCCCTTCCAAACAGATTCTTTAGTAGTCGACAAAAGTACTCCTCCAAACCCAAGAGACAGAACAAATGTCAAGAAAAGGCCAGTCTTCTGAAGAACAAAGAGACTGGTGGTCTACCTAACACTCATCAAGGATTTTGAAGTTATACTATTCCAGAAGATACAGTACTAACCAGCAGAGCAATACGCAGACAGACAAGGGTAGCAAGTGCCTTCAATAGGCTGGTATTTAATATGAAAAGTTAGTCAAGGGACAGTAATCCATGAAGCAGAGTGGAAAAAATCATGAACACTTTATACACAGGCAGGCTCACACTGGTAATTACTTGGAAAAATGCGCTGTATTCCCCAATATTCCATGGAAAATAGCCAATTCATTCTAGATTTAAATGTGCAAGATAAAATGAGTAAACTTTTAGAATTCACAGATGAGATTTTATTGACCCAGGAATACGGAGAATTTTCTCATAAGAAAAAGAGAAAGCCATAAAATCAGAAACAAGTGAGGTGCCTGGGTGGCTCAGTGGTTAAAGCATCTGCCTTTGGCTCAGGTCATGATCCCAGGGTTCTGGGATCGAGTCCTGCACTGGGCTCCTTGGTCAGCAGAAAGCCTGCTTCTCCCTCTCCCTGTCTTGCACTTGCTCTCTCTCTCTGTCAAATAAATAAATAAAATCTTAAAAGAAAAAATAAGAAACAGGCAAATTCTACTATATTAAAATTAAGATAATTAAGACAAACAAGAAAAAGTATCAGCAACACCTGCAATATAAAAGGTCAATTGAACAGATGCATATTCAAAAGGAAAAAAAAGTCAAATATATTGAACAGAAGATGAAATACTGTATATTGAAAATGTCCATCACCATGGGCATGGTCATGAGATAATAGGGAAATAAAATGTTCAGTAGAGGGGGCGCCTGGTGCCTTAGCTGGTTAAAGGGCTGTCTTTGGCTCAAGTCATGATCTCAGGGTCCTGGGATCGAGCCTCCTACCAGCTCCATGCTCAGTGGGGAGTCTGCTTCTCCCTCTGCTCCCTCTGCTTGCGCTCTCTTACTCACACTCTCTCTCTCAAACAAATGAATAAAATCTTAAAAAAAAAATCCCCAGGTGGTTCCTTAAAAAAAAAAAAGTCCAGCAGATCCCACTTCACATAGTACAAAAATTTGTGAATAGAAAAGAAACTGATCAATTTAATAATACCAAGTATTGAAAACCATCATTAATTGTAAGTTGTTATTCAATAAATGATGCAAGAATGCAGGAGGGTCAATTGATTCAATCCATTCCTATTTCCCGTAAGTTTGATCTGATCACTATCTACAGCCTAAGAATTCTTCAACAATGTCCACAGAATTTTTCATGCATTTGCACTCAGAGACTTATACAAGGATGGCATGCACCAATATCAAAAGATCTGGAGGATTTATCAACAGAAAAAGAAAGCAAAGAGGATTGCAAAATATGCAGCAGGTTACCCATTGTATGACTGTTAGGGTCAACCACTGGGGCAGGTGGACCCACCTGAGATTTGATTCAGATCATCTACACTGACAACACGCATACACACCTACAGGGTGTGAAAGCATTTCTTACTTCCATAATGCAAGCATCTGGGGAGGGCAGGGTAAGGCTCTCAAGCAGGTGGGAAATGCCTGCAGAGAGCAAAGAAAGCAGCCCGGCCTGGGTTTGGGGGTGAGCTAGGGTGAGAGTTGGGGTACAGCGACAAGGCAGTGGATTGCATCATTTGCCAAAACCAAAGGAAGGAGCACCCAGGCTGTCTGGTCCCCTTGGACAGATGTGAGGCCCAAGGGAGGAAGGAGAGAGAAGGGTTGAAAGCTGTCAGCAAACATCAAAAGAGGAGTCAGAGACTTCTGGTCTCTGGCTGGACATGTGAGGAGCTCAGAAACTGGCTTCCAGGCCTCAGAAGACAAAAGCCTAGAAACCTGAAATCAATAACTCTGCCGTCACAGAACTGGGGAAGCAGGGGAAAGTACTGACTCTAAACTGAGACAAAAAACTAGACATTTATAAATGTCTGGAATATTCTATGCTTCTTAACAAGGCCTGACCTCAGGGCGCCTGGGTGGCTCAGATGGTTAAGTGTCTGCCTTCAGCACAGGTCACAGTCCCAGGGTTCTGGGATCCAGCCCCAAATGGGGCTCCCTGCTCGGCAGAAAGAGCCTGCTACCCCACCCCCGCCTGCCTGTCTGCCTGCGTGGGATCTCTGTCAAATAAATAAATAAATAATCTTTAAAAAACAAACAAACAAAAGACACTATCACCCTTACCACTCGAGTAATTCCAAGGGAATCAGGAGGTTTTTCTGAGGAACTAGGGAGGAAGATGACATACCTTTCTTGTTATAGCACAGAAGGTCAAGTCCAGGCACACAGGCTCACTGGAGACAGAACGAATCACTGCAGTGGAGAATGCTTTCCCTCTGCCCAAGCGGGCCTCTACACCAACTGGACTCTTGTTTCATACAAGTGCACTACCCTGAAAGAACTAGATGTTTTTGGTAACATCAAGAAGAATGCAAGGATTTCCCCTCTCCCCAATCCTAGCCGACCTTGTATTGGAATTCTTAATTAACGCAGTTAGACCCAAAAAAACAAAACAAAAAAAAACAAACCAAAAAAATAACAGTATGCAGACTGGAAAGCAAGAAATCAAACTTTTTAAAAGTAAATAAAAAGAAAACTGTTTTCGTGGGGTGCCAAGGTGGCTCCAGTGGTTGGGCTGTGATCTCCAGGTCCTGGGATCAAGCCCCACATCGGGCTCCCAGCTCGGTGGGGCATCTGCTTCTTCCTCTCCCTCTGTCTGTCCCCCTGCTCATGCTCCCTCTCTATCTCTGTCTCAAATGAATAAATAAAATCTTTAAAAAAATCAATCAAGAAATCTGTTTTTGTGGCAAAAGACCAGACTGTGTATGGAAAAATCTCCAAGAGTCCCAAGTGAGAAGAAAACCCCTTTTCTTTCTTTCTTTTTCTTTTTTTTAAAGATCCTATTTGTCAGAGAGAGAGAACATGCACGACGTGCTCGAGCCCAAGCAGGCACAAGTGGGGGGGTTGCGGGGGGAGGGTGGCAGAGGGAAGGAGAAGCAGGCTCTCTCCTGAGCAAGGAGCCTGATGTAGGACCCTGGGATCATGACCAGAGCCAAAGGCAGACACTCAACAGACTGAGCCGCCCAGGCATCCCAATAAAAACTCTTTAAAAAACTACAGTTGACCCTTGAACAACTCAGGAGTTAGAGGCACTGACCCTTAGGCAGTCAAATATCTGGGCTTAACTTTTGATTGCCCACAAAATGTAACTACTAACAACCTACTGTTGACCAGAAGCCTTACTGACAATATGAAATCGATTAACGTGTAATTTTTATGTTATGTGTACTATATAATATAATCTTCCCCTAAAGTAAGCTAGAGTAAACATGAATCATAGAGAAAAATTTACCGAGGGGCGCCTGGGTGGCTCAGTGGGTTAAAGCCTCTGCCTTCGGCTCAGGTCATGATCTCAGGGTCCTGGGATTAAGCCCCACATTGGGCTCTCTGCTTGGCGGGGAGCCTGCTTGCCCCTCTCTCTCTGCCTACTTGTGATCTCCCTCTCTCTTTCTCTCTGTCAAATAAGTAAATAAAATCTTTAAAAAAAAAAAAAAGAAAAATTGACTGAAAAACATCTGCCAATAGGTAGGTCCGACTGGGCTGGATCAAGCCCCGAGGGCGGGAGGTGGGTAAGTGGCTGTGGGCCCGGCCCCAGGAGGGCTGCGTTCCCCAGCCTGGTAGCCACAGGTCAGGCCTGAGGGTGGCGACAGCAGCCGGGAGGCACAGTGCAGCAGCCCCTCCTGCCCGGAGCTGCACCACAGGCCCAGGCACACGAGGCGCACCTGAGGGAAGGTTCCCAGGTGGACCTGGGAGGGGCCCAAGGACTGAAGCTGTCCCCGGGCAGCCCCGGAGGCCAACTTGCCTGTCTAGAATTCAGTGGGTGGGGCACTGGGGTGACCTCCTGGTGCAGGGCTGACCCTGCCTCTGGGCGAGTTCCCCCACTTCAGCCCAGCCTCCCGAAGACCGAGCACTCGGCCCGACCACCCACCCGGTCAGTACACAGGTGACCTGCAGCCCTGCCCAGTCCCGGGGTCCCCAGGGGCTTCTGAGAGCCTCCGAGGCCCTCCGCTGGTCCTCAGAAGGCAGCAAGCACTACCTCTGTGCCCGTCACTTTAGGTTCAGTCCAGGGGAGACTGGTGTGGGCAGCTGTAAATAAACGCCTGTGGCTTCTGCTATCACCTCTTTTAAAAATTTTTTAAATCCACATATCCAAGGTTCAAACCCATGTTCAAGGGTCAACTGCACGGAGAGTAAAGAAAGGTTCAAGGACAAAATGTTAATATATAAAAGTCGATTGCTGGGACATCTATCTGGGTGGCTCGATCGGGTGAGCAGCTGCCTTCAGCTCATGTCAGGATCCCACAGTCCTGGATGTGTCCTGAATCTGGCTCCTTGCTCAGTGGGGAGCCTGCTTCTCCCTCTGCCTGCCCCTCCCCCTGCTTGTGATCTCTCTCTCTCTCCCCCACATCTAAATAAACAAAATCTTTAAAAAATAAATAAATAAAAGTCAATTACTTTCTACAGATCCACACAAGTATACAAGAGTCGATCTTTTGAGAAAGGACCAAAGGCAACACAATTCAATAGTAAATGTAGTCTTCACAAGAACAAATAATGCAGAAAGAACTAGACAACCCTAAGCGCCAAAAACAAAAACAAAAAAACACCTATATAAAGATTTTACACCTTTCACAAAAATTAAATAAAAATGGATCACAGATCAATTATAAAATATAAAACTACAAAACTCCCAAAAAATGTAACATAGGACAAAATCTAGGGCATCTTGGTGATTACCTTTTGGACACAACAATGAAAGCAAGATCCAAGAAAGAAAAAAATACATTTGTTTTCATTAAAGTGAAAAACTCCTGCTCAGAGAAAGACTGTTAACAAGATGAAAACACAAGCCAGGACTGCCGGAAAACTTTGTAAATCACCTACCTAATAAAGGACTGGCATCTAAAACATCCAAAGAACTCTTAAAATTGAACAGAAGACAACAACCCAATTAAAAATGGGAACTAGATCTGAACATGCACTTCCACGGTGATACAGAAATGGTAGTGAAGCCCAGGAAAACAATCTGAAAATCCCGTCATTGGGAAACTGCACAGAAAGGAGTTATGACAGTTGTTTTTTGGTTTGTCTGTTGTAATACAAGTGCCTGAATTAAGCACTGATTGCTACGGCATTCCCTTCAAAGATGGCCACTGCAAATAAACACCCTGCCAGCCCCCCACCCCCACTTCACTAGATAAAGAACAGCTGCTGCCCAGCACTGATGGAGCCTTTGTTGTAAACATCTTGATTGATTCCAATAACTATTTGGGCCACTCACGTTTGAAATTCCCCATCTCGCGTTTGAAATTCACCAACCAAAAGAAAGCTCGTGAAACCCTAAGTGCCCATCCTCACCCCCAATAAAGGCAGATCGCAAGCCCCTTGCACGCCCCCAGCCCCCAGCCCACTCCAACTCCCTGTCTGACCCCCAGGTGTGCTGTGTATTTAACAGGGTCTCTGAGTAACAAATCCGTTTTCCTCAAAGTCCCCTGATGGGTAGCGCTTCGAGGTGTCTTGCCATCAGGAGAACCACAGGGAGGGGCGCGGAAAGGCCAGCGGAGGTGGCCTTGCAGTTCAGCGGAGGTGGCCTTGCAGTTCGTTAAGAGAAATGACCTTCACCTGCAACTTGCTTGCTAAGCACCTATGTCGGGGAGCTTCCGCCATCCGGGAGGGGAGCACTGCTTGCTGGGAGTTTGTCACACTGCTAGTGCTCTTACACACGAGGCCTCTGTTGTGCGCCACGCCCGAGAGGTCACAGCTGTCACACTCATCAAATCATCTCCCCGGGGCAGTGTGAGTGAGGCCTGCTCTAATGAGACAGTGAGACCAGTAAGTAAGTCTAAAGGCCTGAATTGACTATTACTATGCATTAGGGTCCTCCGCGCCTCAAGCCCAGGAGAGCTAAGGAGGGTGAACTGAATCACAAGACGATTGTCACATCCCAAGGAGAGGCTCGAGGCTAAAGGCAGGAGGAAAATATTCCCGCGTGTGAGCAATTCCTGAGAACTCCACCTGGGACCACTGAGTCAGTGGGTCACACCCAGACTACGGGTCCTAAACCCAGAAGGGGGAAAACGGTCTTCCGGACAGAAACCAATGGCACGACCGGAGGAAAAATACACCAGAGGCCTGTGGTCTCTGTGTCACAGCTTCACTCACTGCTGTGGCTCTTCATCCCCGACTGGATGGGATACAGGCCCCAATCCTGGCAAAACGGTGCTAAAATATTAATGGGCAAATATAAATGTCATCAACATCTAGTGGGAGCACCTAAGAACCCCCTGATAAATGCAAGAGGCCACGGACACTTCCTGGGTGTTATTCAAAGCCATGCAGGTCAACATGCCAACAGTCTGGCCTTCTGTTCTAGAGGCCTCGGGGCTTTTCCCAAAGCTCCTGTGCACATCCCCCCGGTGGAGGCCGACCTCAAGCCAGGAGAGGAAAACTGCCAGCTCTGAGGGCTCACAGGGACGTCACCCCAAAGTGTCTGGCAACCACACACCAGATTCGGTAACAGGAGAGAAATCAAGAAGTAGAAACCGAGACCAAAAACTATACTTTAACTAAAATTCAAACCTTTCTTGAAGATTTTGTGCGGCAGGAAGGAGACAGGGGAATTAGCTGGCTAATGGAGGGGTTCTGATTATCTGAACAGGCTCTGAATTCTTACCCACCGCTGCCAAAATACATCAATGGGCTGGTATCTCCAAAGCCCCTAAAGTCCATTAAGTTTCTTAAAGACCCATCCGGGCTTTTTTCCACTGAGATACCGCAGACCCTAAGCTCCCTCCGCTTCCCCCCGACCCAACAGGACAGGACCAAGAAACACGCCTCACAAGGCATCCCTGCCATCCGTGGAATCCCCCGAGAGGATCATCAAGGCCCCAGATGAGGAGAGACAGGGAATGGGGAAGGCAAAGGCTCCCAGAACCACCGGCATTCATACCAGAGACTTTCTCCAGACTTGGGTACGTATTGCCTTGCTCCCGGCCCAACCTGACACCACCGTTAACGCGCTAAGGCTCACGGTGATAGGAAAACATTAAGAGGAGCCCACCTCCCGCTGAGCAAAACTGCCCCGGTCCAACGGGTTTACTAATTCCTCGACCTAAACTCTTCATTTCCAACCCCGAAGAGGCCCCATTTGCCCCTGAGTCCAGAAAACTATTCCTTGCAGGACACTCCCCCTAATTACAGGATGGCACTAATACATTTTAACTGGAACTTGTCAAAACCACCCAAAAGGCACTGAACTCCTAGGAGAAAGCTTGTTTTTTCTTTCTCTGTCCCTTGAAGATGTAAATATTACCTTGCCCTTGAAATGTAAATCCCCCAGGAGGTAACTAAAACTGCCCAGAGATCATTTGCAGAAAGAACAGAGAGAGAGAGAGAGAGAGAGAGAGATAGGACACTAATTAGACTTATCGAGTATGTTAAATTATATGGGAAGCACCTTCCAGTCAGTGATGATAAACTTTCTCAGGTCACAAAGTAGGGGTGAATGTTAGTAAAGTAAGTGTTCTAGAGATTACATGAAATTCCTAAAAATCTGCCATGTCCTGGTGTAATGTAATTCTAGTTGTTGAATTACAACTGTAATTTTAGTTAATTACAACTGTAATTCTAGTTATTACCCTGGAATGTTGTGTGCCGCGGAAATAAATGTTCTTGGCAACTGCATTACGATGAACTCTCATCAGATCTTTAACCATGGCCATTTTTAAGTCTTTTGTCACTTACAGACAGACAGTTGTTCTAGTCTGAGGCTTTTGCAGAAGTGTTTCATCCTCAGAGGTTTCATGGAAAGGGCTCTGACAAGCACTCTAGAATACAGGTTTCTGGTAACTTTCAGATCATTGCACTGAACTGGGTAAGAATTTACAGTGCTCTCTAAGGAAAAAACTGGACCCGGAAGTCTACTTACCAAAGATGAAAAGCAAGAATTAATTATGTCAGGCTGAGTGAACTGATAATGATTATAATTTTTATGACCTTTGTTTTAAAATACTGGGATTTTTTTTTAAAGATTTTATTTGTTTATTTGACAGAGAGAGAGAGAGATCCCAAGTAGGCAGAGAGGCAGGCGGAGAGAGAGAGGGGGAAGCAGGCTCCCCGCTGAGCAGAGAGCCCCGATGCGGGGGCTGGATCCCAGGACCCTGAGATCATGATCTGGAAAGCAGAGGCTTTAACCCACTGAGCCACCCAGGCGCCCCTAAAATACTGGGATTTTTTAATCTTTTGTTTTCCCGATATGAGGAAAAGTCACTTCCTGGCAGGTGCAGGAACTTTGGAGTATTTTGAGGACCTCGAGAAGAAAGGAATTAACCCAGTGGCACCTGGATGGCTCAGTGGATTAAAGCCTCTTCCTTCGGCTCAGGTCATGATCTCAGGGTCCTGGGATCGAGCCCTGCATTGGGCTCTCTGCTCAGCAGGGAGCCTGCTTCCCCCTCTCTCTCTGCCTGCCTCGCTGCCTGCTTGTGATCTCTCTCTCTCTGTCAAATAAATAAAATCTTAAAAAAAAAAAAAGAAAGAAAGAAAGGAATTAACCCAAATCAATACGTGTTGCAGGCAAAGTCCAATAGTTAACTCCTAGGCTTGGATTCCTAGCCACAAGAGATTTTTAAAAGTCCAATCTGAGATTCCTTATGAAAAGTTCCAACAATGCAGACTTAAGACATTCTAGGCACCTGGGTGGCTCAGGTCATAATCTTGGGGTCCTGGGTTCGAGCCCTGTGTGGGGCTCCCCTGCTCAGTGGGGATTCTGCTTGTCCCTCTGGCCCTGCTCATATGCTCGCTCCTGCTCTCTCTCTCAAATAAATAAAATCTTTTTAAAAAGACATTCTACATAATCAATCACTATTCTTATTGCACTTATATAAATATCAGACCAAATTTATTAAAACTAGACTTAATTTGCAAACAAATTAGTTTCACTATGGTTATCTTTGATAGCAATGGGAGTGACTGCGCAGAGAAACATTAAGTCATTAATACCCCTTTAAAGATACTATAGATTCTAGTTATGTTGTCTTTGAGGTTTTGTTTTCTACCTATAAACGGAACTGGATGCTAAATTCTTCTTGTTTCCTCCAGTATCTGGCTACAACTCTCCAAATTAATTTTTCCAATTTTTCTCCCATTCTTCTGACTTAGAATCACTGAGAACGAAAACTGTCCTTTTCCCAAATGCACCCAAACTAACGTGGGACAATTTGATATAAACTTGAGGGAAATCACTCCCAACAGCTCATATACATATGGTCAATCTCCGTGCCAGTGCTGTGTGGGCCACTCAGATCACAAACATTCAAACGGCAAAACAGGAAAATCCATCGGACTGCCCCTGCCCGCCCTTACTCCATCTAAAGAAGCTTCAATCCCAACATCTACAAGCATCCTGACTGGCTACCTCCAGAACTCAGAAACTGGGATTATAATCTGCTCCAATCATCAACCAGTTTTTCTTTGGTTTCCACAGAAATACCTCTTAATAAAACCTGTTTCAAATACTTGTACCCACCAGGCCGAACTTTGGGAACCCATCACTGCATCACTGCCTCCTGAAAGGAGACACCGACCACCTTTAACTGAACTTAGATCAACAAGTTAAGTAAGGAGCAATCTACCAACTCAGGATGAGTTCAAACCTACTTACGCCAGATGGCCCATGATGTTAAAATATTCCACAATATTACTCAATGCTTTGAACGGATTTCCAGAGCCCCTGAGAGCACTGACTTAGTCTTACTGTGGGACTCTTCAAGTTTGGGATGATGGTTATGGACTGGACTTCAGACTACTGACTGCTCAATTATTACAGAATTTGCTACTGTAATCCTATGAGAAGCTGTATTTTCTGGGTTTAGACAAAACCCAACCCCTGACTTTTAGCAGATCAACTAACCGGGCAGTTAACATCCTCCCCATTTACTGATGCGTGTGCATCACAGGGCGGATTGTAATGTAAGGCAGGACAGTTTGGAGTTTTTGTCTTTTTTGTAATGCAAGTGCCTGACCTAAGCTTTGATTGCAGAAGCATTCACTTCAAAGAGGCACCCACTTCAAAGACAGTATCTAGAATAAACACATAGCCAGCCACAGGACTAGATAAAAAGCCAAACCACCTCCTTTGTTTTAGAGATCTTGGTTGATTATGATATCTGACCATTCAGGCCACTTGTTTTTTCTCTAGTGATTTAAATTCCTGTTCTAAAGTTTTAAATTCAGTAATAGTGTGGAGCCAGCAAAACCCCCGACCCCACCACCACCATCCCCTACTCCAATAAAATAAGAACACCAGCCTGTGTGCTGTCTCTCTCTACTGGGGACACTGATGTGTAGCCCCGGGTGCCATGCATAATTTCTAGATCCTCTAGGTTATACAAAAATTTTTTTTCAAAGTTTCCTGGTGGTTATTGCTGAAGGGAGTCTTGCAAGCATAAGAGGAACCACAAGGACAATTCCAAACACAACAGGTGGTATACTAGGCTAAGACCAGCACAAGTTATAGGTAAATGGGGAGGCCTGGCTGGCTCGCTCGGTAGAGCGTCTAACTCCTGATCTTGAGGTTGTGAGTTCAAGCCCAATGTTGGTGGTAGAATTTACTTTAAAAATGCAAATGAACAAAACAAACACAGGCAAATGGATAAACAATCACTGGTAAATCCATAGGATGATATATTCTTCAATTATAAAAAGAAATGAGATTACAAAACCAACAACACAGGGAGAAAACTTAAAATCATATTCCTAAGTGAAAGATGCCAATATGCCAAGTACACACTGTAGGATTCCAAGCACATGACCTTCTGGGAAAGATATAAAAGTAAAAGACACGAAAAGATCTTGGTTGCCAGGAAATGAATGGGGAGCCCATGAGATTTTTTAGGACAATGAAAATACTCTATATATAATTACAGAAATGATGAAAATATGTCTTTTCATATTAGCTGAAGACCTGAGATTATATGAGTCAATCCTAACATAAACTACTTACAAGTTGGCGCATCAAATTTAACAAATGCATAAAATAAATGACAGGGGTGCCTGGGGGGCTCAGGTGAAAGAGCATGTGACTCTTGATCCCAGGGTCGTGAGTTCAAGCCCCATGTTGGGTGTAGAGATTACTAAAAAAAAATAATAAACGTTTTTTAAAAATGCTCTTAAGAGGGGCGCCTGGGTGACTCAGTGGGTTAAAGCCTCCGCCTTCGGCTCAGGTCATGATCTCAGGGTCCTGGGATCGAGCCCCACATCAGGCTCTCTGCGCAGCGGGGAGCCTGCTTCCCCCTCTCTCTCTGCCTGCCTCTCTGCCTATTTGTGATCTCTTTTTCTCTGTCAAATAAATAAAATCTTTTTTAAAATAAAAAGTAAATAAATAAAAATGCTCTTAAGAAAAAGAAACGTGGGGGCGCCTGGGTGGCTCAGATGGTTAAGCGTCTGCCTTCGGCTCAGGTCATGATCCCAGGGTCCTGGGATCAAGCCCCACATCGGGCTCCCTGCTCTGCGGGAAGCCTGCTTCTCCTGCTACCATTCCCTCTGCTTGTGTTCCCTCTCTCGCTGTTTCTCGCTGTCAAATAAATAAAATCTTTAAAAAAAAAAAAAATCGGGCGCCTGGGTGGCTCAATGGGTTAAAGCCTCTGCCTTTGGCTCAGGTCTTGATCTCAGGGCCCTTGGATAGAGCCCCGAGTCATTGGGCTCTCTGCTCAGCAGGGAGCCTGCTTCTCCCTCTCTCTGCCTGCCTCTCTGCCTACTTGTGATCTCTCTCTCTCTCTCTCAATCTCTCTGTCAAATGGGGAGATAAATAAATCTTTAAAAGAAATAAAACTCTTTAAAAAAAAGAAAAGAAAGAAAAAAATCAAGTCTACAAGGCAAAAAAAAAAAAAAAAGACAGATGCATTAACATTCATCCCTGATGACAGAAACAGAACATCTTTCATTTAAGTAATCTGAACTCATTTCCATAACCCACTATGATGCTCTTTGAGGCCTGCATCCTGAGACTTGGAAGAGAGGAGAATCTTCCACTCAAAACCTTGTTCTACAGCCCAGCTTTATAAATACTGAGAAGGCATGAAAAGCAACAACTCTGGCTTGCTCCAACATGTACAAGTGGGGAGCTGTGGTCCCTAAATTCGATCAACTCCCACTGAGGGAGCAACCCAGGGAGCCTAAGGGTCCGGGAGAGGGGGGGCCCCCTCCAGCACCATGGCTCCTCATCTTTTCACAATGCAGCCTCAGGACACGCACATACACAAACTAATCTAAAAATGAAAAATGACTTAACACGTTAAGATGAACGTAAACACGCACGTTCATCTCACATCTTGATGCTCGCTTGACTAAACAGATCATAAATTCTACTTGGTTTCCCTAATTTTCTAGCTTTCCTCATACCAAAATGGAGCATGTACCTGAGAACTTAAATACATTCACCTCCCATCTCAAGGTTCACCTGACTAAACAGATCACAAATTCTATTTGGCCGCCCTAATGTTCTAGATTTCCACCCTGTCTCTCAATCAGCTCACCACCGAAGTGCTGAGGAAAACCAGAGCCAAAAGGCTGCACTGTTCCATCAGGAAAGGAATCCAGGAAAAACACATCGGACTCAGCACAGAGGAGTGGCCCACTTCTCCCAGGACAAAAGGAAAACCACGTTTAGAAGGTTCCACATTCGGGGCACCTGGGTGGCTCAGTGGGTTAAAGCCTCTGCCTTCGGCTCAGGTCACGATCTCAGGGTCTTGGGATCAAGCCCCGCATCGGGCTCTCTGCTCAGCGGCAAGCCTGCTTCCCCCTCTCTCTCTGCCTACTTGTGATCTCTCTCTCTCTCTCTGCCAAATAAATAAATAAATGTTTAAAAAAAAAAAGAAGGTTCCACATTCTAGACTCAACCAGTGGAGACAAAGCCCCGGAGATGGTCAGTCCCAGTGAGGGAGGGCAGGGGTACCTGAGCTGCCACAGGCATGAACCCCAGGAAGCCCTGCCTCCCCTCCTCTCCCCAGGGCATAATGGAACCGCACCCTCCCTCTGACTTCCATTCCCCCAGGTGAGGAAACTCTCATCAGGATTCAGTTCAAGGTTCTGAGCCAAACCACCACCCCATTCACTGATCCTAACCCAGAACACAGAACTCCAGGCTCCCAGACTTGCTCAATGCACCTGATTTATACTCCAAGCACCCCTACAGAGCTACAACTTCCGAAGGCATCACAGCCTCGTCATCCCTCCCACCCACCCACTGATCCCAGTGCCATTCCAGATTTCCCCAAGTCTGGGTGGGTGTGAGCAATAGGACACCTGCTGGGAGAAGGACCCAAGAATAGCTGGGCCTTCAAGCACTTGCCTTTGAGGGCTTAAGGGGGTCTTAGTCTGAGGGGCACCTGGCTGGCTCAGTCTGGGAAGCATGTAACCCCTGACCTTGGGGTCCTAAGTTCAATCCCCACGTTGGGTAGAGTTTACCTTAAAAAACAAAACAAAACAAAACAAAACAGGATCTAATAAAGGGGTCTTAGCTTAGAGACACTAACCTCAGCTTCTGCTTCCCCCTCAAAGTGGGTTGGAAACCAATGATATTTTAAATCACATGAACCCACAGTTTGAAGGGTCCAGCAAAATCACTCAAACCCAGTGTGTATGTGGGAAAGAGGGAAGAAAACTGAAAGGCACTCTGCTAGTTCAACAGGAACCCTCACAAGTAATTCTTGCCTTCCTGGGGCAGAGAAAAGGTGTTAATTATTATTTCCATGACAAGTAGCTGTTTTAGGAACTTAACAATACTTGAACACTTCTGGTCTGCAAACC
Source organism: Procyon lotor (assembly GCA_028646535.1). Taxonomy (NCBI): domain Eukaryota; kingdom Metazoa; phylum Chordata; class Mammalia; order Carnivora; family Procyonidae; genus Procyon; species Procyon lotor. The sequence continues at coordinate 6,027,798 of CM053603.1, forward strand.
TAAGCCCTGAAAATCCACTTGAACTCACCTAAAATAAGAGACCTCAGAATATTACTATTCTGGGAGGGGAAAAAAAGGAACAAGAATTTTTAACTCATGCAATGCAGTTCAGGCTTATTTTTCTGAAATTACCTCTTTCTTGCCTCTTTGGAAATACTTCATACTGTGTTTCAAGCTCTACGGAGTACACAAAATTTTATACATTGAAAAACTAAGACTAAAATGAAGTGAATAAATCTTTTAAAAGTGACTTACTCATTGAGGGGCAGCGCTGACCTGGACAGACACCCGGGAAAGTCTGAGAGAGGTACACCGCCACCCAAAGTACTTCCCACAGGATGTCTGTGCCCAGGAAAAGATCCTGGGGGGAGAGGCACGAGGATTTCATACAAAAGCAGTTCCAGGTGATTATTCTCGGCGTTTCTCTCAAGTAAAACATCCACACAGGGGGGAAAAAAAAAAAAAGCTATTCACTGACTGTGGCTAAATAATGAACTAAAATAGTGGGTCCCTGAAATACACCCGTGGGATCGATGGCTGTGAACTAGAAAAGGGAAGCTGGCGTTCGGGAAGGCGGGAAGGAACTGGAAAAGTAGGTATTTATTGCCTGCCCAGGGGAGAGTGGGGCTCGGGGGGCAGGGTCAGAGGTTTCAGACCTTGCTTCCCAAACATATGGAACGCTCAGGAGGAAACGGGCCCCCCGTGGGGGCAGAGAAGGGCCTGGGGACCCCACAGACCACAGCGCCTCCCACGCGCGAACGAGAACGAGTCACGACGGTCCCCTGACGAGTCTCCCCGAGGTCACCGCTCAACTGGAGGAGACGCAGCTGCGGAGCAGAGCTGCCCTGAGGATCCGGGGCCGAAGTCGCCGCGCACGGGACGGGGCAGCCCGGACGCCAGGGTCCCCGCTGCCGGCCCAGCGACCAAGCCGAGCGCCGTCAGGGACCGAGGTCCCAGCGGCGCCACCAACGACTCGGGTCCGCAGACTCCGGAGATGACCGCGGGGGTCCCGCCACAGCCGGTTCCGGCCGGTTCCAACCGGCCCCTCGGCGCCCGTCTCTGCACCCCACGAGGCACGCTCACCATTTCTGGGTTTCCTGGGTCCCCCCGGCGGCCCTCCTTAGGAAACGGCGCACGGTAGAGCTCCCAGCGCGAATGAAACGGCGGCAGAGCAACGTGGCACCTTTAAATACAGGCGACCCGCGATCCCCCCAGGGAGGCTGAAAGGAGCAGCGACGTCCGGGGTGGTTGCGGCGCGTCGCCCCACCCACCGCCTCGCCGCCGCCGCCACTGATTGGACGGTTCGCAAGGCCTCGCCCCCTCACGCCTGAGTGACAGCGGGGCCGGAGGTTAGGTGTCTGAGCCCAACGCCGGCCAGAAGGCGCTCTGTTCCCGGACACGCGCGTGGGAACGCGGCGCTGCCAGTCCGCTCCTGAAACTCTCATCCTTCTTGGCAAACACAGACATTTAAACGGGACTCTCTAGACGCAATACTGAGTCTAGCTCCATTTTGGTCTTTGCATGCTGAACAGCCAGAGTCTGACATGGCACTTACGGCAAAAAGGTGCACGGGCAGATACCCGGGATGGACATCCTTCCAGAACTTCAGTCGGATTCAGAAAAACATCATTGGAACCAAAACCAAAGCATCATTTCAGATGAAAAGTGGCTTCTGGGTTTAGCATGGGTTAATTTTAGAAAATGTTTCTGACATGGAAAATAGAAAGCAGGGACTCTCTCACCGGTGATCCGATCACTCCCCATGGTCAGGATCCATCCCCTTCTTGTGATTACACGAGTTAATCCCATGTATAACGAGACCTACCAGAAAACTGCGTTTCATCAGAAAAACAAACCCGCTGATGGGTCAGTCTAGGATACTAGAGAGTAGCCTTCATTCTGACAAGGATGGAATCATTCTGCGACAGATCACCACTACCTCTCAATTCTCCGAGGACACGGTCACTGTTAAGATCATCTGAGTCAAACCAGGCCACCTACATCCTCCTAGACTCCGGCAATATCCCCACCATGCCCAGGGACTGAGAAGCCTCCCCGGAGCCATCTAGCAGGTGGCAACTGAGGGGCGGAGCTAAAGAACCATAACTGATCTCAGCGACAAGAGAAAAGGGCCAGTTTTCGACCAGTGCTCCTCTCAAAAAGGGGACCCTGTAGGCAGTCGCATCATCGACCTGTCACATATACAACAGAAGAAAAATTCTTATTCAGCTTCAAGAAGTGAGAGGTGGAGGGGCAGCTGGGTGCTCAGTCGGTTAAGCGGCTGCTTTCCACTCAGGTTATGATCCCAGGGTCCTGGGGTAGAGCCCCATGTCCCTCGCCCTGCTCAGAGGGGAGCCTGCTTCTCCCTCTCCCTCTGCCCCTTCCCCCACTCATGTTCTCTCTCTGCCAAATAAATAAATAATTTTTTTTTTAAATTGAGGGATGAAGAAGATACTTCCATTTCTTTTTTTCCCCCCAGTGTAGTTAACATACAGTGTTGTATTAGTTTCAGATGTACAACATAGTTTTCAACAACTCTATACATTACTCTGTGCTCATCAAGTTAAGTGTGCTCCTTTTTAAAAAAGATTTTATTTATTTATTTGGCAGAGAGAGTGAGCACAAGCAGGGGGAGTGGCAAGCAGAGGGAGAGGGAAAAGCAGGCTCCCCACTGAGCAAGGAGCTCCATCCCAGGTCCCTGGGATCACGACCTGAGCAGAAGGCTAAAAGGTTTTATATATTTATTTGATGGAGAGAGAGAGAGAGAGGGAGCTCACATATGCACAAGCTTGGGGAGGGGCAGAGGGAGAGGGACAAGCAGACACCCCACTGAGCAGGGAGCTTCACCCAACCCAGGGCTCATCCCAGGACCCTGAGATTATGACCTGAGCTGAAGTTAGTTGCTTAACCCAACTGAACCACCCAGGCATCCCCCACATCTTTATCCAGTCACTTATCAATGGACACTTGGGCGCCTTCCATAATTCGGCTATCATAGATAATGATGCTATAAACATTAGGGAGCATATATCCTTTCAAATTAGTGTTTTTATACTCTTTGGGTAAATACCCAGTAGTGAGATAACTGGACCACAGGATCTATTTTTAATTTTTCAAGAAGCCTCCATATTGTCTTCCACCACGGCTGCACCAGTTTGCATTCCCACCAACACCGCATGAAGATTCCTTTCCCTCCACATCCTTACCAACATTTGTTTCTTCCTGTGTTTCTGAGTCTCACCATTCTGACAGGTGTGAGGTGACATCGCATTGCAGTTTGATTTGTTTTTTTTTTTAAGATTTTATTTATTTATTTATTTGACACAGAGAGAGAGAGATCACAAGTAGGCATAGAGGCAGGCAGAGAGAGGGGGGGAAGCAGACTCCCCACTGAACAGAGAGCCCGATGGGGGGCTTGGTCCCAGGACCCCAAGATCATGACCCGAGCCGAAGGCGGAGGCTTTAATCCACTGAGCCATCCAGGCACCCCTGCAGTTTTGATTTGTATTTCCCTGATGATAAATAATATTTAGCATCTTTTCATGTATCTGTTGGCCATCTGTGGGTCTTCTTTGGAAAAACGTCTATTCATGTATTCTGTCCATTTTTGACAGGATTATTTGTTTGGTGTTGAGTTCTATAAATTCTTATTTTAAAGAATTTATTGTGGGGGTGCGTGGGTGGCTCAGTCATTGTGCATCTACCTTCGGCTCAGGTCATGGTCCCAGGGTCCTGGGATCGAGTCCTGAATTGGGCTCCCTGCTCAGCAAGGAGTCTGCTGCTCCCTCTGCCCTTCACCCCGCTCCTGCTCTCTCTCAAATAAATAAAATAAAAAGAGCATGAGTGGGGGCGGAGGCAGGGAGACAGAGGGAGAGGGAGAAGCAGACTCTCTGCTGAGCAGGGAGACCAATGTGGGACTTGGATCTCCCAGGATCCTGAGATCATGTCCTGAGCCAAAACCAGGAGTCAGATGCTCAACTGACTGAGCCACTCCGGTGCCCTGAGTTCTATAAATCCTTTATACCTTTTGAATACCAACCATTTACCAGATATAACATTTGCAGGTATCTTCTCCCCTTCAGTGGGTTGTCTTTTGTTGCTGTGCACAAGCTTTTTATTTTTATATAGACCCAGCTGTTTATTTTTGCTTTTATTTCCCTTGCCTCAGGAGACCGATCTAAGAAAATGTTATGGCCAATGTCAGAGAAATTATTGCCTGTGCTTTCTTCTAGGCCTTTTCTGGTTTCAGAAGATGTTTCCATTTCAGGATCTGTTTTTCATCTCCCCTTTCAGAACTATCTGGAAAACAATCGTGTAGGAGCAGGTTTCTTGAAAGTCACAATTTCCTAATGTCAGGAGCACCTCTGGGTTTTTTGGTTTCATCTCCTTACTTCTCATCTCCGCCTCATAAAACGCCCACCATACTAAGAATGTGCGTTCACCAGAAAAGATGCATAAGTCTGGCTCCCCTCTCTCACACGGCTGAGCTTCAGAAGATGGTGCTGAGAAAGCTACATTTCATCTCTGCGCTTCCCTTCCCGACTTTCATTTGCCAGAATCGTACAGTTCCAGGAGTGGCCCCATCTGGACAGAAAGTGCTTCCCGCAAATTGCCATGAATTGTTCTGCTTCTCACAGGCAACAACAGAGACAGTCTAGTCCTGTCCTGAGGTCACATCATGGTGCTTTGAAAAGCCCTTTAATCAGTGTGGTTGGCATACTAGACATGTTATCTTGAGGTTGTGCTTGGTAAGAGCAGGTGATTGTGTTGATCTCTAGTCATGGTAACATGGGGGCCAGAATTTACTAGAGTGTTGTTGCATCTACCTGCACTGAGGAAAGTCCATGAAAACTCAAGACCCATCGACAAGACGATGTCCTAACCCAAAATAAAGAGCTCTCCTATGGAACTCAGGGAGTTCTTTGAACTATGAAGATATTTTCGCTATGACCTTGAATGAGGCCCCTAATGGAATGGGTTACCCAAGGTTCGAAAAGCTGCTCTTGGTTCTGAACAAGAGACGAGGGAGCAGTTAATCCTTCTCGTGGTGGAAAACATGAACTATCTTTAAATGGCAGAATGTACATGTGCATTTTTCAAAAACTGGTTTTTCGTGGGTCTGTTTGAAATATTGACATGGTGTTTGAGGTAGTAGTGGGAGGGAGAAGCAACCCAAAAAAAAATTTTTTTAAGATTTTATTTATTTATTTGAGAGAGAGATTAAGAGAGTGAGTGGGAGAGGAGGGGCAGAGGGAGAAGCAGACTCCCCGTGGAGCGGGGAGCCTTATGTGGGACTTGATCCCAGCCAAAGGCAGATGCCTAACCGACTGAGCCACCCACACACCCCCTCAACCAAATTGTTCTGACGGGGAAGGCACAAATTACCAAAAGCAAGCAATCACCGCAAGTACCTAGGGAAGGTTTCGAAGTATGGGAAAGTACCGCCCAAACAAGAAATCAAAATAGTCATCACAGAATGTCATTAAAGGCATTACCTCCCAGGAGTTTCACAGGCCAGGTGCAGGCTCACCTATCCAGGGACGCTGATTTATCTGCAGTGTAAAATATCGTAGACCCCACTGAGAGAAGCTTTGCTTCCTAATCCTAAGTCTTTACAGAGACAATGAGGACGACGACAATGGAAGTAATAACGGGACCGCTTACACGAATAATAGACACATCAGGGAGGCACTGCACTCATAGGTGGATCGGCTCATTACTCTTCATCTTTGCAGACTTCTTAGCAGGGAAGTACTACTAGGATCCCATTTGATGAGAGAGGAAATGGGGGGACATAGCAGGGAGGAGGGACGGGTCTCCCATTACAAAGGCCCCCAGTAGGAGTGCTCAGATTCAGCACCAGGCTGCCTAACTCAGACCAAGCTTTGCCTCTGAACATACTCCACTCTGATTGGGAAATTGGGACAATTGGGCAGTCATTGCCTAGGGTGGACTCCCTTGTGTGACTCAGAAACATCTTTATTCCTCCCCTCTAACTTTATTGAAAATCGACACTATGGAACTGATTTTGCTTGCCCCTGGCTGAAATCCGAGGATGGTGCCACAGCAGCGTCAGTCACTTTTTGGTGCTCTTGTGGTCACTTGCAGACACACTGCGTGCCAGGCCGGCCTAGGACACATTCAAGGTGTTGGGGAGCACGGCATGATGAAGAACCGGTGTGTGAGCAGCCTCCCGCTGGAAGGAGGAACCAAACCCAAATCCAGAGATGTTTATCCACACTCCGATGACTCAGAGCTTTCATCTCTAACGTTGTTGTCAGGAAACACAATGACCAGTATGAAGAATAGGATGGAGGAAGCCATGGTCATTGGAGGCGACGGTATTTACTTAGGAAACTAAAGATGAAATAACTGGAAAACTACTACTACTGATGAAGGACTTGATTTGCAGAACTTTGTGTAAATACATACCATACACGTAACATAGATTAGTAGACGAAAATCACGTCTCGTGAAATATACATATAAAATTTGGAGGTCACAGTCTACACCATGTGCAGGATCTAGGTGGAGAAAATTCTAGTGGTTCCTGATGAAGCCACAGAAGCATCACCTCCAAGTCGACTTTGGGGCGTGGAGGAGTCCTGAACTCAGGGATGCCCATCTCCCTACTACAACCACAACACTTAAAGAACATATTTCCTATCAAATTTGCCTCGGGATCTTCTTTTCTGCCCCATAAAGAAATAATTCTGGATGGTATGTCTGCAAGTAAGTCCAAAGGGTAGTCGGGAAATTAGTGCAAATAAAGAAGTTCAAGTTAAACCAAATGCGCCAAATACAAAAATAATGAGAAATGATCGTTGGATGGTCTGTTGTCACCACAGGAGTCGAGCAGCTGTCTGTCTGGCACAGGGACGGGATTGTGCCCCTCGGGGACATCTGGCAATACCGGGAGACACCTCTGTTTGTCACGAGTTGGGGAGGCAGTGGTGCTGCTGCAGACATTAGGGACCCTTGAACATGCAACACGTGTTCCCTTTGACAAAGAACATTGTCTTATAAAAAAAATGCCTGTAGTTGGGGCACCTGGGTGGCTCAGTGGGTTAAAGCTTCTGCCTTCAGCTCAGGTCATGATCTCACGGTCCTGGGATGGAGCCCAGATATTTTAAAATCTTTAAAATAAAGGTAAGAAATAACAAGTGTTGGCAAGAGAAAAGTGTTGGTGTAGAGAAAAGGGAACCCTTGTGCATTGTTGATGGGAATGTAAGTCGGTGTAGCCACTGTGGAAAACAGTATGGACATTCCTCAAAAATTAAAAATAGAAATACCGGGGCGCCTGGGTGGCTCAGTCGTTAAGCGTCTGCCTTCAGCTTGGGTCATGATCCCAGAGTCCTGGGATCGAGCCCCACATCAGGCTCCTTGCTCGGCAGGAAGCTTGCTTCTCCCGCTACCATTCCCTCTGCTTGTGTTCCCTCTCTCACTGTGTTTCTCGCTGTGAAATAAATAAAATCTTTAAAAAAAAAATAGAAATAGCATACAATGGCAGCACCTGGGTGGCTCAGTGGGTTAAAGCCTCTGCCTTCGGCTCAGGTCCTGATCTCAGGGTCCTGGGATCCAGCTCTGCATCGGGCTCTCTGCTCAGCGGGGAGCCTGCTTCCCCCTCTCTCTGCCTACCTCTCTGCTTACTTGTGATCTCTCTCTGTCAAATAAATAAATAAAATCTTAAAAAAAATAAAAAGGTCCATAGTGTCAATGTTGAGAAATTGGACTAGCCCGATGAACTCTTGAAGGTCATAGAAGGATGTAGCAGGATATATGATAAATTGTGCCAGTCTATAACTCTCCTATCTGCTATATCCAAATAAATGCCATGTGGATTAAAGAGTCGAGTGTTCAAAAAGATAAAACAAAACAAAACAAAAACTTAAAAAAAAAATCAGAAAGTAATTTTGGGGCACCTGGGTGGCTCAGTCGTGAAGCATCTACCTTTGGCCCAGGTCATGATCCTGGAGTCCCAGGATTGAGGGATTGAGCCTGTGTTGGGCTCCCTGCTCAGTGGGGAGTCTGCTTCTTCTTCTGCCCCTCTCCCGGCTCCTGTGATCTCTCTCTTTTTCTCTCTCTCAAATAAATAAAGAAAATCTTCAAAATAATTTTAAAAAGCATTTTTGTATGGTTTGGCAGTGAAAGTCATGGCATACAAAGGGAAAAAAGTAGATAAAAGACAAATACGTTTGAAAAACTGAAAAATGTAACTCTATCATTGATAATAGTAAAAGATATAGAAATACCACCTAGGAAAATGTTTTCAATAATATAGGGGGAAAGGTAATATTATTAAGCATTTGAATTGTTTTTATAAATAAAAATATATAAATTTTTCAATTAAAGACATTCAAAGGTCATTTGCAAATCTTACAAAATTATAAACTATAAATGCCTAATAAAGTTATGAAAATAGATTAGTTCATTAGGCCCAAGATATATAGTGGAAATTGATGTACTTATTGAGCAAAATATCTATGTTGGTTTCCTAGTACCTTACTGAGGCATATTCTGGTGGGAAAAGCAAGTGGGTGTTTCTTGATCTGTTCCCCAACAAAGATATAACCCAGAAGTAACACTTCATCCATGGAGGAGTTTCAGAGATAAGGTTTTTTGGGTTTTGTGGGTCTTTTTAGATTTTATTCACTTCTTTGTCAGAGAGAGAGAGAGAACAAGAGTACAAGCAGGGGGAGTGACAAGCAGACAGAGAAGCAGGCTCTCTGCTGAGCAGAGATTCCCGATGTGAGACTGATCCCATGATCCTGGGATCCTGACCTGAGCTGAAGGCAGCAGCTTAACCCACTGAGCCACCCAGGCGCCGGAGATAAAGACCTGAGAGATTCTGGGGCTTTTTTTTTTCCCCCAACTACCTTCCTCTTTAATTTGCATGTCTGTTTGTTACAAAACTATGGAGAGTGAGTTTAGAATATCACAAATTTAAATAGGTGGGGATGTTGGGGCGCCTGTACTTTGAAGATTTACCTCTAGCAACTTGAAAATATGCAGTACAGGGGAACCTGCCTGGCTTAATTTGGTAGAGCACGAAACTCTTGATTCTGGGGTTGTGAGTTCGAGCCCCATGTTGAGTGTAGAGACTACTTGTAAATAAAATCTTAAAATACATGAATAAAACATGCAGTACTACAGTATTATTTACTATAGTCACGATGTTGTACATTATATCCTCATAACTTATTTGTTTTTTAAATTTTATTTGTTTGAGAGAGCCGGAATGAGAAAGAAAGCATGAGCTTGGAGAGGAAGAGGGAGAAGCAGACTCCTCGCCTAGCTGGGAGCCCGATCTGGGGCTCAATGTGGGGCTGGATCCCAGGACTCTGGGATCATGACCTGAGCTGAAGGTAGAATCTTAACCGACTGAGCTACCCAGGCGCCCCACTTAATTTATAACTAGAAGTTTGTAACTTTTCACCCCCTTTACCCAACTCCCCTCCCCCAAATCTCCCTGGCCACCACAAGTGTTTCTTCTGTGGCTATAAACTCAATTTAAAAAAAAAAAAATTTATTTACTTGGGAGAGAGAGAGGCACACAAGGAGGGAGGGGTAGGGGCAGAGGGAGAAGCAGACTCCCCATTGATCAGGGGGCGGGACTCATCCCAGGACTCTGAGATCAGGACTTGAGCAGAAGACAGATGCTTAACTGACTGAGCCACCCAGGTACCCTTATGAGCTCAATTTTTGTTGCACTGGCTTATTTTCAGTTTTTTTTTGGGGGGGGTTCCATATATAAGTGAAATCATATGGTATTTGACTTCCTCTGTCTTCTTTCACTAATATTTGTGCCAGTGTCAGCTTCTTGATAGTAATGCTATTGGTTATAAATGCCTGGGCCTCTCACCTGGGCCCAGGTGAGCTTCCCATAGACTTTCCTCTTTCCAAACCCAGGTTACAACTGAACGAGATTTTGTGGTTCTTACTATAATTGCAAGATACCCTTCATCAAAAAAAAAAAAAAAAGACGCCCTTCATCAACACTGATTTGGAAACTTGGAAAAAATAAAGGTTTTTTACTTACCTGAAAATCACACAGCACACTTGGGGCCACACAGCAAGGTCACCAGGAGAAAGAGAGAACGCAAACCAGGGAGTCTGCCTTTATTGAGTGAGGCTAAGGGCCTAGGGTTTCTCTGGCTCACTCGTTATTAACCAATTGAAAATAAAAGAGGAGGAATTTAAAGCTCAGGACGACAAAAGGCCAGTGTTCCAAATAGTTGGTTACTGAAATCAACCAAGATCTCTAAAACAAAGGAGTCACGGAGTGGGGGAGACATCCTGGTTCTTTACTTGGCCAAGGGGTCGGCAATGCGTTTTCTTCAATATTCTATTCATCTGCGAAGTGAATGCCTTGGCAATCAGAACCTAAATCAGGCCCCTGCATTACAAAAAAGAAAACCAAAAACCAAAAACCTGTCCTTGCTTACACTACAACCCACTCTGTGACCCACGGGTGTCACAGAGATGAGGATGTTATGGGCTGGTGGACCCAACAGGCTAAGAATCAGGGTTGGGACATGTTGTAACCCAGGAAGCACACATGGCAATAGGATATGGGGCCACCTAGCTGGCTCAGCTGGGTGAGAAGATCAAGATCTTCTCTTGATCTCGGAGTTGTGAGTTCGAGTAGAGATTACTTAATAAATAAATAAACAAACAAACAAACAAACAAATAAATAAATAAATAAAATCCAAAAAGAAAAAGGATTAAAGTAGCAAATCCTATGATATTGATATAGACAATAGTCTGAAGTCTGGTCCCTAGTCCTTGTCCCCCAAACTTGAAAGGTCTCACAACAAAACCAAGTCAGAGAACTTGGGAGCCCCAGGAATCTGTTCAAAGATGTTCAGTAATATTGTGGACCGTTTTAACATCTTGGGCCACCTGGAGAATATAGGTTTGAAACTGTCCAGAGTTGGTGGATTTCTCCGGAACCCACTGTTCCAGTCTCTTGGTCCTGAGAATGAATCAGATTGGTTCATAGTTGTGTCTCATTTCCGGAGGCAGTGATGCAGGGGGTCCCCAAGGTTAGGCTTATATGGTGCGAGTAGTTGCGTCAAAACTACTGATGGTAAAAAAGATTTCGTAAAAATATATGTATTTTTTTAAAAAGATTCCATCCATTTATTTGACACAGAGAGAGAGATCACAAGTAGGCAGAGACAGGCGGGTGGGGGCCGAGCAGAAAGCCTGATGGGGGGTTCGATCCCAGGACCCCGAGATCATGACCCGAGCCGAAAGCAGAGGCTTTAACCCACTGAGCCACCCAGGCGCCTCTCGTAAAAATATTTTAAAAATAAATATGATAAAATATTTTATTTTGGTAAAAAATATTTCTGTGGAAACAAAAGAAAAAAAATGGTTAATGATTAATTTGCTAATGTGGCTCACAGGACTCAGAGAAACATTGCCCTAAAGTTTACTGTAAGAAGCTATAACTTAGAAATAGCCAGATGGGGGGCGCCTGGGTGGCTCAGTGGGTTAAAGCCTCTCCCTTTGGCTCAGGTCGTGACCTCAGGATCCTGGGATCGAGCCCCTCATCTGGCTCTCTGCTCAGTGGGAGCCTGCTTCCCCCCCCCCCCCCCCGCCTGCCTCTCTGCCTACTTGTGTGATCTCTCTGTCAAATAAATAAAATCTTTGAAAAAAAAAAAAGAAAAGAAAAAGAAATAGCCAGATGGAAGAGATGCAAAGGGCAAGGTGTGGGGAAAGTGACAGGAAGCTTACAGGCCCTACACTCTCCCCAAATCTCCACGCGTTCACCAGCCCGGAAGCTCGCCAAGCCCTGTTCTTTTGAGTTTTGCTGAAGTCTTCATGACTGAGGCGTAATTGATTAAATCATTGGCCTTTGGCTACCGATTCAACCCCCCCAGGTCAGGGGCTGGGACAGAAAATTACAGCCCTCTACTCACAGAGTTTTCCCTGGCAACCAGCCCCCAGGCTTAGGTAACCTAAGGGCTTTTCAAAAGTCACCTCATTAACATAACAAGAGACACCTTTATTGCCTTTAGCACAGGAAATTCCAAGGGATTTTAGGAGCCCTGAGCGGGGGAACCAAAGACCAAATATGTATTTCTTTTTATAAATCACAATATCCCAGCTGTGAATTCTCAACATGACTCATCGGGGCTTATGTTGACCTTTAACAGGGGGCCGAGGTCATGTTTCTCGAATTTTGCCATTAGAAGGTTCACTCTTGTTCCCGTGCCATGCTGTGTTCTTTGCAAGGTATCCAATACGCAGAGACCACACACTTCAGGAGTAGGAGTTACGCCTCATCTCCTTCAGGAGGAAGAGCGCCCTACGATATTTGGAATTTTCTGTATGATTTATTCACCCTTCTCCTACACTTCTTTTTCTAGCCACTCATTCAATAAACTGGATGGATCAAGGATATTTGTTTTATACTATGGATTAGAACCCAATATGACGGGACGCCTGGGTGGCTCAGTGGGTTAAGCCTCTGCCTTCTGCTCGGGTCATGATCCCAGGGTCCTGGGATCCAGCCCCGCATCGAGCTCCCCGCTGGGCCAGGAGCCCGCTTCTCCCTCCGCCTGCCGCGCCCCCTGCTTGTGCCCCGCCCCCGATAAATAAATAAAATTTATAAATTTATAAATTTATAAATAAATAAATAAATAAATAAATAAATAAAATTTTTAAAAAGAACCCAATATGACATTCTTTTCTTGCTCAAATTATTCCAGCTCTGGCCTTTGGGAGCTCTCTCGGTTGGCTTCCAATTTTATAAGCTGCTCCAGACTCATCTGCTATATTTCCTTCCCAGTCCTACAATCACCAATTTCTCTAAAAAGCCATGGTTCTGACGTAGAGAAAGACGTTAGGATTCGAAACCAACAGCCAAGAAAGAATTCTTAAGATGTCTTTGGTGCAAAAACGTGGTTTTATTTATTTATTTATTTATTTTTAAAGATTTTATTTATTTATTTGACAGAGACAGACACAGAGAGAAAGAGAGAGAACCCAAGCAAGGGGAGTGGCAGAGGGAGAAGCAGACTCCCCGTTGAGCTGGGAGCCCGATGATGCGGGGCTCGATCCCAAGACCCCGGGATCGTGACCTGAGTTGAAGGCAGACGCTTAATGACTGAGCCACCCAGGCGCCCCAAAAGGTGGTTTGGACCCTTGGGCAGAAAGAGCTACACTGGGTCATGAGGAGGGGCCCATTACATACTTTCAAGTTGGGAGGGGGCCAGGGATAGTGCGTAGGTCTCTAAGGCATTTTGGGAGCAAGGTTTCCAAGACCTTGAGGGGGTTAGCTGTTGTTGGGAAAAAGGTCACTTATTACCGTCTTATAAAACCTTAGTCATGAGACCCTTCAGATGTATATCAGTGGGTCATATGCTCCGGGGATGATCTCCAACACATATCTTGGGGGGTTTAGAGATAAAGGAAATTTCTAAAGGAATTTTTATATGTTAAAGTAGACTTACAGGATCCTGGGGGTTGGGCTAGGATTCCCTTTTGCCCTTAGCGAAGTATTAACATTGAGGCAGTTGAGTCCCTAGAGGGAAGTCATTCTGCCTGTTTCGAGGACTTGTCAGTGGGCTCAGTAAGGAGATTTAATAATTTCTCTTCTGCCTTTGTTTCCCACCTCAGGTCCTTTTCTATTGTGTTCAAATACACATAACATTTACCATCTTAGCCATTCATGGGATCAGGGTCAGTGGTACCAGACCCATCCCCATTGCTGTGCGGCCACCAACGCCATCTGTCCCCATAATGATTATCATCCTGTAACTCTGAAACTCCATACTTACTACTAAACTCTAGCTCCCCTTTCTTCCCCAACCCCCAGCCCTGGCACCCACTATCTTACTTTTTGTTTCTGTGATTTTGACTAATATAAGTACCTCATATTAGTAGAATTAGACAGGGACGCCTGGGTGGCTCAGTCAGTTAAGCATCTGCCTTCGGCTCAGGTCATGATCTTGAGGTCCTGGGATTGAACCCAGAATGGGGCTCCCTGCTCAGCGGGGAGCCTGCTACTCTCTCTGCCTGCTGCTCCCCCTGCTTGTGCTCTCTCTCACAAATAAATAAATAAAATCTTAAGTAAAAAACAAAGAAAGAAACATAAAAGCCTTAAAAAATAAGTAGAATTATATGATATCTATCTTTTTTTCATGACCGGCATATTTCACAGCGCATGATGTCCTCGATCTTCTTCCACATTGTAGCACACTGCAGATTTTCCTTCCTTGTTTAGGCCGAATAGTACTCATTGTATGAATACACCACATTTTGTTTATCCTTGCGCTGCTCTCTTTCAGCTATTGTGAATAAAGGCCGCTAAGAACGCGGATGTACACACGCTATGGTTATTTTTTTTTTTTTTTTAAATAGTAGTAGTAAGGGGGCACCTGGCTGGCTCTGTTGGTAGAGCATATGGCTCTTGATCTTGGGGTTGTGAGTCTGAGCCCCACGTTTGGTGTAGGGATTTACTTAAAAATAAGATTCTATTTTTTAAAAGATTTTATTCATTCATTCATTCATTCATTGAGGGCTCACGCAAGCAGGGGGAGAGGCAGGCGGAGAGGGAGAGAGAGAATGTCAAGGGGACGGTGCCCTGAGCGCCAAGCCTGACTCCGGGCTCAATGTCATTACCCGGAGATCATTACCTGAGCAGAAATCAAGAGCGAGGAGCTTAACCGACTGAGTTACCTAGGCATCCCGTCGAATAAGATCTTTTTTTTTTTTCTTTTTTAAGATTTTATTTATTTATTTGACAAAGATCACAAGCAGGCAGAGAGACAGGTAGAGAGAGCGGGGGAAGCAGGCTTCCTGCTGAGCAGAGAGCCTGATGCAGGGGCTCTATCCCAGGACCCTGAGATCATGACCTGAGCCGAAGGCAGAGGCTTCAACCCACTGAGCCACCCAGGCGCCCCTAATAAGATCTTTTTAAAAAATAATTTAAAAATACAGTAATAGTAGTGGGTACCGAAGTGTGGGTACTGCGTGTGTTTTTGTGACTTTGGTGTCGTTTTCTCCAGCTGTCATAAGGCTTATAATTACCTAAATTTTGTTTTTCTCTCTATGAGGTATTTTCTGTGCTATTTTTGCAATTTGAGGATGTAGAGGCCACTTTTATTTATTTCTTTTCTTAAAAGATTTTATTTATTAGACAGAGAGAGAGAGAGAGAGAGAGAGAGAGCACAAGCAGGGGGAGGGGCAGGCAGAGTCGGAGAAGCGGCGGGGCTCGATTCCAGCACCCTGGGATCTTGCCCAGAGCGGAAGTCAGATGGAGAAGGAGAGAGAGAATGTCAAGGGGCCTCTGCACTGAGCCTGGAGCCTGACTTCAGGCTCAATCCCACCACCCGGAGATCATGACCTGAGCTGAAGTCAAGCATCAGGGGCTTTAAAAGACTGAGCCACCCAGGTGCCCTAGAGGCAGCTTTTCGAAAACAGGCTTGGTCAATGGAAACTAGATCCGGGCACAAGAGCCCACAGTGACCCCCTGGGTGGAGACAGACACGCCCATCAGTGGGCTCACCTCAAAATACCCATAGGCCCTAACTCACCAATGGGCTACTTAAACCAGGCACAGTTCCCAAAAGAGGGAGAATTCCACTTGTCTCCTTATCGCCTCCCCTTCCCCCTTTAAAAACGACCCCCACCCACAGCCTCTCCTCTGCTGTCCCGCCCACTGCTCCCTCCTTGTGTATTCCATAAGCTGCTATCTCCTTTTGTTCTGCCTCAGGTGAATTCTTGTCACCACCCAGGCCACCGGCTTCCACCAACTGTCACCCCACATTTGGGGGTCCCCATCCCGTCAAGAGAGACACCACAAAGCAAGTTTCCATTTTTGTTCTAGTGGCTTTCTTTGTATTTATCCCTTTCTAATCCCCTTTTTTTCTGTTTCCTTATTTAACTCGTCGCCATCTGGTTATCAGGTTTGGTTTTAGGTCTTTTAAATTCCCTCGGATTAGCCCCACAGCAATACCCCGTTCCCCTAAGTCCCTTCTCCTCTCACAGTTACATTATTTCTCCCTTGTCAGAAGGTGTAATGTTCATGCTTCTGTCCCCACACTGCTAGGGGCCCAGGGCAGGCTGCCCCCAAATGTACCACGATGGCATATTGATTATTTTGAATTGGAACTACTTGGGAAACAGCACAAGGTCCCTCAGCCCCTCCTTTGTCCCCCCTAGACAGGAAATAAGTCCTCCACAGGAAAGTTACCCTCCCTGTACTCGTAAGCTATCCTTATCACCAGATAGGGGGACTTTGAGGTTAAGAAAGCCATAGAAACAAACCTTGTTACTTTTTTCCTAATCTACCACCTCAGCCCAAATTCCACTTAGAATTCCTTGTTTTTAAAAAATTTTACTTATTTATTTACTTTAAGATTTTATTTATTTATTTGACAGAGAGAGAGAGAGAGAGAGAGAGAGAGATCACAAGTAGGCAGAGACGCAGGCAGAGGGAGGGGGGAAGCAGGCTCCCCGCTGAGCAGAGAGCCCGATGTGGGGCTCGATCCCAGGACCCTGAGATCATGACCTGAGCCGAAGGCAGACACTTAACCCACTGAGCCACCCAGGCGCCCCTTACTTATTTATTTTTAAGTAATCTCTACACCCAACATGGGACTCAAACTCACAACCTGGAAATCAAGAGTCACATGTTCTACTGACCCAGCCAGCCAGGCCTCCCTGCAATTCCTTACTAATTAACACTTCCAAATATCTGTTTTCTTATCCTGTCCATTCCTTACAAATGTATTGTGTCTTTGTCTAAAATGTATAAAAACTGCGTTTTCTTTGGGTCTCAATCTGATACGGGAATGCACACACAATAAAACTTTTTTTTTCTCCTGTCAATCTGTTCGTGGCAATTTAATTCCTAAACCAGTTGGAAGAAGCTTGGAGGAAAGGACATTTCTTCTCCCCCTACACACCCATGTTTGTTTTCATCTTAAACGTTTATTTATGTATTTTCAGGGCCCACCATTCCTCCTTTTCTGTGGCTTCTGTGATGTCACTTGTTAGAGGAGGAAAGAGGCCTGATGGACCCTGAATCTTCTACATTGTGTGTTGAAAGTCATTTTCCAGGGGCGCCCGGGTGGCTCCGTGGGTTAAAGCCTCTGCCTTCCGCTCAGGTCATGGTCTCAGGGTCCTGGGATCGAGCCCCGCATCCCGCTCTCTGCTCAGCAGGGAGCCTGCTTCCCCCTACTTCCCCCTGCTTCCCCTTGCTTCCCCCTGCTTCCCCCTGCCTCTCCTCCTACTTGTGATGGCTCTCTCTTTGCCAAAAAAGTAAGTAAATAAATCTTAAAAAAAAAAAAAAAAGAAAGAAAGAAAGTCATTTTCCAACAAGCTTGGTAGCTGAAGGAAGGCTTGGCTAGAGACAGAACCCTTTCTTCACAGAAGTGGATCAGTGTTTTCAGAGTTTTGTGATGCTAAAGAGTCTTGCAACCCAATCTTTCGAGCATATTAATATTTCCCAGGGACATCTCACATTTACATGACCTTTTCTTGTTGTTGTTGTTGTTGTTGTTGTTGTTGTTGTTGTTGTTGTTGTTGTTGTTTTCTTCTATCAGTCCAAAAGAACCCATTAGAAATGATCTAAAATTAAGTTCCTTCCAATGGAAAACATCCACCTAAGAATGTCAGGAGCGCATCTGCTACTTTGCGGTTAGCCGGTGA
>CM053603.1:6045965-6066284 GCA_028646535.1 Procyon lotor
CGCAGACTCTGGGGCTCCCGCGGGAGGTCGGGTCCCCGCCACCGCCCGCCCCTCCGCCCCGTCCCCGCACACCCGGCCCCGCACACTCACCATTTCCCGGCTTCTCGGTCCGCCGGCGTCGTGCCTCCGGCTCCCGCAGCCGGTGCAGGTCACCGCGCCATTGACGCGGCAGCAGAGCCACCTGGACCGTTAAGCGCCCGTGAGACTTGACCGCCAGCAAGATCACCGGCGTCCTCGCGGCTGCAGAGCGTCGCCACACCCACCTGCCCCTGCTGCGGCTCTGATTGGACAGCTCGCAAGGACCCGCCCCTCCGCTCCTGAGTGACAACGGGGCGGGAGGTCCGATTGCTCAGGCCCAGGAGTCTCTGCGGGGAGTGGGGAATCCGTCCCCTCCCTGGACGTTCACTTTTAGACAACACTTGGTCCAGGCCCCGGAGGGACAGTGGCGTCTTCCTGCAGCTACTTCTAAACGTGGGGACGCAGGTGTGCGAAGAGAGTTCCAGAGACCGTTCCAGGGGAGCGATGCCCTTGTTCAGAGCAAGAGGAGACCCTGACCTGGCGACCGGAACTAGAGGGTCTGAGGTCCTTCCTGGGTATGGGGGTGGGAGTGAGACTGAGAAATCACACTTGGGCCTGTGTGACCCTTGCTTACTAACGCACTTAAAAAGACCCATGGGGCGCCTGATTGGCTCAGTGGGTTAAAGCCTCTGCCTTCGGCTCAGGTCATGATCCCAGCGTCCTGGGATTGAGCCCCGCATCAGGCTCTCTGCTCACAGGGGAGCCTGCTTCCCCCTCTCTCTGCCTGCCTCTCTGCCTACTTGTGATCTCTCTATCAAATAAATAAATAAATAAATAAATCTTAAAAAAAAAACCTCACTTTGGGGCGCCTGCGGGGCTCAGTCAGTTGAGTGGTGGGATTCTTGGCTTTGGCCGTGTTTCTGAGATCCAGCAGGGAGGCGCTCCGGTCAAGTCTGCTTGAGATTCTCTCTCTACCTCCCCCACCCTGCCCCTCTCACTTTCTCTAAAATAAATAAAAATCTTAAAAACAAAAAACAAACAAACAAAAAAACCCCTCACCATATGCAATAGTTTTCTTCCATTTTTTTCTTTGATGACAGCTTTGAGTCTCCCCCTCCCTCTTCCACTCCCTCACCTGTGGGACTGTTAACCTAACTCATTGAGGCCATTCCGAGAGTGTGAGACAGTCACATTTCTCTGACGTACAGTCTGGTGTAGAAGACTTTTATTTACTTGCAGCAAATAAAGAGAACACTGGGACTATTTCCCAAAGCAGTGTTTCCCCTTGGGGTTAATGAAATTAGCTTTCCTTTAGTGTGGGGAGGCAAGGGCAGAAAGTTTGCATATGCATTAGGGAATTTAAACATATTCTATTACTTAGGCATTTTAGGTTTATCATGCATTCTTAGGGGGTTCACATGCTAGGACATAGGTCGCAGTTCAAAAAATGGTGTAACACCCCTCCCCTGGAAGATTTCAGTATTACAAAGCACTAAAGGTGACAGGCAGTCACTGGGGACTTCTGGGCATGCTTCAGTTCTGGTCCAGCTCAAACTGAACATTGTGCCTTGGCTTTCGCCCAGGACGGGTGACATTATTTCCTCTTCTAGTGGTTTCAGTGAGTTTTTTAACTTTTCATGTGTTTTTTTTTTTCCCCAAATTGGGATCTTGCAAAACATCTTATGAAAACAGTTTTATAGACCTAATAGAGTGACGGTCTATACGGTACATCAGCTAAAGAATTCCATGGGCTCCCATGCACTTGGCTCTGATAGCAAGTTTGAACCCCACACCCTGATCCTTGGCACAGGGACTCTTCAATGACCAGTCATAAGCTACTCTTCCCTGACCAAACAGCTGTTGCAAGTTGGGTTCAATTGAACTGACTGGGGTACATTTCACATTAGAGGAAGTTTATTTGAGGTAGTTGTTGAATGTGTTCCTAGAGGTTTTGAGATGTAAATGGCTGTGATATCACTAAGACAACTGAATTCCTATTTTCACCAGTATTAGTAAAAAGAATAAAAAAATAAACAAATAAATAAATAGTTATGGAAATGTTAGATGTACCCAAGATCTCTTTTTTAATTATTTAATTATTTATTTATTTATTAAGATTTTATTTATTTATTCGACAGAGAGGAGAGAGATCACAAGCAGGCAGAGAGGCAGGCAGAGAGAGAGAGGGAAGCAGGCTCCCTGCTGAGCAGAGAGCCCCATGCAGAGCTCAATCCCATGACCTTGAGATCATGACCTGAGCCGAAGGCAAAGGCTTTAACTCACTGAGCCACCCAGGAGCCCCTCTCTCTTTTTTTAAAGTCAGTTCTATGCCCAAGATGGGACTCCAACTCATTACCAGGAAATCAAGAGTTGCATGTTGTACCTGCATGCTCTATGGACTGAGCCAGTGAGGTGCCCCCGAAATCTTGTTTTATTTTAGAGAGGACAGAACATGGGGGGGCAGAGAGAAGCAGACTCCTCACTGAGCGGGGAGCCCAATGCCAGGTGATCCTAGGACTCTGGGACTTGGATCGCAGCCCGAGGCAGACCCTTAACCAACTGAGCCACCCAGGCGTCCCTTTTTAAAATCTTTTAATGTACTTAACACTGGTTCAAAACTCCTAATGCATTTATTTACTTGAATAGCTTTACCGAGATAGAATACACATACCATAAAATGCAACCCATTAGTATGTACAGGTTGGAGGTTTTCAGTAAATTCACAGATGTGCACAATCAGCACCACAATTTTTCAACATTTTTGTCCCCTCAAAAAGAAAGTCCTGTAGCCTTTAGCTTTCACTTTCTTATTTTCCATCTTCCTCGTCCAAGCCTTAGGCTCAGGCCACCTCTAATCTACTTTCTGTCAATATAGACTTCCCTATTCTGGAATTATGTATGAATGGAATTATACAATATGCTGTCTTTGTAATTAACTTCAGTCACTTAGCATACTTTTTCCAAGGAACATCCTGGTATGGATAATTAATTCATATCTATAGCCAAATAATATTCCATTATATGGATTAAACACATTTAGTTTACCTATTCATGCCTTAATGGACATTTGGTTCATTTCCAACCTTTTGACTATTATGAAGGACGTTGCAATAAAGTTTCATGTACAAATTTTTGTTGAGATATATATTTTCTTTTCTTCTGGATATGTACCTAGAATGAATTGATGGGTCCTATGGCAATTCTAGGTTTAATTTTTATTTTATTTTATTTATTTATTTGACACAGAGAGAGAGGGAGAGCACAAACAGGGGAAGCAGCAGGCAGAAGGAGAGGGAGAAGCGGGCTCCCCACTGAGCAGGGAGCCCGATGAGGGGCTCGATCTCAGCACCCTGGGATCATGACCTGAGCCCAAGGCAGACACTTAACCAACTGAGCCACCCAGGTGCCCCTCTAGGTTTAATTTTTGAGGAATTGTCAGACTTTTTTCCAAAGCCGCCACACCATTTTATATTTGCACCACCAATGCATGGGCTTCAAATTTCTCCATAGCCCAGACAAAACTTATCCCACTTTTTGATTTACTCATCTTAGTGATTGGAGAGTGGTAGCTCATTGGGATTTTATTGAATTTCCTTGATGACTAAGAGATGTCCAGCATCTCTTCGTGTGTCCTTGCCTATTTGTACATCTTCTTTGGCAAAAACATCTATTGACATCTTTCGACATTTTAAAATTTGGTGGTTTGGGGCGCCTGGGTGGCTCAGTGGGTTAAAGCCTCTGCCTTTAGCTCAGGTCATGATCTCGGGGTCCCGGGATCGAGCCCTGCGGCAGGCTCTCTGCTCAGCAGGGGGCCTGCTTCCTCCTCTCCCTCTCTGCCTACTTGTGATCTCTCTCTCTCTGTCAAATAGATAAATAAAACTTAAAATAAAATTGGGTGGTTTGACCTTTTATTATTGAGTTGTAAGAGTTATTTATATGTATTTTTGATACAAATTCCTTATCAGATATATGCTTTACAAAATCTTCTTCCATTCTGCAGGTGTTTTCACTCTCTTGCTTTAAAATTTTTACTTTTAGATTTTATTTATTTATTTAAGAAAGAGAGAGAGCAAGTGGGGGGAGGGGAAGAGGGAGAGGAAGAGGAATCTCAAAAAGACTCTGTGCTGAGCATGGAGTCCGACCCCGGGGCTCGATCCCATGACCGTGAATGAGATCATGAGCTGAGCCAAAACCAAGAGCCAGATCCCCAAATGACTGAGCCACCCAGGCGCCCCTTAAGATTTGTACTTTGAATAGCGGTAATATATATAAGCATGCCATAAAATTTACATTTCAGTGTGCAGTTCAGTAGTAAGAAGTATGTTGACATCGGAAAGCCAATCTCTGTACATTTTCATTTTTCCAAACTGAAAATCTGTACATATTATACGGCATCTCTCTATGAGCTCTTCCCTCAGGCCCTGGCAGCCACCATTCAACTTTTTGTCCCTATGAATTTCACATTCTAGGTGCTACACACAAGTAGATCCATACAGTAGCTGTCCTGTGGTGACCGGCTTATTTCACTTAACATAATGTCCTCAAACAAAACAACACAAAATAAAACAAACCCAGTGCACCTGGGTGACTCAGTCAGTTTAGCCTCTGACTCTTGATTTTGGTTCAGGTCAGGATCTCGGGGTCATGAGATCTAGCCTTGCATTGGCCTCTGTGCTCAGTGCAGAGATTGCTTAAGATTGTCTCCCTCTCCCTCTACCCCTCCTGTTCCCTCCCCCTCTCTTTTTCCTGTCTCTCTTAAAAAAGAAAACTGAAAAACCAAAACATCAGAATGTCCTTAAGTTTCACCCATATCGCAGTATATATATATATATATATATATCAAAATGTCCTTTCTTTCTAAATCTGAATAATATTCCATTATATGTATATACTTAATTTTGCTATTCGTTCATTGATCCACACAGGTTACTAACACCTTTTGGCTGTCATGTGTAATGCTGCTATGAACATTGGTGTCGAAATATCTGTTTGAGTACCTGCGTCCAATTCTTTTGAGTATATACTACCCGGAATTATATCCAGTAGTATTGCTGGATAATATGGTACCTGTGTATTTTGTCAAATGCTTTTTCTGCATATATTGAGAGGATCATATGGTTCTTAACCTTTTTTTTTTTTTTTATCAGTGTGGTGTATCACACTGACTGATATGTGAATATTGAACCAACCTTGCAGCACAGGAATAAATCCCACTTGATCATGATGAATGATTCTTTTAAGGTACTGTTGGATTCAATTTGCTGGTATTTTGTTGAGAATTTTTGCATCCTAGTTCATCAGGAATATTGGCCTCATCTTTAGTGGAGTCTTTGGTTTTAGAATTAGGGTAATGCTGGCCTCATAAAATGAGTTTGGAAGTTTTCCTTCTATTTCTAATTTTTTTTAAAGTTTGAGAAAAATAGGTATTAACTGTTGTCTAAATGTTTGGTAGAAAACCCCTGTGAAGCCATCTGGTCCTAGATTTTGTTTGTTGGGAGATTTTTTAGTACTGTTTCCATTTCTTCTCTTTCTTTCTTTCTTTTCTTTCTTTTTCTTTTTTAGATTTTATTTATTTGAGAGAGCGTGCATGCATGCACACATGAGTGGAGAGGGGCAGAGGGAGAAACAGGCTCCCCATGGAGCAGGGAGCCTGACGTGGGGCTTGATCTCAGGACCCCTGGAATCATGACCTGAGCCAAAGGCAGAAGGTTTAACTGACTGAGCCACTCAGGTACCCCAGTAGGGATTCCATTTTTTTTGCTGGTTATCAGTCTGTTCAAGTTTTCTATTTCTACCTATTTCAGTTTCAGTAGTTTATATGTTTCTAGGAATTTATCGATTTCTTCCAGATTGTCCAGTTTTTGACATTAATTTTCATAATATTGTCTCACAATAGTTTGTATTTCTGTGGTATTGGTTGTTATTTCTCTTTCATTTGTGGCTTTATTTATTTCTCTTTTCTTTTTGATAAGTCTGGGTACAAGTTTATCAATTTTAGGGGCGCCTGGGTGGCTTAGTGGGTTAAAGCCTCTGCCTTCGGCTCAGGTCATGATCTCCAGGTCCTGGGATTGAGCCCCGCCCACATCGGGGTTTCTGCTTGGCAGGAAGCCTGCTTCCCCCCTCTCTCTCTGCCTGCCTCTCTGCCTACTCATGATCTCTCTCTGTCAAATAGATAAATAAATAATAAAATCTTTAATTAAAAAAAGTTTATCAATTTTATTACTTCTTTCAAAGATCCAGCTCCTGATATCATTTGTCTATTCTGTGTTTTTTCAGGTTCTGTATAATGTATTTCTGCTCTAATCTTTATATAATTTCCTTTCTTCTGAAGCTTTAGATTTCGTTTGTTGTTCTTTTTCTAGCTCCTTTAGGTGTAAAGTTAGGTTGTTTATTTGAGATTTTTCTTGCATCTTGAGGTAAGCCCATATTGCTACATACTTCACTCTTAGGACTGCTTTTGCTGCAACCCAAAGGTTTGGGGCCATGGTGTTTTCATGTTCATTTGTTTACATGTATTTTTATTTTTGTAAATATTTAAAGTATGACCTGTCCATTGGTGTAAGTGGGGTATTAAAGTCCCCTACTATTATTGTATTATTATCAATTAGTTCCTTTATGTTTGTTATTAACTATTTTATATATTTGGGTGCTCCCAAGTTGGGGGCATATTTACAATTGTCAGATCTCATAAGGTAGTCCCCATTATTATGATATAGTGCTTTTCTTCATCTCTTGTTACAGTCTTTGGATTAAAATCTAGTTTGTCTGATATAAGCATTGCTTCTCTGGCTTTCTTTTGATGTCTATTTGCATGATAACTATTTCTCCATCCCCTCACTTTCAATATGTAGGTGTCTTTAGGTCTAAAAATAGTCTCTTGTAGGCACCACATAGATGGGTCTTGTGTTTTTACCCATTCTGACACCCTATGTCTTTTGACTGGAGCGTTTAGTCCATTTATATTCAGAGTAATTATTCATAGATATGTATTTAGTGCCATTTTAGTACTTGTTCTGTCATTGTTTCAGGAGACTTTCTCTGTTCCTTCCTAGTCTTTGTCACTTTTGGTTTCCTTTCAGAGGACTCCTTTCAGAGTCCCCTTTACTATTTCTTGCCAGGCTGGTTTAGTGGTCGCAAACTCTAGTTTTTGTTTGTCTAGGAAACTCTTCATCTCTCCTTCTATTCTGAATGATAGCTTTCCTGAATAGAGTATTCTTGGCTGCAGACTTTTCCCTTTCAGCACATTGAATGTATCATGCCACTCACTTCTGATTTGCCAAATTTCTATTGAGAGATCAGCAGCTAGCCTTATGGGTCTTCCCTTGTAATTTAAGGACTTCTTTTATCTTATTGCTTTTAGGATTTTTTTCTTTATCACTATATTTTGCAAATTTAACTACAATATGTCTTGATATTGGCTTGCTTTTGTTGATTTTGATGGGAGTTCTCTGTGCCTCCTAGATTCAGATGTCTTTTTCCTTGCCCGATTAGGGAAGTTTTCAGCTATTATTTCCTCAAATAAACCTCTGTCTTCTTTTCTCTCTTTTCTTATCTTATTCTTATCATATCTATGATATGTATGTTATTACATTTGATGGAGTCACAAGTTCCCTAAGTCTACTCTCATGATCCATAATTCTTCTTTCTCTCTTTTGTTCAGCTTCATTATTTTCCATTATTCTATCTTCTATAGAAGAAGATAGAATATTCTATCTTATAGATAGATAGAATAAGATAGCACTTACTCATTCCTATGCTTCTTATATCCTTGTGGTCACTACATCCACTCAGTTTTGAATCTCTGCCTGAGATTTTTCTTTTTTCTTTTTTTCATTTCTGCCTGATTGTCTTTTAACTCTTTTATCTCTGAGGTTAGAGTCTCCCTGATGTCTTCCAGGCAGTTCTCAAGCCCAGTAAGTATCCTTATGATATCGCTTTAAATTCTCCATCAGGGTTGCCTGGGTGGCTTAATGGGTTAAAGCCTCTGCCTTCAGCTCAGGTCATGATCTCAGGGTCCTGGGATTGAGCCCTGCATCAGGCTCTCTCCTCAGTGGGGAGCCCGGGTCTTCCTATCCCTTTGCTTGCTTCTCTGCCTACTTGTGATCTCTTTCTGTCAAATAAATAAATAAATAAAATCTTTTAAAAGAAAAAAATAAATAAATTCTCCATCAGGCATATTACTTATATCTGTTTTTTTTTTTAAAGATTTTATTTATTTATTTGACAGAGAGAGCGAGAGATCACAAGTAGGCAGAGAGGCAGACAGAGAGAGAGGAGGAAGTAGGCTCCCTGCTGAGCAGAGAGCCCGATGAGGGGTTCGATCCTAGGACCCTGAGATCATGACCTGAGCCAAAGGCAGAGGCTTAACCCACTGAGCCACCCAGGTGCCCCATATCTGGTTTGTTTTTTTTTTTAATTTTAAAAAATTTATTTGAGAGAGAGAGAGGACAAGTGAGGGGGAGGGACAGACGGAGAGGGGGAGGCAGACTCCCTGCTGAGCAGGGAGCCCAACTCAGGGCTGGATCCCAGGACCCCGGGATCATGACCTGAACGAAAGGCAGATGCGTAACTGACTGAGCCACCCAGGTGCCCCTACTTATATCTGTTTTGACTAGATCTCTGGCCATGATCTTTTCTTGTTCTTTCTTTTGGGATGAATTCCTCCATCTTGGCATTTTTATCTAGGTTTCTGTCTTCTTCTGTATTAAAAAATCATGTTATGCTTCCCACTCCTGAGAGTAGTGGCTTTATGAAGAAGAGGTCATATGGTGTCTAAGGTCAGGCACTTCAGGGATTGTCTCTGTTGTTTGCTGCGTGCACTCTGCAGCTGTGTTTTGGCTGCTCTGTCCCTCAGGTCAGTCCTCTACGGAGGTTCTCCTTGCCTGCAGTGGGCAGTGTTTGGACCTTGGGCAGTGTGTTGAGTTTTAACTAGGTGAGCTCTAGTCTGCTTGTTAAATGAGACCTGGTGATACCTCTACTAGAACTGAACCCTTGCAGAACTCTATGGTCAGTAGATGTGGTGCAAGGGGGGATTTCTGCTGGTCTTCTGGGGAAAGGGCCCACTGTGCTGGTCCTTAGGCACACTTGCCTGAGAAAAGCAGTACCAGCAGAGCGCAGAGGGCAGGACTTGGTGTAATGAGGTTAGGTAGCCAATGTTGGTGCTGAGCTCTTTACTGAAGCTGGTTTATGCTGAGGGGCAGGGGAGCAAAATGGCACCAGCCAGTTCCTTTGTCCCTGGAGAGGGGACTCCATGCTTGCTGCTTCACAGGAAGCACTCCTAGAAGAGTGAATAATTTCCTTTTGTGCATCCCAGGCATATTTCAGATCACTGTTTTCCTGCGGTCTCTCTCTGGATTGTTTGCCTGTCTAGAACCGTGCAGTGCACTTGGGCTCTATCCCAGCAAAGCCTGCTGAGTTTTAAAAACCCCAAACATGGGGCACCTGGGTGACTCAGTGGGTTAAAGCCTCTGCCTTTGGCTCAGGTCGTGATCTCAGATTCCTGGGATCGAGCCCCTCGTCAGGCTCTCTGCTCAGTGGGGAGCCTGCTTCCCCCCTTCTCTCTCTGCCTGCCTCTCTGCCTCTCTCTCTTTCTCTAATAAATAAATAAATAATCTTTTTTAAATAAATAAATAAAACCCCCAACTATAGGGGCTTGGTGTGGTGGGGACCTATACTAGTCTTCGGGGGAGGGTCTTGCTATGCCGGGAGGGACACAGATTTGTCCCAGAAGGGCAGTCACACCAGAGCACAGGGGCATGGGATTTGGAGCAAGCTGGCTAAATGGCCAGTGTCCAGGTTAACCACCCTCAGTGTCTCTGCACCTGTGCTGAGGGGCAGAGAGGGAAATGGTGCCCTCCTGCTCTTTTGTTCCCAAGGAGGCGACTCTGCAAACACCACCTCTCACAGATGCACTCCAAAAAGAGTTAACAGTTTCTCCCCAGGCACCTTACGTGATCCTCAGATCAGGCTGTCTGTCCTCCGGTTGCTTGTGCTTTCTCTCATGGAGTAGGGCGGCGCCCTCAGGGTTCCATCCCTGCCAAGCCTCCTGACCTCTAAAACTCCAGTCTTTGAGTCCCACTAGTTGCAAAGACTCACAAAAATCAGCCCCTCTCATTTTCCCAGCCAACAGCTATGGGGAAGTGTTCTCCTTGTGCATATCCCTGTGTGCTCCACTTTCTCTCCCTTCTCTGCAACCAGGGCTCCCTCCCCTCTGAAACACCAACAATCTGTTTCTCCCCCAAACCATGTCTCCACAATTCTTAACTTCCTCGACGTGGCCCCTCCTTGCTCTCTAGTTGTACAGTTTGTTCAGTCACTCCTCAGGTCAATTTCCTGGGCATTCAGAATGATTTGATAGGTATCTAGCTGGGCTTAAGGGACGAGGCAAGCCTAGGGTCCTCCTACCATACCGCCATCTTAGCTCCCCCTCCCCTGCACCAATTTTTGAAAAGAATATTCTTCCCTCATTTTTGATATTTTTGAAAATCAGTTGACCATAGGTGTATGGGTTTATTTATGAAATCTCAATTTTTTAAAAAGATTATTTATTTATTTGACAGAGAGAGAGAGAGAGATCTCAAGTAGGAAGAGAGGCAGGCAAAGAGGGGGAAGCAGGCTCCCTGCTGAGCAGAGAGCCCGATGCGGGGCTCGATCCCAGGAGACTGAGATCATGACCTGAGCCGAAGGCAGAGTCTTTAACCCACTGAGCCACTCAGGTGCCCAAGCATCTGACTCTTGATTTTGGCTCAGGTCATAAACTGAGGGTTGTGGGATCGAGCCCTACTCAGCCCTGGGCATGGAGCCTGCTTAAGAGTCTCTCTCTAGGGGTGCCTGGGTAGCTTAGTGGGTTAAAGCCTCTGCCTTCGGTTCAGGTCATGATCCCAGGGTCCTGAGATTGAGCCCCACATCGGGCGCTCTGCTCAGCAGGGAGCCTGCTTCCCCTTCTCTCTCTGCCTGCCTCTCTGCCTACTTGTGATCTCAATCTCTCTCTCTCTGTCAAATAAATAAAATTTAAGGGGCGCCTGAGTGGCTCAGTGGGTTAAGGCCTCTGCCTTCAGCTCAGGTCATGATCCCAGGGTCCTGGGATCGAGCCCCACATTGGGCTCTCTGCTCAGCAGGGAGCCTGCTTCCCCCCTCTCTCTCTGTCTGCCTCTCTGCCTACTTGTGATCTCTCTCCTCTCTGTCAAATAAATAAATAAAATCTTAAAAATAAAATAAAATTAAATTAAATTTAAAAAAAGAGTCTCTCCCTATCCCAGCCCCTCCCATCCACCCTTAAATAAATAAATATATATATTTAAAAATTTAAATCCATGCCGGATCTTTGATGTAGAACTCTGGAGACAAGTATAGAAGCCAGCTGCTCAGATCAGATGGAAGTCAAGAAGTTGGTGGTGGTTTGAGATTATTCTTGATTGCCAGGGAAAAAAAAGAATGAGGAAAATAGGCGGGAAGCACATGTCTGTGAAGACGTATGCTTCTACCCACTGCTACACAGGTGGCTGAAAAATGTGCCTCATGCAATTTCACTTCTGTATTCCAAGTTTCATGTAAATTAGGCTTTGGTAAATTGTAACATGAAACCACAAATGCAACAGATTCTAGGAATAGTAGTTCACATTACTGACTCTGACATTAACACCATCAAGGAGGGTCATCTCCAACTCTAGATTTACTGTTCTATCTCACACAGGCCTCTATTCTTAATGTAACTCTATACTCCAACTCCCAGCTCTAACCAATGACAAAGAGCAAAGGACAAAAGAAGAAAATAATAATTCACATGAGAATATGCTGTATGATGAACTTTGCATATTCACAACTATATGGCAACTATTTAGGAAAACCGAGTAAGGCTCTTCAGGCCAATGAGAAGGGAACTTTCTGTTAATAAAGAAATGCAGAGTATAGAAATAATGACTAAAGCATATTGAGTACCTGCCCCACAGGAGGACATTAGGGAAAGGAAAATATGAAAGTGTTATTTTTCAACATTTCTTTCCTTACAGAATTTTAAATATAAAAATTAAACCTACTTGCATATTAGAAATACACTCCAATCACCCATGGATCCAACAGACTTCAAAATAAGAATATAAAAATATTACTGAGGAAAAATTTAGTTATTAAACTTAGGAACTCTTGCTTAAAAAGTACCTACATAATTATCTCACTTCAATATCTGCTTGCAAGAGTAGAAGTCCATAATACAGAGAATTACTTTAAGAATTAATACCTGATAAAGACCATGTATGCGTAACATTTATAACATTCCTTTAATGTTGTCAATTTTCAGAAGTATTCTCCATGAACTCATGTTCACAAAGCTTACCCATATTACTTCTTTCTTTCCCATATAACTTTTACACTATCTTGAAAATATCTGTAAAAATTATAAGGTATTTCTTTTTTAGTCTATAGTATGAATCCAGTGAATAATCTAACATGGTTTTTCAGTGATGTGGGACAAGTGAAGATTTACTACATTATTTCAATGGAATTCTCTCTATTGACTTTTCTGGTAAGTTCTGAAGGAAACAGGACAACTGAAGGCTTTCCTACATTCCTTACATTTCTACAATTTCTCTCCAGCGTGCATGAAAGACTATGCAACAAATGAAAGCTTTCTTACATTTCTTATTTTCATGGACTTTCTCTCACATATGGATTCTTTCATGATTTTGTAAAGAATAAATAAGACTGAAGGCTTTACAACAAGTTTTACATTGATAAGGTTTCTCTCCACTGTGAGTTCTTTCATGTGTTTGTAATGAACTGGGAGAAATAAATGCTTTCTTACATTTCTTACATTTATAAGGTCCATCTCCAGTGTGGATTACCATGTGTGATCGAACACCTGAGCGAAAAATGAAGCCTTTCCCACATTCCTTACATTCATAAGGCTTTTCTCCAGTGTGAGTTCTTTCATGTTTTTGAACATAATAGTGACTGCTGAAGGCCTTACCACATACTTTACATTCATAGCGTTTACCATCAGTATGCGATCTCTCATGTTTGTGTAAGTTACTTGAATATCTGAAGACTTTACCGCACTTTGTACATTCGTAGGGTTTTTCTGCACTATGTGTCTTTTCGTGTATTCGAAAGGACTGGGGACAACTGAAAGCTTTTCCGCACTGCTTACATTCATATGGTTTGACTCCATTGTGAGCTCTTTCATGAATTCGAAAGTAATTGGGACAACTGAAAGCTTTCCCACATTCCTTACATTTATAAGGTTTCTCCCCAGTATGAGTTCTTTCATGATTTCGAAGGGAACTGGGATAATGGAAAGTTTTACCACATTCCTTACATGCATGAGGCTTCCTTGCAGTATGAATTCTTCTATGTTTTCCAAGAGACCTAGGAGAACTGAAAGCTTTACCACAATCCTTACACTCATAGGGCTTTACTCCACTGTGTGTCATTTCATGACTACGACAGTTTTTGGGACACCTGAAGGCTTTCCCACACTCTTTACATTTATAAAGTCCACCTCTGCTTTGCTTGATCATGTATCTTCGAAATTTAGTAAGAGAATGAAAGGCTTTCCCACGTTCCTTACATTCATAGGGTTTCTCTCCATTATGACTCCTCTCATGTTTACGTAAATTACTTGAATAACTGAAGGTTTTACCACATTTTGTACACTCCTTGGGCTTTTTTGCACTGTGTATCCTTTCATGTATTCGAAAGGACCTGAGACAACTGAAAGTTTTACCACATTGCTTACATTCACTAGGTTTCTCTCCAATATGACTCCTTTCATGTTTCCGTAAGTTACTTGAGTAACTGAAGGTTTTACCACATTTTGTACACTTGTAGGGCTTTTCCCCACTGTGCGCCCTTTCATGAATTTGAAAGTAATTGCGACTAATGAAAGCTTTCCCACAGTGTTTGCATTCATAGGGCCTCTGTCCCGTGTGTGTCCTTTCATGCCCTCGGATGGATTGACGATGCTTGAAGGATTTCCCACATTCCTTACATTTATAAGGCTTCTCTTCACATTCTTGATACTCATATGGTTTGTGTCCAGTGTGAGATCTCATGTGCTTGTTAAAGGATGAATGATACATGAACACTTGTCCACACAAAGTGCATTTATGTAGTTTTAGTCCAGTAGGACTTTTCTTCTTCCGATTATGATATGGAATCTGGCTGAAAATTTCTTCATATTGACTGCATTCTTTACTTTTACAGAGCCTTTCTACCATCTGACTGCTGTAAAAAATGAGAAGCATATTAATAGCTTTGTTATTAATGATCTTATATTTATTAATGATGACGATGACCTTTTATCATCTTCAAGGAAAATGTTGGTTTTCTGCATATTTTGATTGCTTGAGAATGAACATAGAGCTTTGCAACAGGGCTCCATCTTAGCTATTATCAAAACAGTAATATTCACAAATGGTATTTCTACATGCAGTTTCCAAATATACTGTTTTTCAGAAACTACATCTCAGTCACATGTGAGAAAAAAAACTTTTGCTAAAAATATCTTAGGGATCAATGAATTTAAAGCTGGGCTGACTTTTTTGTTTTTAAAATTTCGTTACATCTCTAGATTCTCTAATGAAACTCTGTTTGTTCATGTGAATGCTACTCACCTTAGATCTGTCCCATGATTTTCATTCTGATCTTCACTGTCATGGGTTTCCCATATTTCTTCTGAACTATGCACTAGGAAAAAGCAGTATAAATTATAAAAATTTATAGAAAAATTCTTAGGATTCTAGGTTCATGATGAGTTGTGACCATGGCAGGTTTATTAATGAAAATATTCCCTTTCCATTTTCTTCCCCTGAAATAGCACTGATGGGCAAGTTACACTGGATCTCTAATTGATTTAGCAAGTAAGAATGTCATCATTCCTACCTATTGAGGCCAGGTTCCTGAAGGTTTCCTGCATCACATCTCTGTAGAGTTTCTTCTGGGAGGGATCCAGGAGTGCCCACTCCTCCATGGTGAACTTCACAGTCACATCCTCAAAGGCCACTGAGTCCTAAATAATCCCATACATGTATATAGGATGGGTGAGACAGACCACTGAAGAACTAGACTCAATTTATAAGTAGCTCACATATGACTTTCAGAGCCTAAGTGACCTGGGGGGATAAAGGTATTTCTTTCCTTCCTGTTCTGAAGGTGGGGCATTATAAGGATGATAGAGTTTTCTCACTCTTGAAACCAATATGTGGTATTTGTTCCAAAGCCACTTCTCCAATTCTATGTCACCAAACAGGTGTCCAACAATATAATTCTAACCTAAAGTACCCAGAATTGAAGTCAGAGGCATAGTTTAAGAAGTCAGTCCCACACACTGCCCCTATTTGTGATACCAGCTACAAATGGAGAGCCAAGTTTACTATTTTGATAGCCAACTATAAATTCATATTCCCTCCACACTCTGTCTTGTTTGTTAATTTCCTGAAATGATTTTGAGAATCTTATTAAAATGCTTTATTTACCCTTACCAGTTTACTGTAAAGCATACAACCCAGAGACAGAGAAAAGCTGCAATATATAGGACAAGTTAAGGCAGTGCCGTGGGTAAGGGGAATGGAGAAAGGGATGTGCAGAGCTCCTCCCTCGCTACGGACACACCAACCTCCCAGCACCTGGATGGACTCACCAATACACAAACTGTCAGAATCCTGCCTTTAAGAATTTTGATGGAGTTTTCATTACATGGACACCATTTATTAAATCATTGGCCTGGTGATTAACTCAATCTCCAGCCCCTGTCCTATTCCCAGAACCTGGGAGTTGCAGCTCAACATTCTAAACGTTTAATCAAAGCTTGATACTTCAGGAGGCACCTGGGTGGCTCAGTTGGTTGGGTGTCTGCCTTCAGCTCTGGTCATGATCCCAGGGTCCCAGGATCAAGCTCCAATCGGGCTCCCTGCTCAGCATGGAGTCTGCTTCTCCCTCTCCATCTGTTCTTCCCCTGCTCTTTCTCTCTCTCTCTCAAATAAGTAAATAAATCTTTAAAAAAAAAAAAGCTTGCTATTTCAGATGTCCAAAACCCCATCATAAAAGCTACCTGGCAAGTGGCCAAGAGTTGTCTCGTTAAACAAAATATACTCTTTCACCATTAACACTCAAGTAATCTCAAGGGATTCAAAAGGATTTTGTAGGAACTGAGGACACTCACCATACTTCTTTCTCATTATATCACAGTAGGTCAACCCCAGGGACAAAGGCCCACTAAAAGACAGACAGCAAATCATCAAGGTAAGAGAATACCCCCCACTGACCCCATGTACCTCTACATCAACTGGGATCTTATTTAATGTAAGTGCACTGTTCTGAAGAAACTACTTGCTTTCTGGTAACCTCAAGACAAAGGCAAGAATGTCCCCTCTCACTACCCTTGGATGACATCATACTGGAATTCTTGGCTAATACATTCAGACAAGTGGAATAAAAGGTAAATAACAAAAAATGAAAGATATACATTTGGGGAAGCAAGAAATAAAACTGTTTTTGTATCGTGACAAGACTGTCAATTGATAAAATGAAAAAACCCCAAATAACAAAGAAAGCCCCATGAACCAAGAGGAAAAATAAAAGATAAAAAGCTAGGGAAGGGGCGCCTGGGTGGCTCAGTCGTTGGGCGTCTGCCTTCGGCCCAGGTCATGATCCCAGGGTCCTGGGATCAAGCTCCGCATCGGGCTCCCTGCTCAACAGGAAGCCTGCTTCTCCCGCTACCATTCCCTCTGCTTGTGTTCCCTCTCTCGCTGTGTTTCTCTCTGTCAAATAAATAAAATCTTAAAAAAAAAAAAAAAAAAAGCTAGGGGAGCCTGGGTGGCTCAGTTAGTAAAGTGTGCAACTCCTGAGGCTCACTCAGGAGCCTGAGCAACTGTCCAATTTTTGGTTTTGGCTCAGGTTGTGACCCCAGGGTCATGGGATCAGGCCCGTGGGGCTCCACTCCCAGCAGGGAGCCTGCTTTTCTCCCTCTGCCCTTCCCCTCCCCTTGCTTGCACTTTCTCTCTCTCTCTAAAATAAACAAATCTTTTTTGAAAAATAAATTTAAAAAGTAAAGGGGCATCTGAGTGGCTCAATCTGTTGGGTGTCTACCTTCAGCTTGGGTCGTGATCCCAGTGTCCTAGGATCAAGCCCCGCATCAGGTCCCCTGCTCAGCAGGAAGTCTGCTTCTCCCTTTCCCTCTGCCTCTCCCCTCACTTGTGCTCTCTCATGTGTCCATCCTCTCTCAAATAAATAAAATCTTTTTTAAAAAAAGTTAATATTGGGGTGGCTGGCTGGCTCAGTTAGTAGAGTGTGCAACACTTGGTCTTAGGTCATGAGTTCAACCCCCACGTTAGCATGGGCCTACTTCAAAAAATTAAAAATAAATATGTAAAAAGTTGGGGGTGCCTGGGTGGCTCAGTTGGTTAAATGTCTGCCTTTGGCTCAGGTCATGATCTGTGGGTCCTGGGTTCAAGCCCCTCATCAGGCTCCTTGCTCAGTAGAGGGCCTACTTCTCCCTCCCCCTCGGCCTGCCATTCCCCTGGCTTGTGCATGCTCTCTCTCTGTGTCAAATGGATGAATGAAATCTTTAAAATATATATACATATATAAAGTTAATATAGAAAGGCAATTGCTTTCCTACAGATCTACACAAATATAGTGAACTCATCTTTGACAAAGAACCAAAGGTAACTCAATGGAAACAGTCTTTTCAACAAATAATGTCAAAAAAACTGGACAACCACTGCAAAAAAAAAATTTTTTTTTAATCTATAGACTTTATACCTTTTACAAAAATTAACTCAAATTTGATCAAAGATCTTAGAGGAAAGCCTGATGATGTGGTGTTTGGTGACTAATTTTTTTAAAAAAACAACATCAAAAGTTTTCATTACAATGAAAACTACTCAGTGAAACGGAAGTTAACAGAATGAAAACACAAGCCATAGTCTGGCAGAAAATCTTTCTAAATCACTTATCTGATAAAGGACTGGTATTGAACATAAGCAAAATATTCTTAAAATGCAACAAAAAGAAACAATCCAAATAAAGGGAAAATATCCGAACACATACCTCACCGATGAAACATAGACAGTAAATAAGCACATGAAAACAATTTCAAAATCAAATCTCATTAGGAAATTGCACATAAAAGGAAACTGCACGTAAAAAGAACAATGAGATATCACCAATTGCTTATTACAATGGCTAAATATGAGAACATCAAAACTCTGTTGCTGGTGGAAACGGAAAATGGTATACCTACTTTGGAAGAAAGGCTTCTTCCAAAGAATGTTTCTTAACATTAAGTATGGCTTAATATTAAGCCTACACTTACCATACTATGCAGCAATTATGTGTTTCAAAGGTACACAAATGAATTTAAAACTTACGTTCATAAAAATCCTACGTGCGAATGTTTATAGGAGCTTTAGGCACACTTGTCATGACTTATATAGAACCAAGATAATTTCAACAGGCAAATTGATAAAAAAAAAATATCACTGGTATATCTACTAGATGAAATATTCTACAGTGTTGAAAGAAATTAGGTTAGGTTATCAAGCAAAAAGACATGAGGACATTTAAAAATCATATTCTAAGCGAAAGAAGACAATACAACAAGGCTACACACTATGATTCCAAGCATAGGGCATTTCCCAGAAAAGAGAAAATTAAAAGGCATCAAAAGATCTTTGGTTACCTGGGCTTTGGGGTGGGAGGGAGAGGTGAATGACTAGGTAGAGGACAGGAAATTTTCAGGAGAGCAAAACTATTCTATAGGATACAAAAATGACTGAGACACATCATTTCACATTAGCTGGGGACCTGAGATTACATAACACAGAGTCAACCTTAATGCGTGGACTTTCATGCATCAAAGTTGATTCAACATTTGTAACAAATGTATTACAACAATCCAAGATATAAAATATAGCACAAACCATATCCAGGCAGAGGGGTCCTGCGGGAAGTCTCTGTACTTTCTGATTAAATTTTCTGTAAACCTAACTTGTCTTAAAAAAAAAAAAAGTCCACTAGGAAAAGAAAAAGACATATTAATATTCCCACCTGATAACTGACCCATGATAGGCATAGACCATCTTTTTCATTCAATGTATTTCAAGCTATTTCAGTAAGCCATCATGGTGCTTTATGAAGTCTGCACCCTGAGACTTGGAAGAGAAGAGAAACTTCCACTGAATGCCTCGTTAGAGTGCCCAGCACAGTATATTTTGAGAAGTGAAAGGAGTGCCTTTGTTACTATCAGTAACATCTGGACTCAGACATCGATTATATGTGTCCGGGCAAGGCCCTGTATTCTGGCCTTAATATATGTACAGACAAGTGTTATTTTGATTTATCTTGGGGGTAACAGAGACATAAGATTCCTAGAGTTCTTTCACGCCAGTGGGGCAACTCAGAAAATCACTCAAGACTAGTAAACAGGTGGGGTGCATGGGTGGCTCAGTGGGTTAAGGCCTCTGCCTTTGGCTCAGCTCGTGATCTCAGGGTCCTGGGATCAAGCCCTGCATCGGGCTCTCTGCTCAGCAGGGAGCCTGCTTCCCCCTCTCTCTGCCTGCCTCTCTGCCTACTTGTGATCTCTCTCTCTGTGTCAAATAAATAAATAAAATATTTTTTAAAAAAAGACTAGTAAATAGGTGAAGATGGTGTCAACTGTCAGCTGGTGCTAAGGTGACTGACTGATGTATGCTAAGTTGTGCTGCCCCTCTGATCTGATCCAATTCAGACATAAGAAGCAGTACTTCTGCCTAAACTCCATCATGTACAAATGTGGTGATGTCATACCTAAAGTCTATGAACTTCCATTGCTTTCCACTCAGGTACTCCTATGGAGCTCCCCACAGAGCCCAGGGGTCTGGGAAACGGGGTACTTCCTCCAACACCATGGCATCCTGCAAGAGACTGAGGAGAGGGTGGGCCATGCCCTCCCGTACCTGGCTATCCCAAAGGTCCAAGGTTTGCCCCATGTCTCAAGCTGGTCAAAGAAGAGCCTTTTTCAAGGCCATCATGGGTAACCCCAGGAGGCATGAAAGGAGGTCAATGAAGCACCCAAGTGAAGAAGTCTGTGGGCACTACCAGTGCCAGCTCAGTGGCAGTTTCAAGAATCTCCAGCCTTGGGCACCTGGGTGGCTCAGTTGGTTAAGCAACTGCCTTGGGCTCAGGTCATGATCCCGGAGACCTGGGATCAAGTCCTGAATCAGGCTCCCAGCTCCGTGGGGAGTCTGCTTCTCCCTCTGACCTTCTCCTCTCTCATGCTTTCTCTCTCAAATAAATAAATAAAATCTTAAAAAAAAAAAAAAAAAA
>CM053603.1:6066784-6114622 GCA_028646535.1 Procyon lotor
CCCCGCCAGTCTCCATGGTTAATTTGGTAAGGGTCTCTTTTAGGGTTCTATTCATTCTTCCTATTTGCCCTGAGCTCTGGGGTCTATAAGCACAATGTAATTTCCAATTTGCCCCAATTACCTTGGCTACTGCCTGCGTTACCTGCGAGATAAAAGCTGGCCCGCTGTCTGATCCTATCATGGCAGGAAAACCATACCTGGGTAGGATGACTTCCAGCAGCTTCTTGGCCACCATCTGAGCCGTTTCATGCTTGGTTGGGTATGCCTCTACCCAGCCAGAGAAGGTGTCTATAAACACTAAAAGATATTTATAACCATACTTCCCTGGTTTAACTTCAGTGAAGTCTGTCTCCCATTGTACTCCTGGTTTGGTTCCTCTGAGCCTGGTCCCATGTTCATTTGAGCCGGCTCTCGCATTTGTGAGTTGGCAGGTCTTGCGGGCAGATACAACCTGATTTATTCTGGTGTCCTGTTGATGAATCTTGATTCCAGAATGTTGGATTAAGTCCTTCAATTTCCGGGCTCCCAAGTGGGTGGATCGGTGCATGTGTTCCAACACTGGGACCCCGAGCTGGTCTGGCGGTATGAGCTTCTTATCTGGGGTATACCACCATCCCTTTATTTCTTGGGCCATGGGGAGTTTTCTAATCCGCTGCAGCTCTTCCTGGGAGTACCCTGGCTGGTCTGGCAAGACTGGGTCCCCCGGGTCCGGTAGCTGTAGGGTCATGGTGGGGACCGAAGAGCCACCACTTTGGCTGCCTGGTCAGCCTTCCGGTTACCCCTTGCCATGGGGTCATCAGCTTTCTGATGTCCTTGTCAGTGGATAATGGGTAACTTGGTAGGGAGCCATAAGGCCACCAGTAAGTCGAGTATTTCCTGTTTATTTTTTACAGTCCATCCTTCTGCCGTCAGGAGCCCCCTCTCCTGATAGATTGCCTCATGGACATGTGCGGTTGCAAACGCGTAGCAGCTATCGGTGTAGACGTTGAGTCGTTTCCCGGCTCCCAGTGTTAGCGCCTTGGGGAGGGCAACGAGCTCTGCTCACTGGGCTGACGTCCTGGATGGAAGAGCCTCTGCCCATACAGTGTCCATTTCGGTAACCACTGCTGCACCCGCGTACCTGTGCCTGTCCCATATGAAGCTGCTCCCATCGGTGAACCAGGCGGCCTTGGCGTCTGGAAGGGGCCGGTCGGTCAAGTCCTTCTGGAGCCCATGTACTTGTAGAATTCCCGCACAGTCATGTAGCAGAGTGTCTAGGTCAGGGTCAGGCAGCAAAGTTGCGGGGTTGAGGGCCGCACTGGAGTGAAACCGCACTCTTGGTGGGTTGAGTAGGAGGCTCTGATAATGAGTCATACATGCGTTGCTTATTCATCTATCAGGAAGCTGTTTCAGGATTCCCTCAATGGCATGGGGTGGGTCGTGATCCAGATCTCCTGTCCTAGGGTCAGTTTGTTGGCGTCCTTGACCAGAGCGCTGTTGCTGCAATAATCCTTAGGCATGGCGGCCAACCGGCAGCCACTGGGTCTAGTTTCTTGGACAAGTAAGCTACCAGGCGGTTCCAGGGGCCTGAGGCTTGAGTTAGAACCCCTTTTACTATTCCCTTGTGTTCATCCACGAAGAGGTGGAAGGGTTTCATAATGTCTGGCAGGCCCAAGGCTGGGGCATCTAGGAAGGCCTTTTTTAATTGATTAAATGCAGCCTCTTCTTTCTCAGTCCATTTGAACACCTTCCCCTCCTTGGTAGCTTCATATAGGGGCCTGGCAATTTCGGCAAACCCCGGTATCCAGAGGTGGCAGTAGCTGGACGATCCTAGGAATTCCCTTATTTCCCTCCGGGAGGTGGGGGTAGGGATCTTCAGGACAGTTTCTTTTCTGGCATCTGATAACTGCTGTTGTCTGCCCTCCAAGACGTATCCCAGGTAGCTTACCTTCTCTTTGCATATCTGAGACTTTTTCGTGGATGCTCTGTATCCTAAGGCCCACAAACTGGCTAGCAGGTCCTGGGTTCC
This sequence comes from Procyon lotor, assembly GCA_028646535.1. Taxonomy (NCBI): domain Eukaryota; kingdom Metazoa; phylum Chordata; class Mammalia; order Carnivora; family Procyonidae; genus Procyon; species Procyon lotor. The sequence continues at coordinate 6,068,793 of CM053603.1, forward strand.
ATGCTCACAGTCCTCAGCTGTGTCAGCAGCGATCAGGATGTCATCTACGTACTGTAGGAGGGTTAGGCCAGGGTGTTCCCTTCTGTACTCACCCAGGTCCTCATGTAGCACCTTGTCAAAGATGGTGGGTGAATTTTTGAACCCCTGAGGCAGCCGTGTCCAGGTGAGTTGTCCACTGTAGCCCTCCTCCGGATCACGCCATTCGAAGGCGAACAAGGGTTGGCTTTGGGGTGCCAGTGATAGACTGAAGAAAGCGTCTTTTAAATCTAGTATGGTGGGGGCGCCTGGGTGGCTCAGTTGTTAAGCAGCTGCCTTCGGCCCAGTTCAGATCCTAGGGTCCTGGGATCGAGCCCCGCATCGGGCTCCCTGCTCGGCAAGAAGTCTGCTTCTCCCGTTACCATTCCCTCTGCTTGTGTTCCCTCTCTCGCTGTGTTTCTTGCTGTCAAATAAATAAAATCTTAAAAAAAAAAAAAAAACTAGTATGGTGTACCAGACCCTGGAGAGTGCCAGGGAGCTGAGGAGAGTATATGGGTTGGGGACTGTTGGGTGTATGTCCATGACTTTTATTTACTTCCCGGAGGTCCTGCACCGGTCGGTAGTCATTTGTGAGGCTTTCTAACTGGCAGCAGGGAGGTGTTCCAGGCAGATTGGCAGGGAATTAGGACCCCTAGTCTCTGTAGTCTCTGGATGTGGGGCTGGATCCCCTTCTGGGCCTCCTGAGACATGGGGTACTGCTTGATCCTTACCGGACCTTCTCCTGGCTTTAGCTCTACTAGGACTGGGGTCCTTTGAGCAGCTAATCCTAATCCCCCTGTCTCTGCCCAAACTGTAGGGAATTCTTGTAGCCATCTGTCCATGTCATCCCTTATTGGAGACGACTTTTGGTGGAGGTGGTACTCATCCTCTAGTCTCAGGGTTAGGACCTGAATGGGGTGGCCTTTGCCATCGGTGATCTGCGGCCCCCCTTGTCTGAAAGTTATCTGAGCTCCAATTTTGGTAAGTCCCACCCTAACAGTGGGTAGGAGCATTCTGGTATTACCATGAAGGAATGGGATACCCAGCCCGTTCCCAAATCTACTGTCCTTCGGGTGGTCCATGAACACTGGTTCACACCAGTTGCCCCTTATACTCAGGATTTCTTGTTTGTTAGTTTTTCCTGTGGAGGACTGAATGTTGAGCTCCAGTGTCAACAAGGAAGTTAATAGGGGTCCCTTCCACTTTTAGGGTTACCCTGGGCTCAGGGAAGGGGTCCGAACCCCGACTCCCCTAGTCACTGAGTTCATCTAGCTTCAAGATTTTCTTGGTGCCGGCCTTTTTTGCCCTTTTCGGGCATTCCTGGGCCCAATGTCCCATTTCTTTACAGTAGGCGCATTGATCCTTCTGCAACCTCTGCCTCCCTCCTTGGGTAGTCTGCTTACCTTCTTTTAGGTCGCCCGCAAGCTGCCGGAGGCGGTGGTCCTGTTCCTCAGGAGAGTCAGCAGTTGAAGCTAGTAAGATTCTGGCCGGATCTCAAGTCTGTTTATTGCTGGCGGCTGCCGCGGGGCAAGCCTGCTTGTCCTCCGGAGACTCCCGCTTATTGTACACCTTTTCAGCCACTACCAGTAGATCTTGTAGGCTTTTTCCCCCCTAACCTATTTTCTGCACTTTTTTTCTAATATCTGCAGCAGACTGATTTACAAAGGCCATGATAACAGCTGCCTTGTTTTCAGGTGCCTCTGGATCCATGGGGGTACAGGTACGAAATGCCTCCATAATCCATTCTTAAAAGGCAGCTGGAGATTCACTTTTTTTCCTGTTGTACATTCCCTACCTTGGCCAAATTGGTTGGCTTCCTGGCAGCCATTTGGAGACCCCCCATTAGAGTCTGGCGGTAAACCCAGAGTCTCTCCTTACCTTCTGCCATGTTGAAATCCCACTCAGGCTGAGTTAAAGGGAAAGAGGTATCTATCTGAGCCTGGTTGGTGGTAGGATTCCCATCCACGCCCGAACTAATTTTCGGGCCTCATTGAGGATCCTCTCCCTTTCCTCAATCGTGAACAGGACTTGCAAAAGCTGCTGACAGTTGTCCCAGGTGGGCTGATGGGTGAAAAGAACAGTCTAACAGGTCAATAAGCCCTGCCAGTTTCTCAGAAAATTTAGGGTTCTGAGTTTTCCAACTATAGGGTCACTAGTGGCAAAAGGCCAGTAGTGATGGGGCTGATTCCCTCCCGCGTCTGGGGGGCCGGTATCTCGCAGGGGCAGAATAGTAGAGTCAGCGGCAGGGGCAGAGTGTTCTCTCTGAGCCCTCTGTCTGGTATAGGGTGTGCTTCCCATCGGAGCGTTTCCCCAGGTGGGGGATGGTCATGTTCCCCTGGCTCTCTAGGAGACTGATATGGGGGAGGGAAAATTAATTCTTCTTCAGTTCCTCCTTGCAGAATAGGGTAGAGGGGCGGTGCCGAGGGCTTGGTAGGACTCCTCTTCTCCTTCTTCTTTTCTGTCCCCTGTAAAGCAAGAATAGGTCGCGTCTCCGGGGGGGGGGGGGGGCGGGGAGGGGTTAAGCCAAGGGGGGGGGTTTTCCACAAGGTCCTGCCCAGTAAGAATGTAAGGGAACTGATCAGGATGACAGTCTTGGGTCGTGAGACGACACCTCTGACTCGGTGGATGGTGGGGAGGTGGAAGGTTCCCTCAGGCAGCCATCGGACATTGAAAGTCGGCCATTTGCTAGAACAAAAAACCCGCCACCAACCCTTCCGGACCTCCACACTGAGGTTATTGGCCCTTTCCCTGACCTCTCTAAAATGGTCAATCATAAAACTTAGAGGAGTAGTCTGAGTCTGTCCCATAATGGCCGTCCAGTAAGTCCACAGAATAAAACAGAAAAACACAGAAACAGACAGAGGGCACCCAAGAACACTCTTCCAGCTCCGTGGAAGTAAAACCAGAAGCTAGACGATGGCCTCATGGCGACTGGCGGGAACGACGCGCCTCATCTCAGACCGAGGGGATTCCATGTCCCTTGTTTCAGACCTTTGAGGGGATTCCACGTTCCTCCAGAGAGGATCAGAACGTCTTCTGAATCCTCTGGCCCTTGGTCCTCCAGTGCGTCCACCTACTCCGCGCAGGGCACTATCGGAATTCCAGAAGTGAGCTCACACAAGAGAGACAGAGAACAGACACCTACCGTAGGCTCTTCAGGTCGGGGGGGGGGGGGTCTCTCGGGGCCTTGGGGATCCTGGATGAGCTCCCAAATGTTATGCCCAGATTTTGAGATCCCCAAAGACCACCAGGGAGCCGACTCCGATGCAAAAGCAAAAGAGCCTTTATTTGAGCTAGCTCGAGCTCAGTCTCCCACACTCACCAACGCAGCGGCGTGGTGTAGAGAAAGAGAGCAGAGTTTCAAAAAGCGCAGCAGTTTTATGGGGGGCTTGGTAATAGTTGGTGGGGTAATGCTCCTGGCTTGTGCCGGTTGGCCAAGGGTCAGTTGCGTAGGTGGCAAGATGTCCTTCTGCATTCCTATTGGCTAACTCAAACTAACTCAAGGGCAGGCTGGGCCAGGGTTGAGCAATTCAAAGGCGGACTGGGCAATATTCTGACATTCTGTGGTTTTTCTCAGAAGCAGGTCATGCGGGGGGGGGGTCATATACAAGATGGCTGGTGTAGCACAAAATGGAGTTAGCCTTGCTCTGCTCTTTCACTCCCTTTGTCTGGCTTACTCCTTCCTTTGTCCCGGGTCTAAAATTCACTCTAGGCTCAGGAGTTCCCTCCGATCTTTCCTTGAGGACACCTACTGTGCTCTTCTCAGTCACCTTCTGGAAGGGTGGGGGGGGAGGCCTAGTTCTATTCCTAGAGGAGGGGGTGAAAGGCACAATTGGCTGTGGCCGAGAGGTTCACGGGCCCACAACATACCTAAAGTCCCCACGCGCCACCAAACTCAGCTCCCAGCAAGGAAGCTGCAGTCAGGCGGGCGTGAGAGACGCTGAGAAAACGAGACGCCGGGAAGACCGACAGGCCAGAGAGGCCAGGCGAGCCGCCAACACTTCGGTCACGTGACCCGGCCTCGGCGGGGCCTGGGTCTCCCCGGTGCCGGGCCACGTGTTACGGCTGTGCCTTCCGATTGGCTCAGCTGGGCCAATTTGAACGGCATACGGAAGCCGCCGTGGTTCATCTTCAGCCGCGTTTTTTTTTTCATTCCCTCTCTTTGGCTCCCTCCTTCCGCGGGAGTCTCAGGAGAAGCCGCAGCGCAAGGCGCCGCTGCCGCCACTCGGGGCCCGGTAAGTGGGCCTTACCCGAAGCCCGACCGGCTGAGCGCGGGCTTGCGTTGAGCCCGGCGGGGCTGTAGGTCTGTGCCGCGCGCGGCCCGGCCGTCGGGGCCGCGCCTGACCGGGAAAGGCCGAGAGCCTGGTTTGGGCCCCATTCGCGAGGCAGCGAGAACGGGCCGGGGCGGGGGAGGGGGAAACCGAGCCGGGGCTAGGGGGCGGGGCCTCGGAGCCGGGCGAGACCCGGGTGCTTCGAGAATCGGGCCAGTGGGGCGGCTGGGGTCGGGCTGGAGTGGCTCTGGGGGAAGCGCCTGGGGACTGCTTAGGGCCTGATTGGGGAACGTCGTGAGGATCGGGTGTATGTGGGGGGATATTTCGGCAGGGCTTTGGTTGGATCTGGTTAGGTGAGGTCTCATTGAAAAGTTGGAGGTCTTCTTGGACCCTGACAGGGAGGGTCGTCAGACTTTGTTCTAGAGGGCTTTGCTGGGTCTGACTTCGAGGCGTCGCTAGGATCCGTTGAGGAGAGTGCTCCGGGAGGTGTTCGGCCAGGCCTAACTGGGGAAGCTGCAGAGATTGGAAGAAGTGGGTTTCCACCGCGAGGTGGTGGGGGCCTTGGCCAAACTTGACTGGGGGAAACAACAGCGATCAGCAGCAAGAGTTAATGCTGACTGGGGCAGGAGGTGGTGGTGGGGGAGACTTGGCCAGACCTGATTGGGGAAGGCGACGGGGACCTGTCCAGGGGTCATCTTTCACGGGGTGGGCGGGCTTGGGTGGCTCTCATTCCGACCGGCAAGTAGGACCTGTCCGAGGATTGCTTCGGACCCGATTAAGGGGAATCTCTGATGGAATCTGGCTAAGCCCAAAAGAGGAGCGTCTGGCATCCGGCTCCGTTTGGAGGGACCGATTAGGGGAGGTGGCAGAGATCGGGACGATTGGAGCACCTTGGTACCGTGCATCCGGGAGGCTCAGGGGCCAGACCGAGGTGGAGGAGGCGCCTGGGATCCGGCAGAGCTTGAGGGCTGGATTTCGGAAGAAGAGGGTTCTTTGGGGACCGTGTCGGGACCGGGGAGATCACGGGGACCGGGGCGCTATCGCGGTCTGGAGCAGGGCCCCTGGATGGAGAGGTGGCTGGGGCCTTGCCTGGCGGCGGTGAGGCTGGCGGAAGCCGTAACGCCCTCAGCCGGGGGAGGCGGCATGGGCCGCCTTGGGACCAAGGCTCCATGCTGGGCCCGATGAGGCTCCGCCGGGCGCGCCATCGCCTTCCTCGGCCCGCTTCCAGATCCCCTCACCTGCGCTCCCGAGCCCCAGACTGCGCGGACGTGGATGGCGCAGCTGGCGGGGACCCTGCGCTTGGGCTGGTGTGGATCGGCGGCCTTTGCCTGTCCGCCGAGGGCGCTCCCATCGTGCTGCCTCTGCAGCCACCTCCACGGGGGCTCAGCCCGGGTCTCACACGGGGCCCCTGGGACCCAGCGCTGACTCCGGTCCCAACCTCCGCAGCTCACCTTGCGCCATGGACTGGCAGCCAGATGAGCAGGGCCTGCAGCAGGTCCTGCAGCTGCTCAAGGACTCGCAGTCGCCCAACACAGCCACGCAGCGCATCGTGCAGGACGTATCCTTCCTTCCTTCCTTCCGGGCCTAGGGGGAACAGGGCAGACATCTGCAGCCCCTGAAGGCCAGGGGAAGGGGCTGACTCCCTAATTCCCAGACTCTCTTAGGGCAGGAGCTAGCTTTGGTAGGGAATTAGGGATTCTAATTCTTGGGTCCCATTTCTAGAGGAAATGTGGCCTGGGGGTTGGGGGGAGAACATGGTTGGCTGGCACTTCGTTTTTGCTTAGGTTTATGGTTACCATTTCTTTTTCCTAGTCGATGCTTAAAGTAAGTTAAAGTTTAAGGTATTTAAACTATCAGCAAGTTTTACTTGAAAATGTAGATTCCCTTCTTTTTTTTTAAAAAAAAAGAGTAAAAAAAAGCAGGACAGAGTAGCAGCTGGGTCCGCAGAGGGGCTCTGCCAGCCCCCTCCTGCTCCTGCCTGGTCTCCGCCAGTGGCTGGGAAGCTCAGAAGTGCTCTCCCACCCGCTGGGTGACTTTGCTGTGCCTGCAGTGTCATGTTGTTGTGGCCCGGGGCTTGACGGATGGGGTCTCAGGAGCTGGCCGCCTGGTCCCAGGGGTCAGAAGGACTTTTGGCTACACGACAGTAAGGGGACCCACCTGGGGAAGGTGCTTGTCTCCCAAGTCCCTTAACAACCTGGCAGAAACTCAAACAACTGAACCAGTTTCCCGACTTCAACAACTACCTGATCTTTGTCCTGACCAGACTCAAGTCGGAAGGTATGCTCCCACTGCCCCCCGAACTCTGACGGGACCCCGCTTTCTCCTCCGTGCTCCCCTGACCCTCCGCCCTCCTCCCCCAGATGAACCGACTCGTTCCCTCAGCGGTCTCATCCTCAAGAACAACGTGAAGGCACATTACCAGAGCTTTCCACCCCCCGTGGCCGACTTCATCAAACAGGAGTGCCTCAACAACATTGGCGACGCCTCCTCACTCATCCGAGCTACCATAGGTGAGAGCGGGCGGCGCCCCGAGATCTTACTCTCAGCGAAGGAGCTTTTCAGCGTGTTAAGGGTGTCGATTCACTGACTGCTCCAGTATCGTGGGCGGTAGTACCGTTCGTGTGGCCATTTCACAGAGGAGGACACTGAGGCACAGAGATGTTAAGGGCCTTATCTGGTAAGTAGCCGAGCTCAGAAGTGACCCGCACAGGTCTGTGCTCTGAGCCACTCCCTCCCGAGACAGCAGGTCACTCAATATCCAGAATTCTGCTTAGATCCCGAAGGTGTAGCACATTTGAAGACAAGTGCGTGCCCTCCGCCCTCTCCTGTGGAGTTTGTGTCTTTAGCTAGTTCTCGCCGATAATGATAAAGTGAAGTGGGAGTCTGGTTTGTGTTTGGAACCTTCATGACTCCCCAGAGGGCTGCCTGAGCAAGATAACAGAAGGACAACTGAGAATTCTCCAGCAAATTTACCTCACACCTCTGCCACTGAGAAACACTAACCCAGCTCTTTGTTACTGATTCCATTCTTTTCCCACCCTTACCGAGGTGTAGTTGACATACAACCAACTTATGTTTTTTATGTCTTTAAATGTCAACTTTTAAAAGTTGCCTTTAGAAGAAAGTTCTATATGACTTTTTTTTTTTAAGATTTTATTTATTTATTTGACAGAGAGAGATCACAAGTAGGCAGAAAGGCAGAACAGAGAGCCTGATGCGGGGCTTGATCCCAGGACCTTAAGATCATGACCTGAGTCAAAGGCAGAGGCTTTAACCCACTAAACTACCCAGGCGCCCCTCTATATGACTTTTATTTTTTAAATTTTTAAATTTTTTTTTTTTAAGATTTTGTTTATTTAACAGAGAGTAGAGAGATCACAAGTAGGCGGGGGGGTGAGGGGGGGAAGCAGGCTCCCTGCTGAGCAGAGCGCCCAATTCGGAGCTCGATTCCAGGACCCTGAGATCACGACTTGAGCCAAAGGCACAGACTTTAACCCACTGGGCCACTCAGGCGCCCCTCTCTATGACTTTTAAATGAAAAAAGACATTTGCTCGCGGTAAAGGGAAGGCAACCTTAAAAACGTGCAATGAAGACAGAAAAATAGTATTAAATTTGAGCCAGATGCTATCTTGCTAGAAGTCCTGATCTTGGGGCCTGCTACCCTTAGGCCCAACAGCACCCCCTGTGAGGCTAACAGAAGTATCTGGACTTATCAAGTTCACTACATAGCCAGGTTCTGCTCTGAGTGTTTGAATTAAGGTATTGAAACTTCCAGTAGCCCTAGGGGCCCGTGCTTTTATCCCCCATTGAGCCACAGAGAGGTTGGGCCATGTGGCCAAGGTCGCATAGACAGGGAGGGCCCTGGGATTGCACGCCAAGTCCTCACAGTCTCCTTACCCCAGGTGACACCTTCCCCCAGGAGAAGCAGGAGGCAGGGTCACTGGGAGTGATGGCGTGGCGACGTTATCCCTGCTGGGAAAACACTGCCACCGCCTGGCTTCCAGTACCCTCTCTGATCCGCTCTCCCCTGAATTTAGCTCAGCTGCCAGTGCGCCCCTCGCGCTGCACATGCCGGTTGCGGGCCACGGTTGGGCTTCTATAGTCTCCCCTGGGCTTTGTGGGCTGCCACAAGCTGCACCTGTCCCCTCTTAGCCCTCGGCGCCTCGCATCCTGGAGCACACCTGGCCTGCCCTTGCCCCCAGGCCTTTGCACCTGCCATTCCCTCTCCCTGGATGCGGGCTGCCCCTGCCCCAGGGAGTTGGATAGCTCCTCCCTCATCTGCTTCAGGTCTTTGCTCCGATAGCAGGGTATCACCTGGGTGAGTCCTGCTTTGGCCATCCATTTTTAAAGTGGGACGGCTGGCTGGCATGGTCAGAGGAGCGCGAGAGTCTTGATCTCGGGGTTACAAGTTCAAGCCCTACGCCGGCTGTAGAGATTCTGAAAATAAATAAATTAAAAAAAAAAAAGAAAGAAATTGCTGCCTTCAACATCAGCCCTTGCCCGCCGTCTTCTTGGCGTTACTTCCCCCTCTTAGCTTTCGGCATCCAGCCTCCCAGGTCTTTTGCTGATTTATTTTTACCTTGGAGCCTCTCTCACTAGACAGCTCCCAAGGGCAGGGATTTTGTGTTTAGTTCTGTGCTGCATCCCGGGGCCGGCAACGGAGCTGGCTTACAGTAAGTCTCAGAGGCTCTCGAAAGGAGTGTGTAGGGCTTCTGGGGGACTGCGCACAGCCAGCCTGCGAGCCTGCGGAGCAAGTGCGCGGCAGGCCCGCGCCTAGCACCCAGCCTGAGGCAGCGTCCTTTCCCGGCTGCCCCAGGCATTCTCATCACCACCATCGCTTCCAAGGGCGAGCTGCAGATGTGGCCCGAGCTGCTGCCTCAACTGTGCAACCTGCTCAACTCGGAGGATTACAACACCTGTGAGGTAGGCGACCCGTTGCGGCCCACCTGGGTGGGAGCTGGGACAGGACTGGGGTTCACGGCTGTCTGCCCACCCCTCTCTGCTCAGGGAGCCTTCGGAGCCCTGCAGAAGATCTGCGAAGACTCATCTGAGCTCCTGGACAGTGATGCCCTCAACAGGCCGCTCAACATCATGATCCCCAAGTTCTTACAGTTCTTCAAGCACTGCAGCCCAAAGATCCGGTGGGTGTGGCTTCCCTGGGCTTGGGGAGGGGGGGTGCGCAGGGGCTGAAGGGTTGACCCCTCCGGGTTGACCCAGGTGCCCGTGCCCCCGCCAGGTCGCACGCCATCGCCTGTGTGAACCAGTTCATCATGGACCGGGCCCAGGCTCTGATGGACAACATCGACACGTTCATCGAGGTGGGCTGCCGGGCCGGGGTGAGCAGGGCAAGGGCCGAGGGCCGTGCTGCAGCTGATCCCACCTTCTCTGCAGCACCTGTTCGCCCTGGCCGTGGATGATGACCCTGAGGTGCGGAAGAACGTGTGCCGTGCCCTGGTGATGCTGCTGGAAGTGCGGATCGACAGGCTCATCCCCCACATGCACAGCATTATCCAGGTGTGCCCCCCTGAGGCAGGCCCGGGCCCAGGCGTGCTGTGGGGCGGGTGGCGGATGGTGGGGAGGCATCCCTGGCTGGGCTGGGCCTTAGCCTTTCTCCCACCCTGCCCTAGTACATGCTGCAGAGGACCCAGGACCACGATGAGAACGTGGCCCTGGAGGCCTGTGAGTTCTGGCTGACGCTGGCCGAGCAGCCCATCTGCAAGGAAGTCCTGGCCTCCCACCTGGTCCAGTGAGTGCCCCTCCTGCCCTCGGCCCTGCCTCGGCCTCTACCCCTCACTGTGCTCTGCTTTCCCTCTCGTTATCCCGTGTTACCCTCAGTCTGTGTTCTCTCTCTCTTTTTACTTCCTATTCCTGTGTGTGTTTATTTAGCAAGTGGTAAAATAATTTTTTTTTTGGTAAGGTAATTTTTAATGACTTAGAAATTAGGTACGTTATAGGTGAAAAAATTGAAAAGTTGACAAAGGTTTCAGGTATAGCTGGATCCAGGTGCTCAAAGGATGTAAAAGATGTCTACGTGGTCTCAGATCTACACACTGTGTTGTCTTTGTCATCAGGCCTCATCTTCCCTCTTTGTAATGCTGTGGCTTTCTGCTACCTTCAAGCTTAGGAATCTCAGAGGAAAGAAATTCTCTCTCTGCAGTATCTGCTGCGCAAGTCCTAGGGCTAACCTTGACCAACTTGGATCACTTGCCTATGGCCGAGTCATGAATCAAAGTTTCCAATCCCCAGGTGCATGGACTCCAGCTGGGGAGACTGGCTACCCCGCCTATTTGCTTGTTTGACCTGGCCCATCCCAGGGAAGGGCCGTAAGTCCTTCTTGCCTCACGGCATGCTAGGGAGCACTGTCCTAAGCTTTTCGGTGTATTCAGCACCTGGAATTCCCTGAGTGGCCAGGTCTGGGTCAAGAACCCTCTCGTGGAGCCAGTAATGGTGTCTGCTTTGCCCCAGTCCCAGTGGCTAAAACTGAGGTCAGGATAATACCCCTAAGTTCCATACATTGCTCCTTGGCTCCTTGATGCTTCCCGCTCGACGAGCAGCCTCTCTCCCAACAGGCTGATCCCCATCCTGGTGAATGGGATGAAGTACTCAGAGATCGACATCATTCTGCTCAAGGTCAGTCAGGGCCCACTGCGGGGCACGAACGGGCCGGTCAGGGCTGGGGCATTGAGGCTGGGGGCTCCCGCTGGTGCTCAGTGGTCTGCCCGGCCCCACAGGGGGATGTGGAGGAGGATGAGGCAGTCCCCGACAGCGAGCAGGACATCAAGCCACGTTTCCATAAGTCACGCACAGTGACATTGCCCCATGAGGCTGAGCGGCCTGATGGCTCGGAGGACGCAGAGGACGATGATGATGATGATGCTTTGTCCGACTGGAATCTGAGTGCGTGGCCCGGACCTGTGGGAGCCGGGGGTGGGGGTGGGGTGGGGTGGGGGGTGGGGAGGGCAGCAGATCCCCGGGGCGGGAGGTGGTGAGAGGCCTACCCAGAGCAGATCGTGAAGGTTCTCACCATGATCTCTGATCCTGGGGGCTACAGTCTAGGAGGCTGGCAGCCTGTCCAAAGGGCTTCCCTGAACCTGCTGCCGTTTCCCCTCCCGCCCCAGGGAAGTGCTCGGCAGCCGCGCTGGACGTCCTGGCCAACGTCTTCCGGGAGGAGCTGCTGCCCCACCTACTCCCCCTGCTCAAGGGACTCCTCTTCCACCCTGAGTGGGTGGTCAAAGAGTCAGGGATCCTGGTGCTGGGCGCCATCGCTGAGGGTGAGCGCCCCACTGGCTTGGGGGGGCCTGACCTCGGGCCCCGTGCTGGCGTGAGGCTGCGGAGCTGGCCTGGGCTGGTTTCTGCTCAGCGCCCGCCAGACAGCTCTGGGATTGGAACCTCCCCCTCCACCCCTGCCCCGCCACCTCCGGAACGGAGGACCCCCCGGGCCCCCCGACGCAAGCCCTCCCTCTAATTCTCACTGACGCCAGTTCTGTGAGGTTGTCGGCACAGTCAGGGCTGCAGCCATAACAACAGGCAGCCCTCCTGATGAGGTGGGGGTGCGCAGGTGGGGAAACTGGGGGGGCCGGAGCGACTTATACCATTACACCCCTTCCCCGGCCGCGTGTGGTGCAGCTGGGTGAACAGGAATACGAATGTGTTACCCGCGTCCCTCGGGAGCACCTCAGCATCCAGGCCTATCATAAGAGGTTCAGACCCAGCAGCAGGAGCCTTCACCCTGGAGAGCTTTTAAAATTTATTTAAGGAAGGGTTTCCTTATATAATGAGCGCAGCGTGCGTCACGGTCATGTTACGTGTGCGTATGTTCACGGGCTTCGTGAGCTGTTCTGGGGAAAGATTTTAATGGGAAAAGATTTAGAGAAGTTGACCTACAGCTGGTAAAAATAGATCTTGGATTATTAGGTGGCGTGCTGTTATCTGTGTTCTCTAAATAAGAGATATGTTCGTGTTTTTGTTTTCTTTTTTTAAGGTTTTATTTATTTGAGGGAGAGCGAGATCGAGAGAGCATCGAGGGAGAGGGAGAAGCAGACCCACTGTGGAGCAGAGAGCCCGATGCGGGGCTCGATCCCAGGACCCTGAGACCATGACCCGAGCTGAAGGCAGACACTCAACTGCCTGAGCCACCCAGGCGCCCTGTTCATGTTTATTTTTTTTTTAAAGATGAAAAGTGGAAAACTCACAAATATCTAAAAAATGTTTCAAAAGAAAAGTACTTGGAGTGCCTAGCTGGCTCAGTCAGTGGGGTGTGCGACTCTTTGTCTTAGGGTTGTGATTTTGAGCCCCACATTAGATGTAGAGTTTAAGTTTAAAAAAAAGAAAAAAAGAAGAAAGAGGAACACCCGTGTGGCTCACTTGGTCGAGCGACTGACTCTTGATCTCAGCTCAGGCCTTAATCTCAGGGTCAGGAGTTCAAGCCCCGCACTAGGCTCCACGCTGGGCATGCAGCCCACTTTAAAAAATAAAGAAAGAAAAAATAAATTAAGAAAAAATAAATAAAATTTTAAAAATTAGGGGCACCTGGGTGGCTCGGTGGGTTAAAGTCTCTGCCTTCGGCTCAGGTCATGATCTCAGGGTCCTGGGATCGAGCTCCACATGGGGCTCTCTGCTCAGTGGGGAGCCTGCTTCCCTCCCCCTCTGCCCGTCTCTCTGCTTGCTTGTGATCTCTCTCTCTATGTCAAATAAGTAAATAAAATCTTAAAAAAATTTTTTTTTAAATTAAAAGTATTTTCCATCCACATTGGTCACCATGCTGCCTGGCCATCTGTGAATTCGTGAGTGACCGCACCCGGGCGGCACCGACGGAGGGGAAAGGCTGATTCTGATGCCACCTCCTACCCTGGCCCTCCCGGCCTCAGCGTCTCCTGCATTAGGTGCCACCGAGCTCTGCCCAGGAGGGTGGCTGTGGCCGGCTCCGGTGGGGCTCAGGCTTGCCCTTGTGCCGGTCTTTGCAGGCTGCATGCAGGGCATGGTGCCCTACCTGCCTGAGCTGATCCCGCACCTCATCCAGTGCCTGTCGGACAAGAAGGCCCTGGTCCGCTCCATTGCCTGCTGGACACTGAGCCGCTACGCCCACTGGGTGGTCAGCCAGCCTCCCGACATGCACCTCAAGCCTCTGATGACCGAGCTGCTCAAACGCATCCTAGATGGCAACAAGAGGGTGCAGGAGGCGGCCTGCAGGTGACCCTTGACCCATGGCCCCCACCCCTGCCCCACTAGCTGCCCTCTGGGAAGTGATGATGTTCGTGACCTTGACGTCTTGCTGATTGCTCGCGTATTCGTACTGGCTGATCCCAAGGGCGTCCCCTTCCCCTGCTCCCGCCCCAGACTCCGCCCCACTTGTGGCCTCCCACTAAACCCCTTCCCCGCTCTAGTGCCTTCGCCACCCTGGAGGAGGAGGCCTGCACGGAGCTGGTGCCCTACCTCAGCTATATCCTGGACACCCTCGTCTTCGCCTTCGGCAAGTACCAGCACAAGAACCTGCTTATCCTCTATGACGCCATCGGCACCCTGGCCGACTCCGTGGGCCACCACCTCAACCAGCCGGTGAGACCCCACAGTGTCTCCCTCGCTCGAGCCCCGTGCCCTTCTGCCGCCAGTATGACCTGGCGGCGACCCCGTGTCGCACGCCAGGGACATGGCCGTGACCTCAACAGGCAGACAGACAGACCCGGCCCCCGCCCTCGCCCTGCTCCCAGTCTAGTGGGGGAGACAGACAGTTATGAGACAGCGTGGTAAGTGCTGTGCCGGGGAAGCTCAGGGGCCTGCGGGAACCAGGAGGGGCTGACCCTGGCTCCGAGGGGGCGGGGTGGGGTGGGCGGGGTGGGGACGGTGGTGAGAAGGGAGCGGACCAGCCGGGCCTGGAGGTCTGCTGGATGGCAGGGCCTCACAGGGCTCCCTGAGCCACAGCAAAGAGCTCAGACCTCACCGCTCAGGCAGTAGGTGCCTCTGAATCACGGGGAGCCCTGCTGGTACCAGGCTGCCCTCCCCGCCCCTGCCCAGGGAGCCCCAACTTCATGCTCCCTCCCCAGGAATACATCCAGAAGCTGATGCCCCCGCTGATCCAGAAGTGGAACGAGCTTAAGGATGAAGACAAGGACCTCTTCCCTCTGCTGGAGGTGGGTGGGCTCCCGGCCCGCTCCCAGAGCCCTGCCCCGGCTTTCCCGAATTCACCTCTCTTGCCCTCCTCCCGACCAGTGCCTGTCATCGGTGGCCACTGCCCTGCAGAGCGGCTTCCTGCCCTACTGCGAGCCTGTCTACCAGCGCTGCGTCACCTTGGTGCAGAAGACTCTGGCCCAGGCCATGGTGAGCGTCCCCCCGCCCCTGCCCCCCGCCCTCCAGCCGGCTGCCCAGGCCCCGGCCCGCACCCCTTACCCGTCCGCCCTGTCTGTGCCCAGATGTACACCCAGCACCCTGAGCAGTACGAGGCCCCCGACAAGGATTTCATGATCGTGGCGCTGGACCTGCTCAGTGGCCTGGCCGAGGGCCTGGGCGGCCATGTGGAGCAGCTGGTGGCCCGCAGCAACATCATGACGCTGCTGTTCCAGTGCATGCAGGTGGGTGCCCCCCCCCCCCAATGGCTGGGCGGGCCTCCTGCGTTGACTCGGGCCCTGGGAGCGCCCAGCAATCATATGGAGAAGGGGACCCATGGGGGCCAAAAAAAGTTTGTATTTATTTTAAAAAGTGATTCAAATAAGATGTGAGTCGAATCTCATTGAATAAGCTAACGACAGAGAAAATTAAATTTTTTTTTTTTTTTTAATATTTTATTTATTTGACAGAAACACAGCGAGAGAGGGAACACAAGCAGAGGGAATGGTAGTGGGAGAAGCAGGCTTCCTGCTGAGCAGGGAGCCAGATGCGGGGCTCGATCCCAGGACCCTGGGATCATGACCTGAGCCGAAGGCAGATGCTTAACGACTCAGCCACCCAGGCGCTCCGACAGAGAAAATTAAAAAGAAAAACAAGGGTGCCTGGCCGGCTCAGTTGGTGGAGCGTGTGACTCTTGATCTCAGGGCTGTGAGTTCTAGCCCCACGCTGGGCAAGGAGGTGACTTTAAAAAAAAAAAAAAAAAAAGGACATACGAAAGGAGAAGCTCCCCTAGCTTTACACACACACCCACCCAGTGTGTCAGGATGGGCAGTGGGTAGGCCTGCTCTCTGCCGTAAGGGTACCCTGAGCGAGGCATGGGTACGCTGTGGTCCAGTGGGCCCCGAGTCCCAGGTTTTCAGATGGGGCCCGTGACGGGAAGTGACAGGGTCAGGCCATGCCCTAGGGACTGCTCCTCCAGCTGCCTTGCCACCTTGCCACACTGACCCTGCTCTGACCCCCACCCCCCCAGGACTCCATGCCTGAGGTCCGGCAGAGCTCCTTCGCCCTCCTAGGAGATCTCACCAAAGCCTGCTTCATTCACGTCAAGCCCTGTATCGGTAGGATGCCCCTTTTGTCATGACCCCGTGATCCCAGCTCTGGCCTCAGATGATGGAGAAATGACTTTGGGAGGACAGTGACCAAACCGGGTTGTATTCGTACTGTCTGATGGGGTCGGCCCGGCCCGGTCCAGGTCCTCGCCCTGGCTGGCCCTCCTGCTCAGCCCTCCTCTTTCTCCTCACTAGCCGAGTTCATGCCCATCCTGGGCACCAACTTGAACCCTGAGTTCATCTCGGTCTGCAACAACGCCACCTGGGCCATCGGCGAGATCTGCATGCAGATGG
Source organism: Procyon lotor (assembly GCA_028646535.1). Lineage (NCBI taxonomy): Eukaryota > Metazoa > Chordata > Mammalia > Carnivora > Procyonidae > Procyon > Procyon lotor. The sequence continues at coordinate 6,084,803 of CM053603.1, forward strand.
GTGAGTCCCTGGCAGGCCCTGCACCGTGCCCCTCGCTGGCCTGTTCCCTGTGGGGGGGGAGGGGGAAGGAGACCTGGGCTCAGCCTGACAGGTCCCCATAAGAGAGCCCCGGGACTTCTTGAGGATCGCTGCTATGGGGAGTTCAAGGAGACCTCTCTGAGTCCGTTTCCTCTGGGATCCTGGCTAGATAGCTGAAAGGGCACCCATCCATGGTTGGTTTTTCCAAAGAGGCCAAACAGGAAGCCTGTACTATTTGGGTTGTTGGTGACAACACTCCCGTCCTGTGCAGTTGGCCGAAAGGCCCACTGTGATTGCTGGGGAGATTGGGGCCGCTTCCCCCACAGGGAGTCTGTGGGTAATGCGGGTAATAATTACAGTGGGTAATGCGGTCTTACCCTGGTGTTGAGCAATGACTCCACGGAAGCTTCTGGTGTTTGGAAGGTGTGGGTCCGTCCCTCGTTGGTCATGGGTCCTGAGCAGGGCACTGGCCGGAGAATGTTCTTTTTTCCCTCCCTGGGTGCAGCTGGGGGTGAGCAGGGGTGCTGTGGGCTGCTCGGGGCTCTGACTAACGGGTCCCCCAGGGGCGGAGATGCAGCCCTACGTGCAGATGGTCCTCAACAACCTGGTGGAGATCATCAACCGGCCCAACACGCCCAAGACGCTGCTGGAAAACACAGGTGGGCACCAGGCCTGAGCAGTTGCCGCCCCCTTACCTGGACTCGGGCTGCCAGCTGGGAGGGCAGCGGCAAAGAGACTTTGGGGAAGAACGAGGGACGGTGTCTGGAAGGACCTGAGAGGGGGTTCCGGGGAGAGCCTCAGGGAGGATGCTGGCCTCAGGGGGGAGACCCTGGTGGGGCCTATTCCCTTGGGGCCCACGGGGCGGGGCTGGTGCCTCGTGCCAGAGGCCCCGCCACGTACCGTCCCGGGGCCACTCGGGGTTGCAGGTCGCCTGACGAGTCCCTCTGCCATTCCAGCCATCACCATCGGCCGCCTGGGCTACGTGTGCCCACAGGAGGTGGCACCCATGCTGCAGCAGTTCATCCGGCCCTGGTGTGTGACACCCCTTCCCCCGCGCCCTCCCCCGCCGCGAGTGGGGCCTGCGTCCGGTGGGCTGGGCAGCAGGGTGGGTGGGGCAGGCCTGACCTGTTCCCTGGCCTGTGTCCACCCCCGATGACTGTCCCAGCCCATCGCCTGCCGAACTCCACTCCCCCTGCCCCCTCCCAGCCCCGCTGACCTGCTGCTCCCCACTGCCCCCCACAGATGCCCATCCTGCCCCAGCCCCGCCAGCTGACTGCCTGCCGCTCACCTCCCCCACAGGTGCACGTCCCTCAGGAATATCAGGGACAACGAGGAGAAGGACTCGGCCTTCCGAGGCATCTGCATGATGATAGGCGTCAACCCCGGGGGCGTCGTGCAGGTCGGGGCTGCCGGGCTCGGAGGGAAGGCACTGGGGCTGGGCTCGGGCGGCCCCTCACACAGGACCTGTCACGTTTCAGGACTTTATTTTCTTCTGCGACGCTGTAGCCTCCTGGGTGAGCCCGAAGGACGACCTTCGGGACATGTTTTATAAGGTGAGCTCCTGCTCGGCCTTGATGTCGTCCTGGGAGGCAGGGGCCGGGGGACAGTCCCTGGGCGGGGGGGGGGGGGGGGGGGGGGGGGGGTGCGAGGCTGCATCCGGACGCTTCCGCTGCGGGGCATGCCTCACCTCCCGCCTCCCTGCAGATCCTCCATGGCTTCAAAGACCAAGTTGGGGAGGAGAACTGGCAGCAGTTCTCAGAGCAGTTCCCGCCTCTGCTCAAGGAGAGGCTGGCTGCCTTCTATGGGGTCTAGATGAGCATCACGACTGCCAGGTGAGGAGGCCACGTGCTGGGGGGCCGTCGGTGTTGGGGGGGTGAAGGGTGCAGGCCCTGACCCCCACATCTCCTCACAGGTTTCTGTCTGCGTCGTTGGAGGGGTTGCTGGGGAGCGCGCTGCGTCCAGAAGTCGCCGTGCCCTGGTCGAGGGGGGTTAGGGAGGAGTGAGCGGGACCCAAATCCAGACGCCTTCCCCGTCCACCTACCTGCCACGGGTGTGTGTGTGGCCTGCCGGCCAGCGGGCAGGTGGGTGGGGTCTCCACACTCATCCTAGAAACGGGAGGGGGGGTGGGACTTCTTGGCAGCAAGGGCCCTTTGCTCTCAATCGGGGTCACCTCAGGCAGCCCACGTGGGCCAGCCTCGCGGGAGGGAAGATTCAACACGGCCGACCGAATCCGGCTTAGGATGAGGCGAGGGGAAAGCAGGCGGGGAGGGGGGTCCTTGTAGAGACACGTACACTCACATGTACACATGTGGACACACGCATGTGCGGCGCCGCAGCCAGCCGGGCTGGGCCAGCCGCCCCACCATTTCCCCGACTGCATGGAGACAGTAGAATTAGTGAACCCCTGAGTTAACCCGTAAGGCCTTCCGTGTAACCTGCATCTAGAGTTTAAGAAGCTTCTGCTGTTTTGCCGGAATTGGTGATTGGGGAGGGCTGGGTGGGTTGGGGGCCTCCGCTGGGACCCTGGGGCGGGGACGAGGACAGCCATCTCCGGCCGCCCAGGTCAGCACGCGCACGCTTGGGACCTACTCCGCACACTTCCTGCCAGCTCTGTGGCAGCCGCAGCCTGTGTATCCCCCCTCCTTGCTCCGTCTCAGCCAGAAGAGCGGGGGACTTCCAGAGGGGCTGGGACTGGCCAGAGGCTGCCCTTTCTTCCCCCCCCACCCCCCCACCCTGCTCCCCCCCACCACTGTGTCCCAGTGACTTTTGAAGACACTGGGCCAGGGTCTTTTTCCTGAAGAGAGCTGGGGGCAGCCAGAGCTGCTGACCCCTACCCCCTGCTTCTCTCCATAAGCAAGCCTGTTTCAAGGGCAGCCCATTTCTCTGTGCTTCTGAGAGCCCTCCTCTCAGGTTCCAGCCCGAGTTTTAACTTGAGGGCTGGAGCCGGGGCATTTAATCGATGGGGGACAGAGGATGAAAGCTTATGTTCTACCAGCAAGAAGGAAATCGAGCCCTTTGGAGGAGAACATGGTATACCCTTGACCCCACTCTCTGTCCCTGGGGCTTCCTGTTCATCGCAGCTCCCAGTGGGCTAGAAGACTCCACCAGACAGTGATTCTAGGGGACCCTCTGGGATGGGCTGGGATGCAGTCATCGTGTGGGAGGCACCTCTAGAGGGGGCCCGTGGTTACTTCCCAGTTGGCCTCAAAACTGAACCGGGCCCTGCAGCCCCCTTACTCTTTTCCTTTTTCTCCTCCCCTCCTTTGACTTTTCTGGGGGCCCCTTTGGGGGTTATGTGGGGCTTTGACTGGATTCCTACACTCCAGGGCTTGTTGTGTTCATCCCTGCAGGGCCCTGGACCCAACCCCGTCATAGCCCTTTGTCTTCCCCAGATAGGGTCAGGCCCTGCCTCTATTCCGAGGGGCACTTGGTGCACATTCCATAAACTCCACTGGCTTCCCTACCCTGTGAAACTCCAGCAGGTCTCTGGAAGCCATTTGTTTAAAAAAAGAAGAAAAAAAAAAGAAAAAAAAAATTAGGTACCATTTAATTTTCTGATAATCCAGTTCTTTGGAGCATCCTCTGCTGGGGCTTGGGGTGTGTGGATGGAATGGGTGTCTGACGGGATTGGTGAGCCCTTCTCCACCCAGAATGGGGGGGCTCCAGCCACCTTCGGGGAAGGGGAGCCTCGTTCTCGTTTTCTTTATTTTCTTCTTTTTTTTTTTTTTTTTAAAGAAAACTATTTAATTTTTTAATTTATTTTTGGTTGATTTTTGCACAACGAAGTTTCAGCTTCTCAACCCTCTCCCCTGCCCAGGGCTGCGGACCCTGACTGGCCTCGATCTGCAGTCCCTCTTTGTCCCACATTCCCTCCTTCCCCCTCACCCTCTTCCTCCTACGGGCTCCAGGGTCTGTCCATTTGTTACTGTGCTGTGCTGGGGATTGGCGCCGAGGTGGCGTGAGATTCCACTTGTGTAGAACTTTGTTGAGTAAAGATCAGTTTCTTGTGAAACCCTTGGTCTCCATATGGACTCCTGTATGCTTGGCTTGGGCAGTAAAGATAAAAGTAAAGATTAAAGTAGAGTAAAGGAGCTTGGGATGCCTTAGAAATGGGGATGCACAGGACTCCCTCGGGAGGAGGGAAATAAGTGTTACCCAGGCACATTTCTTGGGACCCTCCCCCAGGCTTCTCACTTTTCTTCCCGGTAAAATGGGAAGGTGAATGTGAAGGACAAAGATTAAATGTGGTAACACACGTGTCGTGTCCCCTGGAACGGAATTACAGCTCACTGAATATCTTGAGCTCAGTTTAAAAGGGATCCATTAATGTTACAGCCCAGGTTCAAGATCCCCATTTGCCTTAACACTAAACTAAGAAGCAGAGTCTTGTGGTGCTCTCATCTCTGGCTAACCTCAACTCTGGGTCACTGGGCAGGTTAGACATTTTTGTAGGAAGCTTAGCTCAGCACTTGGCCTGTGGGAGGTGTAGTATGAGTAACAGTTACGGAGGCAAATGAGAATTGCCAAGTTCTTGGGACACACAGCCTCAGAATAAAATCTTGTTACAAGTTCAACGTGGCCAAAGGTCCCTGCACTGACTTGGGAAAACACAAAGCTGACATTGACATATATCCAGCATTCACTGAACAAACGTGTACATTTCAGTGAGAGAATAGGAGATAAACGGCGGAACAGTGGTATGTCCCATAGAGAAAAAGTAGGGAGGGGAGAGAGAACGTTGGTAAATGGTAAGCTTTACAGTAGGGTACTGTGAGAAGGCCTCATTGCGAAGGTGATACCTGAGCAAAGAGCCACGTGGATATCTGAAGAGACGGCGAACAGCAAATGCTCTGAGACATTTATATGGATCGGTTAATAATGCCTGGCTCAAAAGACGCTTTCGGTAAATAAGAGATAAGGACGATTGTAGATAATTCAGAGAAATTGAGGCCCCTGCGGTACAGCTGCACGTTTCTATCTAGCCTGCGAACCCAGAGGGACTGCATTTCTAAGCTCAGTGCCACCTGTGAGAGGTGCCTTTGACAGAATCGCGTCGTGCCAGATTCAGCTGCCCGTCCGCAACAGCACCGCCACAGATGCCTGTTTAATAAGATTCCCGCTAGAAGCGGAATCTGCGTTTTCTAGCCCAAGAACGATGCAGCAACACCACCGAAACCCGCAAAACAACTGGATTCCAGGAACCAGTCCGCTACCACACGTGCCGCTCGCATCCGGCCAGCGCTGGTACGTCATCAAGCAGCGCCGGAAGTGCCTTCGCGCTGCCTAGGAGACGGGACGCGGGCCCTCGGCTGACAGGGCCCGGCTGGCCGCGCCCACCCGGTCGCCATGGAGCTGCCCCCAGGGCCGCGCGACGATCCCCGCGCCTGGGAAGATGACTCGGACCCGGAGTCAGAGCCCGACCCCGACGCGCAGGCCGAGGCTTACGTGGCCCGCGTGCTCAGTCCGCCGAAAGTCGGGCAGGAGCCCCCACGCGCCCCTTTGCTGTCCGCGCCGGTCGCATCCCCTGGCGCCCTGGAGCCGCGGGCGGCGTCCAAGGGTGCGCCTGTGGGGGTCCCGGGACTGCTGAGCCTTCCTCCGGAGCTGCTGCTCGAGATCTGCGCCTACCTAGACGCGCGCCTGGTGCTCCACGTCCTGCCGCGCGTGTGCCACACGCTGCGCGACCTCGTGCGTGACCATGTCACCTGGAGGCTACGCGCGCAGCGCCGCGTACGCGCGCCCTACCCAGTGGTGGAAGGTGCGCGCGCCTGGGGGCCGGGGTCAGCTGGCCAGGTTAGGCTGGGGCGCTGTAAGCACCGCCCTGAAGCAGGTTTCCTGGTTGTTTCCTGGCTTGGGTGGAGGCTGAGGTAGTTACCGATAGTGCCAAAGCCCCTGACCTCTGGGTGCACCAAGAGCCAGGCGCTGGGGGTCCCAGGGCTGTGGAAATCTACCTTGGGGGCCTAGGGTCCTTGTACTCAGGATCCAAGGAGCCTCAGGCTTGGGGTCTCCATGGTACCAAGGCCCTGACCGCTGGCTGGGGGTTGACACAGGGACTTGAAGTCTTAGCTGTAGGAATCTCTTGGGGTTTAGGGTAAGGCCAAGAATCCTTTGAGTATAGATATGGAGCTAGCAATTGGTGAAGTCAAAGCCGCTCACCCTTACAGTCTTGACCTAGGTAGGTGTGGGGCAGGGACTAAAGGCCCAGAGCCTGCAACCTTTGATCCCAAGTCACATCTTGGAGGTTAGGATCCCTGCTACCAGCAATCACAGACCCAGGGTCTAGCCCAGGCTAGGGGCTGGTGGTAATTCCTCTTGTCCCTGAGGTCACTGATCCCTGGGGGATAAGACAGCTTGGTGACCTTGAATTGATGGGGCTTTCTTGGACAGCCTGATAAACATAGTTGCTCGAGCCCCATTATACCAGTGAATCTCTGCACCTAGCGCTTGAGTTCTGCATCTCGACAAGGTTCCCACATTTACAGATACCAATCTGAGAACACTTCCCTGGGTTTGGTTAAGATCATGGAGGCAAAATGTCCTAGTTCTGATGCCTCGCCCGAGGGTTGAGGCAGGACTTTAACATCCTGAGGCTACTTTCCTCCACACTTGGGTTGGGGGTTGAGACCTGCAAAGATAGTCCGGAGGCTCCAGTTACCCTATTTTTGGAAACTGGGGTGAGCAGTCCTAGGCCCGCTTGGAAGGTGGGTGGCTGGTGGTCCCAAAGCTAGATCCTGGGCCTTCTTGGGTGGGGTGGGAGGGATCCAGGTGGGGTTCTCTCCCTGTCTGGTGAAGGCTGGGCTTCCTGGAAGCCAGGGGTGGGCTCGGACAGCTGCTGTGGATGTCAGGATTCCTGCCCACTGGGGACCCTGCTCACGATGCCCCACAGAGGAGGACTTTGACTGGCCGACAGCCTGCATTGAGCTGGAGCAGCACCTGTCGCGCTGGGCGGAGGACGGGCGCTGGGCTGAGTACTTCTGCTTGGCTGATGGGCACTTTGCTTCCATTGACTCGGTGCTGCTGCTCCAGGTGAGGTGGGGCTTGGTGGGGGACAGGCAGGGCTGGTCCCCGGGGACTCGGGGACACCACCACCTCGCTCTCTTCTCAGGGTGGTGCGCTCTGTCTGTCGGGCTCCCGAGATCGCAATGTCAACCTGTGGGACCTGCGGCAGCTGGGGGTGGAGCCCAGCCAGGTTCTAGTCAAGGCCTTGGGCACCGAGAAGAACAGCACCCACAAGGTGAGGGGTTAGGAGTCCAGACAGGGCAAGGAGGGGTGGGGCCTGGATAGGGTGCCATGGCTAAGGGCGGGAGTTTCGGCACCAGATATTGTGGATTTAAATCTTGCTCTGCCATGGCTGGTGTGACATTGGGTGAGATGTGGGACTTCTCTGGGCCTCCGTTTCTACTTGTGTCTAGGGCTCGGTTAGGACGATGATGAATGAGATGACTGTGCCGTAGAGCTTCGCTTGGGCTGGGATACACAGCATGCACTCGGGGGACATCGGGTATGCCTCAAGAGGTGGAGGACAGGGCAGTTCCGAGGCTGCCCGTGGGGATCACAAAGCTCTGAGCATGGCAGTCATCTCATGAGAAGCAGCTGTGGAGGAGCGTCACTGCCACCAGTCACTGAGGTGATCCAGGCAGGTGGCCAAGAGCTTGGTCTCGGAGCTAGGCTACTGGGTTCAAGTCCCTATTCTGCGTGAAGTCCCTGGCTGTGTGACCTTGGGCAAGGGACTCAACCTCTCTGTGCTCCAGTGTCCTCCTTTGTAGCATGGGAGCCGGTAACAGCACTCTCCTCAGAGAGTTTGGTGAGGAATAGGTTAGTCACCAGCCAGTGCTGTGTGCCTATTAGCTCTCGAGGCGGGGGCTGTTTTTTGGTGCCCATTTTCCCAGTGAAGAAAGTGAGGGAGGGCACTTCATTTGCTTTTAACTGAGTTGTTAAGTGGCCTCAGAACCACTGCGGGTGCCGAGTCTGACTTAGGAATATCATCCTGTGAGGGTGTGCACACCCCGGGCTCTGGAGTCAGACGGACCCACCGACCCAAGGCCTGACCTCTCCTTGGAGCTGCCCTGCTCTGGCTTCCTGGGTCGGTTGTCTCCCTCCTCCGACCCTTGGTCTTGGTACCACTGCGATGGGGGTGACCGCTGGGTCCGGTCTGCAGGGCTGGGTGTGGTCACTGGCTGCGCTGGACCACCGCGTGTGCTCTGGTTCCTGGGACAGCACGGTCAAGCTCTGGGACATGGCGGCTGACGGACAGCAGTTCGGTGAGATCAAGTGCGTGGGGTCCTGGGCGGGGAGGTGGGGCCGGGCTAGGTCCCCGCTAGTCACAGCCTGAGCCTCGGGGTCCGTGTGTTCGCAGGGGCAAGGCGGCTGTGCTGTGCTTGTCCTACCGGCCTGACATCCTGGTGACTGGCACCTATGACAAGAAGGTGACCGTCTACGACCCCAGAGGTGGGCCGGGGGCCCTGGGACCCAGGTGGGGAGAGGAGGGCCACCTGGGGTCTCCAGGGTCATGCTGGGGAAGGAGACACTTGGACCTCACAGCCTGGCTGGGATGACTGTCTCAACCAGCTGCCGAGCACTCCGAGTGGCCAGTGCTGTGCCGGGCCAGCAGAGGCAACTGGTGGGGGATGGGTGTTGGGGCAGAGGCAGCCCCCTCCACCTGGGGTGTCTGCATCGTGGGAGATCCTCGGCACCTCAGTACTGTGGGAGGTGGAGCAGCCCCTAGAACCCTGACTCCCCCACTTCCTAGCTGTCAGGCTTGAACCTCAGTCTCCCCATCTGTAAAATCTGGGTAATAACCCCAGCCCTATAGTGTTCATAGGAGAGGATAGTAAGAACGTTGGTTAGATTAAATGTTAGTTTACATAAAAAGCCTAGGAAAACATTGCCTGCACCTAAGGCTTTTCTGTGGTTTCTTTATTCGTTCTTATTTTAATTGAAGGGCTAGGGGGCCGGGGGGTAGAGGGGGCTTGTCTCAGACCCGCCTGTGGGTGGAAGCGTTTTCCGCGGGGACTCGCTGAGGTCTGCGGTACTGAGCAGACGCGATTGGGACAGGGGATGGGAGGGCCGGGATTTGGGGCCCTGGATGGCCCTGGCCCAGCTGGGACAGGAGAGGAGAGAGTCGGGATGGGGGCGGGCAGAGCAGACCCAGGGTTGTGCTAAATGGGATAGGGGCTAGGGGTCCTCGTGTAGGCTGGGGGGTCCCCCCGGGGGCTCTTATGTCTCCCTCCTCGCCGCATCACTCCCGAAGTCGGCCCGGCCCTACTGAAGAGCCGGCGGCTGCACTCGAGTGCGGTGCTGGCACTGCTGGCGGACGACCGGCACATCATCTCGGGCAGCGAGGACCACACGCTCGTGGTGTTCGACCGCCGGGCCAACAGCGTCCTGCAGCGGCTGCAGGTGGGCCCTCCCTGGGGGGCCCACAGGGACTGGGGACCGGGGCGGTGGCTTTGCCCGGCCTGAGGTGCTCTGTCCCGCATCCCTCCCACAGCTGGACTCCTACCTGCTCTGCATGTCCTACCAGGAGCCCCAGCTCTGGGCTGGTGACAACCAGGGCCTGCTGCACGTCTTTGCCAACCACCATGGCCGCTTCCAGCTCGTCCGGGTCCGCCAGGGAGCCGGCCCCTGCCCCACCATCCCGGGGGCCCCCTCCCTACCTCCTGACCCCCTGGGTAGCTGGAGGGTTGACCCCGGGCGAGCCCTTCCCTGAGTGTTCCCTGTCGTCCTTCCTGCAGTCTTTTGACGTGGGCCACAGGTCTCAGATCACAGGGATCACTCACTCACTGGGGGCCTTGTACACCACATCCACCGACAAGACCATCCGGGTGAGACAGGCCCCCTCCCTTGCCCTGCCCCTACCAGCTGGCAGCTCGAGTCTAGACTGCCGCCCGACTTGTGCCCTGCTGCCCCTCCTCCCCAGGTGCACGTGCCCACAGACCCGCCGAGGACCATCTGCACCCGAAGCCACAACAATGTACTGAATGGGGTAAGGCGCTGCCCCGTTCGCCCTGCCCAGTTGCCCAGAGCGCTCCTGACTCCCTCCGCCCTGCCCGCCCCCCGCCCCCCCAGATCTGCGCGGAGGGCAACCTGGTGGTCGCTGCATCCGGGGGCCTGTCGCTGGAGGTCTGGAGGCTGCAGGCCTGAGCAGGTGGACGCGGATGTGGATCTGCCGGCCCACAGGCTGGGCCGTGGCCTCTGTTCTCGGGGGAACCTTCCCCCGGTGCTGGTGCTGCCCCTGCCCTGTTCCGAAGCCCTGAGGCGCAGGGAGTCCGGCTGGGGCGAGCTGTGCCCCACAGGCCGTGCCCCACGCCAGGGAAGGTGAGCCTGCTGTTCAGGCCCACCCAGGGGACTGCTCCCCTCCCTGGCGCCCTGTTTTTGTTAGGATTTGGGTACCTGCTTTCCCTTGAGAGCGAAGGAGAAATAAACCCGATGTACTGGTGTCCCGCAAGGACCCCTGCCTGTGCTTGCTTGGGACTGGGAGGCGTGGGGCATGTGAGTCCGGGAGACGGTTCTGGAAGCCTTGGCGGCAGCCGCTATTTTATATCGAGGTGCAAGCGTACCCGCTCGAGTGCCTTTCTGCGCTCACAACCACGAGTGTGTGTCGCTGGGGAGGCGGGTCTGGCTGCGCGTTATCAGTAACCCTGTCTCCGCGTGTCTGTGGGCGGGTGCACATGGGGTGTGTGTGAGGAACGGGGAGGCTCTCAAGGGTGCGTGCATGTGTGTGTGTGTGATTCGTGTTGGCACGCAGACTGGGACTCTGACCCTGGGCGTGTTTGTGCAGTGGGCAAGGGGATCTACTGAGGCCACCCCGCGGGTGCGCGGGGCAGGGAGGGGTGGGGGAGGTGCGTGTCGTCCATCGGGGGCCGCAGGACGTGTGCGTTGCTGGGGCCAGGACCCTAGAGCTGGCGAGGGAGGGGGGCTGCGCCAGGTGCGCAGGCGCCGCTGCCCGCTCCGCCCCCACCGAAACCTGGCTGAGCCATGTCCTGGGGATCCTTCACCTCATCTTTATTGAAGCCTCCCGGGTGCTCAGGCCGTGGAGGGTACAGGATGGCGCAGGGCTGCTTCTCCTTGGAGGGGCTGGTGGCAGCTGGGATGCCGACGAGGAAGGGGTCGCTCTTGGCCTGCTCCGTGCAGAACTGCAGCGGGTCGGCCGCCGCCGTGGACACCTGCAGGCCAGCCTGGTCAGCCAGGCCCGGGCCGCCCGCCTGCCTCCTCGCCCCGACACACCCGTGCCACCACCCTGGCCCTCACCTTCACGCGCTCCATGCCCGCCTCCATCCGCAGCCGCTCCATGGCCCGGCGGGCCTGCCCGATGTCGCTGCCAAGGGCCACCTTGCCGGACATCTGCAGGAAAGTGAGCAGGGTCACCGGCAATGGGCTCGATTCCAGACCCTGAGCTGTGCGGCTACCCGAGAGTCCCCTAGCCACTTCCTGTGTCCCCCTGGGGGCTGTAGGAAGGGGGTGGCAGGTCCCCGACCTGTTAGGACCACGTACTTCAGCTTGAGGACTGCGGCTGATTCCCGACTGCTCAGTCCTCCAGCAGCCCGGCTCTGGCTTCCTCCCCAGCCAGCCTGGCCTCTCCAGCTCCCCTCCAATCCCTCCCCCACCCCTGCAGAGACTTTGAAGCCAGGACACTCATGGAGTGAAATGTCACCAGCAGCAGCTGCCTCAGCTGAGGGGGTCCCTGCCCCAGGGAGCCCAGTGGCTGCCCCGGTATCACGTGTCACCTTGGGTGGGGGAGCATGGGGGTCCTGGCCTCTCGCTGACCTGCTTGATCCTCTGCCAATGGGCCCCAACACCCCTCCTTTGCCGGCCTCTGCCCTCCCCCCGCCATACAGAGTGTCCCTTGGCTCAGGTGCAGCCCTGCCTCCCGTCTGTCTACACTCACCACCTGGATCTTATCCACAGAGAACTCCGTCTACTTGCTTATGGTGATGGCTCCCTCTGTCCCCGTCCCGGAGCTTTCCCTGATTTCAGATCCACCTGAAGAGCCTCCTGCCTCCTCAGTCTGTTGCCCTGGGGTCTCAGGGGTCTCTTGCCTAGCTCGGCCCATGCTGGGCTTGGGATTGTCTTCCCTCCAGACCTTCTGCTTCCCAATCTACCACCATCTGTTCAAATGCCCTGGCCCAAATCTTCAACTCCTTCAGTCCTCTCCGGTGTCCCCACGTCTGATCCTTTCTCAGGAGCCATCAGATCAACTTCAAATTAGGTTCTCAGTCTGGTCTAATTTCTCCACATCTGTTGGCATGTCCCAGGTCCTGCTCCCATCTCTGCCAGCCTGGACCTGCGCAGGCGCCTCTGCCCTCGTCTCCCCTGCCCTCGTCTCCCCTGTCCCGCCCTTCCCCACTGTCCCCGTTCTCTTCAAGGCAGCCAGTGGGGTCTGATAAAAAACAAGTCACGTTACAACATGGATAAACCTTGAAGAGCGTACGTTAAGTGAAATAAGCCAGTCACAAAATGACCCATAACAGATGATCACGTCTATATGACATCCCTCGGGGTGTCAAATCCAGATCCAGGAAGTAGATGGTGGTGGTTGGGGGAGGGGGCTGGGGAGTCAGTGTTTGATGGGGACAGAGTTCCAGTTTGGGATGATGAAAACATTGTACAGTAGTGGTGTTTGTACAACAATGTGAATGTGCTTAATGCCATAGAACTGTATACTTTAAAATGATCGTGATAATAAGTTTTACATTATATATGTTTTACCACAATAAAAAAAACTGGTGGGGCGCCTGGCTGCCTCTTGATCTCAGGGTTGTGAGTTTGAGCCCCACCTTGGGTGTAGAGGTTACTTAAAAATAAAAGCTTTTTTAAAAATTGGAAAAAAAAACCAACACAGAGTCTCTGATTCCTTTTTAAAACTCTCTAATGATTGGGATGCCTGGGTGGCTTGGTCGGGTAAGCATCTACCTTTGGCTCAGGTCATGATCCCAGGGGCCTGGGATCGAGTGCTGCATTGGGCTCCTTGCTCAGCAGGGAGCCTGCTTCTCCCTCTGCCTGCCGCTCCCCCTGCCTGACAAATAAAAAAAAAGTCTTAAAACTCTCCAATTGCCTTTTAGACTAAACCCATCTTCCTTACTACTGCTCAGAGGGCTCTGTCTGCTCTGGCACCTTCTACCTGCTCTGAATTACCTTTTTTTTTTTTTCTTTTACAGATTTTATCTCTACACCCAACGTGGGGCTCAAACTCACAACCCCGAGATCAAGAATCAACAAGTTCCACCAATGGAGCCCGCCAGGCACCCCTGAAGTCATTTATGGACCGCTTTCCCTCCTTCATTCCTCATGGATCACCCTGATGCCCCTGTGTGGGTTCATTGACTCATTCAGCATATTTGCTGAGATAATAGTTTGCGATCACTGCCCAGAGTAAGAGAAACATCGGCGAACCCAGACAATCCTGCACACATGGAGCTGCCGTTGTAATCAGGGAGCGACAGGTAACAGCAGACGAAATGAAAGACAATGACGAGCAAGGTAAGGGTGGAATCGGGTGGTCAGAGCAGGCTTCCTGGACGAGGTAATATTTAGACAGGGATTCAGAGAAGGAGCTGGAGGAGAGGGTATTCCAGGCAGAGGGAGCAGCGGGTGCGTCAACCATTGGTTAGGAAATGAGCTTGGTGGGTTCTCAGACAGCGAGGAGGCCAGTGTAACTGGAGAGGGAAGAAGTGAGGACAAGTGGTGGGAGATGTAGGCAGGGAAGTGAGCAGGCACCTTCACAGGCCGGTGAAGACCTTGGATTTTACTCCTAGGGAGAAGTCACCATAAGAGATTTTTTAAAAAGAAGATGTATCTGGCTTCTGTGTATCAAGCTCTCTGGCCACAGTGGGGAGACGGGTTGGAGGGAAGGTAGCCCAGTGTGGAGGCTGTGAGAATGGAGAGAAGCTCCTGGACACAAACACCCAATCATGACATTGTACACCCAGAACTAATATAATATGTCAAATTCTATCAATAAAAAAAGGCACCTGGATTTGGGACCTATTTTGTGGGTAGAACTTAGTGGAGGGGCTGAGAGAAGGAGAGACATCAAGCTCAGTTCTCCAGTGTTGAGCCTCCTAGGTGCATGGAGGGCTTATTTGCTGAGCTGAGGGCTCTTTGATGAGATGTGGAAGACTGTGGGGAGATGAGTGTGAACTGAGGAGTGAGGTCCAAGTGGGCACTCACTGTCCAAGATGTCAAGGAGGATGTTCTCTTCCTCCAATCAAGTGGGCTAATCTCTGGCCTCAGGACCTTTGCACTGGCAGTTCTCTTTCCCAACGGGGGATGGTGGGGGAATGGCCTCCTCAAATCTTCATGTATGGGGCTTTCTGGGCTTTCTGGCCTTGGCTCAAATGTCATCTCCTTGGTGTCTTCCCCAATCACCTGTCGCTTCAAATAAGGCCACTTCCCCCTCCATCCACCCCTACCTCAAAGACACATCATCATTTTGGAATCCTCAATAGCACTTACCACTATTGTTGTTAGCTTTCTAGCTCCCCAGACTGTGGACTCCAGGTGGGCAGGGTCTGCATCTTGCTCACTGATAAGTCTGAAACGCCAAACACAGAGCCCAACGTATAGTATAGACTCCATAAATTGTAGGATGCCTGCTTAAAATATTCCCCCTGGACCAGACCCTGTGCAGGGCTAGGAGGACCCATGAGATACAAACCCCACCTTCGAGGGTCTCAGTCTTGCTGGAGGGAAAGAGAGGTCAGCCTTGGATCTCAGAGGAGGTCCCTTACCCAGAGGAAGGTCAGAGAAGGCTTCCCAGAAGAAGCGACAGCTGCAACGGCCCGGGGAAGACCAGAGGGTTACGCAGCATGTGGGGGAGGCTCTGGAGACTTGCGCGAGGTACGGACAGCGATCACTAAATCTTTTGATGAGAGACGCTCAGGGGAAGAAACGATCTGATATTTCCCGAAGACTCGAATCTTAGGGCGACGCCTAAGAAGCCACCCTCCTTCCCAGAAGAGACAGAAACGAATGGGAAAGCGCCGCGCAGCCCGGTGTGTCTCCAGCAGGCGGCAGTAAAAGTAGGAATCTTCATTCATCTCAGGCTTTATAAGACACGAGACAAGGACTATCGGCTCCTCGCGGCTTCCGTATTACGGAACGCACACGGAAACATGGCCGCGCCCTGGCTTATGGGACTCAAGGAGGGTCATGTGACTAAGCAACTTCCTGTCCCCTTCTGCAGGTTTTCCCGAGTCCTACTTCCTGCACTGTCGTATAGAGCGCGTGCCGGGGTTTAGTGTCTTTGGAGGCAGCTAGAAGCCTGGCCTGGGACGGCTGTGATCTGGGAGTGCGGTCGCAGGAACATGGAGGGTCCTCCGGAGGGGAAGGCACCCGCGGCGGCGCTGGCCGCTGTGCTAAAGCACAGCTCGGCGCTGCCCTCCGAGAGCTCCCAAGTCCGAGGCTACGACTTCAACCGCGGCGTGGACTACCATGCGCTACTGGAGGCCTTCGGCACCACTGGCTTCCAGGCCACCAACTTCGGGCGCGCAGTGCAGCAAGTCAACGCCATGGTGAAGCCTGGGGCGGAACTTCCTGGATCGAGGGGGTGTGGCCTAGAGTAGCGGCAATGCAGTACTCGGAGGGGGTGGGGCTCCCTTGAGAAGGAGGCGGGTCCTTTGTTGGGCGGCCCAATAGGTGGAGAGAGGCAGGACCCATTCTGGGCGGCAGTTTCTGTGCTGGGAAGAGGACGTCGTCCCCCCATCCCCATTGCATCCTACAAGCAGGATGAGGTTGGAACTGATTCTAGATAGGAGGCAGGTTATAGGTAACGAGTGAAAGTGTTCTGAACCGTGCGGTTGAGGAGCCTAAGTTAGGCTCGGATTTGTTTTTTCCAAGGGGGAAGGGGACCGGGCCTGCAAAGGTCGTGTTCTCCGATTCCTTGAAAAGGGGGTAAAACCTCTGAGCCTGTGCCTGGAGATTTGGGCTGTGAATGGGGCGGAACCTGCACAGGGGGCGTTCGTTCCCTGGCTACAGGAATTCTAGGTAGAAGTGGTAGGTGCTACGGTCTGGGGCCAGAAGGGTAACTTGACCCTGCCCTTACACCTAGATAGAGAAGAAACTAGAGCCGCTGTCGCAGGATGAAGACCACCATGCAGACCTGACCAAGAGCCGCCGCCCCCTTACTGGCTGCACCATCTTTCTGGGCTACACATCCAACCTCATCAGTTCAGGCATCCGTGAGACCATCCGCTACCTTGTACAGCACAACATGGTGGGGACCTGGTGGGGTTGTGGCCTTGGCCCCTCTAGGTCTTATGGACAATTAAAATTACTGGTGATTTAAATGACATAGGGAAATAGGGTCCATTTTAAGCAGAGGAACACGATCTACTTTTGTTTTGTAGTAGAGCTTTCCCCAAGGGTCACTGGGTTAGTTCTGGAAGTTAGGAGTCCTACCTGGGGCGAGGGCAGGGCCCCTCTTCCTGTGCCAACCTCCCTGACTTATGGCTGCAGGTGGACGTCTTAGTGACCACAGCTGGCGGTGTGGAGGAAGATTTTATCAAGTGCCTGGCACCCACGTACCTGGGCGATTTCAGTCTCAGGGGGAAGGAGCTCCGTGAGAATGGGATCAACAGGTTGGGGGCCCTGAGTGGTGCTGAGCAAGGGAGCTGGGCTGGGGGTCCTGGGGCCCGATGCCCACGTACCTCATGTTTGCAGGATTGGAAACTTACTGGTGCCCAATGACAATTACTGCAAGTTTGAGGATTGGTTGATGCCCATTCTGGACCAGATGGTGCTGGAGCAGAACACGGAGGTGGGCAGGAGCGACCCAGGGGCCGGCGTGGTACGAGTCGGGGGGAGGAACTGTAGGCTGAAGTCAATGTCTCTTCCTAGGGTGTGAAGTGGACACCTTCCAAGATGATTGCCCGGCTGGGCAAGGAGATCAACAACCCAGAATCAGTGTATTACTGGGCCCAGAAGGTGAGGGGCTGTGTGGGGCACGGACACCAGGCCTTGGCGCGCATTCGCTTGTTTCACCTTCACAGCCCCCCGCGAGCCAGTTCATCTTCTCCACTCAGATGCGGAACCCGACAGAGCTTAGGTAGTTTGTCTGAGGCTGCACAGCCACTGAGTGTGATCTCGGGATCCTGGCTGAAGTCCTAGACCACCTGGGATCAGTTGGGGCGACCCTCATGGGGTGGGGCATATGTTCCTATGCTCCTCCAAGGCATAGGTCCAGCAGTCAGAGTAGCGAGAGCTCCCATTCTTTGTCAGACACGATCCTTCATGTTTTGTCTGATTCTGTCACCTACGCTTCATCTGTGAGGAAGGTGCTATCGCTGTCTCCATTTTACAGTTGAGGAAACTGAGGCCCAGAAAACTTACACACTCTGCCTAGAATCAGGCAGAGAGGAGGGGATGCCCCTGGGAGGGGGACCAGCCTGCCCCCACTGGGCTCTGAGCTCCAGTCGCTCTTGTCTTGCTGTTCCCCAGAACCACATCCCTGTGTTGAGCCCGGCGCTCACAGATGGCTCCCTGGGTGACATGATCTTCTTCCATTCCTACAAGAACCCGGGCCTGGTCCTGGACATCGTGGAGGGTGAGGTGCAGGGGCCGCACAGGAGCAGGGGAGGAGGGCTGGCTGGGTCTACTGCCTGACCACAGCGCTCTTCTCCCAGACCTGAGGCTCATCAACACACAGGCCATCTTTGCCAAGCGCACTGGGATGATCATCCTGGGCGGGGGTTTGGTCAAGCACCACATTGCCAACGCCAACCTCATGGTGAGTGGGGACGGGGCACCCGGTCTCTAGTGAGGGTGGTGCGCGGGCCTGCCATGCAGCCATACCTGTGTGCTAGGCCCATGCCATGTGCCGGGGAGACAAGGGTGGACTAGACGGGCCAGGATCCGTGTCCTCCTGGACTGATATTCTAGCCAGGGAGGCAGGCAGTGAACAAGTGACATGCATGTCACATGGCAGTTAACTGCTGTGGGAAAAAATGAGGGATGGCAAGAAGGCAAAAAAAACCCCCACGACATTCTGGGAAAGATAGCCCGTAAGCATGGAAAATGGCCAGTGCAAAGGCTCTGAGGTGCCCGAATTAACTCCTACCACACCGGCTGCTAGGTGGCGCCTGCCCCACCTCCAGCACCATCTGGTCCAGGCCAGTGCAGGGGAGCGGAGGCGGCCAGAAGCAGGATCCAGGCCTGCAGGGCAACCACTGGCATCGGGGGGGAGGGGGTGGGGGTGGGGGACATGGCGGGCTTGGGTAAGGAATGATGGGACTGACCAGGCTGGGAGTCTTTTTTGTTTGGTGGCAGCTCTGCTGCGCAGCTGTGGGAGAGTTGTTGCCACATGGTAGACGGGTTTGGGGCAGCTCTGCCCATCAACCCTACTAACCCCCAACCTCTCTCTGCTCAGGCACGGATGTAGGGCCCTTCCTATGGAGGGGGGTAGAGTGGGGGGCACTACGGGCTTCCTCCATGCAAGACACAGCCTCAGCCTCTTTGTGCCCCCCCACGTCCAGTGACTGGCTGACCAGCCCCCCATGCCCCTGCCCCTCCCTCTCCCCACAGCGGAACGGGGCTGACTACTCCGTCTATATCAACACGGCCCAGGAGTTTGATGGTTCGGATTCTGGGGCCAGGCCGGACGAAGCTGTCTCCTGGGGCAAGATCCGGGTGGATGCACAGCCTGTCAAGGTGAGGGCAGGTCAGGCGGCTGGGGTGCGGAGTTCCCCAGGGTGTGGCCCCGGGCCCTGTGGTTCACCTGAGTCCCCTCTGCAGGTCTATGCCGACGCCTCCCTGGTCTTCCCCCTCCTTGTGGCTGAAACCTTTGCCCAGAAGAGAGATGCCTTCATGCCTGAGAAGAATGAGGACTGAATGGCTACGGCCCCAGGGACGTCTCCCCGCTCCTGTATTTATTAGCTTGCACACCTGGTCCCTCCCTCCCTCCCTCCTCAGTCCGCCGTGTGTCTAGAATAAATGGTCTCCATGAGCCTTCTGAGTCTCTGTGTCCTTGGTGGTGGCGGGTCCCCCACCTTCAGCCGGTGCCACCCTCAGCCTCGTAAGCCTCCTCCCGCCAGCACTGGACACTACCCCCCACGGCGGTCAGCAGGCAGGGCTCTGCGGGGTGGAAGGCCAGCGACTGCACCACACCGGGACCCACAGGAAGGGCCAGCACCAGGGCGCCCTGTGGAGGGAAAGGGTGGGGAGCGGTTATCAGCGTTCCCTCTCCTCTGACCTTCAGCCACCTGCTTCTAATCGCTTCCCAGGCACTGCAAACCTCAGCTGCCCCAAAATGAACCCCTGAGTCGCTCCATCCTTTGGAGCATGTGTGGCTCAGGCCAAATATCCTGGGAGTCTTCCTCTTTCACGCCTTTCTTTTCTGACTTTCACAAAGTCAGGGTGACTTTGTCTGGTAGACTCTTGAGAAGGAGGTGTGTTCTTAGGTGCCAGGAAAAGCCGGGCCCTCAAGTCTCTGGGGCCCCCCAGCTTCCTCCATCCTCTTAGGGGCATTACCTGCCCTGGCCAAGGCCCAGCCCTGACCCCATGAGGTCAGAGTGATAGTGTGTTTCCAGCCTGACCTCCCCACCAGGCCGAGACACATCGTCAAGACAGGGCTCACGGGGTGTGGGGCTAGAGAACACGGGGATGCTCAGAGGTGGCTCAGGCTTTCTGAACTACAGCCCCATCCCAGTGGGGGGTCAGATGCGGCTGTCAGCCCCCCTCCCCCAGGGTCAGTCCCAAGGTCAGCTGGGCTTTCGAAAGTGGCCTTGCTTACCCGGGCCCCGCTGCCATCCCACAGTACTTGTCTCCTGACCCAAGTGGGCCACACCTCCAAGCCTGAGCCCACACACCGTTCCTTTTGCCAGGAATGCCCTTCCTGCTTTGTCCTTGCACTCACTGCTCCAAGCCCCCAGCTTGAATAGCATTCCCCTTTGCAGGAGTGGGAGTGACGGAGGAAAAGTCAGAGCGGGCAGCCAGGTAAGGAGTTGGGGTGAGGAGCTGCTCACCTCCACCAGGTCCCAGAAGTACACCTTCCCGTCCTCGGAGCAGCTGACCACATGTGTGTCACGCTCGCTCAGGCAGCAGTCCAGCTTGTACTCCTGGTTCTTATGGCCCGTGTACCTGGGGGCGGGGGTGGGGGTGGGGGTCAGGAGGGCCTGGGTCCTGGCAGGGGTGAGGGAGGGGGCCCACGACCCCAAGGACTCACTCGCCCAGCAGCTCCCCTGTGTCCTTGTCTAGAAGCCGCAATGTGGAGTCCAAGCTGGACACCAGGGTGCACTGCCCGTCCCGGCTAAAGCAGGCACAAGTGATGGGGCCTGGGGGGTGGGGAGGGGCGCAGGTGGGTGAGGCCGGGCGCCCCTTTGCTGCCCCCCGCCCACCAGCCCTGCCTGCCCCACAGCCCTGCCACACTCACTGCCCACGTAGTCTGAGAAGAGCTGCCCCATCCTTAGGTCATAGCGCCTCACGCGGCCATCCACGGAGCTGCAAGAGGATGGATCCAGCTGAAGCATCAAGGCTCCCTGACCCACCAGGATCCTGGGGGTGTGTGTGTGCTGGGTTTGCCCTTCCTGCGCACCCTTCGCTATCATGTTCACACTCAAGGCTAACCATGGGAAATAAACACTAAAATGAGTTCTTGAGTGGAATTCCCAGGCACTGGCTTTGAGACGGACACCCAGGGCCAATCAGGACCCACTTACTCTACTGGTTTCTGATAGGCACTGGGCTGCCTCTCTGGGCTAGTCCTTGGGACACAGCTGCAACAAAGTCAGGAGTACGTTCTGCCATCAGAGCTGTACTGACTGAGAGGAATCTAGGAAGGCCTCCCTGAGGAGGTGACTTCTGAACTGGGACTTGAAGGCAAAGGAGACAAACGTGTGGGAACAGAGCAGCCAATAGTCTGGGCAGCCCAGACTCCCCCCGTGGTGGGAATGGAGCTCCTTTGGGTTGCGGCAATAAATGGGCAACCCTCCTTGGGAATTTTCATTGTTTGCCTCTTGCAACTAGAATGTCAGCCCGATGTGGGCCGAGATTTTTCCCTATTTCATTAACTGCTGTGTGTTCATCAACTAAAAAAGTGATATGCAAGAGAGGCTCAAAAACACTGTGAGTAAGTAGAAAAGGAGTCCAGGCAGAGAAAGAGCAATTGCAAAGGTCCTGAGGTGAGAGCATGCTTGGCTTATTAACAGAAATGAGGCTTGGAATGAACAAAAGATAAAATATCAGCAGGGAGCACTGTGCAGAGCCTTGTAAGCTGAGGTTAGAAGAGCAGATTTTAATCTAAGTAGCGAGGCAGTGGTGATCCCCAGCAGGGGAGGGGTGAGGTCCTAGCTCCACTCACCCTGCCAGGACCTCATGGTCTGACACCTTCACACTGGATATGCCATCCCTGGCTTCGTCCAGGGTCTGCACTGGCTCAGGCCTCCGCGATCGGCAGTCCCAGCAGCGTATGCTGGAATCGATAGAGCCTGTGAGGGCCAGCATGAAGGGGAGGTCGGGTTTGGGCGGCAGGGGTTAGTACCCTGCCTAGGCCCCAGACTCACCAGACAGGATGACTGTGGCCTCTTCATTAAACTGGACCGTGTTCACCTTCTGAGAAATGGGAATTGCCACTCAGAGGAGGCTGGACTTTGTGGAGGACTGGGATAAAGGCAGGGTTCTGGATGCAGGTTAAAACAAGGGCAAAGAAGGGGCATCTGGGTGGCTCAGCCAGTTAAGCATCTGCCTTTGGCTCAAGTCAGGTCCTGGGATTGGGCCCCACTGAGCAGGGAGACTGCTTCCCCCACTCCCCAACCCCCGCCTGTGCGCACTCTCTCTCAAATAAATAAATAAATAAAATCTTAAAAAAAAAAAAAAAAGCAAAGGCTAGAGATAGGTGAAAAGTTTTGGGGAAATTGCATGCTGGGCCATGGGGAAAGCATCCTTGCTCTGTAATGGGTGGGGATGGAAGGGTTCCCTGTCACCACCCACACGATAATGCGGGTCTTCTCCGCCATCCAGGCTCTAATGAGGCCTCCTCTTGTTTGTACTCACCCCCGCGTGGCCCCGGAATTTGCGCACGACCTGCCCCGATGCCACATCCCACAGCACCACAGCCTTGTCCCCGCCGCCGGAGCAGAGACTGCTGTTGTCAAAAGAGCTGGAGGGCAGAGGAGGGAAGGTCAATGTTGACCTCAGATCCCAATCCCTGCACCCGTATCTCAGCCTGGCCCCCGGCTCACCCGGCCGCATCCAGCACCTCGTAGCCGTGGCCACTGTACGTTCGCAGCAGCGTCCCCCGCAACGGATTCCACAGCTTCAGGGTCTTGTCGCTGCCGCACGTCAGACAGTAATTGCCATCCACTGGGAAACACGAGGAAGGGATTATAGGGCTGAGGACCTAAGAAGGCAGGAGGACCCGGAACGAAGAGGGAGCTCACCGTTAAATCGTACAGCTCGCACCGCCCCCTGCCCGCAGTCCAGCGTCTTCACTCGTTTTTGCGGCAGCTCTGGGCCCCGTGGTTTCGGCTCAGGGAAGGCCATTTGTTTCGGGATCCCTTCTTGGCCGCCTTACATCGATCTGCACTGGGAACTCCTAACCCTCGGACCCACGCTCGGACGTAACCTTATTGTCTTCCGTAGCCTACTTCCCATTTCTCACTTCCGGTTCAAATGTTTTGGCTTTTTTCGGGATAGGGTTGCGAATATTGAAAACTAATTCCAGCTTCTAGGTTTCTTTCCCCACTTGTTTTCAAGGAACATTTCCGGTCTCTTCTAATTCTCTGTCCCCTGGCTGGAAGGAGTCCTGGACCCTGCCACTGGGAACGGAAGTTCGCAGCCTGAGGGTGTCACTCTAAAACCCACCCTCCGTTTCCGCGCCGGAAGCGGCGACTCCCGCGGCGGAAGAGGCCCGACCTCCGACCCGCCATGTCCACTAACAATATGTCGGACCCACGAAGGCCGAACAAAGTGCTGAGGTGAGGACCCCAACGTCACGGGAATAGGGCTCGGGTTGTGGGGCGAGGCCCAGGGAAGCGCTTGTCCGCTTCGGGGGCGGGACTTTGAGTGCCTCTGACCCTTGAGCCTGCCGCAGGTACAAGCCGCCGCCGAGCGAGTGTAACCCGGCCTTGGACGACCCGACGCCGGACTACATGAACCTGCTCGGCATGATCTTCAGCATGTGCGGCCTCATGCTCAAGGTGGGCGGCGCCGAGTTTCCTTCGGCGTAGCTCGGTCACAGCGAAGCCCGTGGGGGAGCGGATTCGGAATAAAGCGGGGCTGGCGCTGAGGGGGCGGGGCCTGGCCGGGGGCGGGGCTGCGGTGTTGCTGGGCGGAGAAAGCCAGTGACTGGAGGGAAGCGGCGGTCGGTGGGCGTGGGCGTTCAGGGTGAGTACCCGGGAGGTCGGTCGGAGGGTGGGGCCGGGTTTTAAAGTAATTTGGAGGGGACTCGTGGAGAAAGGATGGGGTTCTTAGCATCATGAGGTATGTCAAAGGCTAGTCTTAGGCCTGAGGGCATGTGGTGCCGTCGGAAACGTAGGCCAAGAGGGTAGGATGAGAAACTGGGTACCTGGAGTAGGCTAGGGGGAATGGGACGGAGGGATTCTTGGGGATAAGATCCAGCCTGCATCCGGTGGAAACAGTGAGTTGGAACCCGTGCCTGTTACTGACCGAATACCCCTATCCACCTGCCTTTCCCCAGCTGAAGTGGTGCGCTTGGGTCGCTGTCTACTGCTCCTTCATCAGCTTTGCCAACTCCCGGAGCTCTGAGGACACTAAACAGATGATGAGTAGCTTCATGTGAGTCTAGGCCTAGAGAAGGAGGACTCTTGAGTAAGTGGGAGAGGGGGACCCAAGCCTACCCGTCCTGGACTGACACCTCTCTCCCTTCTCAGGCTGTCCATCTCTGCCGTGGTGATGTCATATCTGCAGAACCCTCAGCCCATGACGCCCCCCTGGTGATGTCAGCCGAGGACTACTCTGTACACCTTCCCCCGAGCCTGGCCCCTGGCTCTTCAGCCCCTGCCCTCAGCTGCTGTCCTGGGCTTCCCTGAATGAGGTAGTCTCAGGGCTTGCAGCTGGATGGAGAGATCATGACCCTTTCCCTGAGATTCCACTTCTGCTGGGCAGAGGGGAATACCCTAGGCCTGCCCCTCCTGCCTGCCTTCCCCACCCTGCCTGCTGCTGGGGGAGATGCTGTCCATGTTTCTACTCGTTTTTTGTTTTTTGTTGTTGTTGAAACCAGTTGATAATAAAGTTTTGCATTCTGGCTGTTCTTTGGGACCTCTCCTGTGCATTGCCGGTAATCTTCCTGGTGGGGGTAGGGGCTCCAGATCCTCCACTCAGGCCTTTGGTGGGGCTCCAGCCTCGAGCCTTCTGGTCAAGGTCGTTCACTTGCTTATTTCACAAGCTGTGACTTAAGTCAGCTGCGGGAGGCAGAACAGTGTGATCCCTGTCCTTTGGCAACTCAGCAGATGAGCTCTGCTGACCTGAGGAATGTGGGCTTTCATATTCTTATCAGACAAATCAGATAATATTTGCGAACTGGATGGACTAATAGGGATTGGGAAAAGCATGAAAGACCGAGTCCTCCCCCACCTGCCACGCCTCACCTGAGTCCCATGGGTATTTTTCCCAATCGGGCTGGATACCTCCCATCCTCCATACCCCAGGGGGCAGTTCCTCTATGAATAATCCTCATAGGACAGAACAGGACCACCATCAACCCCTGCTTCTAGTCAAGCCAGGTCCTTCCAAGATCCTAGCCCTGAAGATCGACAGGACATCCTAGGATCCCACGCGAACATTCCCACCTCCTAAGCAAACTACACCTGGAGGAAAGTCTGAAGCCTTTGCGTCCACGGGGACAAAGGGACACTCTGAGGCCACTCGGAGGCAGTGAGACAATAAAGATTCCCTTGGCTAAACCAGCACCCGAGGGTGGGACACGCCCAACACCTCCCTACACTCCTAGTGTCCCCAGGGGCTGGTCAGAGCTGAGGACTCAGTCCCGTGACGCGCAAGGCTGCACCCTAGCCCCGCCCCCACCAGCAACCATTGGCTAGGCCTGGTTCTGGGGGCGGGGCGTTTGCTCTGCCCTGGCCGGGCCCAGGAAGCCCCTGGAGGCGGCGGCGGCGGCAGCGGCGGCGGCGGAGCCATGGTCGCCGACGCGCGGCCTTCGGGGGTCCGCGCTGACGGTGGCGGCCGGGGCGCGGCAGGGTCCAGGACGAGCTCCCGCGCGCTGCAGTCACCGCTCCCGCCTCTCTCTTTCCTCTTTTTGTTGTTGGTGGCGGCGCCGGGCGCTGGGGCCGCGGGATACGAGGTGAGCGCAGCCGGGGAGCGGAAGCGTGCCCAAGCTGGAGCGAAGCCCCTAGTAGGGCCCGGAGGTGTGGGTGGGTTTGTTCTGTGGGTGCCTAGTGAATAGTTGTTAATATGACGGTCTGGTCTGAAGGCGTGCTTGGCGTCATTGAAAGGTCTGGCTGTCTGAGGCTGAGAACGGGGCTCTCCGTACCTGCCTTTTGTGGGTCGGCTTGCCTGGAGTTTGCATGCACCTAACTGTGTGATTGGGCAGATGTATGTATGTGGGGGCGGGGGGGTTCCTTGAAAGCTGGCACCCTGAAGTCAGCCTGCCTGGAGTTCCTGTCTGGCTCCCTGACTTCCTGGCTGCGTGACTTGGGGCTAGTCACTTAACCACTCTGATCCTCAGTACTCTCATCTGAAAATGAGATCATACCGCCCCCCCACCCACCAGGCTGCTTGCTATTTGCAAATGCCTAATAAACGTGTGCTACTACTATTACTATTAACCCAAGGTGTGAATGAGAGCTGCCCTGGGGGGTCCTGTCAAGTGGGAGTTGTATCTGTGTGCCCAGCTGTGGGCTGGGCATGTGGGCTGGGCATACATGTTCCTCCCTGGAAGGGCCTGGACCCCTTTCTCTGGGTCACTCACCTCTAGATCCAGACTTCTGTTGTGCCTCCAGCCCCACCCTGGACCCCAGCCTGCTTCTTAACCCTGTGTAACTGACCGGGTATGTGTATTTGGGGTCCCTGTGCAGACGTGCCCTGTGGTGCAACCGGACATGCTTAATGTGCACCTGGTGGCCCACACGCATGATGACGTGGGCTGGCTCAAGACTGTGGACCAGTACTTCTATGGCAGTGAGTAGAGCGTGGGGACTTCCCCTGGGGCTCCCATGGCCCCTTTGAGCCCTTCAGATCCTTTCTGGGTCCTGGACATTGGGAGAGGAGACTTGCCCAGCTTGGGCTCCTGTGTCTAAGAATGACCCCTTTGGCTCATTTGTCCCTGACCTCTGTGCCCACAGTCCAGAATGACGTCCAGCACGCAGGAGTGCAGTACATCCTAGACTCAGTCATCTCTTCCCTGCGGGTGGAGCCCACCCGCCGATTCATCTATGTGGAGATTGCCTTCTTCTCCCGCTGGTGGCACCAGCAGACGAATGCCACACAGGAAGTTGTGCGGGAGCTGGTGCGCCAGGGTGAGCCTCCCCGAAGGAAGTGAAAAGAGGAAGCCCAGCTCACTTCTGTTTCTGCCCCTCCAGCTTCTGAGATTTTGTCACATCTTGTACAGCCTGCATGTGCATGTGGCTTCTCCTGCCTGGAATGTCCCTTTATTTGTAGAACTCCTATGCATCCTGCAGGGCCCCACCTCCAAGGGAGCCTCAGGGAAGCCTGCCATGCAGGGGGCCCTCTGTGCCACATCTGGCTACACTGGCCTGGGAGTGATCCCTCTTCTCCCTCCAGGCCTGGGTTTGCAGGCGGGCCCTTGTAGCCCCTGCACTGCCGCCCCTGGCCCCGGTCCTGGCCCTGACAATCCACTCAGACTTTGCTCTTCCTGCCACAGGACGCCTGGAGTTTGCCAACGGTGGCTGGGTGATGAATGATGAGGCAGCCACCCACTATGGAGCCATCATAGACCAGATGACCCTTGGGTTGCGCTTTCTGAAAAACACGTTTGGCGAATATGGGCGCCCCCTTGTGGCCTGGCACATCGACCCCTTCGGTCACTCTCGGGAGCAGGCCTCGCTGTTCGCACAGGTGATTGCCCAGCCTCACTCCTAGCTCTGACTCCTCCCTTGGCCACTCAAGCCCCGTCCTTCCCTGCAAGCTCACCTGAATCAGGCCCTGTCCTCTGGCCCTCTGGCCCCTTGAGGTCCTGCACCTTGGGTGAGCTGTGAATCCCATTACTGACTCCCTCTCACTCCCCCTGCCCCTCCGCTTTCTGCTCTGCGCCTTCCCCGGGCTAACCCCACTCCAGCTGGCTCCTCCCGGGTCCCACACTGCCCCTTACTGGAGCTCTGGCCCCACCCCGTTTGCTATGATCCCGGTTCCTCTCCAAAGCCAGGTGGCAGGTGGAGGCCCGCCCTGCTCTTCAACCGGCTTCACGGTCTTTGCCATGATGGCGTCCCCTTTCCATTCTCTGATCCCTTCCATTCTCAGGAATGCTTAAGGGGGAAAGCCTTGAGTGAGGCCCCTTTCTGAGCTGGGGAAGGTGGAGATCTGTTCTAGCCATGCAGCCGCCCCTCCCAGCCCTCCCGCGGTGTCACCTGACCCTTCCCCAAGCTTCAGAATGAGCTGGAACCCTTTCTGGTTACAGACCTGCTTTTTCCAACTGTGCTCTGACCCTCTCCTCCCACGCGGAGGGGACTGGCGGTTGGTGGGGAGAGGACTGGGCACCCACTTCTCCTGCCCTCTGATCCCGGTCCTCATCCCTCCCCACATTCAGATGGGCTTTGATGGCTTCTTCTTTGGGCGTCTGGATTATCAAGATAAGAGGGTTCGGAAGGAGAAGCAAGAGATGGAGCAGGTTTGGCGGGCTAGCGCCAGCCTGGAGCCCCCATTGGCCGACCTCTTTACCAGTAAGGGGGTGGGGTGGGGGCAGGGCTGGCCCCAGGGGCACGGGACTTGGGACCACGCTCAGAGGGCCCTGGGTTTACTGTTATACTCTTTTGCCATCGTCCTGAAACTCTTAATAATTTACGACAAGGACCCAGCATTTGCACTTTGCCCCGGGCCCTGCAAATTCTGAGGTCCCTCCTGGGTGGGGCACGGCAGGCTTTGAGCCGAGGGCAGGTCTGGGGTGCTGAGCCTGGTGTGGCACGCAGGTGTGCTCCCCAATAATTACAATCCTCCGGACAAACTGTGCTGGGACACGCTGTGCGCTGACAAGCCTTTTGTGGAGGACCCGCGCAGCCCCGAGTACAATGCCAAGGAGTTGGTCGATTACTTCCTACAGCTGGCCACTGCCCAGGTAAGCCTACTGTGCAGAGCCCGCGGGTCTCGTGTTCAGGATGCACTGAGCCCTCTCCAGGGCCCTAACACACTCCTCATCACCCTTGGAGGAAGGCAACATTCCATCGCCATTGCCAGGCTCCCCTCCCAGATTTGTGTGCATTTCTGATCAGAAGACTGCAGACGCCCTTTGCTGCCCCAAATGCTCACCGAGGTCATGATGAGACAGCATGGCACAGTGCCATCTGGGCCCCAGAGGAGTACTCAACAGCGTGAGGCTATTTTCACATGTGTCCCTATGGCTGAGCAGGAAACCCAGTGCGGGGCTTGATCCCAGGACTCTGGGATCATGACCTGAGCTGAAGGCAGACGCTTAGCTGACTGAGCCACCCAAGCTTCCTAAGATTTATTTATTTTAGAGAGAGAGAGAGAGAGAGAGAGAGAGAGCGAGCTGGAGGGTGCAGGGGGAGGGGCAGAGAGAGCAAGCTGTCTCCCAGCTGAGTGTGGAGCCCGACGAGGGGCTTGATCCCAGGACCCCGAGATCGTGATCTGAGCCAAAGCCAAGAGTCCGATGCTTAGCCAGCTGAGTCAGCCCGGCGCCGCACACCCATAGTCTTGACCACATATGTACCACGATGGTGTGGTTGCAGGGGTGGTACAGGACACCCCGGTCTGAGGCATTCTCCATCCCCCCTGCAGGGCCAGTACTACCGCACCAATCACACCATAATGACCATGGGCTCAGACTTCCAGTATGAGAATGCCAACATGTGGTTCAGGAACCTTGACCGGCTCATCCAGCTGGTCAACGCCCAGGTAAGAGTGCCAGCTCGTGTGTGTGAGTGTGCTCGGACCCCTGGCCCTTGGGTCACATGCATCCCAGGGGGCTGCTCTCTTAGTTTTCTGTTGCTACTATAACAAATGACCAACAAACTTAGCAGCTGGAAACAACATAAATAAATTACCTTACAGTTTTATAGGCCAGAAGCCGGACACAGTTCTCACTGGGTTAAAAATCAAGATGTCAGCAGGACTGGGTTCCTTCCTGAAGCTCTTTGGGAAAGTGTCCTTGCCCTGTCCAACTTCTAGAAGCTTCCCACATTCCTTGACTCATTGCCCTGCCGTCCCCGTCGTGCAAGCCAGCCACGCAGCAGCTCTCTGCCCCTGAGTCTGTCATCACACCTCTTTCTTACTCTCATTCCCTCTTTCCTCTTCCATATATATATATATATTTTTTTAATTAATTAATTAATTTATTTATTTTTTAAATTTATTTGGGGAGAGAGAGAGTGTGTGCTGGCCAGAACAGGGAGGGACAGAGGGAGAGCAGACTCCGTGCTAAAAAGCATGAGCCAGACACGGGTCTTGATCTCAAGCCACTGAGATCATGACCTGAGCGGAAGTCAAGAGTTGGACACTTAAACGACTGAGCCACCCAGGCGCCCCCTCCCTCTTCCACTTTTAAAGATCTGTGATGACATTGGCTGTACAGATCATCCAGGATAATCTATTTATTTATTTACTTATTTATTTTTAAAGATTTTATTTATTTATTTGACAGAGATCACAAGTAGGTAGAGAGGCAGACAGAGGTGGGGGGGGCGGGGGCGGAGAGGCACCTTCCCAGGG
>CM053603.1:6115122-6160112 GCA_028646535.1 Procyon lotor
GAGCAAGTTAGAACATTCAGGATCCCGCTTCTGGCTGCGAGAAAGCAAGACTGCGGGAAAGACAGACGCAAAAATGGGAAGAACTGGGGTGGGAGAGTTCATCGGGGCCAAGACACGGGGCACTGAACCTAGCACGGGCTACACTGAGGACAGGACTACGCCCGGGGCCCGGGGGGGGGGGGGGGGGGGGGGGGGGGGGGGGGGGGGGGGGGCAGAGTCCGACGTGAGCGGGGTTGGGGTAGGAATTTTGCTCAGAGTGGAGCCAGATGCGCTGGCCTTAATTTGTGTACTGAGGCTGGATCCTGGAGAGGCAAGCAACCCACAAAGGCTAGAGCGCCAACTAGGTAAGGGCCGAATTAGGAGTGAGTGGGCCCAGGAGCCGAGCTAGGACTTGGGATCCCAGCACAGCAGGCCTGGCCAGCAGTAGGTCCCTGGGAGCAGGGCTGAGGGTAGGCTCTGGGTGCAACCAGAGCTCTGAGCGACCCCAGGGTACCTCAGCTCCGCAGGCAGGATCTCTGCTGCTAAGTTTTCCACAGCTGGTGAGGTGGGATCCAGCGAGGGGTCTGGAGAACATGAGAAACGTCTTCAGGTTGGCACACAGCTCCCGCCCCCAGCCCTAGGCTTCTCTTTCCAAGAATCATCTTTGGGGACTCAAATTTGGCCCAGAGCCTGGTTTAACACAAGCCTCGATCGCAGACGACCGCGGAGCAGTGATGCATGGCCTGATCTGCCTTTGCCTCATCCTGATCCTGGGAGGTCAGCCCCTGCCTTCTGTCAGCCCCTGTCATCCCTCTTCCTTCTAGCTTTTCTCCAGTGACCTAGCTCCGCCCCCAGCCTAGACAAGCCCTGGGCAGCTGCCCTAACAGCATCTTAGGGCCCCCACCCACCAGCCCCAGGCCCTAAGGCTGATAGGCCTCCGACTCACCAGCCTGGGCCAGCCCCCGGGGCTGCAGCTGGGCACAGCGCAGTTCCTCATTGGCCTCCCGCAAGGAGTCCCTCTCTGCCAGCAGCCGCTGGAGGGACAGAGCGCAAGCCGCCATTGGAGGGAGGGCCAGCCTCCTGGGGACCGGGCTATGCCAGGTGGGGCTCGGATGCAGGCCTTCAGCCTCACCTCCTTCTCCTTTGTCACCAACTCATACTTCTCCTCCAGATTTCGACACTCGAAGAGCCATTTCTCGGCCTTCATGGCCTCCTCCTGCCTCTGGCCCTGCAGTTCCTGGAGCTGAACAGAGAGAAGGGGTGAGGAGGCAGGGTTGGAAGGTGAAGGCGTGGGGCCGGAGGGGCCAGACACGGAGAACCTGGGAGGGGCGAGGCCTTCAAGCCCAGGAGGAGCCGGCCTCCCTGAAGGGCCCTACCCTAAATGCGGGACAGAGGGCTCTGGGTGGAGGGGCTCAGTACCACAGCGAGGATGGACCAAAGCAAGAGGGGCGAGGGGTCCAGAGGCCTGGAGCAGCCCCCCTCCAGGCTCCGCCTGGGTCACTGCCGCACCTGTCGTCGCTGTGCCTCCAGCTGGGCACGAAGCGAGCCGGCCCGGCGTAGCTCATCCTCCAGCTGCCGGGTGCGCTCCGCGTGGCCTGCGTTGAGCTCCTCCAGCTGCCGCACCTGCCGCCTTAGCTCCCGCAGCTCCCCCAGCCGGCGCCGACAGCTGCTCAGCGTGGCTTCCAGCTGCCCAGCACGCTCGGAGGACTGCCTGGGGGAGGAGGCAAGTCAGGAGAAGAGGCCTCGGTCTGGGCTCAGAGTTCAGCTTGGATCTGAGGCCCTCTGGGCAGGGGAAGAGGCCATGTCACCGGGGGATGTGTGGCTTCAAGGCGGTAGATCATGAGGGCCAGGAGTCAGCCAGGGCCTGGTGTTGTTGGGGAGTCATTAAGGCGATAGAGGGAGCCCTCAGCACCAGAGGTTAGCCCAGGGTCATACTCAGGGATGGGGGGGCAGATTTGGGGGATATGGAATGACTAAGGGGCTCCAGGGGGAATGATGGTGCCCAGAGGCTCTGATGAGCCTCCATGGACACTTTGAGGTTATAAGGTGGCTATGGGATCAACGAGGGTATGGTGGGGTCATGGGGAGCTCCAGGGCAGAGTTGTTTAAGGTGTAGTAGGGATTCTCTAGGCACCCTAACATTACGGGGGTGCTGCGGGGTCTCAGGAGAGCCTTTTGAGGTCACAGAAGGCATGGTGAGGTCTAGGAAGTGGGCCTTCTGGAAGTCCACCAAGTGCTCTGGGGCCACAGGGGTGCTGTGGAGTCCTAGAGGCACAGAGGGATCCTGGGGGGGGGGAAGGGAATGACTGCATTTTGGGTCCTGGAGCGCAGGATCCTGGGGCAGGCTGGCACCTGGGCAGCAGGGGAGCAGTGGTGGGGAGCTGGTAGCTGGGGTCATGGGGATGCGCCAAGGTCCGGGGACTATAATGTGGGATTACAAGGGCACACTGTGGGGTCCTGCGGGGCACCAGGGATTTGGGAACCGTGGTGACGCCCAGAAGACACGGCGGAGTCCTGGGACAGTACAGTGGGACTCGGAGCAGGGGGGGTCCCGTGGAGTCTAGGAGACACCATGTGGGTTCACCAGGCATCTGGGGGTTTTTGAAGCACTGCGGCCTCAGAGGGACACGGTGGCAACAGGCGTGTGCGGTGGGGACCCAGGCACCGGCCACTCACCGCAGCTCGTCCATCTCATCCTTCAGCGCCTGCGCCTCCTGGGCCAGACTGGTCAGCGCCTGGTTCCGCTGCTGCAGCTCAGAGACCTCCCGCTCCAGCTCGGCACAGTGCAGGCGCTCGTCTTCCCTGCCGGTCTCCAGCCTGGGGCGGGGGTGGGAAGACGGGGACCCTTGAGGGCGCTGGCGGTGCCCCAACCCCCTGGCCCGCTGGCCCCGGCCCCGGCTGACCGCACCTGAAGTTCTCCTCCTGCAGCTGCTCCAGCTGGGACTGGAGCAGCAGCAGCTTCTTGGCAGTGAGGCCCGCAGCGCCCTCACCCTCCGGCCGGCCCGCTCGCTCCCGCAGCGCCGCGTTCTCCTGGGCCAGGCTCTGCTTCTCCTCCGCCAGGAGCACCAGCTGCCGGCAGGAGGGGCAGAGGAGCTGGAGTTTGGAGAGGGGGTAACGGAGGCGAGGCGAGCAGCTCGGCCCCAGGAGGGCCTGTGCACCCCCTTCCCCTCCCCCACCTCACCTGCCGCTCCAGGTCCAGACAGCGCTGCCGAAGTTCATCCCCGTCATCGGCCTCCTCACTCAGGAAGTAGTACCTTCGGGACTGAGGAGGGGAGTGGAGGGTGGGGAGGGGCGAGGAGACTGCGGGGGGAGGGGGGAGGCTGGCATCTCTAGTGGCAGAGAGGAGGAGCCCCGAAACCCTCACGATCTCACAGAGGGCTGGGACCCCAGGGCACTGGAGCAAAGGTGATGTGGGGACGAGGGAAGCGGCTAGGACCCTGAGGCACGGAGGGAGTCTATGCATTAAGGACAAGTTCCTCCTCCTGAGGCAGCCCCGAGACTCAGCGGTGGGCTTGGGCCTTGAACAAGGTCCCCCATCTCTTACCTGGTTATCAAAGTTCCCGTACGTTTCTGGCGACAGGGAGTCAGGGGTGTCTTTGGTCATGAGCTGAAGTGGGCCAGGAGGACATCGCGATGAGCTGGGCCCTCTGGGGGCGGCCATTAAAGCTTTCATGCCCCAGCCCAAGGACCCCTGCTTCCTCCTGGCCCCCAAACCAGTCCTCCCCAAGAACTCTAGTCTAGAGGCTGCCTTCCTGCCATGGGTCCAGCAGGGAGGCTGGGTCCTTTCAGGGTGCTAAATTGTGACTTTGAGCTGGGAAGAGCTGGCAGACACATGAGACAGGGAGATCTGGCCAGCTGAGTTCCAGGAAGAGCCCAGACCTTACTAGGGCAGAGCCTGTGCCCAGCTGCCTCTGCTCTGGTGCCCCCTCACCCGGAGCTCCTTGCCACATCGGGCACCCCACCTACCTCCTGGATGGCTTCCATTACCACATGCTGAACGGATTCCTCCAGCGTCATGATTCTCTGGATGTGTTCTGGGGATCAAGGTGCGGAACACTGAAACCTGGGGGTAGGGCGTGAGGAGGATTTCCTCGGGTCGTCCCCTGGGGCCCCCCGAAACCCCATACCCTGCTTCTTCTCGCAACTGATGGCACAGCCAAGCACGAGCTGAAGCAGCTTGCCAAGCTCTTCTGGGTCCGAAAACTCGCCAATGAGTCTCACGTCCGGAAGGTGCTGCTCCAAAACGGGATGTCCCAGGACCTGAGGACAGGGGAATAGGGGATATGGGGGCTCACACTCACCTCCAACCGACCCAACCCCACCCCCCAAATCCTGTCACGGTTACTCACATCCTGGGAGTACTCCACCAAGCTCTGTAAGATGGTCTTCAGATTGCTGACCTAGGGAGGGGCAAGGAGTTGTGCCCAGAGTCCCAGAGCGCCCCAGAACAAGCCAGGCAGCCCCCCACTCTGAATCTGCCTACCCCAGCCTTTTCTCTCTGCCCTGTTTCCCAATCCCTGGTCATCTCATCCTGTTTGGCACCATTCTCAATATGAATGTCCTTTCTCCTAGGGGTGACCTGTCAGTCACCTGCCCTTCTTGTCCACCTGCCTATCTTGTTTGCGAGTCCCAAGAACCCAATCAGCTTTCATCACCCCCCCTGCCATCCTTTGGGCCTAGCCACCTTCATCTCTCACCTGGATTACTGCACCAAACTGGTCTCAATTTCCACTCTTGCTGCCTACCCCCCATTCCTCTCCAAGCAGCCAGAGGGAGCTTTTTCAAAGTCCAAATCCAGGTTGTGTCTTTCCTCTCCGCTAAAACCCTCCCTTGACTTTGCACAGCACTTAAAATAGAACCCATCTCCCTGCCCCAGCCTGCCCTCCTCCTGATGACCTCATCCACCATTCCTGCCCCCTTGTTTTCTGTTCTGACCGCCCTGCCTTTCCTCAATACACCAAGCTTATTCCCCATTTTGCATTTGCTGTTCCCGGTGCCTACAATCCCGTTTCTCCACATGGAGATCGATCCATCTGGAATAACCACACCTAGTTGCCCTCTCTCGTGGCCCAGCTTTTATTGTCCTCATAGAACTTGCTGCCATTGTAAGTTAATGTTTATGCGTGTATGTGTGCAAGTTTCTGTATTTGTTATTCCTTGCTGCACAACCAGGCCTGTTCCATAGGAGACAGAACAGAGTTGGCTCGTGACCAAACATCTGACCCTCTTCCTAGCCAAGTCTGTGCATCACCCAGGACATGTGTCTAGCTGACCCATCACCCAGGACATGTCTAGTTTAGCCTTCCCTGATTATCTCTTCGCCAGTCTGTCCCCCAGTCATGAGTCCACCTGTCACCTTCAGCCTCCAGTTGGGACCTGGGTCATCTGAGATGCCCTGGAGCCACGCCTCGTTGAACCAGGAAGGGTCTCTGGGGGCGAGAAGGTGGGATGAGCTGCTGGGGGACCTTCTCGGGACCCTCCCCCTCAGCCCCACTCACATCTGGTTCAGCACATAGGCTATGGCAAGGCCACTGCTCAGGTCCTGGGGGCTGGTACAGGGGGACGGGACGTGGAACGTCTGCAACTGCGGAGGAAAAGGAAAGGGCAACGGGCAGTCAGGGCCTGGAAGAGAATCATTCTCCTTTTGCAGACTTTCCCGGTCAGCAGGAACCTCACACGGTTGGTGGGGATTGGCCTATCGCTTTCTCATACCAGATTCGCCGGGGAGTGGCCTCTGCACACCTGGGACTGGAGGGGGCGTGGCTTCACTTCACTGCTGCTCAACAAGCCCCTCGCGACCAGGGCAGGGAGGAACCACGAGTCACCTGGTCCCCACGTGACCAGGCCAACTCACCTGTGCCCTCGCCCAACGTGACCCAGCCGCGAAGGGGCGGGGCCTCACCTGTTCTTTCCACGCAAACCTGCCACGTGACGGGGGCGGGTGCTCAGGCCAGAGTCCAACCGCCCTGCAAACCCACCACCTTTTCCTCCTCCCAGCCCCAGAACAGAGAAGTAGACTTAGCCAAGGCCAGGGCTCCCGGGCAAGAAGAGCGGGCGCACACCTGTCCCTGGCCCCGCCCCCGACCTACCCAGGTGAGCAGAGACCCGCATAGCTCGGCCTTGTCCACGCTCATGGCTCCCGATCGGATTCGACCCCGGCCGCGGAGCCCCGCCACCGCAGCCACCTTCTGATCCGCCACCAGCGAGCGCCCGCAGCCCCGACCTCCCGCTCGGCCTAGAGCGCCGCCCCGCCCCGCCCCGCCCCCTAAGCGCAGGCCCCGCCCCGGACACGTGATCTCGCGGCGCCCGATCGGCCTTCCAGTTCCCCCATCTTGGATCCGGGCAGCGTTCGGGTGCCCGCCCTGCCGCTAGGGGTCAGTCTAGGCCCAGCTTGCATGTCCAAAATGTGGCCCCGCTACCCCTCCTCCTTGGTTCTTTTGGGGGTAGCGGAGACCTCATTGTAATTCTTTATCATGTGAGATGGAGCTATCCCACCCTGTTATATGGGCTTATTCATGTCCTTTCCCTTCAACTGGAAGAAATTCCTTTTTTTGTTTTAAAGATTTATTTATTTATTTATTTGACACACAGAGAGAGAGAGAGAGAGAGATCATCAGCAGGCATAGAGGCAGGCAGAGAGAGGGGGAGGGGGGGAAGCAGGCTCCCCGCCGAGCAGAGAGCCCGACGCGGGGCTCGATCCCAGGACCCCGAGACCATGACCCGAGCCAAAGGCGGAGGCTTCAACCCACTGAGCCACCCAGGCGACCCGGGAAGAAATTCTGCTGCCTAATCACCTTATCGGAGCCTTGGTCTGCCCGGGGAAAGGGCAGGCCATAACACGTTCTTTGCATTTCGAGGAGAGATCCTAAAGGGGTCTTCTCGGTGGAGGTGACTTGGGCGTCTTGACTCAGGGGTAAACAAGAGGAGACGAGCGTGGTCCTAGGTCGAGAGCAGGATGAATCAGCCAGACTCAGGTCTTGGGTGATGGACAGATACACTTGCCCAGTATGGATCCAGTTCCACCGAGCTTTTCCTGCGCCGTACCCGCTCCACCCCACCCCACCCGAGCCCCCAACCCCGAGCCTCTGAGGTCCTCCTCCAGCTTCAGAGCCCAGGACTAGGCCGCCCTGGTCCCCAAGGCCCACCAGGGGGCGCGCAGACTGCAGGAGCGCCGCCTGCGGGGAAGCAATCTGCCCTTCCAGAGACCCTGCCGGGGCGGTGGAGGGGGCTCAAAGGAAAGTAAGTGGTAACAATAGCAGTTAATAAAATAGCAGTCACCGTTTATTGAGTGTCTACAGTATACAGTTCCTGTGCTAATGGATTTAAGTGATACAGGCGGTTGAAATCTCCCCACGACTCTAGGTGGCAGGTGCTGTTTTAATTCCCGGTCGCAGGAGAGGAAACAGAGCCTCTAGTTGGCTTTAGGGGAAGGGGAAGGGGTAAAGCCCCGGCCCGAACCCTTTGGCGCCAGAATACTCCAGCAGCTCCTCTCCCACGAGGCGGGCAAGGTAATGAGCAGTAATTAGAGGTTATTAGCTGTACCTGGAGAGAGGGATGGGCTCTGCTTTGGGGGCGGGTCTAGATTTGAGGGGAGGGGCGCTGCTCTCCAACCCTGAGTCTGGCTCCGGCGACCCTGCCCTGGAGCGGGATGAGCAAGATGAGAGAGCCCCCACGCCGCATCGTAGGAGCACAGTCACTCTACCGTCAGAAACCCAGTTACAGCCCACTCAGACGCGCAGCCGCACGCACGCACGCACGCGGGGGCCTCCCAGGCTCGTCTACACCCCACACCCCCTTCCCGCGTTGTTTTCGGCCTCCAACCCCAGGGAGCCGGGTGAGAGGGAGGAGGAGGGAAGGGGACAGGAGCCGGCAGTGCCGGCTTCCGGACTGGGCTGCCTTCCGGCGGGCGGGCGTGGGAACAACTACCGCTGGCTCCCCCTTCCCGCACCCACCGGAGGACAGGGTGCTGCCAATAGGGGGAAATGGGGCCACCATACCCCCAGGTAAAAGTGGACTATGGGCCGGGAACCAGGGTTGTTACAAGCAGTGGGGTGCTGGGAATATTCGCGGTAGGGGCTGCTTGCCCAGTGATGGAGGACATGCTGTGACCGCCACATATTTGGGGTGGGATCCCCAATATTTACAAAAACTGCAGGGATCTTGATGTGTAGGAAGAATCTGGGAATCCAAATATTTGGGGCATGGACTTAAATTGTTCTAATGTGATATTATGGGCTTTCTAGATTAGATGTTCAGTGACCTGAGTCCCCAGATTTAAGGAAAGGTCTGGGTGCCCTCAATTTAGGAGAGAAGCCATAACCCTCCATTTGGGGCTGCAGGGATTCTTATGTTTGTGGGGAAAGGAAGCTTCCATGTTGGCAGGGAAGATCGAAATCTCTATTATAGGATGCAGGGAGCCCCCACTGTTGGGGGCGATCTGGGTACCTTCAGTTCAATGAAAGGGGTCCCAAGCCCTCACTTGGAGGCAGGAACCTTGTATTTTGGGGAAAGATGCAAGCCTCCATTTTTGGTGGAGGGAACCCCAAAGTTTGGGGGATGCCCCGCAGGCCTCCATTAGTAGGGACAGAGAGTGTGGGTGGGGGCCAGCAGCCCCTGGCTGGTTTGGAGACCCCATCCCCCCCTCCTGCCTGTTTCCAGGAACAGCTGGGCCCAGCCTGGGTTGTACTGCTGGGAAGCTGGTGACTCAGCCCCTCCCTGCGGCCACAGCTGGACCCCGGCCCGTCCCCTCCGGCCTTCACATCTGGGCAGAGACCCAGTCAAGAGGGCTAGGATGGGGATCCTGGGTGCACACAATTGGAGAACGATGTGCTTTCCCCAGGGCTGACCACAGCTGCAGGGTGAACACCATACTCCATACCAGGAGGGACTCTGGCAGGCCTTTTGCCCTAAAGACACTGACATCCCGTGGCTGCCAGGAACTCCCATCCTGCCCTCCTCCCTGTGTGTGTGT
Organism: Procyon lotor; assembly: GCA_028646535.1. NCBI lineage: Eukaryota > Metazoa > Chordata > Mammalia > Carnivora > Procyonidae > Procyon > Procyon lotor. Next base: position 6,124,073 of record CM053603.1, read on the forward strand.
GTGTGTGTGTGTGTGTGTGCCCTTGTAAAGTGTGCTCACATTTATATAGGTGTGAGATGGTGGGTCTGTGATTGGGTGTGCACAGGCATTATGTCTGTATCCTCCTGTGTCTCAGGGCCCTGGGAATTTATGCAACTGTGATTTGGTGGTGGGGGTGCTGATGGGGACTGGGGCACATGCTTTTCTATATGCAGTCTTGTTGTGTGTCCACCTCCCTGTGTTTTTCCATATGAGAAGTGAGTATGTGACAGTCAGTACCTCAGTGTGGCTTTAGTGCAACCATGTCTTTTCTCTCCATGTGGCTTTCTGTGATAGCATGACCCTGACACTTGTGTCCTTGATTTGTCAACATCTCCATGACAATCAGAGCGTCCCCGTGTGTGCCCTTGTGGGTTTGTCTGTGACTCTAACTTGTGCACCGCATTTGTGATGACCGTGTGACAGCATGGCTGTCTTTTTTTTTCTTTTTAAGATTTTATTTATTTGACAGAGAAACACAGCGAGAGAGGGAACACAAGCAGAGGGAATGGTGGCGGGAGAATTAGGCTTCCTGCAGAGCAAGGAGCCCGATGCGGGGCTCGATCCTAGGACCCTGGGATCATGACCTGAGCCGGCAGACGCTTAACGACTGAGCCACCCAGGCGCCCCATGGCTGTCATTTCTGTTCCCACCATGTGTCTCTGTGCCTTTACAATCTCAATGTGAGAGGCTGTGTTGCAAGAGCCTGGAGTCCTGGCATCCCAAGACTTTGTATCTGCGTCTTACTTTGTCTTGAGGGTGACAGTGGCCTTATCAGAGTCCCTGTACGCACCACCCACGAGACTGAGGCCTCGTCAGTCTCAACACACAACGAGTAACAGGTGTGCCTGTGTAACCCTCTGGGTCTCCATGTGTATCTGTGTGTCCGTGTGACCCTCTCCGTGACAGCTGCGGGGCTGGCTGGACTAGTGAAGGTTTGAGCCAATGTGTGGCAGGTGTATCCTGTGTCCGTGTGACACTGTGGGTCATCGGAGAGTTTGTGACCTTGTATATGGTGGGGGGGGGTGTCAAAGTCACCGGACACACCGCGCTCAGCGGAGGCGGAGATGTGCGCAGCGGGCACCAGACGCCCCACGTCCCGCTGCTCTACGCGGGAGGGGCCCCTCCCTGCGCTGCGGGGGCGCGTGCGTCGTGCGTGACGTGAGACACGACGGGCATCGCTGCATGCGTGGAGCCCGACGCGGTCGTGCGTGCGAGCGCGGGGCGGGGGATGGGCTAGCTGCGTGCGCGTGTGCGTGGGCGGCGGCGGGGTGGGGCGCGCGGGGCATTGCCCCGCCCCCTCCCGGGCTTTGGGTGTCGGTGAAACCCGGGAGGGGGCCACCGTTAACCCCTTCCTGCCCGACCTGAAACTTGTGGCCCCTCAACGGAGCGCGCGGGGGCTTCCCCGGCGCGCGGGGGCCGTCCCTTCAGAGAGAGGAACTCCCCCCACCCCGTGGAGCTGAGAGAGAGAGAGAGAGAGAGAGAGAGAGAGAGAGAGAGAGAGAGAGAGACCCCCAGTTACCATGGGAACCGGAGCTTCCCGCGCGGCCTGCCGCGTGCTTCCTCCCCTCCCCCCGCCCAGCTCTTCCTTCAGCTCCGTCGTCCGCCGGCAGTGCGCTTCCCGCTCCGGGTCTGGTGGGGCGGGGGAAGGGGGTTGGGGTCAGCGAGGCTGGAGCGTGCGTGACTCAGGCCGGCGCGGGGGTCCCTTGGCCGCAGCCGACCTTGCTCCCCCTTCTCCACCCCCGTGACTCACCCCCTTCGCGGCTTTCCCCGAGTGTGAGTCAGGCCCCTGGGGAGGGGGCTGCGGACTCTGAGACCCCCTCCAGGCAGTGGGGGCTGAGAACCAAGTTCTAGGGACCTCCTGGTCCAGGGGGGAGCGGCGCCCCTTCCGGGGGCTGACGGTGTCTTCCCTTTGCCAGCCCTGGCCAAGGTCGCTGGAGGTGTTTCCCCCCACCCCACAATTGGCAGGGCCTCCCCCAACAGCCAAGGCCTCCGGGAACCCAGCTCCCACCCCTCCCCCCCAGCCCACAGGAAGTTTTGGCAGAGCCCATCGTGGCGATGAAACGGTTAAAGTCGTTTTCTTATTCATTTCAAACAGGGGCCCCTTTTGACTCAGAGCAAGCCCAAGCCGGGCGCCCCCTTGAGCCAGGCCTCATGGGGGCCTGGGTTTACACTCACTCCACCCTGCATGTACCATTTTTAGAGAAGGGAAGGAAGGCGGTTGGTGAGCTGGCTGGGGGGTCTTGGGTAGCGTTCAGAGTTGAGTTCAAATGCTACCTCTGCCGTCATTGCCGTCTCCGGCTCAGTTTCCCCATATGAAAATGGGGGATAATTATACCTGGCCCATTGTGTTGTTATGGGAATTAGGTGAATAATAGAGGGACGCTTTGCATCCTGAGCTGGGCACAGCAATAGGAGGAGAGGCCTGGCAGGCAGAAGGACCCGGGTTCCTCCTGTCTCTCCTGCCTGGGTGTCAAGGTGCCCAGCAGAAGCCAGTCCTTGCGGGGCGGACTGTGCCCCACCCAGGCGCTCTGAGGCCATGGGGTTCATCCCATCCACCCCCTGCCCCAGGCGGGCACCCAGGAAGTGAGAGGCGGGGCAGGAATGAGGCGGAACCTGTTGGGCCCGTTGCCTCCCCACCTCCCACCCTCATTCCGGGGCCCTGACAGGCCACCCCCCCCCACGCTGCAGCCCCACCCCCACTGCCCCGGACGCCTGGGTCCTGACCCAGGGGTGGCCAGAGGGAGGGGATGTCGGCGGAGACAGCGTCTGGGGAACATCCTGTGGACTGCTGGCTGGACAGACTGGAGGGTCAGCCCCTCCCGGGGCAGGGCAGAAATCGGCTGGGGGCAGAGTAAACATGGCCCAGGGTGGCTAGACTCAGGGGAGGGGGTGGCAAAGAGTATACACACACAGTCACCCCAAAAGAGACCCAGTCCAGACACACAAACTCCTGTCACCTTGGCCACAGAGAGACTGCCAACCAGGGACTTACCAACAGGGTCAGACACACATCTGGGCAAGCTGACCCAGCGGCAGCTGTCACATATAGGGCAGTGACAGGGCAGACTCAGGAGCAAGATGGAAATGCCAGCAAACACATGAAGACATCAGCCGGTCAGAAGCAGGCGGGTAGGGTGTGTGTGACACTGGTCAGGCAGCCGGGCTCACAGGCAAGACGGACGCACTGACAAAGGCACAGAAGGACACTCAGGTGAGAAGCACCCAGCCCAGCAGAAGCAGAGCCACGCTCGCTCACGCTGAGACACACACGACGGGCCAGACACACATGGGCAGGACAGCGACCTAGAGAACTGGAGGTCAGACACAGGCAGGCGACACGCACATGCTGACAGACTCAGAAGGGACAGTTGCTCTCAGGATGGGAACATCTGCTACTGCGTGGGAGATGTGCAGACACACATGCACACACTCAGATCCCGACACAAGAGAGAGCCACACAGGCACACGCACACAACCCCCCCCGCAAGATCACCAAGTCAGCAAGGACTCAGAGGTGAGAGAGACAGACCAGAACCTACAGGGAGGTGGACGAAGAGGGCACAGAGACGCCAGGACAGAGAGCCCCGGCCTCCCACACACACCACACACTCACACACTCCCGAGGCTCCAAGGGACACCAAGATGCGGCCTCGCAGACACACAACACCTCGGCAGCAACCACACGCAACTCAGAGCCACCTACATACTAGACACACGCAAGCAAACAGCCATATTTACAGACACGGTCTGGCCAGACTGTCACGCTCGGCACAGGGCACAGGGGCACGAACAAGCCACAGTCCGGCATTCGTCAACACACTGGCACATGGACACACGGACAGAACCTGTTGGCTAGCGCATGTGCACACACACACACACACACACACACACACACAGCTGCAGAGCTCACAGACCAGCCACACACACACCTCACACAGGCAAGCTGTGGACCCCACACACACAGACCCACATACACACCAAACACTAAACAACAAAATGCGTACGGGTCAGCCACAGGCAACCTGTTCCATAGACCGTGCGCACACACTCACCCACCGCCCACCCCCCAAAGCAGACAGGCCCTCCACACCCCTGCGGGGCTGGGCCAACACACAGACACACGCACTGAGGAGACAGGCCTCACACACACTCTCACACGCCCTGACAGGCCAGCCACATGCAAACCCACAGCCGGCCAGACACACACGCACTCCTGGACCAGGCTGAGTGCTGTGGGGCTCTGTGCTTCCCAGTCTGTTCCTACACCCCCCCATCCCGGTGTTCCTCTCTCCAAACACCCCCCCCCAACTTCCCTCCCTGCTGTTTGTCACTTCCCCTGGGAGGCCCAGCTCATCAGCCTCAGTCTTGGGGTGTGGGTTTACTTTCTCACCACATCCCCTGTAAAGGGGGCACCCAGGATGTCAGCCATGCTCAGGCCCCCCAAGACCTCTCCAGCAGTGGGCGGGGGGGCAGAAGTAGCTTTGTAGGAAACTCCCCTCATGCCCAGCTGAGTCAGCCTGAGGAGACAGACTCTCCTTCCTGCTTCCAAGAAAACCCAGAAGCTTCCTCTCCAGGAGAGGGGGTGAGGGACCCCCAAACCGCAGAGGTGGGGGAGGGAGGTGGCTGGCAGGCCAGGGGTTCCTGGGGGAGGGCCTCCGTGATTCTCAGCCTCTTCCTGCCCAGCTGTCTGTCCACACCCAGGGGCAGGGACGCGGGAGGCTGGGTGCTATGACTTGTGGGTTCTCGCCCTGGCCTGCCCACTTGGCTGACTCATGGGCAGCCCCCAGCCCAGTTTCCTGGTGAGGACCTGGTCGGTCAGTGGGGCTGGGGCCAGGGGGTCACCAGGCTATTTATAAGAAGGAGAAGTCCCTCCAGGCCAAAAGCCCCAGAGAGACCTGTGGGTGGGGGTGGGTGAACTTCCTCCTTATTCCACTCCTCAGGCCCCCGGCCCCTGGGCATTGGAGAAGTCTGGCCCAGACTGTTCAGCCAGATGCTGATCTGAAGCCCAGGGGCTGGGCAGTACCCAGCTGCCAGTTTGGGCACTCGGGCTGGGTGGGGGAGGGGGCTATCCCTACACCCTCCTCACAGCCGGCCTTGGCGCCAGCAGGGCGGCGTGAGGGGGTGGTGCCCAGGCCACAAGGGTGAGACTGGCAGGGGCCTGGAACCGGCAGTACCAGCTCGGCTGGGCCCCCGCCCTCCTTTGCCAGCCCAATCCCCACCCACTGCTCAAACACCCAGGCAGAGTACCTGGAGCGATCGATCGGACCCCACTTCAGCAGGCTAGCCTGCTCCCGCCCCCAGCCCACCCCTCTGCCCTGGGCCCAACTCCCCTTCTCTGCAGATTAAAAGGAGATCCTTCAGGAAAGGGTCTGACATACACTTGGTGCAGCATAAATGCCTCTCGGGTTGCAAAAACCCACAAGACGGTGGCCAATACTCTGGAACCGGACAGCACAGGTTATATTCCAACTCCGGTACTTGTAGCTAGGGGATATCAGGCAAGTTCCCTAGCCCTCTGTGTCTCAGTTGTCCCCTCAGTTAAATGGGGATATGCGCCTGCATTTCGCTGGGTTGTTGGAGGCAGGCAATGAGTTACTCTGTGTAAACCGCTTAGAAGAGTGCCTGGCTCATGGTAAGAGCCATGTAAGTGTTGGCTATTAAAATAATTATTATTATTTCTCAGTCTGTCTGCCTATCTTAAGTGTCTCTGAGTCTCGCTGTTAGTCTGCATGACGCTAACCCGGCCCCCGGTTTGTCTCTCTGGGCATCTCTCCCTGCCCTGACCCCCGCCCCCACATCCACTCTTCCTTGCTCCATCTTTGTCCTCCATCTTGACCCTCTCTGGGCCAGCCTCACCTCTCTCCAGAACTCCCCAGGCATGGCCAACCTCAGCCCTGGCCAGGGCTGATTCACTGTGGCCTCCTGGCCTGCGGGACCTGCAGGTTGGCTTCCCAAGATGCTGCCCTCAGGCCAGACCTGCCCAGCCCCCCAACGCTGTCCGCTGCGCCCCCGCAGGGCCCGGCCAGATGTCAGCTGCAGTTATTAGCATGGGCGGGAGACACAGGCCTGGCAGCGCGCCCGCCAGACTCAGCGGCCAGCCGCTGGAATCTCCCTTGAGCCTGGGGTGGGGTTAGGGGAGCAGTTCAAGCAAGAGGAGGAAGGGAGGGAGCACCCAGGGGTCACAAGGACCCTCCAAAGATGGGGATACCCCCAGCTTCTCATGGGACCTTCCTCCCTAACTTCACTGCTCTGCTGGACTTCCCCCTGCCCCCACAAGTTCGGTTTCTCTTTTGCCTCTTTCATTTTCCTTCTCTCCCTCAAACTTAAATGTGTGCTCTCCGTCTGCCCTACAAAGTCCGCCTAGCCCCTCAGTCTCTACCCTAAAGAAATCTCCATCCCGAGACAGAGAGAGAGAGAGAGAGAAACTGATCTTTCACCTGTGGTTCTAGTGGCTCACATTCTGCTTGGAAGTCCCACTTTAAGTCTTACTAGGAGTCTCAGCATCTAAAGCTCCATATAGTGCTGGGGAAGGGGCACTGTGTTCCCTGAGTCTCCCCTTGGATTTTCTGGTCTCCTCTGGTTGAAGGAGACACCCCGGAGGGGGAAGGGACCCCCTTTTTAGGTATTCTGGATGGTTGACATACCCCTAGACTAAAACAGGAGTAGGGCCCCTCGCCCAACTGGTGTGAGGGAAGGGGCATCCCAGCCGCTAGGGATGTCGGGGGAGAGGCCCAGACCTCCTGCTATAGAGGAAGGGTACCCCACCCGAGGAAGGAGGCAGTTGTGCCAGCCCGCCCAGGCGCCGGGGGCGCCTGGAGGCATTGGCCCGCCCCTCCGCGCCCTGTCGGGCCCGGGGGCGAAGTCCGACCCAGGCCCACGGGCAGGCGGGGACCTGCCAGGCTGGGCCGGGCCGGGCTCGGCAGGACGCGGCCCCAGAGCAGCTGGGTGGGGCCCTGCAAGGCGGCTGTGGGGGCCTCGGGGGCGGCGGCGGGGCTGGTCGGGACTAGCCGTCCGGGGGCCCGGGCGCGCCCTGGGACCTGGCAGATACCCGGGCTCCCGGGTCCTGGCTCGGGGCCCCGGGACGGCGCTGGTCCCACCCCTTCCTGTGTCCTTATTTGGGCGCGGGAGTGAGCCTCCCGGGGCCGCCCCGCCCCCAGTTCAGCCCGCGGACTCCGGCCTGTTGCCATGGCGACCAGGCCCGCTCCCCGGTGCGTCCCCCTCCATCGGACTAATGGAATCGTCCCCGGACTGCCAGCCTCCGCGATCGCCTGCGAGTGCCGCGGGCTGAACCATTGCTGGGAGAGGGGTACGGTAACTGGAGGCCTATGCGGGTGAACGTGTTCTGCGCACCCTTGGCCTCCGCCGGGGTCGCAAGTCCACGTTCCTCTTCTGAGGCGCAGAACCCGACCGGACCCAGGGCGGGGCGCAGGGTCCCGTAGGATCCGAGTGACGGAGGCAGGGCCGGGCTCCTTCCCCGGGGGCTGTTGCCACACTTCCTGCCGCGGCGCTCTTTCCCCAGCCTGTTTCTAAGGAAGGAGTGGGGTTGGGCGACCGCGCCCCGGCCGTCGGGGTAGGTTCGGGCACCAGGAGTCGACGCGGTGTCTGTCAAGCCCCGAGTCACTGGGGGAGGGCTTTGAGATGGGAGCAAAGTATACAGGCGCCTAGAAGTCACCCTCAACAGGGGGTGCCAATCATGGAAGATCCAGTAGTCTAAATCCCCAGGATCCTCAAAAACCCCTCAAGTCTCCACTGGAGACCCTGTGTCATTATCATCTCAGCTCTGAACGTGTGTCCCGACTCTTAACTCTCCTTCATCAGGACTTTGCAGATGACCCCAGTGACTCCCAACCTCTAACAGCGCCCCATCTCCCCCCGCCCCATATTTTCCCTGACTCAGTAGACCCTGGAACGCTCACTTTCTACATATCTAGATTCCCCTCCCCCAATTCCCTACCCTTATGGAGGCTCTCAGTCTCTCCCATGGACTTCAGGACCCCTACTCATTTCTTGAGTAATGGATCCTCCTCCATCCCCTCCTAACTTTTCCTGGATTCAGTCCCTCCAGTAAAAGTTCAAGTCCTTTAACCCCTCCCTACTCAGGACCCCCACACAATTATTGAATCAGGTATTTCCTTACCCCTCCTTCATTTACCCAGGTTAACCTTCCTGTTTCACCTCTGCGGAGTCTCCCAGTGTATAATCAGCCTTCCAACCCCTCTCGGATACTCGAGTCCCTCAGGCCTTTTCGTGTACACCCTGGACCCTCCCCCCCAAAACACACACAGACACACTCGCTTTGTATCGGTTCCTCCTATCCAGGGGAATCATCGCCTTCCCTGGAGTCCCTCCCCGTGTGTCTTGGACCAGCACCCCCTTCTTCGCTCACCCCGGGGTCCCCTGAGCCCCTCCCCCTGCAGCCGCGCCGAGCCACCCAGCCCGTGGCCGCTGTTTACAAGGACACGCGCTTCCTGACAGTGACGCGAGCCGCCTCCTCCCCTTCCCCACGCTGGAGGAGGGGGGCGCGGGGGCCCGGCTCGCGCGACGGCCAATCGGAGCGCACTTCCGTAGCTGACAATAGCCGTATAAAGGCGTGTGGCTCAGGCTGAGCTGCCGGGACCTTGAGCGCGGCCAGGCCAGCATCCGAGTCAGCGGGGAGCGGGGAGCAGGGGGAAGCGACACCAGGAAAGCGAGCGCGCCAGACAGGGGCAGAAGGGCTCGAGAAGCCGCACGGAGCTTCCGCGCACAGCCGCCGGCTGGCCTCTTCCTGCCGGTGCCAGCTCCTGGGATCGCGCGTCCAGATACCCGGTCCAGCTACCGTCGCGGACAGAGCGCCGCTCGCCGCAGCGAGGCCCGGGGCGGCCCCGCAGGGACCCCCCCAGACCGCCTGGGCCGCCCGGATGTGCACTAAAATGGAACAGCCCTTCTACCACGACGACTCATACGCAGCAGCGGGATACGGCCGGGCTCCCGGCGGCCTTTCTCTACACGACTACAAACTCCTGAAACCCAGCCTGGCGCTCAACCTGGCCGACCCCTACCGAAGTCTCAAAGCACCCGGGGCGCGGGGCCCGGGACCAGAAGGCAGCGGTGGCAGCAGCTACTTTTCCGGCCAGGGTTCGGACACAGGCGCATCGCTCAAGCTTGCCTCATCGGAGCTGGAGCGCCTGATCGTCCCCAACAGCAACGGAGTGATCACGACGACACCCACGCCCCCGGGACAGTACTTTTACCCCCGCGGGGGAGGCAGCGGCGGAGGTGCGGGGGGCGCCGGGGGCGGTGTTACCGAGGAGCAGGAGGGCTTCGCCGACGGCTTTGTCAAAGCCCTGGACGACCTGCACAAGATGAACCACGTGACGCCCCCCAACGTGTCCCTGGGCGCCAGCTCGGGGCCCCCGGCTGGGCCCGGGGGCGTCTACGCCGGCCCGGAGCCTCCTCCAGTCTACACCAACCTCAGCAGCTATTCCCCAGCCTCTGCGCCCTCTGGAGGCGCCGGGGCCGCCGTCGGGACTGGGAGCTCGTACCCGACGGCCACCATCAGCTACCTCCCACACGCACCACCCTTCGCTGGCGGCCACCCGGCGCAACTGGGCCTGGGCCGAGGAGCCTCCACCTTCAAGGAGGAACCGCAGACGGTGCCTGAGGCGCGCAGCCGCGACGCCACTCCACCGGTGTCCCCCATCAATATGGAAGACCAGGAGCGCATCAAAGTGGAGCGCAAGCGGCTGCGGAACCGGCTGGCGGCCACCAAGTGCCGGAAGCGGAAGCTGGAGCGCATCGCGCGCCTGGAGGACAAGGTGAAGACACTCAAGGCCGAGAACGCGGGGCTGTCGAGCACTGCTGGGCTCCTCCGGGAGCAGGTGGCCCAGCTCAAACAGAAGGTCATGACCCATGTCAGCAACGGCTGCCAGCTGCTGCTCGGGGTCAAGGGACACGCCTTCTGAGCGTCCCCCGTACGGACATTCCCCCAGTCTGGACGACTGGGCGCACGCCTCCCAGGGGGCGAGGGGGCAGGCGGTGGGCACCCGCCCCCGGGGCACCGCAAACCACACTGGACTCCTGCCCGCCCGCTCTGCGCCCAGTCCTTCCACCTCGACGTTTACAAGCCCCCTTCCACGTTTTTTTTGTATGTTTTTTTTTTTTTCTGCTGGAAACAGACTCGATTCATATTGAATATAATATATTTGTGTATTTAACAGGGAGGGGAGGAGGGGGCGATCGCGGCGGAGCTGGCCCCGCCGCCCGGTACTCAAGCCCGCGGGGACACTGGGGAAGGGACCCCCGCCCCCTACCCTCCCCCCTCTGCACCGTACTGTGGATAAGAAACACGCACTTGGTATCTAAAGAGTTTATTTTAAGATGTGTTTGTGTGTGTGTGTGTTTGTTGTTCCGACTTTTTATTGAATCTATTTAAGTAAAAAAAAAAATGGTTCTTTATTAATTTCTGTTGTCTTTTTTTCCAAGCCGGGTGGGAGGAGGGAGGAGACTAGTGTGGGCAGCCCCCACCCCACTCGTGTTTGTGACTCGCTGCAGTATCTGTGTCCTCACCAGCTCTACCTGAGCATCTTGCACCCCTAGTCCGGGCGTCCAACCCTTCTCTCGTCCCCTGATCTCCGGGGTGGGAAGGTCCAGGGCGGGGACGCTGTCCAGCCGCCCATCACCAGGGGGCAGGATGCCCGGGGCGAGACGCGCATTGCGCGGGCGCAGCCCCGCCCAGCTGCGCGCGCTGGGGCTTTCCCCGCTGACGCAGCGGAAGCGCTGCCCCTACATGGGCCGATTCTGTCCAGTGACGCGACGGCGGTCTCCGGGCAGATTCCGGGAATCCCCTCCCCCGCTCTGCCCGGCAGGGCTGCGGCGCCGGGAAGGGGGCCGGGATTTTCCCAGGCAGGCGGCTGCCGGGGCCCGGAAAGCCCCAGGCCTGGGTCCAGAGCGTCCGCGGTGGGAGGGCCGTGCTCCTTGGGTCTCGGAGCCAACTCAGAGCCTGCCCCATCGGGTTGGCGTCGGGGCCCCGCCGCGCCCACGCGCGCTCCGTCTGACTTGACCCGGGCGGGGGGTTGTGCAGCCTCCGTTGCCGCCGCGGTACCCCCCACCCCCGCCAGGAAGGGCGGCGCCCGCCTGCCAATTTCCCCTCCCGGGTGCCAGGCTGGGAGCAGGGCGACTGCCAGGTCTGGTCCTGCCAGGACGGCTGCTTGGGCCGCCGGGCGCCGCCGCCGCCGCCGCCCTCTCGCGGGACGCCCGCCCCCGCAGCTGGGAAGGGTGGGAGGGCGGCTGGTGCGCCCGGAGGGGGTCTGGCTGGCTTTGGAGCTCGAAGCCCCCAGAACGGCAGAGAAAAACACTGGCTGAGAAACCGCAGGGGTGGGGTGGGCAGAACAGACAACTCATTAATTCATTTATGAACCCTGGAGACACTGCTTGGACCGTGGCAGACAGACAATAAACAAACATGATTCGGAGATGGTGGTAAGTGTTAGCAAGGGAAAAAAACAAACAAACAAAAAAACACCGGTCAAAGTAGTAGTGATGGGGCAGAGGAGGTGAGCTGCTTTGGGGAATGGAAACATGGACCTTTAATGATGCGACTTTTCAGATTTAAAGCCAGGCTCTGAGAAAATAACATTCTGGGCAAAAGGGAACAGTACATGCAAAGTTCCTGTGGCCAGAACGAGATCAGCCTGTTCAAGAACAGCAAGAAATCAGTGTGTGCCTGGATTCGAGTGAACCACGACTGGGTAGATGAGGTCAGGGAAGACCACGGACAGCCTTGGGGAAGGAGTGTACACAAAATTCCAAGGCCCAGACGACTGTTTTGGAGGGTTATTAGGCTGGATAGGAATCCTGTGGAAGGAAATGGGGGCTCAGAATGGCAAAACTACTTGCAGGGCATCAAACACTCTGGCTCCTAACACCTGCCTCCCAGCATGACCCTAATCCTTCCACCCCAGGGGGAGGTGGGCGGCCCTTCCAATCCAGAGTGGACCAGAGCTTACAACAGGGAATGTACATGTATGTAGCTCAAGCTACCCCTCCTGGTTCTGCTCTTAGGACTGGGTCCCCCCACTTCTTCCCGACCCAGGGACCTGTCCTAATAACCACTAACTGGGCCCCAAGCTTCACATACTGTGTTGCATTTAATGTGCATGGTGATGTTGAGTTAGTCGTCTTTATTTTCATCTGACTGTTCAACAGACTCAGGAAAAATCACAGCTCTTGAATGGTATTTGAACACAGGCTGGCTGATGGCAGAGTGGGTGCTGCCCTGCGCGGCCAGGTTTTAGGACACAGGCCATCCTGGGGCTTGCTCCCAGCAAGGGGCCAACAGCCTACCCTCCTGCCCCCCACCCCCCCATGGGAAGCACACTCTGGCCAAGGAGAAAGAGGAAGCAGTGAGCATGAGGTAAGACTCCCACCTTGTGGTGAAGATAAGTAACTACAGTGTCAATTTCCCAGGGAGAAGGGGCGAGTTGGCAAGGACACCAGCACAGACCAGACCGATGCACACTCACGTCTGTCCTAATACTTTATTGGTCACCTCTAGGCCTGTGCCCAGCTAGATGGGTCCAGGAGGGGCTCACCATTCACCAGCTCCCAGCTGGGAGAATGAGAAGGCCTTGGCCAAGCCCTCCAGGGTCACAGACTATGGAGTTTAAAGGGGCAAGTCTGGCCCTTCCTGGGTCAGCATGGGGTATCCAGATAGAGGCGTAGGTGGAGGCCAACAGCCCAGGCTTTCCACCTGTGTGCAGTCTAGTTGTGTTTGGAGAAGTATTCCTTGCTGTCGTCCACGTTAGGCTTGATTGTGTCACTGCCTGGCTTCCAGCCAGCGGGACAGACTGTGGGAAGACACAGGGACAGACACGTGAGGCTAGAGCCACATCTTCAAGGTCAGGCAGTATGAGGGGATGAACAGAGGCAAAGCAAGAGCAGGAGTGGCAGAAGAAAAAGCCCAAAGCCAAGCGGTATGGCCCCAAGGCCCTACAGCAATGTGAGCACAAGCCTTTAGGCCCTGGTACGGGATGTTCTGGCTGACATTCTCATTTCTTTTTGACCTCTTCCACACCGTTTTTTAAAGATTTATTTATTTATTAGAGAGAAAATGCATGAGATGTGGGGGTGGGGGGGCAGGAGGGGTAGAGACAGACTCCTCCAGCAGGCTCCCCACTGAGTGTGGAGCCCGACAAGGGGCTGGATCCCAGGACCCTGAGACCATGACCCGAGCCGAAACTGAGAGTCTGATGCTTAACTGACCGAGCCACCCGGGCACCCATCCCCCTTTTAAAAAGATTTATTTCTGGGGCGCCTGGGTGGCTCAGTGGGTTAGAGCCTCTGCCTTCGGCTCAGGTCGTGATCTCGGGGTCCTGGGATCGAGCCCTGCATCGGGCTCTCTGCTCAACAGGGAGCCTGCTTCCCCCCTCTCTCTCTGCCTGCCTCTCTGCCTACTTGTGATCTCTCTCTCTGTCAAATAAATAAATAAAATCTTTAAAAAAAAAAAAAAAAAAGATTTATTTCTTCCTGAGGGAGGGGATGGAGACTGGGCGGAGAGGCAGAGGGGGAGGGAGAGGGAGAGAATCTCGAGCAGACTTCTTGCTAAGCACAGAGCCCAGCCTCACAACCCTGAGATCATGACTTGAGCTGAAACCAAGAGTCAGATGCTTAACTGACTGAGCTATCCCGGCACCCCTCTTCTTAAGCCCTTTAATCCTGCTTCTCCTTCAGCCACAGACCCACTGGACATCGACGGCCTGTGATCAGGCTGTGTCCTCCACGTGAGCAGCTACTCTGATTCGACTAATATCATTCCAGCTCGACCTGGTACATGCCTTCTCAAATACCTTCAATAGATCTGTTACCTCCCAGCTCCCCACCCTCATATTGGGGTATCTCCCCCACCAGACTGGACAAGTCCTGCAGACAAGGCCCCGAACTGAATCTTCTTTGGGGCCCTCACAACCGACGGAGCAGCCCGTCAGTGTCTGCATGAGGGTTGAGTGTGTACCTACATATGAACACAGGTGGACGTGTGTCTGCTTACCTTCCCCGTGCTCATCCGTGTACTGGAAGGCCTGAACTAGCCGCAGAACTTCATCCACAGAGCGCCCCACAGGCAAATCGTTGACAGTGATCTGGCGAAGGACCCCCTTGCCATCGATGATAAAGAGGCCCCTGAAGATAACAGGGTTCGAGGTGAGGAGCTGGGAGTTCCCAGTGCCGGGGCCCGGGGAGGGAGTATCAGCTCCCTAGAGGCCACAGGGCTGGGGGCAGGGAAGACAGTGCCCAACCGTTGTCCCCTCACCCTGAGGACTGGGGGCTCCCTGAGGGCCCCACAGTACCTGTAGGCAATGCCCTCATCTTTCTTCAGCACACCATAATCTTCAGATAAATTTCTGGTCACATCAGCCAGCAGGGGTATGTTCAGGGGGCCCAAGCCTCCTTCCTTCCTGGGAGTGTTGATCCTAGGGGTGGAAGAGACCGGTGTGGGACCTCAAGATGCCTGACATGGCAGGGTCCTCCCCCTGGGGGCCTGGGTGTGATAAAGGCTGGAGAGGGGGTGCTGGAGCCGAGCGATAAGGGTCTAGGATCCCCACCCACCACACCCTGAAGAGGGTGCAGGGGCTCTTTCCCACAGCTGAGAAGACTAAGCCAAGGCTCCAGGCCCAGCAAAGGGCGTTCACAGATGCTGGTGACTTCCCACATCTTGGGGGCAGAAAGCCTGCCTCCGAGTCCCCCTCCTCCTCGCTCTAGCTTTGTGCGTTGGGGCCCAGCCCTTCACTGTCTAGAACTGGAGTTTCCACCTTCTTGAAATAGTTATTGGAAGGGAGGCTGTATTTCCCTAAGTGAGATAAAGCATCTCCAAGTCTCTGGGCCGAGCAGCTAGTTTTCAGATGCTAATTACTGCCAACATCATTAAGGACTTGGGCGTCCTTAATTCTATTATTTTCAAGATGGGGAAAGGGAGGCCCAAATGTTGAGCAACAGCCACAGGAACGCACAGCTTGGATCCCCTGGAGGATGTAGGCTTGGCTGCATCCCCCCTCCCTGCCCATCCCCGCTCATACCAGGCCAGGTGGGTGAACTGAGAGTCCACAGAGACCCCCAGCACCTCACAGCCCAGCTTGCGGAAGTCCTCGGCCCGCTCGCTGAAAGCGATGATCTCCGTGGGGCAGACAAAGGTGAAGTCCAGCGGGTAGAAAAAGAGGACCAAGTATTTCCCTGCGGGAGGGAGCGGGGATAGACAAGGAGTTAGACCTCTGAAGCCTGGGCCCCACCCCCACCTGGGCCCACTCTCGGCCGCCCTCACCTTTGTAGTCGCAAAGCTTCACCTCCTTGAAGGCGCCGTCCATCACGGCGGTGGCCTGGAAGGGCGGGGCGGGCTTTCCGATGTGCGCCTTGCCAGAGGCCATGACTGAAAGCTGAGACCCCAGGCCCGGTCAGCACGCCAGGGAAGACCCTTTGTCCTCCCTTCCCAAGGTCACGCTGCGTGCTGGGCCCGGTTACCGAGTACGAGAGGCAGAGGCCACAGCACTACCCCCCCCCCCCCCCCCCGTACCCGGTCTGCTCGGCCTTGAGACTGCAGGAGACCCGCCCCCCTGACCAGCAAAAGCGGCCCGGCTGCAGCCGCCAGGGAGCCCCCCGTCCCCCATTAGCGTGCCGGCCTGACCGCCCTGGCGCAAGCCCACCGCTCCAGATGGAGACCCTGCGCGCAGGGGGCGGGAAGCTCCGCGATGCGGCCTGTACTGCAAAGCCAAGGCCTCGGTTTCCCCCTGCAAGGACAAAGGCGGCCACTTAGGCGAGCGGAAAACAAAGGCTGCAGCGCTGAGGTCTGGCCCCGGCCAGAGCTGCTCCACGGGGGCTCCCCAGAGCCCGGTGCCCTCCAGGTGTCCATACCTGCGTGGGCAAGGGAGGCACGCACAGACTACCAGACGCGCGAACACGCGTTCTCAGCACCAAGTGCGCCCTGGGCCTGGGTGCCTTTTAAGCGCGGCCCGAACCATGACGCATAGGGCGAGGGGGGGGGCGGACGAATGGAGCGGTCGGGTCCACTGCAACCGCGGGAGGAGGGGTGGGGAGTGAAGCAGGCCGGGTCCACGCGCCTGCAAGCGGTGGGAGGAGTCACGGAGCCGCGGCCCCCGGCCACTGCCACCGCTGGTGGGGGTAGTGCGGGCACCACGTACCCCGCGAGGAGCTCCTTCTCGGAGCGCGCCCGGGTCGGTTGGAGTCCGGCATGGCCGGGAGCCCGGCGGACTTACTGCTGCCGCCTCTGATTCTCTTGCTGCTGGGGACCCCTGCCCAGGTCTCCCGCGATTACCATTACTTTGGCGAGAAGAGCGGAGGCGACACCTGGGAGGAGCTGCGGCTGCAGCATCAGGAGAAAGGTAACCGTATGCCGCGGGTGTGATGGTGCCCCAATGGGGCGGAAAGGTGCCCCATTGCCCCACTTTGCCAGCTGGCTGCAAAGAGACCCTCCTCCAGGGACTTCAAATCTCTCCCCATCCGCGCACTGGCTTGGCCCCCTTGGGCTGGCTACTTTTCTATGAAGCTCAGTTTTCTTATCTGTAAATTGAAATAGAGACTGACTTGAAGCCTCTTACAGGGGAAGAGGGGACACGGGTAGGCAATAAATCCCCAAGCAGACACATCCATAAACTCATGGATGTGTGCTAGAAAGGGTGGAGATAGAGAAAGGGGGCGGGTCAATGTCTGAAATCAGAGAGGGGCAGACTGAAGAGGATGGCTAACCTGTGCAGCAGGAATCCGGCAAAAGCCAAAAATGCAAAGATTTAAGGGGCAGAGTGTGCCAGAGAATAGGAACAGCAAGTGCCAAAGCCAAAGGGCTGGACAGAGGAAAAGAAAGAGGCCAGTGTTGTCTGGCTGAGGCTTGGTAAGGCTTGAAGTGTTAGGACTTTGTGAGCTGCAGAGTTGGAATGAGACCTGTTTCCTAGGGGCATAGGGAGGAGTCCATAAAAGAGCATTGTAAAGAGCCCCTCCCCCCAACACTCAGAAGGTTGTAGCTGCTTGAAAAGTGGTCATAATAGTTGTTTTTGTACTACATGCTGGTACATCGCCAGAGGCTTTCAGAACCTTCATTATATTACGCCAATTATGTCACTTAATTTACCACCTGGCAGCCCTGCTGGTTAGGGGGCGCTCTGCCTCCTGAACAGGCCCCTTATCACACCCCTGAAGACAGGAGTCAGCTTCGGATGGTGGGCACCAAGGGTGTTGTATCACTCTCCCACCTGGACAGGCTGGCGCAGGTGGGAAGTGTCAGTTTGCAATTCCTCTGGGCCACACACCAGATGTATGAGCTCAGAGGATGGCTTGCTTTCTGTAGGTCTCAGGTCTCCCCACCTGAGGATGATGGGGGAAATTAAATAAGATAATCTGGGGCGGGCGGTGCCTGGCACAGAGGCAGAGCCCAGCAAACAGGAGCTATGGTTAGTGTCTTTATCCTCCTGCCTCCTAGAGGAGGGGAGGGGGGCCAGGGTAGATTCCGCCCTAGCTGGCCCTCCATCCCTAGACGTGGAGGACTCCATCCTTGGCCCGTGGGGAAAGTGGCGTTGTTTCTGCGACCTGGGTAAGCAGGAGCGCAGCCGTGAGGTCCTGGGCACGGCGCCGGGCCCGGTGTTCATGGACCGCGAGAATCTGGTGCAGGTGCGGCCCTGCAGGCAACAGGACTGTTCATCCTGCAAACCAAGCGATTGCGACTGGAGGCCCTGAACCCCGGTGAGAGACACGCGCAGAGGAGGATGGGGGCCGGGCGGGCTGGTTAAGAGTTCCCAGGGGTGGGCGGGGAGAAGGGAAGGGCCGCGCGTGGGGGCGGATGCGAGGAGGGTCTTTAGGGCTGAGGCTAGGGTGGGGAGGGGAGAGCTGATTCAGGAGCCTCGAGCCCCCACTGATATCCGGGGAGAAAGGAAGAAAGATGGTGAGGGGCAGGGGCGGGGGGGAATCAGAGATGGAAGAACTGCGACCCTGAGGAAGGGGTATGAGCCTGATGCGGGCGAGGGACCTACCTACAGGCTGAGGCCATGAGCCTGGCTGAGACTCGAGAATTGGGGGACATGAACCCTGAACTGGGGGGAATGGCCCTGCCTGGTGGGCAGCATAAGTCTGTTGATAGCTGGGATCACAGTTGGGAGGGGGCGGGTGGGGGAGGTTTAGCCCGGGTTAGAGGTTAGGAAGCAGAGTGGTGGTGGGGCGAGGGCCCTGGGACAGAGAGAGAGAGAGAGAGAGATGGATGGACTCCAAATCTGAAGGCCTGTGCTCGGTGGAAGTAGGAATACCTAGTCCAGAGGGATTAGACTGTGTGGAGTGGCAGAGACAGGGAGTACAAAGAGCCAGCATCCAGATGGACAGGGACCCGCTGATGTGGACACTGACAGTATTCTGGCAATATAGTGGTATTTGACCTTCAAGGCCCCGACTGGGCCAAGTTCTCCAAGGCCTGCGTCAGTTTCCCCTTTATTTCCCTATCCTCCTACCAGCCCCGAAGGGCGGGGCGGCAGGGACTCCGGGGCGGAACTTGGAACGCGACCCCGCCCACCCCGGCCATCCAAAGAGCTGGGCGGTCAGCCCTGGGAACTACAATTCCCAGAAAGCCGTACGGCAGGAGCTGCGGTGGCGCCTGCGAAAACTTCAACGACGGCAGAAGCGTCAGGGGCGTGTCCTCGGCACCGATTGGTCGGGAGTGAGAGCTGTTTCCGGGCCCGCGGAAAACGCGCGCCTAGACCTCAGCCTGCAGACTTCGTTCTTGTTGCTGGTGGCGGCGGCAAAGGCAGTATGGATCTCAGCGAGTTGGACAGAGACAGTACGGGCCGCTGTCGCCTGAACTCGCCTGTGCCCGCGGTGTGCCGCAAGGAGCCCTGCGCCCTGGGCGTCGATGAAGCGGGCCGGGGCCCGGTACTGGGTGCGCCCCCGGGGCTGGGCTGGGGGAGGGGCGTGATTAGAGGGACGCTGGTTGCACTGAAACGGAAGCTGGGATTGTATCGTACCTGGGGAGGGGGGGGGATAGTGGCGATGGCACCGAAGAAAGAGGTGATGATGGGGTAGAGATAGCGGTTTTCACGAGCTCATTGGTTGGATCCCCGCTTCTCCAGGCCCCATGGTCTACGCCATCTGTTATTGTCCCCTGTCCCGCCTGGCAGAACTGGAGGCCCTGAAAGTGGCAGGTGAGCTCGAGGTGTGAGTCTCGGGAGGGGGTTCCTGGGCTCGTGCGGGGGCAGGTGCAAACCAGAGGGGGAGAACAGGAGCTGGGAGAACCAGTCGCTCCCCTTCTCTCCCAACCCTTCTCCCAGACTCAAAGACCCTATCGGAGAGCGAGCGGGACAGGCTCTTTGTGAAAATGGAGGAGGACGGGGACTTTGTGGGCTGGGCGTTGGACGTGCTGTCTCCAAACCTCATCTCTACGAGCATGCTTGGGCGGTGAGGGGCCTCCGGGAGGGGCCAGGGTGGAGGGCAGCCAGCATGGGCTGGAAGGGATCCGTATCTGGATCGGGGTTGACTGGGTTCTGTCTCCCATTGCAGGGTCAAATACAACCTGAATTCCCTATCCCACGATACAGCCACAGGGCTGGTGCAGTATGCCTTGGATCAAGGTGTGAAAGTTGCCCAGGTGAGCTAACATAGATCTCAACATTTTAAGTTTTTGATCCCAGTAAAAATTAAATCTAGGAAGTTCAGTGTCAAGGGCATGAGAGAGATTAAATTACCAGAGGGAAATAGAGGTTGGCATTGGATCCAGTACTCTGCGGCAAAGAACAGGCTGTTTTTGAGAGAACAGCAATGATAAATACACTTGTGATAGGGATTGTAACAAGGGAAACCTTGCTGAGGATATGGCTAAGGTCCAGGACTGGAACGTGGTGCTGACAGTGCAGTAATCCAGCAGACAGACAAGGGCTCTGCACTCTAGGGTTCATGGCCAAGTCAGGGGACACAGATGGCCAGCTGGTAAGCAAATAATAAAGATGATTCTGAGGATAAAGGCAATGGAGATTACCGACATCATCTCTCAACTCCAGCCATGAGGCCTCCTTTCTGCTGTCTGGCATACTCGGCACGGTCCCACCCCAGGGCCTTTGCACTGGTTGTTCCTTCTGCCTGGAATCCTCTTTCTGAGATCTCCCCATGACCCATTCCCTCATCTCTTTCAGGCCTTTATTCAGATGTCAACACTTCAGAGTGACCTCTCTGAATCTCTCCTACCACTGTTTAAAATGATAACCCTTCCTGGGGTGCCTGGGTGCCTCGGTCGGTAGAGCGTGGGACTCTCCATCTCGGTCATGAGTTCAAGCCCGGAGCTGGGTGTAGAGCTTAGAAAAATAAGTAGAGAAGAAACAAAATGATAATCCCTCTCAACTCTCCCCTGTCCTTTGGTATTTATCTTGTTTCTTGTCTGTGGCCCTCACCAGAGTGTGCATTCCATGAAGACAGCGATTTTTGTCTGTATTCCTACTGCTGTATTCCTGGCATCTGGTGTAGCCTTGGTATACCGTAGATGCTCAGTGAGTGTGTAGAATGGATTCAGCCCGATCAGGGACAGCCTCTTTTGGAGGGGACTTTTTTTTTTAAAGTAATCTCAGGGTGGGGTGCCTGGGTGGCTCAGTTGGTTAAGCTGTCTGCCTTCGGCTCAGGTCATGATCCCAGGATCCTGGGATCGGGTCCCGCATCATGCTTCCTGTTCAGCGGGGAGCCTGCTTCTCCCTCTGCCTGTCTCTCTCTCTCTCTCTGTCAAATAAGGAAATAAATAAATAGAACCTTTAAAAAAAATAGTACATGAATAAATTAGTCTCTGCACCCAGTGTGGGGTTCAAGTTCATGACCTCAAGATCAAGAGCTGCACTTGCTGCCAGCTGAGCCAGCCAGGTGCCCCTGGAGGGGACTTTTGAGCGGAGATGCTCAAGAGGGCTGCAGCCTGGGGATGAGCGAGAGAAGAATATTCCAGGCACAGGAGTAGCCAGTGTAAATGCTGTGAGGCTGAATCACTCACACAGTTGTTTTTCTGGATGTTTGTTGAATGAATACATTTCTGTCACGCGGCAGGTATTTGTGGACACTGTGGGGCCGCCAGAGACCTACCAGGAGCGGCTGCAGCAGCGCTTTCCTGGCATCGAGGTGACAGTCAAGGCCAAGGCAGATGCCCTCTACCCTGTGGTCAGCGCTGCCAGTATCTGTGCCAAGGTCAGGCTCCTGCTGGCCACAGCCAGCTCCCAGCATCCCCCTGGGCAAAGGGCAGGCGTGCCTGCTTCGGGGGAGGGAGAGCCCAAGTTTGTATCTTGCCCACAGGTAGCCCGTGACCAGGCTGTAAAGAACTGGCACTTTGTGGAAGAACTGGAGGACCTGGATGCTGACTATGGCTCCGGTTACCCCAATGGTGAGCAGATTGGAGCCGCCTTGCGACAGCTGTATCAGCAGTAACGCTGACCGGGCAGGCCTGAGCTTCCAGTTTTCTGTGTCGCGCACCTTCCGCTCCTCCGTGTAGGAGCCTGAGGCTCGGGGAGGGGGCGAGGCTTGCTTATGACCAGCCTGTATCAGAGCTGGATTCCAGTGGGCAGCCTCGATCCTCTCTCCTGTCTCCCTCCCCCCTGTCTCTCTGGAGCCCCAGTGGGGGCCTGACACCCTTGGCGGGCATCTGTCTGTTAAGGGGAAAGGGGCAGGGCGAGGGGTGCCAGCCCAATTCCAGCAGCCCTGGCTTCAATCTAGTGTTTCTTCCCAGTTATGAGGCTCACTCTCCTTGCCCGTGTGGTGGGTGATCGTGTGCCCATCTCCCCACCACGAGTAGATTTCTAGAATCAGTGGTTGGGTTCAAGGAACTGTCTGGTCCTTCCGAGGCCCAGGGAGGGATGGGCAGTTGGGTGGAGAGACATGGCAAGTCTGTGACTGGAACTTAGGTGAGGCCAAAGTCAGGAAATCAGGTCCCGGACAAAGACAGTCTGGGTCACATTCGGGCTTACCAAGGGCCTGGTATGTGAGCCCTGGGGACGGAACCATAAACGAGATAAACCTCCCTGTCCCCACTGAGCTCCCCGTTTTGGGGGGATGATGGCCGTTTAACCCCCATAGTCCACAGATGCTCATTTTGTGACCCTCATCCTTGAGGGGGAGGAAGGGATGTCTCAGCGGCAGTCTCCCCAAACTACCTTGAGCACCTGTTGGCAGGTGGAGTTGGGCAGCTGCCCGCACAAAGGTTCTGCAGCAGGAATGGGTCTCGGACAGTGGGAGGTACTCGGGTGGCCTGAGCTGAGACAGCGGGACCTCAGATGCCATGGGAGGAACTCGGATACAGTGTCAGGGCTCAGGGGCCATGGCCGCTGCCCACCCCACCCTTCCTGTCCCTCAGATCCCAAGACAAAAGCGTGGTTGAGGAAGCACGTGGAGCCTGTGTTCGGCTTCCCCCAGTTTGTCCGGTTCAGCTGGCGCACGGCCCAGAGCATCCTGGAGACCGAGGCCGAAGGCGTTCTGTGGTGGGTGTCCCGCAGGCACTGTGAAGAAAGCGGGGTGGGGTGGGGTGGGATGGCGGCCAGGGCTCAGGTCCCCCTGGGAATCCCCTCCCCCCACACCCCGAAGTGGCCAGTGTCACCACCTCTCCCACAGGGAGGACTCGCCGGCGGGGGATCAGGAGGGACCTGGGAGGATCATGTCCTACTTCAGCAAAGGCCCCCGAACCGTCCCGCGTCTCCCGCACCGGTTCTTCCAGGAGCGAGGCCTGGAGTCGGCCACCACCTTCTAGGAGCCAGACTGTTCTTTGATGTGCCTCCCTCACCCCACCCCCACCTGCGATTAAAGTTGTTTGAGGAAAGCTCAGCCTTTGGTTGTACTCCGCGGCGGAAGCAGGTTGGGAGTCTGCTCAGTGGCTGGCCTCGGCCACAGACTTCTGGAGCTTAAACACGATGGGCCCTGGCTGATTGATTCTAATTTATTTTTTATTCTTAATTTATTTTTTAAGATTTATTTATTTGAGAGAGAGACGGCGTGTGGGTGTGTGGAGTGAGGGCAGGAAGAGGCAGAGGGAGACGGAGAGAGAGAATGTCAAGGGGACTTCCACGCTGAGCATGGAGCCCGACATGGGGCTCGATTGCAAGGCCCTGAGATCACAACCTGAGCCGAAACCAAGAGTCGGACCTTTAACCGACTGTGCCAGCCAGGCGCCTCTATTTTATTTTTTAAATGCATAATATATTTGTAGGATGCAGAATGAGGAAGGAACGCAGTGAGAAGCCTCCCTCCGACCCTGCCCGCCCCCCCATCACTGGTGGGCTTACCAAGGTGTCTCAGTCTTTTCGGGCTGCTATGACAAAAATGCCACAGCCCGGGTGGCTCATAAACAACACATTTATTACATTTCTGGAGGCTGGAAGTCCAAGATCCCAGTGCCTGCAAGGTCAGGTTCTGGTGGGAACCCTTTCCAGGTTGTAGACTGCCAGCTTCTCACTGTGCCGTCAGGCGGTGGAAGGGGCAGGGAACCTCCAGTTTTTTGTGTTTTTTTTATTTTAAACACTCTTTTCTTTTCTTTTCTTTTAAGATTTTATTTATTTGATCACAGGCAGAGAGAGAGGAGGAAGCAGGCTCCCTGCTGAGCAGAGAGCCTGACGCAGGGCTCGATCCCAGGACCCTGAGATCATGACCTGAGCCAAAGGCAGAGGCTTTAACCCACTGAGCCACCCAGGCGCCCTGGAACCTCTGGTTGTAAGAGCACTAATCCCCGTCTTGACCTAATCACTTCTTAATACCGTTATCTGTGGGGATTAGGATACCAGCCTGAATTTGGGGGAACACAGACATTCAGGCCGCAGCAGGTACCTTTTACATCCTGGAGATAGCCTGGCATATTACAAGATAGATGTGCGGACACTTCTCTGAAGTTTGTTTTTGTTTGACAAATGGAAACAGACTCTAGCCTAGGGAGCACACATTCGTTACTCTTCACCACATCTCGGAGGTCATTCCAAATGGTGCCTAAACACCTTCCTCATTCCCCTTCTAGCTAAGTCCTCGGCGTGACTGTCCTGTGGTTAATTTAATGCTTAAGAGACATCGAGTTGTTTCCTGGCCTGCCGTTAGACATGTACTGCAGAGAAAGACCGGGGTGGGCCATCATTTCTCATGCAGTTCTGTCTATAGGGTAGATTTCCAGGGTGGGCTTGCTGGGTTAGAGAATTTGTGTGGTTTATAATTTGGAGAGAGATTTCCAAATTCCTGTCTGTGAAGACTTGTACCCCGTGGACTCACCTCCCAGCAATGTAAGTAAGCACTTATTTCCTGCACAGCCCCACAGCACAACCCCAGAGCAAGACAGGTTTATCTCACTCCGTCAGAGTCTTGGAAGTCAGGGGCTCAACATCAGGGACACTTTTTTTAATTTTAATTTTTTTATTTTAGAGCGTGCACACGAGGAGGGAGGGGGCAGAGGGAGAAGGAGAGAAAGAATCTCAAGCAGACTCTGCAGTGAGCACAGTACCTGATGTGGGGCTCGATCCCATGACCCCAAGCTTATGACCTGAGCCAAAATCAAGAGTTGGATGCTTAACCAAGTGAGCTACCTGGGCACCCCTCAAGGACACTATTTTTTAAATTCATCTAGGCGCACCTGGGTGGCTCAGTCAGTTAGGCGTCTGCCTTGGGCTCGGGTCAAGATCCCAGGGTTCTGGGATTGAGCCCCATGTTGGGCTTCTGGCTCAGCGGGGAGTCTGCTGCTTCTCCCACTGCTGCTTCCCCTGCTTATGCTCTCTCAAATAAATAAATAAATAAAATCTTTAAAAAGTTTTGAAAGAATTCATCTTTTTTTTTTTTTAAAGATTTTATTTATTTGACAGAGAAACACAGCAAGAGAGAGAACACAAGCAGAGGGAATGGTAGTGGGAGAAGCAGGCTCCCCGCCAAGCAAGGAGCCCGATACGGGGCTCAATCCTAGGACCCCGGGATCATGACCTGAGTTGAAGGTAGAGGCTTAACTGACTGAGCCACCCAGGCGTCTGACGGTTGATTCCTTCTGAGGCCTTTCTCCTTGGTTTGTAGATGGCCATCTTCTCCCTATGTTTCACAAGATCTTCCCTTTGTGCATGTCTGTGTACAATTCTCTCCTCCTCCTCCTCCTCCTCCCCTCTTCCTCCTCCTCCTCTTAATTTATTTGAGAAAGAGCATGAGTGGTGGGGAGGGGCAGAGGGAGAGGGGGAAGCAGGTTCCCTGCTGAGCAGGGAGCCCGACATGGGGCTCGATCCCAGGACCCTGAGATCTTGACCTGAGCTGAGGGCAGATGCTTAACAAACCGAATCTCCTAGGTGCCCCTAATCTCTTCTTTTAAGGACTCCGGTAATTGGATTATGGCCCACCCCTTTGACGTTAGTTTCCTTTAATCACCTCTTTAAAGACTATCCAAATATAATCACATTCTGAGATACTGGGGTTAGGACTTCAACGTGAATTTGGGGAGTGGAATACAGTTCAGCCCATAACTGGATACCTTTCCACTCCATATAGGTCCTGTGCTGGTCACCAGGAAGCCAGCACTGACCCAGGTACAAAAGGTCTCTGAGTAAGCACTGAGGTCCAGAGAACCTCGGGAGTGCATGGTGGGATGGCGGCTCTGCCCTGGGCTCCCAGAGCCTGCGGAGCTAAATGGCCGGGATCTGAAGGATGAGGGGGTGGAGCAGAAAAGGAGGGTGAAGAGGGCTCCTGGCAGAGGGAACAGTGAGTGCAGATACCTGGAGATGAGACACCTGCTTGGTGAAGGCCGGAGGGCAGGGTTAGTGAAGGCAGACCTTAGGGAGCAACTGTGGCGTCCCCGTCTCCCCCACGCCCCCCAGGGGCCCCTTCCATTCAAACCACAGCCTCTGGTTACCATTGTAGTTGGGAAATGTTTACCCATCCAGAGTCCATTAGGAATTCTGCCCTGTCCTTTTCTCTGCTGGAAATTTGTAAATTTATGCTCTCGGTTTGGGATTTACATTTTTCCCCTCCAAATTATTATAATTACAGTTTATCTTGAATTTATAGGCTCTTCTGACCGCTGGTGGAATTGGCCAGGGCAAGATAAACTATCCCCTTTTCTTCACAGCTGGCCACAAGCAGAAGCTAGTCGGCAACCTAAAGATGTAATTTGCAAATGTTACTTTTTTTTAAAGATTTTATTTATTTTGATAGAGAGCGAGAGGGCACAAACAGAGGGAGCGTCAGAGGAGAGGGAGAAGCAGGCTCCTTGCTGAGCAGGGAGCCCACTGCAGGGCTTGATCCCAGGACCCAGGGTCATGACCTGAGCTGAAGGTAGACACTTAATGGACTGAGCCACCCAGGCGCCCACAAATGTTACTTATAACAAATGTCTTTGAATCCCTGGATATTCAACCAGGGATCCTCAGATCAGCAACATCAAGCTCAGCTGCTAGAAATGTAGAGTCTAGGGGTGCCTGGGGGTCTCAGTTGTTTGTGTCTGACCCTTGATTTCTGCTCAGGTCATGATCTCAAGATCATGAGATCGAGCCCTACCTGGGGCTCCATCCTGAGCACAGAGCCTGCTTGGGATTCTTGCTCTCCCTTTCCTTCTGCCCCTCCCTGCTCGTGCTCTAAACAAACAAATAAATCTCTTTTAAAAATTAAAAAATAAATAAAGTGAAGTTAACCACAACTGTTTCTGGAACGTTGCACACGATCCTGCTCTCCTTAGCACCCACATGTGGGTTATTCCTCTGGTGCTCTTCACCCATCTCTGCCTGCCTTCTGCTTCCTGTCCCCAGATCCTCCCTGGTGTTCCTATCTCCAGTCTCACCCTCTCCTTGTCCTACTTGCAAGGACAAGGAAGAATGTCAGTCTAGGGGTGCCTGGTTGGCTCAGTTGGCTTAGCTTCTGCCTTCAGCTCAGGTCAGCTCAAACCCTGGGATTGAGCCCCACGTTGGGCTCCTTGCTAAGCAGGGAATCTGCTTTTCCCTCTTCTCTGTCCCTCCCCCCCACTCCTGCCCTCTCTCTCTCTCAAATAATTTTTTTTTTAAATGTCAGTCTGATGGATCTTTCTCTGTGTAAACCTTCCATAGCTTTCACACCCCCTATCATCAGGGCCAAGGCCGTTTACCTGGTGTTCGAAGGCCTTCTAGGATCTGACTCCATCTCCCATGCTGTGCTCCAGGCTCGCTGAGCAGCTAGGAATTCCCAGAACTTGAAATACCCAGGCCTTCTACTTGAAATACCCTTGCCTATTGCTTGGTCATCTGCCTGGAGATCCTTCAAAGGCTTGTCTACTTCCTTGAATGCTTATCCTTGTCACAATAATACAGTATATAACCGCAACGATGGTAACGATGATGTCAACATTTACCAAGTGTTAATTATGTGCAAGGCACTTTCTAAGTATTTTATGTGACCTCCCTCCCATGAGGAGGTGGAGTCTAGATGCTTCCCCTTAAACATGAGCTGGCTCTAGTGAAACAACATCAGTGCAGAGAGTGGAGATGACGCTAATATCCAAGGCTAGGGAGTCAGAGAGGAGACCGCTTCAACCAGACTGTCTTGAATTCTTTTTTAAATCTTTTTTAAAAGATTTTATTTATTTATTTGACACAGAGGAGAGAGATCGCAAGTAGGCAGAGAGGCAGGCAGAGAGAGGGGGAAGCAGGCTCCCCGCTGAGAAGAGAGCCCGAAGTGGGGCTCGATCCCAGGACCCTGAGATCATGACCTGAGCTGAAGGCAGAGGCTTTAATCCACTGAGCCACCCAGGTGCCCCCCGTCTTGGAACTCTTGCCCTTGGAGCCCAGATGTCATACTCTGAGGAAGCCCAAGCCACAGGAACAGGCCACGTGCAGCAATTCTGGTTGGCAGCCCCAGCTGAGGTTCAAGGCAAGAGCCAGGGCCAAGCAGCAGATGTGTGAATGAAGACACCTTTAAGGGGACTCCAGCCCCAGCCAGAACTAAAGGCACATTGCCCCTGTTTTACTGGTGAGGAAACGGGCTGTCCTAAGGCTTTTGGATAAGAGCAGGATCAGGAGTAGCACTTACATCCCAAATTTTAAATTTGAGTCAAGTTCTTTGTCTTGGGTCGGGGACCAGGATTTGGAAGAAAGGGAGGAAGGAATGATGGAGGATCACGTCAGCCACTGCTGGGTGGGCTTAATCAGAGGGGAGGGCCATAAAGGTTGTCTTGAGGTCTAGACAAGTCAAGGAGCTTCCTCACGCCCCTCTCCATTTCTGACACCTGAATGTTCCAAGTTGTGAAAGTGCTCAGAATACAGGCTGTCATTTACATGCTAGTGTGTATCACTTGCTAACTCCGGGACCTGAGGCTTTGAAGTGAGACACCGATCACTTTCTGGCAGCTGTTCTCGCCAACTATTTCCCCAAGAAGCAGCCACATCACAGTGCTCTAGTTGGAGACTTTATTTAGGTGGGGAGAGGGGAAGATGAGCTAGAGTTGGATTCTTTCTCTAATCGCCTGGAGAAGGGCGAGTCTCTGGGACTCCAGTGAGGAGGGACAGGACTCTAGAAACTAGAAGGCAGAGCGGGAGAAAGGTGGAGCTCAGGGTAACTTGAGGGGCCGGGTCGGGGAAGGGACTCCTATCCCCCATCCAAGGCCCGGCGCCCCCTAGGGGCCGCTTCCGCTCCCGCTGCCGCTCCCGCTGCCCGCGGCATCCAAGATCCAGGTGCGTGAGCGGCGGGAACGCTGGAAGGTGATTTTTTGGGCCTTCCGTTCCTGTCTGGAACCCGGCAGTATCGAGATGGAAATGTTGAGGCAGTGACCGGCACCAGGAGCTGCCACCGGCAGCGCGTAGCCCAGAACAGAACGGCAAAGGTCCGCCCCGTCAGCGAAGGTCTGGGAGAAAGGGTGGAATTAGGGTCCGAGTGGGCGGAGTCCAGATACTCTGGGGGCGTGGCCTTCGGGTTGAGGGGGTGGAGGGCTGAGGGGTATCGCCTTGGAAAAGGAAAATCCCAGGCTTTGCAAGTAGAGGCTAGTGTAAAGGCGCGGTCTAGGGGTGGGCAATTGCCCACTTTGGGTCGTCCCGGGAGTGTGGGGGCGGAGCCATAACAGGAGCCGAGTCCTGGGACAGCGAGTTATTTTTACTGGGTCCCAGGGTTGGGGTGGGGGAGGGCCAGATTAAGGCTGGGGCCTTAGGGAAGGTGATCCGGGCTTCTGAGTCTTCTAGGGGGAATTATGGATGGGCCTAGCAGAGACGGTCCCTTGCGGAGGCCAAATCCAGACTCAGTGGGCCGTAGGGAGCTTACAGACGTATGACACTATGGAGGTTGGACTGGGAAAGGGGGAAGGGTGGGAGTAGGGGACTTGGGAGTGTCAGTTCGGACCCTGGGGCCTAGGCGGGTTAAGACAGGACCTATTGAGTGGAAGTCGCAGTCTCTCACCCTCACCTTCTGTTTCAAGCTCACCTGCTCATAGGTAGTGCAGCCAGGCTCACACCCCCTCTTTTCTAGGAGTGGGAGCCAAGTCGGGCCGCAGGTAATATCGCTTTCGCATGTGGTAAACCTGTGGGTGGTGTGTAGAGAGAAGGTGGGTAAAGTTTCCGCAGCCGCGTCCTAGTGGGTTTCCTGCCCTCCAAGTCTTCCTCCGTGTATGTCCCGCTCCTAGATCCAGATCCTGCCTCGTAGGACCACGCCCCCACGGACGCCATCCTCCCGATTCCACCCTGCCCTATATTCTCCACATATCCGGGCCCTGACACAACTGACCTCATCCCTGCAGACTTAAGACCATCTAATTTAGGCCAGCACCTTACATTCCTCACCCTCTTAGCTTCTCTTTTCTATCAGGAGGTCCCGCCCCTTAAAAAAGCCCAGGTCCATGGAAGGCCACGCCTCTGTACTGCCAATCCTAAAAGCCGGGTCCAGTACAGGCCCCGCCCCTTTCTACCCGGTCTCTAAAAGCTAGGCCTCGTGTTTAGACCGTGGCCTTGTTGGAGGCAGGCCACACCCCTTCAAACACTAGGCGGAGGAAACTGCAGTTCCTGACTTTGGTCCCGCCCAAACCATAGGACACGCCCCCTGCCCCGCCTCCCATACCAGACATCGCAGAGCTCGGAACAGAGCGGCTGCGCCGGGCGTATCCCCAGTAACAGCAGGCCGAAGCGACTGTGGAGGGCAACCTGGAGGTGTCCCACAAAGGATTCGCACCTGAACATCGGGAAAGACAGGCTCGTTTGGGTCAGGATGCGCGGGGGCTGTGGCCCCTGGCAGGGGTAACTGGAGCAGAGAACACAAGGAAGCGCTGAAGAGTACTGTACTCACCCGGGGCTCGGATCCCCACAGCGTTCTGGAGCCATCCCAGGGTCCGATGCCTCTGGCGTGTCCATCTCTAAGGGACAATAGGACCACGGAGAAGGGGACTCCTGTGAGTTAGGATCTTGGAACCTCAGGTAGGATTGGGGAACCAAGGCCTGGGAGTCCCCCGAACATAACCCCCGTTATGTCAGTGCCGCCCAAACATTAAACGTAAATAAAGACACTTCTCTTGGGACACAAATGCAATTTCGAATAATAATAAGTTTAGCATAATCAGCTTATTATTTATTATGTCCCTCCGAATGGTATAAGTTCACATAGACTCACATACACCCCTTTACAATACCCCTATGAGGTAGGTCTATTATTTTTTCCCTTTTTAAGGGTCTACATGAAGCCCAGAGAGGTGAGTGACTTGCTCAGAGTCAACCAGTTATGAAGTGGCAGAGTTGGGTTTGGGATTTGAATCCAGGAAGTCTGACTCCAGAATCTGTGCACTTTAAGTATCATTCTTTTATTATTATTTTTTAAAAAGATTTTATTTATTTGACAGAGAGAAACACAGAGAGGGAACACAAGCAGAGGGAATGGTAGCGGGAGAAGCAGGCTCCCCGCCACGCAGAGAGCCCGATGCGGGGCTCGATCCCAGAACCCTGGGATCATGACCCGAGCCGAAGGCAGACGCTTAACGACTGAGCCACCCAGGTGCCCCTCTTTTATTATTTTTTAAAGATTTTATTTATTCATGGCAGAGAGAGGTAGCAAGAGAGGGAACACAAGCACAGGGGAACTGGAGAGGGAGAAGCAGGCTCCCTGCTTAGCAGGGAGCCTGATTCAATGCAGGGCTTGATCCCAGGACGCTGGGATCATGACCTAAGCCGAAGGCAGACGCTTAATGACGGAGCCACACAGGTGCCCCACTACCATTCTTTTTTTTTTTTTTTTTTTAAGATTTTATTTATTTATTTGACAGAGAGAGAGAGAGAGAGAGCACAAGCAGGGGAAGCAGCAGGCAGAGGGTGAGGGAGAAGCAGGACCCTGGGATCATGACATGAGCTGAAAGCAGATGCTTAACCAACTGCGCCATCCAAGCACCCCTTTAATTATCATTCTTTAGCACAAACCCTGACTCCCCATCTTCCCCTACACGTGCATCACCCTAAGCCCCTCTCATAAGGAGATTCTGGTATTGTTATGGTGAAATGGGATTTCTTGGGTGTTGGAGGTTAGGCAGGGTCTAGATTGCTCACCTGCAAGGTGCAGCTGGCCTGTGCCAAGATTGGCTACCAGCCTATGGTGTCTCCGGGACATTGCTGGGAGTGGGTGGCTTCCTCCGCAGGCTCCCAGCAGGATCCATGCCAGGGTCAGTCCTAGGGCCCAGGTCAGGCCCTTGGGTTGAGTGTGGCCCCTGCAGGCCATGTCCACCTGAGACAAGAATCAGCTGGGGTATGGGATGAGGTTTGGCTGTCCCTTTCCAGGAGCTCAGGGTTGTACCCTCCTGATACTGACCCAGGAGACAGTGCCAGGGACAGCAGAGAATGAGTTGATGGGGAGGCAGTGACCAAGAACTTTCAAATCCCAGGGGATCATCAAGTCCTGCCTCTGACCCAGGAGTCCCTTCTCCCCCATCAGACTCATGTCCCCTCCATCCCTTTAGGCCCAAGTGCCCCGTCCTCTAGTTTGACCGTGATGCCCCTCCCCCTCACACCCAGCAGGATCTCCCACCCTGTTGGCCCTCAGATGATCCCCTCTGTCTTCAGAACTAAAGGGACTCCCCAGCTCTTTCAATCTCCCTCTTCTGTCCAGTAATTCCTCCCTCTCTTCTGCCCAGTCTCCTCCCTCCCTCTTGATCCACACTGACCCCTCTCATGGTCACCTTCTCTCGGCCCACAATCGGCTTAGGGGCTGCCACCAAGGCTGGGCCTTTGGAGCCAAGCTTGGCTGTGGCAGGACTCGAGTTTTGCCGCTGGGGTCCAAAAGCTGCAGGGTAAGGAAAGCTGAGGGTCTTTGGAGACAAGACAATTCCCTCCCCTCCTCTGTCCCCTCTGGCCACCCCTCACCTGTTAACTGGACGGGTGTCTAGGGTGCTGCTGAGACAGCGCAGGGTCAAGTGCAGGAAAGAGTGGCTGCCAGAGGGGTGTGGTTTGATGCAGAGGAGGAGTTTCCCATTGCCCCACCCCCTGCTCCAGCTGACCAAAGACCAACGGACCTGGGACTGCAGTGTACATATCCTTGCATTGGCCTTTATGTTGAGATGATGGCTTAAACTCTATCTATGTGTATGTGTGTTGGATGAGAGTGTGTTTGTATGGCTGAGTGTATGTTTGTTGTGTGAGGGTATACTATGTGTGTCTTTTGGTTGAGTGGTTGTGTGTGTGTGTATGTATTCAAAATCTGGGTGAGGAAGTCTTTATGTGTCCCAGGCCAAGTGTGTCCAATTAGTAAGATATAATAAATGTGAAGGAGGGGGATGTAGGATGAGGATGGCTGTCCTGTATATTATATATTATATATTATATATATATATTATATTGTAGATAAGTTGGTGGATAAAGGCGGTTGACTGTGAATGGTGACCATTAGTGAACAAGGGGTTGTTGACATGTGTTGAGAGGGTGTGTGCCTGCATCTGAAATGTGTGTGTGTGTGTTCTTCTGCAGTTTCTGTGAATGTGAGTTTTTTGCAAACATTCCCTCAATTTATCCATTCATTCAACAAATGTTTATGGAGCACTTACTGTGTGTCAGGTTCTGGGGATGCAGTAGTGATCAAGAAATGAAAACCTCAACCTTGGGACACCTGGGTGGCTCAGTCAGTTAAACATCTGTCTTTGGCTCAGATCATGATCCCAGGGTTCCAGGATCAAGTCCTGCATAAAGGTCCTTGCTCATCAGGGAGCCTGCTTTTCCCTCTGCCTGCCACTCCCCCTGCTTGTGTGCGCTCACTCTCTCTCTCTCTCTCTCTGACAAATAAATAAATAAAATCTTTTTAAAAAAATCTCAGCTTCCCAGAATTCACATTCTAGTGGGAGATTCTGGTGAGAAGAACAGCCCTGTGGTGTGTATGTGAGTGTGTATGTGTGTCCATGTGTTGTGTGGGGAGGATCCTGTGTTTGTGTGTTGGATGAGAGTTTGTGTGTAGCTGAGGTTCTCTTAGTTTTGGTATTATGTGTGTATGCTTGTGTCTGTTGAGTGTACAGGTTGCTTGTGTGTGTCTGCACTTGCTGAGTGTGTGTATGTCTGTTTTCTCAGTATGAGTTTGCATGTGTGTGTCTTTGCAGAGTGTGAGTTTATGTGTATCTGTGTTTGTGTGTGCCTGTGTTTGCTGATTTTCTGTCTGTATTCTGTGCTTTTGTGTTTGCATAGGATTCAGTGTGTCTGTGTTTGCTAAGCGCATATTTGCAAACGTGTTTGTGTGTATTTTTGAAGAGTACATATTTGCAGAGTGTGTGACTATGTGTATGTGAGTCTGTTTCCTGAGCATGTTGGTATGTTAGTTGGTATGTGTATGTTTGCAGTGTGTGTGTGTGTGTGTGTGTGTGTAAAAACCTGTGCTTTTAGTGTGTGCATATGCGTTTTTGTGAGCAATGACCACTACCACAATTCTCCCACCCTTCTCAGGCTAATGCAGAGTTTTTGTTTGTCTCTTTCACTGCGGAACTCCAAGATCTCAAAATACTACTCTGTACACAGTAGGTGCTCAGTACGTGTTGAGTACATTAACGAATCAGGAGGCCCTGGCCCCTCCAGGGGTACCCACACAGTAATGTCCTATAGGCTTCAGCAACCAAGACCTAGTGGATCTAGCCTTCCCCTAGGCTATTTTGGGGTAGTCCAGGGTGCTCGTGTGTCAGATCTGTCCAGTCTTTGGGCTGTGCCTCCCGCCAACCCTTCTCCTTCCCTGACCTCAGCCCCCAACCCTGCCTTCGGAATTCAGCACCGCGGACAGGAGCGCGTGAGATCAGCACCACGGAGAGCTCCCACTACAGCTTGCTTTAGAAGGGGCGACAAGAGCGGAATTTGGGCTTTTGACAGAGAAGTTCAAAAAACAGACTTAGCGGATGGTAGACAATCACGCCCACAAACAGAGACACAGAGAAACACTGAGATAACTCAGGCACAGGCGCTGAGATGAAGAAACAAATATCTGGGGAACACCTGGACCTAGACCTTGCCGTCGCACTCCTTGGCCGGCAGGGGTCGCTCCCGCTCATTGACCGCGCCCTCCACGGCTTTCCTGGTCTGTTAGGGGCAGGGACCCTCGGGAAGCCCCCTCCGGACCCTGTCCCCCAATCCCTAGAGTGGGGAGGTCACCGATAGTTTCCACACCAATTCTGGGAAGCATGGTCGGCTTGGTCTCAGTTGTAGGAACACTGCGGGTGTGTGTGTGTGTGTGAAAATCGCTTCAGCTGCTCCCCCCCCGCCCACCCCCCCCCCAAACTACCGCTAATCGCTCCTATAAATACAGCCCAGCGTGGCCTGGCTACTTAATCCTGACGGTGAGGGAGGGGGTCGTTAGAGGGGCTGCAAGGTTCCCCGAGGAGGCTCTGATTGGGAAGGGGGACGATCTATGCATGCAAAATGTTTTCCTGTAGGAACAACTCCCATGAGGATGGATGTCCTCAATGCAAATGTCACTCTGTAAGAATGTATCTCCTCAGGATGTGGGGGGAGGGGTCTCGTGGGTGGGAACAATTTCCTACAGAGAATATGGTTTTTAGGGGGCCTTTCTTTGGGGGTATCTTCTTCACCTGGCTCTCCAAGGGAAATGTCACCCCTGGAGATTTTTCTCTGAGGAAGTGTCTCTTCTTGGGGGCGGCAAGGGGTTTTGAGAGGAAGCGCTACTTCTCAGAGACCATCTGTCTTAGGAATGGTTTTCAGGGTGAGGGGGGAGTTTCTGATTGGTGAGGACCTCCCGGTGGAGACTCAACCCGTGGGAATGTGTCCCCCTGAGGGGGTCGCTGCGGGGAGGGGTGGGTATCCGCATAAGGAATAATCTTAGTTAGAATGTCTCCCTTGGGTGTTTCTTGGGTTGGAGGTCTACCCATGGGCATATCTCTCCCCCAGGGTGGCTTTCCTTATAGGGGTCTCTCTGTAGCTTGAGTCCCTTAGGGACATAGGGAAGCTCCTCCCCCGCTTGCCCCCTCCTACCCCTCCGCCCGGGCAGCCTTGGCCGAGGCCGGGCTCGGGCGCCCAGACGCAGTGACGGCGC
The DNA here is from genome assembly GCA_028646535.1 of Procyon lotor. NCBI lineage: Eukaryota > Metazoa > Chordata > Mammalia > Carnivora > Procyonidae > Procyon > Procyon lotor. The sequence goes on from CM053603.1 coordinate 6,159,503, forward strand.
CGGGTCCGCCCCACTTCGCTCCGCCCCCGCCACCCCCCACCCCCCCACCCGCCGCCGCCGCCGCCGCCGCGGTCCCCGCGGCTTCTCACTCCCTCCCTCTTCCCTCCTCCCGCCACCGCCGCTGCCGCCACCTCCCTCCGCCCTCCCCGGGGCCGAAGCCGCCGCCGCCATGGACGATTCGGGCCTGATCCGCCGCCGGAGGCTGCAGGTACGCGGCGGCCCCGGTCCCGGGTGGTGGGGAAGGGGTCGGCGCCCTGAGGCGGGGCCCGGCAGGGGGCGGGAGAACTTGCGCCCGGGCCGGCCGGGGCGCCCCCTCCCCTGGCCTCGCGACGCTACCAGAGGGGAACACGGTAGCCGCGCGTCCCGCCGCGCTGGCGACCCCGCCCCTCAGGCGCCGCCCGGGGATCCAGGGAGCTGACGGAGGGGGTGCAGCCTAGCGCTCCCCCTCGAGGATAGCCGTAGGGGCACCTGGCCTCCGGAGAGGGAGGGGGCTGGGACCGAAGTCATCGCCCTGGCGCAACGCCAGGCTGGGGGTGAGGGGGCGCAGAGCAAAGTTATTGCCACAGGGATCGCGCCCCTCGGGGCCACCAGCGCCGCAGAGGCCGTAAAC
>CM053603.1:6160212-6171130 GCA_028646535.1 Procyon lotor
CCGCGAGATCCTCAAGTCCAGCCCAGCTTGTGGGTGGGCGGGAGCGATTTTTAGCTCCTTGCAGCCTTAGAAGATACTGGTCTCTAGGCTGCGCAGGCGCGGGAGTGAGTCCACTGCACAGAGTGGGACACTGAGGATTGTGGAGTGTGGGGAAATCCGGGCCTCAGGAACTCCCACGTTCAAGATGGGTGGGGATTCTGAAGATGAAAAGGGTCCTCCTCTACTATTGTCCTCGTGTGCTTCTAAGGGTTAATAGGAAGGTTCCATATTGCTCTTAAACTGACCCCAGCGAGGAAACTGATCAAAGCTTCACCCCAAGGCTTGCCTGAGGTATGGTCCTTGTGAAGCTTCTTGGAGCCCAGACCCACGCTAAATAATCTGGAGGAGTTTAGATAAAGCCTAGGTGGCCCCAGACTCAAGCTACATACCTAGCCTGGTGCTTGGAAAAAGAAGGGGAGGATTCAAACCCTCACCCAGGGCCACGTCGTTTTCAGGACTCCTCTAACCCACACTATCCCTGAGGTTGGAGACCAAGGTTAGCTGATCGGTCATTGCAGCAGGAAAAATCTGAGTCAGATGGTAGGAAGGACTTCCCAGGTAGTCTGGATGATGCGGGAGCCAGACCTGGGTTGGAAAATTAATTTGCTTTCAGACAGAACCCAGATGGCTCCATCTAAGAGCCTTGGGCTCTCGGAATCTCTGGATTCCCATCCCATCTTAGTGCTAGAGTGGGAGAAGGGGTTCTGAGAAAAGGGAGGGAGCAGCGGGAAAGCCAGAGCAGGTGCTGAAGCAGCCAGTTTGGGTCCGCGCCGTCGGGTCCCCAGGAAAAGGGCGGAAAGGGGCGGAGCCTACAAGGGGGTGTGTTCCCGCCCTCCGGGCCGGCGCCGACTCCTATTGGCTCAGCGCCACGCGGGCCTTCCATCTCTTGCTCAAGACCCCGCCCCCAGCCTGGGATCCGCCCACTCCCCCACCCTTCCTTCCTGAGGCATCCTCTGGGCCTGGCTACCCTTGCGAGTCCTGCCCCTACCTCTTTCCTTCTGGCAGGGTTAACCATTTCACTGCCTTAGATACGTCCTCACACACTGGTGCAACCCCTTAGGAACTGCTCCACAACCGCGGAGCGCCCGAGGGCTCCCAACTGTGTGCATCTCGGATCGTATATATGAACAGCATCCTGAGTTCGAAAGCCCTGTCCATAGCGCCGTCCGTCAATCCCAGGGAGAAGCAGAATCTGCTTGGTTGAGCGGCTCTGCAGCTAGTGCTAGAAGTGGCGTCTCTTGAGGATCCAAATCCTCTACACCTCCAGTTTGCCCTTTTCTTAGACTCTAGAATGTTTAGGGGCGCTAGCGAATGGAGCTAGTTTCCAGGACTTCTCCGGGAGGTGTTTAAAGGTCCCCCAGGGGCTCACCCTCGAAGGCTGAGTGTACCCGGATCTGGGATCCTGGGCTCCGTGGCCGGAAATCCAGGTCTAGATTTCGCTTGGGCCATTGCGGTCGTCTGGCCCAGCCCGCGGGTCCCAGACAAGGCTCATTCAAACTGATCCTGCAAAAACAGAGGGAAAACCTGGAATGGATTTCTGGTCACCCGTGGCTCAGGAGGGCAGAGCTGCCCAACTAGACAGTGTTGTCTTTGACTCCAACCACGTGTATATCCTCTGTACATGGGAGTGGGATGTCCGTTTGGCCCATCCTCTTTCATGCAGCTGTCCATTCACAATAACTCCTGTTCCTACAACCTAATATTTATTGAGTGCTTACTATGTGCCAGGCATCATGCTAAGGTGCTAGGCACCTGAATCATCTCACAGAATCCTCTAGGAGAAATGGACTGTTGGGAGGTCATTTGACAAGGTTATAAGAGACAACTCTGGGATTTGAACCCAGGGCTTTCTGATATTAGAGATCCTAGAAAGGATCTAGACTGTTCCTCATTTTCCCTTTGTTGGAGTCCCCACCAGGGCTTTTGGTACCCTCACTAGGATCTTTCCATCTGCGGCTCCACCCAACCTCTTTTATTCACTGGCCTGTGGACACAAAACTGACTGGAAGGTGACACTCCCTCTCCCCACTGCTCTCCCAAGAAAGGGCACCACTTCCATAACTTCTGATCCCTGTAGTGGCTTCCCGAGTGCTTGGCAAACAGAACAAAACCTTCCTCTGGTGTGGACACATAATGCTAATATTTAGCAATTATTATTATCACAACAGATCAAAAAGACCTCTTGGCCATCATCTAATTCCCATTTCCAGTTTTAGTTTTGAGCCATCCTACCTACCTCACCCTCAACACTGAATCTGGCTGGGAGTGGGATAGAATCCTTGGTGTGTGGAGTCATTCATTCATTCATTCATTCATTCATTCATTCATTCAACCTTTCATGCTTGAGCATGCCAAGTTCATTCCTGTCTCCTTTGGGACCTTTGCAGTTTCCTCTATCTGGAATGCTCTCTCCACAGATCATTCCATGGCTGGCTTTTATTTTTTCAACAACTATCTTAAAAGTCATTTCCCCAGAGCAGCCCTCTGGCCATCATGTCCTCCTTGCCATCTTCCCTCATATCACCTTAATTTTATTCATGACACTTATGAATGCTTAAACTTCTCTCGTTCACTTCTATATTAATCTTGTTTTTTGTCTGCTTCCCTTCTCTAAATGCTAGCCCCAAAAGGGCAGGAATTTTTCTCTCATTCGCTGCTGTGTCCGCAGTGCCTAGGACAGGGCCTGGCATACAAGAGGTGCTAAAAAAAAATATTTTCAAATGGCTTTTGTTTCCTTTGCACAAATGCACATTGAGATGTCAACTCATGAGTCCTATATGGGGCTCTGTACAGGCTGGTCTCTGGGGTTGGGAGAGAAATCAGTAGTGTACCTTTTCCCCTACAGAGCCCTGCCCTCCGGGCATAAGGGAGGGTGCAGGCGAGGCTGCGGATGAGGGGCTCGTCCCACCCAACATTTGCTCCTTGGGGGCGGGGGGGGGCAGGGCTTGCAGACAGCAGCTGCTGGTCCACGCTGACCTCTATCCTTTTGCCCCTTCGCCTTCCAGAAGGATTTGCCTCTGCCCCGGAAAAGCAGCAGGTGAGCCTTGGGGAAATATGGACAGGGCTGGTCGTCCCTTCGCGAGCCCGGGTGGGGGCGCCAGGGGCGCGCGCGGGCGGGGCCTGGCCCACTGGTGCACAGGAGCGCCCCCTCCCGGCGGGCGGCAGTGGCACGGCCCTCCCTTCCCCCGCCCTCCCCTGCCCGCTGCGGCTCCAGCCTCCGCCCCGTGCGCTCGCTCCCCGCGTTGCCGCCGCCACTGCCGCCGCACCTGCCACCATGTCGCCGCCGCCGGGTCATGTCTGACTCTCTCTGGACCGCGCTTTCCAATTTCTCGATGCCCTCCTTCCCTGGCGGCAGTATGTTCCGCCGCACCAAGAGGTAGAACCCCCATCCCTCAGACCCTGACCCGGCCCTCCCCACCAAAGCCGTCCCTCTGGCCGCTGCCGCAGGGCGGGGCCCGGGATGCTGCACCCGGTCCAGCTGCGCCAGAGGTGCCCGTGCTGCCCCTTCCTGCGGGGGAGGGGGCTGAATTGGGGACTGTGTGGCCGAGACTGGGGGACTGTATGCCGGAGGGGACCGCCGCGGGGTAGGGGGGAGGTGGCTGCGCCGGGTGGGGGGTTGCGGCGCCTTTGTCTGCTGGCGCTGCGGGCTCCGGCAACCCAGTGGGGGTAGGGGAAGAAGGGGAGGGTGGGGGACTTGGCACCCTCGGAACAATAGCCGCAGCCTGGCCTCCCCCCGCCCCCATGCCGCGTGTTCCTGGCCTCGCGAATATGCTCCGTCACTGTGGCGGGGGGTGAGGGGAATGGAGGGGTTGGGGGCTCCGTCTTCAGAAGCTGGGATCCTGAGGGGCAGAGGGAATGGGGGGCTTTATCATAGCACAAACTACCCCCCACCAAGAATACAGACTCATACGGAAAATAGTGACACACAGTGTCACGTAGGACATGATGTCACACACATACACACACTACAGCCCCAGTGGCCCAGATACACCCTGGAGCCATCACGCATACAGTGGCCGTAGGTCCGAGTCATGCCCAGACACACAAGGGGACCACCAGTGTCACACACAGACGAGTGAGCCCACAGGTGCTTGTTGGCAGTGTTGTGTACACCCAGTAAGATGTCACATACGTGGTGATACACACACACACACACACACACACACACACACACACACACACACGATTCTGGCATCCAAGATGCACACAGACACATGTATGGCAATGACATCCATGTACCTAACAATGTCACAGCACATCATATCACCTAAGCATGTCACATGCAGTGTTACACAGATGCAGAATACATGACACAGGGAATCTTGCAGAGATAGAGGGACACAGTGCCACACGTTATCATATGGGAGACTCATCTAGGGAACGTCACATCTGGTGGCAGGTTCAAACATGCCCAGTATGGCAGGGTGTGAAACTCGGACACAATAGATGCCGCACGTGGATACACGTGGTGGATGTCACACACACAAGGGCAGGATATCATCACATAGACTTAGAATGCTGAACAAAAGCGTAGACACATGTAACAGAAATCATGCATGCACAGGGTACGGCCCACGATGGCACATCTAGCCACGGGCAAGTGGCATACACACTGTGTCACACGGACACACAAAGGTACAGGTTGTATCGTATGAGATAAATTCAGCCCAGTGCTGAGCTCACACCCGGGGTACCACATGTGGATACATACAGAGAATGTCACGTGTAGCCCCAAAGACACACAGGCACTCAGTATCTCCAATGGTGTCACATGGGCAATATGTCTGTTATTCCATGACTGACACTGCTCACATGGTCACACATGCTGGGACCTCTAGCACGTCCTCCTCTGAGCCACCCTCTGGGAGCACCCCCAAGCGCCCACAGAGAGGAGACAGGTGGGGACCTGAGATGGGAAGGTGGGTGGTTGGGTTCACAAACTCACTGGGCTGTGTCCTGGCCCGGTCCCCTTGCCTCGCCTTCCCCGCAGCTGCCGCACCAGTAACCGGAAAAGCCTCATCCTGACCAGCACTTCGCCCACGCTGCCGCGACCCCACTCCCCATTGCCTGGACACCTGGGTGAGACAGGTGGTGGGTATGGACCAGACTAGAGGAGGTGTGGCCACCGGCTAGGGGCGTGGCCATGTGGTCGGGGCGTGGCCACCGGCAAGGGGTGTGTCCTTGCCGCAGGACTGGGCCGGGTCTGGACAGAGGAGGACCCGGATTGGTCAAAGGGCGGGACCATCCGTGTGTGGCCTTGGTCCGTCGACTGAGCTACAGGCATTGGTGGGCAGAGGCCCAGACGGAGCTAGATTGTAAAGAGGTTGGGGCTGAAGCGAGGAACCATACCTGAGGAGCGGGGCCATCTCAGATGAAGATAGAACCGGCCTGGAGGGGGGCTGGGCTGACTCGGTAACCAAAACAGCTTAGAGAAGCGGGACCACAGCTAAGGGGGCGTGATCCACTCGTACGTGGGTGTGACTAGACTAAATAGGGGAGGAGCTGCTGTTTGCAACCCTCTGAGGAATGGAAGGCCTGGTGGGATTGCCTCCCACACGGAGCCTTATGATCCCCCTCTTTCCGCCACAGGTAGCAGTCCCCTGGACAGCCCCCGCAACTTCTCCCCCAACACCCCCGCCCACTTCTCGTTTGCCTCCTCCCGAAGGTGAGTCCCTCTTCCCAGGGCCCTAGAACCCTGGCCGGACGCTCCCGACCCACCGTCTGGGCCACCATCTGTTCCCCGCCGAATTGCACCTGGGCCAGGGCCCGAGGGACCCGCAGAGTGCTCCAAAGCCCCAGCGGGAATAAGCGCCTGGCCTTTGGGGCGGGGTCTACCATAAGGCGGGGCCAACCGCATATCCCGAATCAGAGGGGGAGTGGGACTTCCTTTGCCTTGGAGAGAAAGCGCCTGCGCTCTGAGCCCAGGGTCTCAGTCTCCCTAGCCTCTAGTTCCAGGCCGGGTGTTTCCATAGCAACAGGACAGGGCGCAGAGATGTGGTGCGCAAGCGCAGACTGCATGATGCCCACCGAGGGACTCTTGGTCTCCAACAAGAGGAAGGGCATCCGGGGCTATTTCTCAAGGGCCCAAGAGGAGGAATCTCAGGTTTCCCTATTGGGGTCTTTGGGGGTTTCTGGAGTGTCGCTAATGAATTTCCTCAGGCTTTTGGCGAAATTGGGGGAGGCAGAAAGATTCACTCAATGTGTTTTGGAGAAACTTCTGGGAGTCACCGGGATGTTTGGGCGGGTCTCTTTTTCTTTGAACTTTATTCATTCTAAAAACGTTGTCTGAACACGTGCCGTGATCTGGGAATTGAGCGTAAGAGGTGAATGACTCCCCGTGTCTATCTTCTGAGTTGAGTAGGGGTGGCACGCCAGAAAACCTGGATCACCGCAAAGGCTGGTGAAGGCTGTCGTCTGGGACTCACGCGGGACTGTGGGGGACAGAGGACGGCTCCCTGGGGTGGGTGGGGGAAGACCCCCTTGGCTGTGGAATTCAGCTGAGGGCAATAGGGAGCCAGAAAATGGCTCTCAGATTGGGCGTGAGGGAGTCGCCTGGGCCGGGTGGGAGGGCACTGCCTGGAGGGAGGAAGAGGGATGCGTCTCCTGCGGGGGAGTGCGTGTCCCTGTGATGTGCGATCTGCCGATGTAGACGTGCGAGTACGAGTTTGTGAGACTGTGAAAATGTGAGGCGGCTTGTGCCTACACGTGTGTCCATGGGGGCGTGTGTCAGTGAACACGGGTGTGAGCACGGGTGTGGACATGGGTGTGAGTGTGTGCCTGCACATCGGTAGACGTGTGTGAATATGTGAGGGAGCGTGCCCTTCCATGAATGTCTCCCTGTGAGTGTGCAATCTGGTGGGCGTGTGAATGAATGTGTGGCTGTGTGGGAGTTCGAATGTGTGACTGAGTGCGCGAGGGTTCTTGAATGTGTGTGAACGCAGAAGCGTAGAATGGGTGTGAGGGACTGTGCGTGTCTTTGTGTCAGAGTGTGAGTGCTGGGTCTCTACGTGTACATGTTCATATGTGAGTGTGTCTCTGATTTCGCATGCGTGGGGGGTGTCGGTGTAGGAAAGTGGTATGTGGGTCCATGTATGGCACAGTGTGTGTGTGCTTGTGTTGAGTCCTGTGTGAATGTTTTGAACGTGACCACACTAGTCGCAATAACACTGGTATGTGTGGCCATGAGAGTGATGGTGTGTGTGTGTGTGTGTGTGTGTGTGTGTGTGTGTGTGTGTTTGAGGGAGGGGCCTTTCTTCTCTGAGAAGACTCAACTGGTCTCACTCTGAGCGCTTTCCATGGGGGACAACTGTTGAGATTCCTCGGTGCCCGGCAGGAAGACTTCCTTTTTACCCCCTTGGCTTTGAGGGCCTGTCGAAATCTCAGACAGAGCACAGATATATATCCCCCTGTTCCCTACCCTGGTGGTGGCCAGTGGCTTCTGTCACACCCTGAGGAGTGGGGGGACCAGTGGGGCCACGCAGCCTCTGAGCATCTCGGCTGGGTTTCAGGGCGGACGGACGCCGTTGGTCTCTGGCTTCGCTTCCTTCGTCTGGCTATGGCACCAACACACCCAGCTCTACCGTCTCGGTGAGTTGGCAGGTGGGCGAGTGGGCGGGACTGCAGGGGAGCCCTCCAGCCTGAAGGCCCACACCCAGGCCAGTAGCCAGGCTGGCCTTAAGGAGACTTTGGGGTTTTTCTTGTTTTCCAAGGTGTCACCCGTCCATCTATTGGCAAGTTACAGGTCCCCTTGAAAGCCCTGCTCTCCCCCCTCAACATTTCTTCCTGGGGGTCCTACTCATCACCGACTTCTTTTACAGATAAAGATATTAAGGCTCATGTGTCGAGCTGCTTGCCCAAGGGGCTCAGCTAGCCGAGGTCGGCACCCCCTTCACCCAGAACACATTTGCTCCGCACGGCAATACCCTGAGTCTCTCTCTCTCTCTCCCCCTGCCCGCTTTTCTACCCGTGTCTCTGGTTCATTCATCCATCCAATTGGTATGATGTTCAGCAGACATTTATGTGACCGTCATATGGTGGGTGGGCCAGGATCCAGGGACTGTCGAAGCCGTCATGAGTGGAGACAGATCAGTAAGAAGACATTTACAACGCAGGGTGTGGTTAGAGCTGTCATGGGAGTTGCACTAGGCAGGGTGATAGCAGTATGGGGGGGACCTGATTCAGCTGGGGAGAGGGTCAAGGAAGGCTTCCTGGAAGAGGTGGGATTGAAGCCAAGACAAAAGATCAGCAGGCGTTTGGCAGGTGGAAGAAGGAAAGAAGTGTGTTTCAGGAAGGGGACAAGGGAACAGCATGTGCAAACTCCCACAGGCAACAGACAACTTGTTGCCTTCGGAAAGCTGAAAATAGCTTTGAGTGGCTGGAGCATTGGGTTGGAAGTGGAGGAGTAGGGGTAACACAGGCAGCGCCCTTGGTCATAGCGGGGCTTCTCAGTGAGGCCGGGGAAGTGGATCTTATTATTATTATTATTATTATTATTTTTAAGATTTTATTTGACAGAGAGAGAGAGAGATCACAAGTAGGCAGAGAGAGCGGGGGAAACAGGCTCCCCACCAAGCAGAGAGCCCGACGGTGGGGCTCGATGCCAGGACTCTGAGATCATGACCCCAGCTGAAGGCAGATGCCCAACCGACTGAGCCACCCAGGCGGCCCATGGATCTTATTCTTAATGTGGCGGGAAGCCATACAAAGGCTTTCTTTGCTTTATATTAAATTATACTAAAATTTCAGCCTGAACTATTTGAAATTGTGGTTCTGTAGATAATAGGTTATGTGCATTGAAGAAATTATTTTAATAGATACCGATGGGATGGGGAGTGAGTAATGTAATGTTTCAAAAGATCCTTCTGCCTGCAGAATCAAGTGGATATCCTTGTTTTCTCCACTGGTATCTGTGGGTCTGTGTGCATGCCAGGCCCCGACTAGGGACGGAGCAGAACCAAGATCCTCCCCCTCAAGGGGCAGACAGCAATAAAAATTACTAATAAAGATATAGTAGGCCAGGAGATAAATATAGCAAGAAGAAACAAGATAGGTCAGGGATAGGGAGTGATGGATATGTCTTCAGAGGGATGAATGCCACCCAGAGGGGTGATATTTAAGCAAAGGTGTGAAGGAGGAGTGATCAGTAGTAGATATGCTCCAGGCAGAGGGAACAGTTAGTGCAAAGGCCCTGAGGCAGGGGTGTTTGTGGCTTGTTCAAAGACCATCAAGGAGGACGATGCAGCTGGAGCAGAGTAAATGATGGGGAGAGTGGGAGGATGTGATGGCAGGGGGACAGGACCAAATCTTGTAGGATGTTGTGAGTCTTGGGAAGGACTTCAGGGTCCACCCTGAGTAAGGTGGGAGCCATGGAAGGTTCTGAACAGAGGAGGGATGTGACTCGACTCAGGTTTTAACAGGCTCCCACTGGCCACATCTGTGTGAGTGTCACAGTTCTCATCCATGTCTGTCCCTGTCCCCCTGTCTGTCTCCAGGAGTCCCAACCTGGACCCTGGGATCCAAGGATCATAAACCAGGTCCTGATCCCAACCCTGCCCAGTGGCCCATCGGCCCCAGGAGTCCCAGCCCAGGGTCCCGAGATGTGGGGGGACCGCGGTGGCTCTGACCCGGGCCCCGCTCCTCCCCCCAGTCTTCCTGCTCCTCCCAGGAGCGCCTGCATCAGCTGCCCTACCAACCCACCGTGGATGAGCTCCACTTCCTCTCCAAACACTTTGGCAGCACCGAGAGCATCACTGATGAAGATGGTGGCCGCCGCTCTCCTGCCGTGCGACCTCGCTCGCGGAGCCTCAGGTGGGCAGACACCCTCCTAACCTCCCACCCAAGCTGATGATCTGGGTGACTGTGTACTGTGAGACCTCTGTCCGCGTGATTAAACGGGTTGCAACACGATGGGTGAGGTTTTACGCGGGTTGGGCATGGAGGGGATTAGATGCCTGGCTGTTTTTGGAGGCAGCGGGGCTGGACAGAATGGGCTTCTCTCCCCGCAGCCCCGGGCGCTCCCCCTCTTCCTACGACAACGAGATCGTGATGATGAACCATGTCTACAAGGAGAGGTTCCCGAAGGTGAGACGGGGCGGGGGGCGGCCGCTGGGAGGCCGGGCGGCGGGAGCCCTCGCTCGCCTTAGCTCCGCGCGCCCCCTGGTGGCCGGCGCGCGCAGCGCAGGCTCCCGGCGGCCACAGCCTCCAGGCGCATCCCCGCGCCGGCACCCCCGCCCCGCCTCTGTCCCTCCCGCAGGCCACCGCGCAGATGGAGGAGAAGCTGCGCGACTTCGCCCGCGCCTACGAACCTGACAGCGTGCTGCCGCTGGCCGACGGCGTGCTCAGCTTCATCCACCACCAGATCATCGAGCTGGCCCGGGACTGCCTGACCAAGTCCCGCGATGGCCTCATCACCACCGTCTACTTCTACGAATTGCAGGAGAACCTGGAGAAGCTGCTGCAGGACGTGAGTGCACGGGGCGGTTGGCCTCACTCGTGCCGATGCCTTCCTTCACCCCGCTTCCCTTCAGAGGGCGCCTACCGCGTACCAGGCGCCGGAGTGGAGCTGAGATTCCAGGGGTGGACAGGAAGGCGGTGGTCCCCAAGAGAAGGCCGTGGTCCTTGTCTAGATCTGATGGGGGCGGCAAGAATTTAACCTCCCTCATCTCCTTCAGGTCTTTACTCAAATGTCACCTTCTCAGGTAGCCTCTAGACCCTCTTATTTAAAATGTCAACCTTTGCTCAAACTCACCACCCGCTGTCTCTAGTTTTCTCCCTTAGCACGTAGCACCATCTGGTATGATGTGTATTTTTATTTGTCTTATTTCTTGTCTCACTTACTCGTATTATTAAGTAACTACTGTGTGCTGGGGCACTGGGAACC
>CM053603.1:6178991-6210111 GCA_028646535.1 Procyon lotor
CCATCCACCCATCCACCCACCCATCCATCCATCCATCCATCTATCCATCCATCCATCCATCCATCCATCCATCCATCCATCCATCCCATCCATCCACCCATCCATCCACCCATCCATCTACCCATCCATCCATCCATTCCATCCATCCATCCATTCATCCATCCATCCATCTATCCACCCATCTATCCATCCACCCATCCATCCACCCATCCATCCACCCATCTATCCATCCATCCACCCATCCTATCCATCCCATCCATCCATCCATCCACCCATCTATCCATCCATCCACCCATCCTATCCATCCCATCCATCCATCCCATCCATCCATCCATCCATCCATCCATCCATCCATCCCCCCATCCATCCATCCATCCATCCATCCATCCCATCCATCCATTCATCCATCCAATCATTTGATTATCCATCCCTTTGTCCATTCATATTATCTGTTATCCATTATACATTTATTTTTAAAAATTAATAGACTTTATTTGTTTAGAGTATTTTAGATTTACCAAAAAATTGACTGGAAAGTACATTGAGTTCCCACATACCCCCTTTCCTCACAGTCTCCTCTATTCTTGGCATGTTGTGTTTGTTATAATCAAACATTTGTTATGATCAAACCAATATGGATACATGATTATTAACTGAAGTCCCTATAGTAGGGTTCACTCTTTGCTTTGCATATCTATTTTTATCTATCCATCTTTTTATATATCTAGCCATTCAGTCACCCATCCATGTATTCAACCACCTACTCACCACTCATCTATCCATCAATAACTATGTATCTGTTTCTCAATCCATCAGTTTTCTATCCATATTTTTATTCCTCCATCCACAGCTCTATTCTAGCAGCCTCTCATCCTATCTGGCCATCTCCTTCCTTTTGTCCACAACTTATCCATCACCTTATCCATCCATTTAGTATCCAGCCAGCCGGCCACCAATGTATATTTTTTTCACATTAATGAAAAATATGAAAATATTAATCCATCCATTGCCCCAAACACCCATACTGTGGTTATTAGGACCCACATGGTCTTATGGAGCCACACATGCTGCCCCCAAGCCTTTAGTCAACCACCCATTCACTCAACAGATGTCCCCTCGTGGTTTTCCTCATGCCACGTGCTGCGCTAGGTGCTGATGGAACAGTTGGGACCCAAACAGACACACCTCTCCCTCGTGGAGCGTACATTCTGGTCTGTGTAGCCAGACAATAAACAAGCCAAAGGAGACCAGGTGCACTGGTCTCCTACTCCTAGTGCAACAGACATCAGCTGTAAAATTTTAAGCAGAGCTGATATGATCTGATTTATATCTTAAGGATATCCATTTAGCTGCCGCAGTGAGGGCAGAAGCAAGGAGACCAAGATGGTGGTGACAGCACACGTTTAAGGTCATGTGCCTCCCAAGTGTGGCCCAGCCCCAAAGTCTCATTTGGAAGTAAATCCAGCTTGGTTCTCATCATAACTGTGTGTCAGGATTGCCTAGGATTGTGTCCAAATGCAGATTTCTGAGCCCCACCCTCAGGGAGTCTGTCTGATTTGTCAGTTTCTGACACTGAGCTAAATCTGGCTCAAGCTGAAAGAAAGAAAGAAGGAAGGAAGGAAGGAAAGAAAGAAAGAAGGAAAGAAAGAAAGAAAGAAAGAAAGAAAGAAAGAAAGAAAGAAAGAAAGAAAGAAAGAGAGAAATTGACTTGTGATTAAAAAAAATCATGTCGCCTTCAGGAATGGTTGTATCTGGGTGCTCAAACCATGTCACCGGGAATCTTTTCATCTCTTGACTCTGCTTTTGCATGTGTGGACTTCCCTCTAGACAGGCCCTGACATAGCAGAGTTGCCATCCAGCAGATGGCAGTTTATATCCTATGATATAAATGCTATGATATCCTTCAGTCATCTTTGTGAAAATAGAAGGGGAAGTCTGAGGACTGATGCACTGAAGCGACTTGGGTTACATGCTGACCCAGCTGCTGCACCCGGAAGAAAATTCAGCCCTTGTCAGAGAAGTTAGGAATGGATCTTAGGAGACCAAAATGCAAATGCCATTTACAGTAAACCTGGGAGGGGCCAGGAACCTACATTTTAAGGCCCCAGACACTCAAGATTCAGACTCCAGGAGATCAAGGGCCATGCTCTCAGACTCAGTCCATAAGCAGGCAGGCTTTTATCCTGACCAGATCTCACTTCCACTATCGACTCCCTGCATGACCCAACAACCTCTCTCTAGGTCTCAATTCCCTCCTGTGTGATATTGGCCGATTAGACTAACTTGGGAGGATGGCTAAGAGGAGGAGAGAAGCCTGGTAGAGGGCACCCCCCATGGGACCTGGGGAGGGGAGGCCCCTCTCAGAAGCCTCAGTTTTCCTTAGCTCTAAAATGGGAGGTGTGCAAGGTGAGGATGTGGTGCATGGTGAGTGCTCAGCTCTGGGCCGAGGATGCCTCCCTCTTCACATGGGCAACTCCTTCCCCCACAGGGGGGGACTGCGCCACCCTGCTGAAGAACATCGGGGCACTGCCTGTGGAGATGGCCCGCATGTACTTCGCCGAGACTGTGCTGGCCCTGGAGTACTTGCACAACTACGGCATCGTGCACCGGGACCTCAAGCCTGACAAGTGAGCCCTTCCCATCACCTCCTTCCCGCCCCTTGGACAGCCCTGGCCTGAACGGACCAGGAGGGAAGTGGACCCGGGCCTCACTTCTGAGATCTACCCCCAACACACACACTCATTGCAGCCTGCTCATCACCTCTATGGGGCACATCAAGCTCACGGATTTTGGCCTCTCCAAGATGGGGCTTATGAGCCTCACCACCAACCTGTACGAAGGCCACATTGAGAAGGACGCCCGGGAGTTCCTGGACAAACAGGTGTGTGTGCGGGCATGGGGGTCACCGTGGGTGGAGTGACCCGACAGAACTGCGGGGCCCAGGGCCTGGTGGGGGGCTCGGCTCTCCCTCGAGGCCCCTCCTGCGGCCAGGGCGCAGGCTGACGGCCTGCCCCCAGGTGTGCGGGACCCCAGAGTACATCGCGCCCGAGGTCATCCTGCGCCAGGGATACGGCAAGCCGGTGGACTGGTGGGCCATGGGTATCATTCTCTATGAGTTCCTGGTGGGCTGCGTACCCTTCTTTGGCGACACGCCCGAAGAACTGTTTGGACAGGTCATCAGTGGTGCGTGCCTCTTGGGGGGGCAGGCGGGGGCACGGGGACATGGGCCAGCCCAAGGTTTTTAGATTCTGAAAATGACCCCCAGCCCTGCCTTTTCTGCAGACGACATCCTGTGGCCGGAGGGGGACGAGGCCCTGCCCACCGACGCCCAGCTCCTGATATCCAGCCTCCTGCAGACCAACCCCCTGGTCCGGCTAGGGGCAGGTAAGGGGGCTGCTTTTCAGAGAAACTAAGGACTGGGGGCCATTGCCAGAGAGTAGGACTCCAAGTCCAAGTGGTCTGGGGCTAGCGGAGGGGGGGGGGGGCTGGTCTTCAGCGGTCTCTGGAATCCCCTCCCCTCCTCCACTCCCTCCCCAGGGGGTGCCTTTGAGGTGAAGCAGCACAGTTTCTTTCGAGACCTGGACTGGACCGGACTGCTGAGGCAGAAGGCCGAGTTCATCCCCCACCTGGAGTCCGAGGATGACACGAGCTACTTCGACAGTGAGCAGGGCGAGGGGGCGGGATCCGGTGAGCGGGGCCCTCGATTAGGCCTAGGCTGGGACCCCAGCTGAGTAGGGGACCTCCCAGTCCCAGCCAGAGGAGAGGGCCGAGGTTGTGGTGGGGGCGTGGATTGCTCGGAGGGAGCGCCCTAGGTGGGATCTGGAGGTGTGGCTTTTCTGGAGCCTCCGAGGGGGGGGGGGGCACCCAGCCTGGGGGAGGGGCCTGAATCTGACCCGAGACAGGGCAGGGGCCTGGCAGGGGGGTGGCACGGGGCCTGCGGGCCCTGCGGGAAGGAGGATCCGGTTCCGGTGGGGGTGTGATCTGAGGCGTGGACCTGTGCCTGCGGTTATGGCCCACCCCCCAATCCTCAGCCCGCTCGGACAGGTATCATCACGTGAACTCCTATGATGAGGATGAAACGACCGAAGAGGAGCCTGTGGAAATACGCCAGTTCTCCTCTTGCTCCCCGCGCTTCAGCAAGGTGGGCCAAGGCTGGGCTAGGGGTGGGGTGCGACCTGGGGAGGGCGGGGTCTGGGCGGAGGCTGCTCTTTGCTTCCCCCTACTACCGGCTGAGGAGGCGAGTTGAGGGTGGTGGGTCCGCAATGGGGCGGGGCTGAGGAGACTGAGGAGAGCAGGGTCCCAGGCCTGAGGTCTCAAGCCGGGGAATTCCGGAGGGGGTAAGAGATCTGGGGGTGATGATGATCTGCGGGGGAGGCAGCCCGGGGATCTTGGGACTGGCCCATGGCATTGAGTGGAATCTGACGGGAACCCGGACAGATGTGGAAAGGATGCCCGCGGTGGGGCGGGGCTAGTTCTGGACGGGGCGGGGTCAGGACCTGGGGCCGGACCCAAAGAGTAGCTGGGGGCCCTGGGCAAGGCTTGGCAAAGCCGGGCAAAGTCTCGTTTTGAGGAACAGCGTGTAAGGGGGTTCAGGGCCTAGCTGGGGCGAGAGTAGATATAACTGGGTGAAGCCTGGGGACGTGGGGCACGAAGGAGACCGTATTCTTGAGGGCATGGGCGGTTGTGGAGTGGGCCCTGTTGGGGTACTTCTCAGAACTGGGCGGGGCCCGGCCTTGGGGGTGGGGCGTAGTTTGGGCGGGTCCAGTAGTGGGAAGCGGATTGGTTCGGGAGCGAAGGCGGGAACTGGGGCCGGGCTTGCCTCCCACCACCGCCCGCCCGCCGGTGCAGGTGTATAGCAGCATGGAGCAACTGTCGCAGCACGAGCCCAAGACCCCGGTGGCGGCAGCGGGGGCCAGCAAGCGGGAGCCGAGCGCCAAGGGCCCAGAGGAGAAGGCGACCGGCAAGCGGGAGGGCCTGGGAGGCCTGACTCTGCGCGAGAAGACCTGGAGAGGGGGCTCCCCGGAGATGTGAGCGAATTGTCCTGAACGGGGTATGGGGGCGGGGCCCAAAGGGGCGTGTCTCTTCTGACCCCTGCCCCTTCGTGCAGCAAGCGTTTCTCGGCTTCCGAGGCCAGCTTCCTGGAGGGGGAGGCCAGCCCCCCGCTGGGCGCGCGCCGCCGTTTCTCTGCGCTGCTGGAGCCCAGCCGCTTCAGCGCCCCCCAAGAGGACGAGGATGAGGGCCGGTTGCGCAGGCCTCCCCGGCCCAGCTCTGACCCACCGGGCTCGCTGGATGCGCGGGCCACGAAAGAGGCAGCTCAAGGGGATGGCACCCCCGGCGCTGGGGACCCCGAGGCCAGTGAGTGCCCCCTACTGCCTCCTTCCTCAATTCTGCAGTGGCCATATAGTGAGCACTTCAATGAGCGTGGTGCTGTTTATGCAAGAGCCCACCCACTCTTCACACTCCAGCCTGGGGATTCTCATTAACATGAGGAACACCCCATATTCCATGCTCAGTCAACAAATGTATTTGAGCACTCCTCTGTATCAGGAGCTGTGCTAGATGGATATGTTACCTGCTTTCGGGAAACTCACAAGTGAGAAAGAGAAGAGGGAAGAGCATTCCAGGCAGAGGGAACAGCATGTGCAGGAAGTCCGTGGCCTCGGACTCACCCCTAACGCACCCCCTCTGTTGCAGCTGACCGCCCACGCCCAGGTGACCTCTGTCCACCCTCGAAGGATGGGGACTCGTCCAGTCCAAGGGCCACGAATGACCTGGTTCTGCGCCGGGCGCGGCACCAACAGCTGTCAGGAGACCCCGCAGTAGAGAAGAGACCTTCTCGAACAGGGGGCAAAGTCATCAAATCGGCTTCCGCCACCGCTTTGTCTGTCATGATTCCTGCAGGTGAGGCCGGGCTCCACGTAGCAGGGGAGGGGCTGTCTCCATTTACGCCAGGATAGGCCAACGAGAACACTGTATTTTCCCTGTGCACAATGATTGGCTCTGGGATGGACCAATGAGAACCCCGAGACTTTGACGCGGGAGGAATAAGGAGCAGCTACAGGAGGAGCTGTATGGTGTTGGCCCCAGTCTCTGACCATGATTCTGTGTCTGCAGTGGACCCCCATGGAAGCTCACCCCTGGCCAGTCCCATGTCCCCACGATCTCTTTCCTCCAACCCATCCTCACGGGACTCCTCACCCAGCCGGGACTACTCACCGGCTGTCAGTGGGCTCCGCTCCCCTATCACCATCCAACGCTCTGGCAAGAAGTACGGCTTCACGCTGCGTGCCATTCGGGTCTACATGGGTGATTCGGATGTCTACAGTGTCCATCACATTGTTTGGGTGAGCACACACGCTTGGAGTCTGTGTCCTGAGGTGAGGGGTGGGTGGGTGGGAGGGAAAAAGGTCCCCCAGGGACGAGGGACAGCTCCAACTGTAGAACCAAGACCTGGATAAGAGTCCTCTGTGACCTGTGCTTTCACTTCCTTCTCTGAGCCTCAGTTTCCTCATTTGTAAGTTGGGGAGAATAATTACTCATTTATAAGGTGTTATGAGGGTTGCTGTGCATACAGAGCTCAGTGTCTGGCACAGAAGCACGGGGAGCTTTCTTCGTTACCAGTCCAGTGACCCTACCCCTTTGGGGTGTCTTGTCCCCAGCACGTGGAAGAGGGGGGCCCAGCCCAGGAGGCCGGGCTTTGTGCTGGTGACCTCATCACCCACGTGAACGGGGAGCCTGTGCATGGCATGGTGCATCCTGAGGTCGTCGAGCTGATCCTTAAGGTGCGTGCAGGGGGGCAGCACCCTGTGGGGAGGGCCAGGGAGGGTTGGAGACGTCCTGGGGGACTGGAGCTGCCCGAGCAGCCTCCAGCGGAGCATTTCTCTCCTTTCTTCCCCTAGAGTGGCAATAAGGTAGCGGTGACTACAACGCCCTTCGAAAATACCTCCATTCGCATTGGCCCCGCGCGGCGGAGCAGCTACAAAGCCAAAATGGCTAGGAGGAACAAGCGGCCCTCTGCCAAGGAGGGTCAGGAGAGGTGAGTGGGGCCAAATGTAGTTGGCAGGCCTATAATCAGCAGGCTGAGGGAACACTTGTGTTTTTGTGCTGTTGTTGTTTGAGCAGTGGGCGGGGCTAAGGTGGGAGGTGGCGAGGACCTGAGAAAGGAAGCGCCTAGGATATGTGGCCGGCCGGGCGGTCGAGCATAAACAAGAGGACAGAGACAGAAGGGCTACGAACGTGGGAGAAGCCAGGAAAAGAAGCTGTGCCAGGTTTCTAGGCGGGGAGAAAAACCTTGTGGGAGGTGTCTTGGGAGGTGGGCAGGGCCAGTACTTGTCAGTTAAAGAGGGAGCCGGTCCTGACCTGTTGGAGAGACGTAGCCGGCTAGGAGGGCTAGGAGAAGCGATTTCTATGTGAAATGAGCACGCTAGGCAAGATCGGGTCAACTGAAATCACTTCTTCCCTTAGACGTAGGAGGAGCGAAGAGAGGTGGGTGGGACCAGGCGACTGTTGTGTTTTGATGAGAGGGTTTGGCGGTTTGGGCTGGAAAGTCGTTGAGTGGGGATTTGAGCGAGAGGAGCCAGACAAAACTTGAGTCAGGTGAATTTCTTTCAGCCCTCATTAGGAGGTGGCAGCTGGATGGGGCGGGGCTAGAGAGGTGGGCGGGGCCAGAAAAGGTTGGTCCTCTGCCTATGGGTGTTTTTCTGGCTTGGGCTGGGAACTGCCAGAAAGGAATGGGGGCCTGAGATGGGAGGAGCCAAATGGGACGAGCGTTGAGGGAAGTTCTTTCGGTTTTGATAGGTGGGTGGTAGCTGGAGAGGGAGGGGCCAGGAGGGGTGGGCGGTCCCCAAGGGCGGACTTGCGGCCTCAGCTAAAGTGGAAGAAGCCAGGCGTTCTGGAACGTGGTGAAGGGTAGGTGGTCCCCTCTTTGTCCCCCAGCAAGAAGCGCAGCTCCCTCTTCCGCAAGATCACAAAGCAGTCAAACCTGCTGCACACTAGCCGCTCGCTGTCGTCGCTGAACCGGTCGCTGTCGTCCAGCGACAGCCTCCCGGGCTCGCCCACGCACGGGCTGCCTGCACGCTCGCCTACCCACAGCTACCGCTCCACGCCCGACTCCGCCTACCTAGGTACGCTCTGCGCCTGCGCGCGGCGGGCCGAGCGGCGCCGGGTGGCGGGGCTGTGCCCTGGCTGTGCCCGCGGTGCGCAACAGCCCCTCTCGCCCACCCGCAGGCGCCTCCTCCCAGAGCAGCTCGCCGGCCTCGAGCACGCCCAACTCGCCTGCGTCGTCGGCGTCGCACCACATCCGGCCCAGCACGTTGCACGGCCTGTCGCCGAAATTGCACCGCCAGTACCGCTCGGCGCGCTGCAAGTCGGCCGGCAACATCCCGCTGTCGCCACTGGCACACACGCCGTCCCCGACACAGGCGTCGCCGCCGCCGCTGCCAGGCCACACGGTGGGCAGCTCGCACACGACGCAGAGCTTCCCTGCGAAGCTGCACTCGTCACCGCCGGTGGTGCGGCCGCGTCCCAAGAGTGCCGAGCCCCCGCGCTCGCCGCTCCTCAAACGCGTGCAGTCGGCAGAGAAGCTGGGAGCCTCACTGGGCGCCGACAAGAAGGGCGCACTGCGCAAACACAGCCTCGAGGTGGGCCACCCGGATTTCCGCAAGGACTTCCACGGCGAGCTGGCGTTGCATAGCCTCGCCGAGTCTGATGGCGAGACGCCCCCCGTCGAGGTTCCTGGCACACCTAGGCAGGTCGCCGTCCGTCGCCTGGGTCGCCAAGAGTCGCCCCTGAGCTTGGGCGCGGACCCACTGCTGCCCGAGGGCGCCCCCAGGCCGTCGGCATCCAGTAAGGAGAAGGAGTCTCCGGGTGGTGCCGAGGCCTGCACCCCACCCCGTGCGACGACCCCCGGGGGCCGGACCCTGGAGCGGGACCCCGGCGGCACACGGCACCAGAGCGTGCAGACAGAGGATGGAGCGGGAGGGGTGGCCAGGGCTGTGGCAAAGGCCGCGCTGAGCCCAGTGCAGGAACACGAGACGGGCAGGCGCAGCAGCTCGGGTGAGGCAGGCACACCCCCGGTGCCAATTGTCGTCGAGCCTGTGCGTCTGGGGGCCAAGGCCGCGGCGCCCCAGCCTCTTGGTGCAGACTCCAAAGGGTTGCAGGCATCCACATCCCTGGCGCCTCCCGCCCCCGAGGTCCCCCGGGGTCGGGAGTGCTGGGTGCTGGAGGTGGTGGAGGAGCGGACCACGCTGAGCGGGCCTCGCTCCAAGCCCACCTCCCCCAAACTCTCTCCAGAACCCCAAGCCCCCTCCCCAGCCCCCACAAAGAATGCACCCAGCAGTGCAGGGCCCGCAGTCCCACCCACCTCCCTCTTGGTCCCAGCCACCAAGCCTGAGGTGGGGCTGACCTCCCGGTGCCCTGCTGAAGCTATACCCCCAGCAGGCCAGACCAAAAAAGGTGCCCCCTGCCCCACGCCTCCAGGCCCGTAGCCGAGGGGGCCGCTGGCCCTGCTCTGTACAGCCACCTGTATACATATGTACACATATAAATAAAGTGTGTCCGTGCTGTGTGAGCTTTCTGGGGCTCACCCCACCTCCCCTGGCGGGGCAAGACATTGTGTTTCTGCCCCCTTGCCTGTGTGCGTCTTGGGGCCTGAATACCATCGAGAACGGAGCAGAGTCTTGGGTGGACCCTTTCTTGTGGTCCCACTTTGGGTCTCACTTATGTGCCAGCTGTCCCCAGACTTTCAGGGAGAGAAGAGGGACTCTAATGTTGTCTGGAGTCCTAGCGTCCACTTGAAGAAAAAAGGTCCATAGCCCCATCCACCAATTTCTTTTTATTTCTCAACAGTCCTAACAGTCCTGAATCATGTATTATGATTCTCCTTTGGCAGATGAGGAAACTGAGTCACAAGTTAAGGCACATAATTAAGGTCACACAATTAGGCATTAAACTGGGGTTCAGGCTGAAGTCCCAACAGGCTTCTGAGCCTTAGCTCTTCCGTGCTCTGCTCGGATTCATGGAGAGAAGGTTCTCTTCTCCCCACATGGCTTCCAGGCCTTCACCAGAGGCTGGAAGGCCTTCCAGAGGGCTGGCAGCTGGGCACATAATGTGCCCCCACCCCGCTGCTCCTCTCTGAGGTTCCGATTCATGTCACTCACACAGGCCCAGGGCCCTTCTGGGGCTACACACCACTTGGAGTGGTCTTCGGTGGCACTGAAGGTTGGCCCGGCTGGCTCAGGGAAAGCTATCTGGGTCACGTCCAGCACATGCTGGACCCCAGAGCAGTTGGAGGGTAGGATGCCACGAGAGTTTTGCCAGAACTGGACCTGCAAGTTACTGCCAAGGGCTTCTGCCAACCAGCCAGAGTACAGGTCTGTGGAGGATGGAAAAAGGGCATGGTCAGGGTCATTGCTAGGACCACTTCCCCTTTCCGAGCTCAGTTTCCTCAGTTGTCAATTCCTGGAAACACAGGGAATGACAACATTAAAACTAATAGCCCTTATCAATCAAATGCTTTATATGCATCACTTCATTGGTAATAATCCTTTAAAGTAGATAATCAGTGTCCCCATTTCTCAGATGGGTTAAACTGAGGCTCTGGTTAAATCACACATCACACAGCCAGAAACCAACATGTGAACCCAGGTCTCTTAGGTGTTAGTTGGTTGTGGCCCTTAAAGAGTCCTTATCCTTATTCCTGACCGCCCTTAGCCATGGACACACCAGGCACCTCCTCTGCAGAAAAAGAGCTTTGCAACCCTCAACCTCAGGACTCACCATCTCCAAATTTTCCAAATTTGGCAAAGCTCTGGAATGTGTCCCCTGCCTTGGATGTGAGCATTACACTGCTGTTCCAGGGGCCGTGAAGAACATGGTGGCCTTTGACTACATCCTCCAGATAGGGGACTTTCTGAGCGAAGGCTGTGTCTAGCTTGTGGTCATACACCAGCGGGTAGGTGTAGGTCAGCTGTCTGCCTGGAGGGCAAAGGTGCAGAAAATGAGAGATCGTTCACATTCTGGCCTGGGAATCAGGGATTCACTTAGCTTCCCTGTCCACACTCACCAATTTTCCAGAACTGAGTGAGGGGAAAAGACACACAGAGCAGGGTCTGCCCGTAGGTTTGGGCATTAGCAGGCCAGCTGTATGCAGCAGAGGAGGCACGTGGAGGGAACTGTGGAACACTGTGGACCAGCCAGAAGCCCTCTTCTTGGTCCAGAAGCAGCAGGCCTGAACCAGAAGACAGGGATCAGGAGGACTGCTCAAGTCATCCCAAAAAGCACATGTGCCAGCAGGAACACCCTCCGTTTGCAGGGGACCCGGAGAACGTGTGGGCAGTGTTGAAACCACTGCTGAGCTCAGTTTCTGCAGCTGTCAATTCTCACAGTCAAGAAGAAAAACAATATTAATATAATGAGGAAGCAGATGTTCCGAGTCTGACAGAGCACCCCCTCCACCAACTCCAACCCTGGGCAGGGCAGGGGTTAGCTGGGGGGAAATGCTTAGGAAAACCAGAGCCCTTCCCGGGCCCCAATCTGGGACTCACCCTTTGTGTGCCCTCTGCTGGACAAGTCCTGAGCCCCACTGGGTTTAGGTGGCTGGTCATTGTATAGCAGGAAGGCGAGCTGGGGGGAGATGGATGGGGCAACTTGAAATTTCCCCCCAGGCTGGGTCCTAGAGTCTCATCCCAGGTTCAGCCCTGGCGCCCCTTCACCTGGCTGGCGTTCCGGTACAGCGGCAGCAGGCTGCGGCCCACGGCCCCCGCCGAGCTGTTTATGGACCCCGCGCCGTCGCGCCAGCCCCCTGAGTCCTTATCCATGTACTTGTATCGCAGTCCGCTCTGCGCCGCATCCCCGGGCCCGCTCTGGGCTGGCAGCTTGTAGACAACGAACCTTGAAGTTGAGGAATGGGAGAAATGGAGGCAGGGGAAGATGGTTCGGAACCCCAGGCTTCGCCCACCCCGGGCGATGGTCGGCGCCTGCACACTCACCAGTCTACAGGCTGCCCCGAGTCCCCGTAGCAGGTCAGGGTCCTTACGGGGACCCACAGCAGCGCGGCCAGGAGCAGAGGGCTCAGCGTGGCCATGGCGCTTGGGTCGAGGAATCTGTGTTGGGGCCTGGGGCTCCAGGTCACGAGCTGGGCCGGGCCGGCCCCATGACGACTTTCAGTTCCTCAGACAGGCGTGGGAACCCCAGCCGGAACCTCACGAGGATGGAGACTGCCCGCGAGACAGAGAAGCTGAGATTTGAAAGTCAGTTCGGGCCCTCCGGGGGCGGGGCTTCCTTTCTGGGCGTCACTCCCCTCAGGCACCGCCTCCCGCTTCCGGCGGACTCAACTCTCGATATACTCCACCCGCCGGTCCGGCTCAGGCCACGCCTCCCACGATCACGACCACGTGGTTTTCCCCTCTCCCGCCTCCGACTCCTTTCCCGGCCAATGATAGCTCACATCCCTCCGCTAGGCCCCGCCTCCGTCTCTTTTGCTGTGGTTCGTCTCAAACCGCTCTCTTCCGCTAGTACCCCGCTCCTCCGGCTCTTGGGTCCAAAGCGGATTTGGATTTTTTTTTCCTTTTCTGTCTTACAACCTGAGGTCTAACTCTTGTGATCTTTGCTCTTTTAAGGGGCGCTTCTGCTTCTGGTCTTCCCTCTTTTCATTCCACATGTTTTCCTGGGGCCCGCCTGAGCTAGCTATTCAAGGGAACATTTTATGCTTGCTTTGGCAGCACCTATATTCAAGGGAATATTTTGGATCGGGTCACGGTGGAGGGTGATGGGGCTCTGGGGCCGGGCTGGGGGCTCTCACACGGAGGGAGGCGGTCCCAGTGAATGTACCTGGGGTTCAAGGCAGGAGACAAGGACAGTTTAGGCTAACCTTGGAGTGTGGTGAGGAGTGGCGGGCAAAGCCTCCAGTGCCAAGAGGGGTCGCTGAAGTTTACATAAGGGTGTGAAGGTGTGTATGGTCCCCAATCTCACCCCTAAGAGTAAAGCTTCCTCCCATCATCCAGCACCCAAAACCCACAAAGTCAGGCCAACGCTGAAAACCTTTATCTGGGAGAGGCATTGCTACAGGACCCGTAACCATTCACAGCAGATCCAGCTTCATTAGTCACGGTGTGAAGCCCCCCTTCTAGGCCCCAAGTCTCTGGGAAGCTTCACCCCACAACCACTCCCACTGCCCAGCGCCTCTTGTAAGCTGTTCTGAGGGTCTGGCTCTCTGAGGGTCTGTCTCTCTGTCCGAAATGTCTGAGTGTCCAACTGAGTCCGTTTATTTGGAGGTCTGTCTATCTCGCTGTATCTATGGGACCACTGGATGTCTCTGTGTAGCTCCCTGTGACTGAGGACGTGTGAGAACTTTGGCTGGAGGCTCCCCCAGGTCTGTCTATGGGCCAGTTCTTGATCTTTGGGTGGATCTGTGGGGCTGCGAATCCAGGAGAGGGTCAATCCGAGGGAAAACCACCCTGTGTGGATCTGCTCTTGTTCCATCCCCAACTCCCAGGAAGGGTCCAAGTGTTGGGGCGGGTCTCAAAGATGACGCTTCATGTGCAGGGCCAGGTGATCGGAGCGTGAAAAAGCGCGGGGGCAGAGCTGGCAGCGGAAGGGGCGCTGTCCAGTGTGCTTCCGGTAGTGGCGGGTCAGTTCGTCTGAGCGCGCAAACCTCCAGCCACAGCCGTCCCACGTGCAGGCGTAGGGCTTCTCCCCTGGGGGTGGGTGGGGGAGAAGGAAGCCTTGAGTGCCCCTGTCCGCCCCGTCCCTCCCCTGGCTGCCTCTGCATCTGGTCGCACTTTGCTCAGCCTTGGTCGGTTCTAGGGTGAGGCAAGTGAGGCGCCTAGCGCGCAAAGTGTAGGGAGGCGCTCACTCTTAGACCCCTGATTCTGCACCCACGTCCGGCTTCTGCGACCTCGACCCTTCTTCTGTACCTGCATTTGGCGCCAAACCCGTTCTCATTTCCTGGACCCAAGTCGTGTCCCCTACCCCACTGGCTTCATTTCCTGTTCCCTGTTACCCTGCCCCTGAGTCCTAAAGCCATCCTCACCTTCGTCCTTTGGCTTGGCTCCCTGTGTTCCAGCCCCTCCCTTGTACCAGGGGACCCTCCAGCTGCTGCCCAATTCTGCTCCGCCGCCCCAGGCCCCGGCCTTGGCCCTTGAGCCTCGAAACCCAGGCCCTGTCCCCGGTGATTGTTCTCTCCCCAGGCTACTCCTGGCCTCTCCCGCCGCGTCTCTGCACAGGACTGTACACATGGCCCTATCCTTTGTGGGGGCTCTTAAATTTAGGCCTAACCCTTCCTCCTCCCCCCAACCTCTATTCCACAGCCCCGCCCCCCGTCTTAGGATCCCTGGGACCCGGCTTCTCCTCCTATGCCCATCCTCCTTTTCCGGCTATTCCCTCTATCCTTCTGGACCTGCCTCTGCTTCTGAGCTCCGGAAACGGACTCTGGCCCGGCCTCTCCTCCCGCGCGCCGCCACGCCCCCGACAGTCTGGCTCCGCCTCCCTGGCAAGCAACCCAGGCTTTATACTCTTGGCCCCTAACTCGGCTCTTCGCTTGCCTCGCGCCTGAACCCTCTGTCTTCGACCCCGCCCCTGGCATTCCAAGTTTGTTCCCTCTCCGCAGTCCCTCTTCTAGCCCGCCCCCTTTGTCTCTTGCCAGGCTTTCTGCTCTTTAGCCCCTCTCCTGCCCAGGTCTTAACCCGTCTGTTCCCTGAAATGCTCCTCAGGTTCCCCAGGCTGTCTTTGTGCCCCCCGCCCGCATCCCGCAAGGCTGCTTCCCTGCCGGCTCCTGAGGTCCCAGACCCGCTCCCAGCTCCGTCTGCCCTGCGCGTGGCTCCGAAATTCTGCCTTAGTTCCGCCACCTGCTCGGTTTTTCAGCTCCCCGGCCATTCGCGGCTCCTGAGGCCCATCCTCCAGCCCCTGTGCTCCGCTCCCTCACCTGTGTGCGTGCGCAGATGAGCCTTTAGGTGTGAGCTCTTGGTGTAGCTCTTCCCACAGCCCGGGTGCGTGCACGTGTGCGCCGCCTGCCTCTTGCGCGCCCACGATCGCCGGCTGCGTTTGGATGGCGCGGCGTCTGCGATCCCTCCTGGGTCTCCTGCGGCTCCCCGGAGTCCGGCACCCGCAGTCCCGGGTCCCAGACAACTCAAGAAAGAAGGGGGTGATGGGCCGGGAGCGGGCGCCGGGAGCCCGCGGAAGAGCTGGAAGTGCCCTTGGTACTGCGGCACCGGGTACAGCGCTGAGTACCCGGACAGTAGCCCGTAGGGGGCGCCTGGCGCCGTGGGCACTGAAAGCCCGGTCCTCGAGAAGTAGCTGCCGGCGGTGCCCGCACCTGGCCCGGGGTACACCGGCGGCAGGGGCAGTGCCTTGGGCTCGGGGGCTGGGCCCAGGGCTGAGCCTACGAAGGCGTCCCGGGCCGGGGCTCTTGGGGCCGGGCGTGCCCAGCCCGGGTGCTCCTCGGGACCCAGGAGCCCAGCCACCAGCCCCGGGGAGCTCACATAAGGGCTAGGAGTCTCGGGTGGCAGCGGCGGCGGGAATTGCACCCCGGAGCACTCGCCTGGTGCCAAAGCACAGGTTTGGGGCGCGCCGCCGGGCTCTGGGCATGAGAAATTGGTGAGAAGGAGATCCAGATCCCAGGCGGTGGCCGAGTCTCTCTCGTCGTCTTCGTCCTCCCTGGGTTCGTCCTGCGACTCTGGCCTCACGTGGAAGGGCAGCCCGGTGGGATCAGGGGGACCCGGACCCAAGTCCTGCACCTCCTCAGAGCGCCACCACTGGGGAGGGAGCCGGTAGGGTGAGGCTTCCGCGGGCACCAGAGTACCCTGCCCAGAGATGGAGGGGGCTGGATGCCCGGTTGGGGGCAGGCTGGCCAGAGGCTCTGGAATGGGGTCTTGTTTGTCTGTCATGTTAGTCTGTCCCCCTCCCTTACACTGCACACTCCCTCCCCCCCCCCCCCCCCAAGTCCAGGGACAGAGGTCGATGGGCCTGGCTGGAGACCCAAGATAAGACTGACATTATCTGGAGCCGCACTCAGGAATGGGGGAAGGGGTGACAGAGCTAGGCATGGAAGGCTGGGTGGGGGGCAACCTTGCCTCAGTTTCCCCCCAGACTCTCCCTCTCCTTCCCTGTGCCCCCCCAAATTAATTCCTAAGCTGAAATTCCTGCAATGCTTTTCCCCCTGATATCTGGGGTTGTCTCACTGTGGACTGCTGCACTGTTCAGCTTCAAACTCAGGTTTTTTTCTTCTTTCTTTCTAAGTAAGCTCCATGCCCAACATGGGGCGAACTCAGGACCCTGAGATCAAGCATTGCATGTTCTACCTACAGAGCCAGCCAGATGCCCCTCTAAGCCTCAGTTTTATATGACAAGAATAGGTCCTTAGACCAAGTTCAGACCCCTGGCCTGGACTGAGGACCCCCAGTCTTAGGTAAGATGCAGAGCAAAATGCAGACTAGACCCCCAAGCTCTAACCACAGCCCAGGACCCCCGCCGGGCCACCTACACCCCACCTGGGCCCACCTTGAGAAAGTCCTCCTGTGTGTCTGGGAAGGGGCCCAGGGTGGTCAGCGTGCTGATGGAGGGCAAGGTGGTCTCGGCTGCGGCCATGGCTGGCTGGTGCCCACCCTGGGCCTCAGGCCTCCTCTCCCTCCGTGGCCTCGTGGGCTCTGAGACACCAATGGCCCCTTGGAGGGCTCCTCTCTGCCCTCGGCTGATTGGCTGCAGCCCCTGATAAGAGGCAGGCAAGGCGGGGGTCACTGTTTCTGGGGAAGAGACCTCATCTCAGCCTGTTTAGGGGCTGGGCCTTAAGGACTGACCTTGGATCTAAAGCCAAGTCAGGAGTTCGGGGGCTGGGGGCTCAGAAGTTGAGGGTTCAGGTGTTGGGTAAAGCGAGGCACAGAGTCCCCACAAAAGGAGAGACTTGGGGGCCTACTCTTAGTTACCTTCCTATAGAAGGGGTGACAGACACACTGGGGAACCTGGGAAGAGACTTCGAGACCCCCTTTCCTATGACTGGAGCCCTGTAGCTCTCCCCCTCCCCAGTAAACAGCAGCGGCCATGCTGACGGCGGGAGCTGGCATGAAGTCCCTGCCGAGCCAAGCTTTATCAGACACCCCAGATGTTGGAGGCTGCTATCAGGTGGGGGCCCAGAACAGCCAAAGCTCTGTTCCCGATGAGCGGGAGGGTTGGGGGCTGGGGCTTCACACTGGGTTGGTCTGAAATTGCCTGAACTGTGAGTTCCCAGGATCTGAGTCCAGCAGCACCAGGATGAGCCCCTCCCAATCAGCCGCCGCTGTCGACCACGGACCCTCCGGGTGGTGCTTCGAGGAGCTGGGCCATGTGGAAGGGGAGGCTGTCGTGACCACAGTTGCTCTGGTGTGATGGGGTGATGGGGCTGGGGCAGGGGAAGAGGCCCCCCTCCCCTGGGTGAAATGGGATGGTGGGATCAGGCCACAGGAAGTACCTGATGATGTGCAGGAGGCCCTCAGCAACCCCTGCCCTGGGCCTGGCTGCTGTTTGGTGTCCCGCACAGGGGAGGAATGCAAGCTGTCACACCAGGGACCTCCACTGTTGTGCCCTGGGAGCCCGGGGGGATGCCACGGACATATCATAGACACCTAGTTCATGGTCACATCCACACACGATCGGCGGTTACATAAGGACCCAGATTCCTGGTCTCCCAGTCACACAGACCATATAGTCCCTGCACACGGAATTGAGTATCTGCATGTCATGTAGACGAGACACAGACACCCAATTCCCAGGCACAAAAACACAGCTCTACACCCGGTTGGTTACACAGTGATATAGTCACACAATCTCTCAGGCACAGAATTCGTAATCACACAGATACACAATCACACACTGCTACAGAAACACAGCAGCACGCAACCACTCACAAACATGCAGCCACACATCAGACACAACCATTCATGGCACCATATGAAACCTACAACCTGACAGATTCACGCCCTGTCACTGTGAGTTTGTCATTGGTCACATGATCGCGTAGTTACCAATGCCCACCCGTAGAGGGCAGAGCCGAAGACGGACCATCTTGCCAAGGCCGAATCACACACTCCCACAACCCTGCCCAGGGTTGCCCCAAATTTTATCTATTTGCCCCTAAATAGATAAAATCTTAAAAAGAAAATAGGTATTCAAAAGAATACTTGTTCACTATGTTCACAGCAGCATTAGTTACAATAGGTAGAAACACCCCAAATGTCCGCGAACAGATGAATAGGTAAACAAAATATGGTCCATCCATACAGTGAAATATTATTCAGCCATAAAAAGGAATGATGTTCGGGGGCACCTGGGTGGCTCAGTGGGTTAAAGCTTTTGCTTTCGGCTCAGGTCATGATCTTGGGGTCTTGGGATCGAGCCCTGTGTTGGGCTTTCTGCTCGTTGGGGAGCCTGTTTCCCCCTCTCTCTCTGCCTGCCTCTCTGCCTACTTGTGACCTCTCTCCTCTGTCAAATAAATAAATAAAATATTTTTTTAAAAAAAGGAATGATGTTCTAAATATATAATCGCGTGGGTGAACCTCAAAAATATGCTAAGTGAAAGAAGCCAGTCCCAAAGGTTCACATGTATGAGTCCATTTAATATGCAGGCAAATCCATGCAGACCTAAAGATTAGTGGTTGCCAGGAGCAGGGGGAGGAGGGATGGGGAGTGACTGCTAATGGGTACAAGGTCTCCTTTGCGGTGAGGGAGATGTTCTGGAACTAGATAGGGGTCGTGGTTGCCCAACATCGTGAATGTGCTAAATGCCACTGAATTGTTCACTTTCAAATGGTTCGCCTATGTTATGTGAATATTGCCTCTGTAAAATAAAGTGGCTGGATTAGTGGGTTCTTGGAGAAGAAAGCAGAGTCT
The DNA here is from genome assembly GCA_028646535.1 of Procyon lotor. Classification (NCBI taxonomy): domain Eukaryota; kingdom Metazoa; phylum Chordata; class Mammalia; order Carnivora; family Procyonidae; genus Procyon; species Procyon lotor. The sequence goes on from CM053603.1 coordinate 6,197,847, forward strand.
CTCTTGGGGAGAGATCTCACCCCAAGGCAGGAGGCACTAAACATGACTGTGTGGCTCTAAAATGGGAGGCAAGAAGCTGAGAGTCCAGAGAGAGGGGGGTCAATTGGCTGGAAGCATCTGTCCCCTAGGAGCCCGTGGCCAGGAGGCGTGATGGACGTCCCAGGGCGTCAAGGCCTGAACCTCAGTTTGGGTTTCCTGGTGTGGATACTGACATCACCCTCTGACGCCCACACCAGCTTCAGGGTAGGGAGCTTTGGGGAAAGGAAAGGGCTGGGGGAGAGAGGCCACTGGCTGCAGGAGAAGGGAGGTGACCAGAAGAATGAGAGCCACGCAGAATCAAGGGTGTTGATGAACTCCCCACCGTGTGAGGAGGAGGGCTCAACCTGTTTTATATGGATGTTAAGGGCAAGAAGGGCCCAGAAAGTGGGAGGGTCTAGGGATACCCAGGCCCCAGGCACTTGGGGACATGCAGGCCAGTGATCACATTCAGAACACAATCCCACTGTTACTCCCATCACACTCATTCAGAGATGGTATGTGAGGTAGAACACAATATACACACAATTTGCCAGAATGTGGATGTGGGAAGATGAGTTCCTGGTGGGCTGGGAGGGGCCCGGCCTGGGAAACAGCCCTAGATCCCAATACTCATCCCTGCTCTGCACTTGGCCTACCGTAACCTTGATCAAGATCATTCTGCTTTCTCGGCCTTGTTTTCCCCACCTGGGAAAAGGCAATGTCATGCTAGAAATGCGCCTTTTAGATACAGAGATGGTCAAGCACAGTGCACCCAGATTCAAATGAACATCACACAAATGCTCATCAAAGTGACCTAGGTGAGCCTAGTGGCTCACTCAGGCATATACTCTTATCAGACTCACAGTCCTGTCCAAGTGCACATAGACCAAATCACACTGACACGTGGAGGCACACAACCACACAGACATATAGTCATGTTGTCACAAAAATAATAGCCACACCTAGAGAGAAAACCACCACAGCACAGAATCATACACACAGACACACGATCACACGGAATATCATTACGCAAGCTTACAACAACACAGACAAGAAACCACAAAGACATTCAGGCACACAGCCACAGCCAGTTACAGTGGCACACAACCGGCCACAGTCAATGTCGTAGGCACACCCACATACAGATACCACACACACACACACACACACACAGTCGCTTATGGCTACACGAGCTTCCTGGGACGCACTGGCTGATAGGCCGGACTGAGGAGGAGTCCCACAGGAGCCCGCCTCTCCACCTGCTCCCCACAGCAGCCATTAGAGGAGACATCAAGGTCTGCCCTCCTGGCTCCCAGGACTCATTTTTCTTGTGCCTCAGTTTCCTCGTTCAACTTCAGAATCCTAAGGCACACGGCCGCTGCCACTGACCAATCGAGAGTAGGAGCCGAGCCCCCTCTTAGGGCCAATCAGAACGGGAACACAGCTGACCAATTGGCATGGCGCACTCACCTTCCGCCCCTTCCCTGTTCTGCTTCTTAAAGTCGCTAATATGCCTTGGCCTGGGCGCTCACGTCTCCACCAGCGCGGCTGCCGTTGCCCTTTTAAAAGGCAGAGCCGCGGAGGAGCCGGGTCCTAGAACACACCAATGAGAAGCCCCATTCGGTATCCGCCCCTCCCACCCCCTCCAGAGGTCAGCAGACTTTGCCTGTCCTACTGTGGACTGTACGGTGAGGCGAGAGGCGTCCGGTGAGCACCGGTGAGAGGGGCGAGTGGCGCCAGGGCCGCACCTGCTGGTGGGAGCCACTGCGCTCTGACGCCCCTGCTCCTCCAGGTTGGCCGTGGTTGTTCTGCTTGTCCGCCCGCTGCCCAGATGGCTCTGAGAAGGGTCTCGGAGCGGCTGCTGAGCCGTGGACAAGGCCTGAGCTTCCTGCGCGGGTGGGGCTCGGCGGCGGCGCAGACTGGTCAGTGCCTGTCGGGGGCAGGGTGGGGAGGGTGGAACTGGAGGCTCGGGGGACTTTTCCGGAATGACTTTTCCGCCCTATGTTTGCAGAAAAGGGCGGGAAGACACAGAACCGAGCGACTAAATGTAAGGACCCCTCCTTGCGTCGGGCATCTGCGGCCCCTATCCAACTGTCTGCCCTGGGTGGGCTCTGTCCCAGAATCTGAGGGCTCCCCAGGAGGGGAGGCAGGGCGCGGCAAGGCCGGAGGCAGTGAGTTTCCCGGAGAAATGCCCTCACGCCAATACTCTTTACTGCCCGTGTCCACCAGGTGCCAGTTGGGAGTGTTGGAGTGGGGCTGAGGATTCCAGGAGAGGAGGGTGCGGTGGCCGGGTGGGCTGGGCCGAGTCAAGCCCTCTCCCACTCTCTGCTCCCCTGTCCCAGCCTCGCGTCCTTTATTTGACTGGAGGGACCCGCTGGTGCTGGAGGAGCAGCTGACGGCGGATGAGATCCTCATCAGGGACACCTTCCGCACCTATTGCCAGGAGCGCCTCATGCCCCGAATCCTGCTGGCCAATCGCAACGAAGGTGCTCAGGCCTGCGGGTGGGCACCCTCCCCTGTGCACACCAGCTCTGCCTGCTTTAGCGAGGTCCCTGGCTGCTTCTGTCCCCCTCTGTCACTGGGATGGAAGCTCCAGTGGACTAGGGCTGGACCTGAGTTTGGGCATCCGTGTTTTGCAGTTTTTCACCGGGAGATCATCTCAGAAATGGGGGAGCTTGGTGTGCTGGGCCCCACCATCAAAGGTAGGGACAGATTTATCTCCATGCTCTGCAGTCCCCCGTGCCCTGGAAAGCCCCTTCTTATTCCTGAGCCTGAGTTTCCCAGTCTGCAAAGCGAGGCCGTTATCCCTCCATCTGAAAGTGGCTGTGAGGAAAAATGAATAAACCTTCAAACTAGGGCCAGCTTGGTGCCCCCTCCTTGGGTGCCCCTATAGAGCTCTGTCTCTTGGGCCCCAGGAATCACTGGTTCCAGCTGGGGGGAACTTTTGTCTCCCATCGCCCTGTCTTCCCTCCCCCTTCCCCCCACCAGGGTATGGCTGTGCTGGAGTGTCATCTGTGGCCTATGGGCTCCTAGCCCGAGAGCTGGAGCGGGTGGATAGTGGCTACAGGTCAGCAATGAGTGTCCAGTCTTCCCTTGTCATGCACCCCATCTACGCCTATGGCAGCAAGGAGCAGCAGCAGAAGTACCTGCCCCGGCTGGGTGAGCAGTTGCCTGGAGAGCCTGGTGGAAGGAAGACTGTCAGTGGTCTGGAACTTAGGAGTGGACTGTCCCCAGAGCCAGCCTTCTGTCCCTACCTCAAGGATAGCCCCAATGGCCACCCAGATCCCCTGCCAGACCATGGGCCTCACCCCTATATCTGATCCTGAATGTCCCCTCCTAGGTCTCTCTTGATTCTGCCCACTTTTTTTTTGTTTGTTTGTTTAAAGATTTTATTTATTTGACAGCGAGAAACACAGCGAGAGAGGGAACACAAGCAGAGGGAATGGTAGCGGGAGAAGCAGGCTTCCTGCCGAGCAAGGAGCCCGATGCAGGGCCTGATCCCAGGACCCTGGGATCATGACCCGAGCCGAAGGCAGCCGCTCAACGACTGAGCCACCCAGGCGCCCCGATTCTGCCCACTTCTTAACCACCATCGTCTCCCTCCTGATTTGCTGTGTTCCCCATCCCAGCCCAAAGTTTAAAGTCTTAATTTCCTGACTGGGTCCACGAGGCTCCTCATGAGGAGGCAGGCCTCTGGCCATTCTCTTGACTGCTCCTCCTCAGCCAGACTCAGCCGACATTCTCCAGATGTACCACTGTGCCTTTGCATATCTGTAGCCTCAGTGGAACCACTCTTCTCCACCCTTCCTCCTCCAGCTTAACTCCTTTTCACTGCCTTCAAGACAGATTCTTTCTTTCCTGACTCCTGTGGGGCCCCTCCCAATCATGGCATTGTTACTGTGGCCTGGGGGCTGGGGGGCTGTGCCCACACACTGGCACCACCTGAGAGTGCCATGGGGGCAGAGTTGGGTCTGCCTTTGGCCTGGCTTGATGGGGAAGTTGATAATTCTCACTTGAGGAGTTGTAGGGAACTCCCCCCACAGGGAGACTTGTGACCCTGTCTTGTCCCTGCAGCCAAGGGGGAGCTCCTGGGCTGCTTTGGGCTCACAGAGCCCAACCATGGGAGTGACCCTGGCAGCATGGAGACCAGAGCCCGCCACAACCCATCCAACAGGAGCTACACCCTCAATGGGACCAAGACCTGGTGAGGGGCCTGGGTGTCTCAGGCAGGCGGGCAAGGGCAGGAGGGAGGCAGCCAGACCCTCACAGCCGATCCCTCCCCCAGGATCACCAATTCACCTGTGGCCGACCTGTTTGTAGTATGGGCTCGGTGTGAAGACAGCTGTATTCGGGGCTTCCTGCTGGAGAAGGGGATGCGGGGCCTCTCAGCCCCCAAGATTGAGGGCAAGTTCTCCCTGCGGGCCTCATCCACGGGCATGATCGTCATGGATGGTGTGGAGGTGCCGGAGGAGAATGTGCTGCCTGATGTATCAGGTCTGGCGGTGAGCAGCGGCCACCTTGGGAACCACCTTGGTAACTGGTATCTGGTCACCTGCTGGTTCAGCTTCCTTGGGGAGGCCCCATGCTGGGGACCTGGTTCCTGTGCCTGAGGAGCCCACACACGAGTGATTCTGAGAGCTTCTGCCTGGCTCACTGATGTTGGGAAGTTGCCCCTTTGGGGTGACTATTTAGCTTATCTGGCTCTGCCGAGGACACCTACAGGTCTGAACCAGTTTAATCCTTTGATACATGTGCATTTTTCTGTCTCCTTACATCATCCCCTCGGTCTGAGCATCTGAGACCCAGGTCCTGGGTGGGGTAGAACTGGGTGTGCGGCGGGCTTTGGTGCCAGGACCGAATGTGATTGAAATGGCTGCCCTGAATCCCCATTTATAGTGACTGCACATCTGGGGAGGCGGCTTCCCCCTACGTAAGTTAGTTTTGCCCGGGGCCTGGGTGGGGCTGAGGCCTCTCTCTTCACCCTCCAGGGGCCCTTCGGCTGCCTGAACAATGCCCGGTTTGGCATCGCGTGGGGTGTGCTTGGAGCCGCCGAATTCTGTTTGCACACAGCCCGGCAGTACGCTCTGGATAGGTGTGTGGGGCTTCCGTGAGATCTCTTGGGGGCCCGAGGGGGGCACGGGCTGCATCCCTTACCCTACCAGCGACTCCTCATCCTCTGCTTACCAGGCTTAAGTTCCCCACTGGGTGAAATGGCCTAGGAAGTCCTGAGCAGTGAGGGGCTGACTGCTCAGTGACATTGGTGACACTGGGCAGTGACAGGGCTAGGGTGAACTCAGTGAGGGCTGAGGCAGCCTGGGAAGGCTCCCTGGACTGGGGAGTGAACATGCCCACACTTACCCTGCCTTGCCCGCTTAGGATCCAGTTTGGCGCCCCACTGGCCAGGAACCAGCTGATTCAGAAGAAGCTGGCGGACATGCTCACGGAGATCACGCTGGGCCTTCACGCCTGCCTGCAGCTCGGCCGCTTGAAGGATCAAGACAAGTAGGGGCTATGTGTCGGGGAGCAGGGGTAGGCAGCAAGGAGGGGGCCCTGTGCCCCTCCTGGATGTGGTGGTGGCTGGCCCTGGGGAGAAAGGTCTTTCATGCCTGGTGGCCCCTGGGGACCAGACTCCTTTCCCTCTTGGCCTTGATGGGACAGGACTGCCTCCCTTACTGGGAGCTCAGTGTCTGCTGCTGTGGCTAGAACTTGGGGAATCCTCTCCCCTGGCTGGGTTGGCCCGGGACTTAGGGATTTCTGGGATCAGTTCTTTGTGATCCCATACTTGGGACATGTCTGTGCCACTCCCAGGGCCACTCCGGAAATGGTCTCCCTGCTGAAGAGGAATAACTGTGGGAAGGCCCTGGATATCGCCCGCCAGGCCCGAGACATACTAGGGGGCAATGGGATTTCTGATGAGTATCACGTTATCCGCCATGCCATGAACCTGGAGGCTGTGAACACCTATGAAGGTAGGTGGTGGGGCGGTGAGTGTCACAGTGGCCTCACTGTCTAGAGAAGAAGGGTGGGGACAGCAGGCCCAAGTCCTATACTCCCAGCTGTCATCACTAGCAGTGTGACCTAGGGCAAGTCCCACCCGTGTTCTTCATCTGGAGTGGCTCACACAGGGACTGTGGAAGTGAAATGCTCTCGGGCCCCCCCATGGTGCTCCCCAGATTGCTTTACAACCTCCTCGGGCATCCCCAGCGTGGGGCTCCTAGTGAGCTGGTGGGTGCTGGGGAGCAAAAGTGCAGCTACGCCCAGGAATCAGCACTCCATTTTATGTTAAGAGAAAAAAGAGAAACCATTGTCAGGCTGCGGTGTCTGTACCTGGCGACTGGCTGTAACTTGCATGGGGCCCCAAACCCCTTTCTCGTGGGAAGACTGACAAAGACCATTAAAAATTGAAAAAAAGAAAAAAAAGTACCATCTTGTGTGAGTCGGGCGGAAATAGGGAGAGATGTAACGGGGTCCAAGTGCTCATCTTGGGGAGAAAGTGGGACCACGTTGGGCCTGAAAGGAAGCGTAGCTCCCTGGGACAGTGAAATAGCTTCTGGGTGCTCTTCTGGATGGGACATTCCAGAAACAGCAGGAGGGGGTGTTGGGGGGATCCCACCATTCCCACCAGTGTGGGAATGACCCTGAGGACAAGCAGAGGGGGGCCTTCAGGGAGGGATGGGGTCAGATTTGCCCTTTGGGAAGTAAACATAATTATTTTGCTCCACAAAAGGGAGGCGGTGGTCTCTTCGACCCTGTTAAACTGAGGAAGAGCAAGGAGAGCACTAAGGGCTCTAAAATGTTACCAGCCTGGAGAGTGTGGGATGTGGGATATCGGGTGGTGGCTTTAGGATGGGGGAGATCAGCTGGGACAAGCAATTTATCTGATTTTTCTTCCCCATCCCTTCTGTAGGTAAGAAGGGGCCTGACTGATCTCCACAGAGCTCATCAGCTTTCTCAGCCTCTGTGGGAAAGCAGCACGAATGGGTTGAAAATCAAACATTTAACCCATTGTGCAGGGCTGGGTGGGATGAACCTGCCAAGTGTGGGGGGCACCAAAGCTGGGCCCACGGCCAGGGCTGGACTTGAAGTTCTGGGTCTAGCACAAGGACTCTAGAGGGTATTTTTGGGTTGTTGTTGGTTTTTTGTTTTTGCTTTTTTTTTTTTTTTTGCCAAGATGCATTACAGAACTCTGAAAAACAATTTTCTCAGCATGGCGTGAATGGTGGCCTCTGAGCCTTCTCTTGGTGGCTGTCACTAAGAGGCGACTCTCTCCCAGAAGCTTTCAGAATTCGCCATCTTTGTGGGCCTGTTCTTCTTCTGAAGTAGTAGCCTAGGGGGAGGAGGGACATGAAGATTGACGTTAAAGGGAGGTTATGAACTGTTCAGACTCCACACCGACTCTGTATTTACTCGTCCAGGCACTCACGACATTCACGCTCTGATCCTTGGAAGGGCCATCACAGGGATCCAGGCGTTCACGGCCAGCAAGTGAACATACTTCACCCGGGAGCCCAGATGGTCTCAAGCTCCTTCCCGGGGAAGCGCTGTGCTCGGAGCTTACTCAGGGAGGTGGCAGATGGAGCCAATTTTTATAGTGGGAAGTGAGAGACACTGATTCTTAATTATCAAAATTTTCCCTTTGAAGTCATTCAAATGTGTTCCTTAAAAAGAAGATGGGACTCTCTGTACCAAGTTTCTCAACCCACTTTTAACCGCGGACGGGAATGGATTCCACTTATCTTGGAACAGAAGCTTCTCTTGACGGGGGAGCAGGAAGAGGGAAGGAGAGTGACATGGAGGCAACCTCTGGTGTCTGACTGAGCAAATCCTCCCACACCAGGGGGATGGTGTGCCCTCTGACCCTCCCGTCTTGAGGGTAAGTGCCTTGTGCTGGATGTTGGAGCAGAATGCAAGTGAAACAATAATAAAGTCTGCATGTCTGACCCCAGGGTGTTGGGCCACATTTAGTTGTAACCACCCAAGAAGTCATTTCAGTCACGGGGAAAACGTGGGGACTGTGAGGTGTTTGGACGTGTGGCAGGGATTTCCCCCTCAAGTGGTGTGGCCTGTGTCAGAGTTTTGGGCTCTGCTGTGATAATCCTGGTTAGGCACTGACCAGGGCTCAGGGCTGCAGACAGAGGGGCCGCTGTCCTTTCTGTCACCACAGAGCTGACCACACAGTGGTGGGAAGTGACAACTGTCTAGCTTCTCAGCTCAGACACACCACCTCAGAGGGAGCCTGGGGCCACGGGTGAGGTGGCAAAAACCTCAAGGGTTTTGCAGTGATAGTGGCCCCTGTGGGGTCTAGGGCTGGGCACGGTGCTAACATCCTTGGTTTGTGTTGACATTTACTTTCATCTTAGCCCTCCTCAGGTGGCTCCCACAGGCACGCGTTCAGTCATACCTCAGGCTGGACGCACAGGTCTTTGTACACTGTCTCCACGGTGTGGCACACTTGTTTGAGCTCTGTTTCCAAATGGCTGATCTTTGCCATTTTCTGGGTGAACTCTTGCAGCTTGTCCTGAATGATCTTGTTGTGGTGATTATAAATCTGATACATCCTCTCCTCTAGCTTCTCTGTCAGGTCTGAAACCTTTTAAAAAATAAAGCACGTTTTTAGAAAATCAAGAGGCATCGCAAGATGTTTGTTTTAAGTGGCTCGCTAAGAGTTCTGCAATTTATCTTATAAAAATGGTAAGAACAGTTCCAGTGACTGGAAGTGAGGGTGCCTATATATTGGAATTTTTTTTTAAAGCAAGATGCAAAATTATGTATATAGTATAGGCTCAGACAGGTTAGGAAGAAAATATGCAGTGGAAACTGGAAGAAAACATGGGACAAAGTAGCCTCCAGTTAGTGAGATCATGGGAATGTTTTCTATTTTTTCTATGTTATACTCTTCTCCACTTTCTGAGCTTTCTCTGATGTACCAGGCCATGTACTGGTAGGGATGGGAGGAGGGAGAAGGGAAAAAAGTCAGCCTGTCATTGAGAGATGCATGACATGTGTCACCTATGGGACCAACAAGCTGTCCCACTCACAGAATTCATTATGCATTCTGAAGAAGCTTCCAGGACATTCATTAATGTTGGATCTGCACATAACATCAGGCTTTGTTAGACACTTTAAGGCCCTGCCATGTCAAGGGAACCCTACCCTCCCATCACAAACCATTCCACTTTCTTTCTTTTTTTTTGAAAGATTTTTTAAGTAATTACTATACCCCACCTGAGGCTCAAACTCACAACCTTGGGATCAAGAGTTGCATGCTCTACTGACTGAGCCAGCCGGGCGCCCCACAAACCATTCAATTTCTGGAGGACAAATAGGTGTGACGATGCAGGCTATGCCTCCGCCCCTACTCCATGGCCATCAGCACTGGCATGAAATAAGAGGGGTGGACTGTGGGTGCAGATGGACCTCCGTTCCTCATCCTCGCTCTTTCATCTGGGAAAATTATTTCCAAACCTTACTTTACCATCTATAAAACAGGTCTGAGCTCTTGGCAGGATTGTTGTAAGGGGGAAATGAGGTACTATTTGCAGCTTGCTTAGCATCAGGCCTAGAACCTCAAAGACACTCAGCAGCAGCAGCTCACTCCTCCCCTTTCACCCTTTACATAGGACTCCTTCCCCCTGCCCACTGGGGCTTTGCAGTCTGTGGGAGAACCTCTCACCTTGATCTTGAGGCTGTCCCTGAAGTTGGTCATGAGTGCATGGTCCTTCTGTCTGCTCTCGTTGATGTTTTCAATCAGCTCCTGGGCCCTCTTCTTCAGGATGTCGATGCTTGAGTCCAGAGAAGAAAAGTAGGATCCTGACTTCCCTTCTAGCGTCATCAGCTGGCGGTTGGCACTGGAGGTGGCGATAGAGGGGCTAGAAACCTGACTTCTGTAAGTACAGGAAACTGAGGTCAAGACTAAACTCTCCCCAGAGTGCTGATCTGAATTAGCTCTACGGTGGGAGGGGAAGCAGTGTTGTGTGTCTCCTGCGGGTGACGCTTGCTTATTTCATTCACACACTGCCCTGAGAGGCAGGGACAGCATCTCCATTTTATGGAAACAGACCCAGAGGTGCAAACGAAACCCACCTAAAGTTCCAGAACAGGGAATCTGTTGGACTTCAGAGCCCCCTATCATGTTATTACACCAACTTGTTGCCTGGAAATGAGTGTCAGTTATTCTATTTATAGTATATCAACAACTATAGATTGGGGCAAAGATTGTAAACATCTAGAAGGATTCTGCATAGATTGCTTTGTCAAGACCTACGACTTTTCACTCTGGTTTAAAAACAAAGAAGTGGAGGGGCGCCTGGGTGGCTCGGTGGGTTAAAGCTTCTGCCTTCAGCTCAGGTCATGATCTCAGGGTCCTGGGATCGAGCCCCGCATCGGGCTCTCTGCTCAGTGGGGAGCCTGCTTCCCCCCGCCTCTCTGCCTACTTGTGATCTCTCTCTCTGTCAAATAAATAAATAAAATCTTTAAAAAAATAAAAACAAAAACAAAGAAGTGTAGGGGTACCTGCCTGGCTGTCAGTAGAACATGCAACTCTTGATCTTGGGGTCTTTTTTTTTTTAAGATTTATTTATTTGACAGAGAGAGAGATCACAAGTAGGCAGAGAGGCAGGCAGAGAAGAGAGAGGGAAGCAGGCTCCCCGCTGAGCAGAGAGCCCAATTCGGGGCTTGATCACATGACCCTGAGATCATGACCTGAGCTGAAGGCAGAGGCTTTAACCCACTGAGCCACCCAGGTGCCCCTGATCTTGGGGTCTTGAGTTCAAGCCCCACGTTAGGTGTAGAGCCTCTTTAAATAAATATTTAATAAAATAAATAAGTAAAATATCAAAAACAAAGAAATGGAAATTGTGGGTAATGCATTATGAATGAAGTTTAAGCAAAAAATATTGCAATCTGATTAGCAGACCTCTTGGCGTTTTAAATTAAGATAAAATGTTTAATCTCCTTCCTTCCTTTCCTCCCTTCCTTCTTCTTTTCTCCTTTTTTTGTTCTGCATTGCTGCTTTATCTGATCTGTAAGCACTTTTCATCTGTCAGGCACTGTGCTAAGTTGCACACCTTGTCTAGCTGCATCCTCTCTCTCTCTCTTTTTTTTTAAGATTTTATTTATTTGACAGAGAGAGAGAGAGAGAGATCACAAGTAGGCAGAGAGGCCTGCTTTGGGGTTGGTCCACCCATTGTCTTTACCTGCCTCGTAGCGGAGGACACAGAGTCAGTGTGTCATTCTCCCAGGGTCACTGGCCAGTGTGTGGTAGAGATGGGTGTGTCACCCAGCTGACCTGACTCCCCGGCCCATGTCCTGCCGCCCCAAGGCCCTCTGAGGTCCTTCCAGCCCTTAATGGCTGAGACTCAGAGGTGCCAACAGAGCAGTTCCTGAATACACCAGTTCACAAGTAGCCATAAAGTTGGCCAAGATCACAAGCCAGGCACTGATTACTTAGAAGATTACATCTTGATTTTTGGATGCTTTCTCCATAAAACTACTTTTCTTGGTGGTTTCCTGACTGCCTAAGCTCTTCCTTTTGGCTCAGGATAGAAGCACAGTAAAACCCCTGAGTACAAGAGCCCGGGTGGCCAGAGTTCTCGCCTGCATGAAAGTTCACAGGCCCTAGACTTCAGCTGTGTCCTGGTCCTCAAGTACTCCTTGGTAAATGGCTTCTTGCCTCCATGGCTTTGTGCTTGCTCTCTAACTTGACCTGTGAGACCTAGCCCACACCAATACCTCCTTTGAAAAGCTGTCCGTGACCCTGTGCCTGTCTCTATTACTGCATGTGCTTGTCACAGCTTCCATACCTGTCTCCCCAGAAGGCTGTGTCCTATTTATCTCCTAATTCCCAGCACTCACCGCTTAGTAAATCTTCCATTGTTTGTTGAATGAATGAAGATGCCTTCCGTCTGTCTGATCTATTCCGCCCTCCTCTGGCCTCATACAAAGCATGCAAGTTCATCAGCCTCCGAGGCAAGACACGTGTGTGTGGTCAGTGCATTTATCAAGATGGGAAAATGTGTCTCTGAGGCAGATAATCTATAGCAGAGACTTACGTCAGCTAGAAAACAATAGACGAACTAAAGCCTTCCTGAGCATTCTTGTAAAAAGACATTGTACTGCAGGACAAAGGTTCACTAAGGAGTTTATGGCCTCCTAGCTTGCGATTACTGCTTTCCTATAGGTAAGTGAGGCAGAAGGAGGTTAATTCAGACTTGGGACACATTTTTTTTTCCTTTTTTTTTTTTAATGA
>CM053603.1:6210211-6235317 GCA_028646535.1 Procyon lotor
TTTTAAGTAATCTCTACAACTGATGCGGGGCTCAAACTCACAAACTCAAAACCAAGAGTCCATGCTCTACTGACTGAGCCAGCCAGAGACCCCCACCCCAGACACTGAAAGTTTAACATTCAGACTTTTATAACATTTGGATGCACGTGAAAAAAAAAAGTGGGTGGCTCTTAAAAAGACAGCCATGCTTTGCATGACAGTGGAGTTGTGGACATGGATTCTAGAAAGCCTGGTGTTTGACTTCCTTGAGACCTCAAGCACTGACTGCCCTCCTGTTCAGCCTAAACCAGGGGCTCTATCACTGCCGTCTTCATGTGGGGGCCTCAGCCCCTCTTCCCTTCACCCCTGTGTCACACCCACACCAAAACCCCACCCTGGCTCTGCATAACCAAGCGTTGTATCTTTTCTCGGACTTAGGAACTTGAACGACACTGGAGGTAATAATGATCCTGTAAACAGGGTCACTGCAGAGTCTAGCTCTCTAGCTTCTGGGGGGTCCTCAAGGTCACTGGGCACCCTGTCTGTGCTCTCGTCACCTTCCTCTCTCATTCTTACCAGCCATTCCAAACCTTCATAATTCTCCTGTCCCTGGCCAAACACTTGCTTCCCCTCACCCTGAGCAGATACACAAACAGTGCAGGCCAATAACTTCCTCCACTGCCCCCCCATAAATGGATTCACAGCCACCCTTCCTCTTTCCAAACTCCCCATTTGGCAGGTAGGAGAAGGTTTCCATGCCTCTTCAGGCCTCCCAATCCCATTCCCCTCTGTACCTGACCCTCTTCTTGTACCTTTGACCTCTCCCTTGGGCTGACCCATTCTGGGACGTGTCATCCCGTTTTACGTGTTAAAACAGCACACATATACACACACCCCTCCCCTCCTCAGCCAGCCACCTCCTCCTCCTTCCCTTCACAGCCATGTAGCTCATCTAGAAAGAGCTGCTGGCACTTTCTGAGCACATTTTCTCACCTCTCACTCTCTTCTCAGCCCACTGGTTCTTGCCCCAGTTCTCAAATGAAACATCTCCTGCTAAGGTCCCCTGTCACAGCTGGCAGATACCTCAGATCGTAATTCCCTTGACCTACTGGCTGCAGCTGGTGCTACTGACCACCCTCCCTGCCATTCCTGACACGCGTCCCCACACTCTGTTGCTCGCCTTGCTCTCTTCACAACATTGTTCGCGCTATTGTTCACACCTTTGCTCTGAAGCCAGGACCCCCAAACCTCCTCCCTGCTGGCCTTTCCTGCTACTCCTCACCCACTACCTCATAATGTACAACCTGTCATTCCCCAAAGGCACCCTTGTAGCCAGTCCTTTTTCCTGCCTATATCCTGCCTCTTCTAGAAAGTCTTCCCTGGCTGAGTTAGGTGCACACAGCACCTACAGTGTCAGGCCCTGCTCCTCAGCTTCCCCCGTAGTCTCTTGGAGGACTGGGCCAAGTGTCACTCATCTTCACGACCACAATACCTATGCCTCATGACAGGAATAATAAAAGGGTGTGGAATAGGGGCACCTGGGTGGCTCAGTTGTTAAGCGTCTGCCTTCGGCTCAGGTCATGATCCCAGGGTCCTGGGATCGAGCCCCGCATCAGGCTCCCTGCTCCGCAGGAAGCCTGCTTCTCCCTCTCCCACTCCTTCTGCTGTGTCCCCTCTCTCGCTGTACCTCTGTCAAATAAATACATAAATAAATCTTTAAAAAAAAAAGGGTGTGGAATAAATGAAGGAAATGACTAGCGAGGGCTTTCACTACCATCCACCTTCCGCAACCCCCAAGTTCATCCTCTGCCCACACCTGTCTCCTGAGCTCCCAACAATGTATCTGACTACCTCCAGACCCTCTCCACTTGGCTGTCTCAGAGGCATCTCAGACTCCCAAATTTGCGTACCAACATCGCCATCCTCCTTCCCCCTCTATGAATGACTCCCAGAGCCACCTGGCTCCCATGCCAGAAACTTAAAAGTCAGCCTAGAGTCCAGCTTCTCTCTGTCCTCCACATCTTGTCAGAAAATCCTCCCTTCCACCCCCTTAATCTCTCCCAAACCTATCATCTCGTCTCTACCTAATCATTTGGAACTCCACGCTTATCATTTCTCACCTGGTCTTTAGGGACCTTCGAAACTGCAATCTGATGTCCTACTCCTGCTTGACAGCCTGAGAGCCCCCACCTGCCACAGGATCAAATGAATTCCCTCGCACAGCACACAAGGCCTTTCAGGGCCCTGGCTGCCACCTTCCCTGTCCACCCTCCACTCCGCGCAATTTGGAACGTTCCACAACTTCACCAAACCCATCAGCCTTTTCCTAAAATGACTTTCCTCTCCTGCAACTTCACCATTCAGAGTTTCTGCTAGTGCACCCCTACAGCACCTCCACTTACTAATCACAACACTGCCACGGTTTATACGCATTGGTTCCTTCCAGGACACTGTGCACTCTCAGGGTGGGGACGGCATTCTATACATCCCAAAGGCGGCACATAGTCACTGAATATGTAAAGGAATGAACTTCTTCCAGAGCCATGTGTAACATTCCCACTCACAAACCTCCTTGTACCCACAGTTGCCTTGTCCTGACAGTGTAAGGATCTGAAATTAAAATCAATTATAAAAACAGGTGCTTCTTTTTTATGCAGTTGCTCACAACCTGCTTGCTCTGCTAGCAGTTCAAAGTCACTCCTTTCTCAGGCTCCAGGGATGAGGATGGAATGGTTTTCATGGCAGCTATGCAAATTGTGAAAAATCACTTGAATTCATCTCATTCAAATTTTGTTGTGGGACAAAGGCCTGCGTCAGATGTCTGCAGAGAGCTTCTTGATTTTTTCCAACCTCTCCTTTGGGGATTTATTTCTTTCCATTTCATTTTTCTTAATACTCAGCAGCTGCATATTCATCAGGATGCTAATGAATCATAGGCTTCCCTGGGCCTGCATTCACCAATTAACTTTAATAAACAAAATGCACGATGTCCTCTTCACTGGTTTCCCTCATTCCCAGGCCTGCTTCTGTAGCCCAACCCTGGATGGAGGCCAGAGAATGGAAGTAGGCCCAACAAAGCAGGCTGGGTATGCGTGGCCCCACAGAGGGGTCGGGCAGGGGGGATTTGGGGTGGGGGCTGTGAACACTTCACCATGCTCATCTATTATGGTCTGTCCTTCTAAGGAGTCCCTAATTCGGCTGCAAGGATTAGGACATAGTTTCTGAGCAGGGCCCATGCTGGCAGGGGGCCCAGGAACGGTGAGGAAATGGGTCTAAGTGAAGAGACCATCTGTTCGCTCCAGGTAAAGCTCTGATTGGCAGGCGTATGAGCCAGAGCCACCCGCTGGTGGGGCCCTCCCTCTGTGGCCTCTAACAGATATACAAGTAAACAATCCGCCAGCCACTTATGACCACTGCAGGCGGCAGTCCCAGGAGGGGAGAAAAGCTAATCAAACATTCAAGGAGGAACACAACAGAATCTCTGGTGCTTGGGCAAAATGAGGTTTTGCTGAAGTGCAGCCAGGAAGGGGGAAGGTTTGAATCAAAGCTACTGAGCCCATTCCTCACCCTCTGCTTTTCTTTCCCAAAATGTATTCACATTTTAATCATGTCGCTGAGTGTCTGGTGCTGGATCTATTAATTGGCCCTTGCACTGGTTCTAATCTATCTGTTTTTTCGGCCCAAAGCTCTAGTGGAACTCCCTGAAGTCTCTGATATGCAATTGTCTATGTCTCTTTGCCACTTAGATCCAGGTCTAAACACCCTATTTGCAGGAAGATGTTATCAAACAAATGACTGCAGTCATTTCCTTCTTTTTTCTGGTCTCCTGTTGATAATACACACCTAGAAACCACTCCTGCTTGTAGCCTGCTTTACAACTGCGCAATCTGGAGGTGAGGGGAACCAGGCTTTATACCTAGAGGCCTCAGGGCCCTGTCCTGAGCCTGGCCTTGTCTCACTCCTTCCCCAGGTAAGCTCATTCACCCCACAGCTGCTACTGAAACAGTGACTCCCATGGTGCCATCTCCATCCCCTTGTCAACCCTGAGTTCCAGGTCAGCAAAGCCAATTATATGCTGGATGGGTTCCTGTGCATGTCCCGAGTCACCTCAAGCTCAAAAAGGGCAAAATGGAACTCATGTTCTTGCCTCTGCCACGGAAACCATTACCGGTTGGAAACCAGTCCAAAGTGGGGAGAAAGCGGTGTGCTAGTAAACATTCAGCAAGTGGCACTCTGTGGGGGAGAAAAAAGGCCTGATTTGTAGTGTTGGCCAATTTCCATGGTGCAGACTCCCACTATAGCCAATTTCAAGCTATCAACATAAAGGGGCTAAATGCTATATTGGGAAGAGGTGTGGAACTGGCTCTTGTGAGCTGGGAGGAGCCCACTGCAGCACAACATAGCAGGGGTATCCCTGCTGCCAATCACAATGGCTGACACACCTGCCTTTTCACTGTTTGGTAGCACACTAGCTAGGAGAGAGCTGCGGTTCATCCCCTTCCTCATGCCTCACTAAATGAACCCCCACCCCCATAAGAGTTTCTCTCCATCTGCCCTGCTAGATGCTGTCCCCACAGGAGCCTCCCACTTGATCTCGCCATGTCCACTCCTGCCCCCTCCCACCCGTTCTCCACAAAGCAGCCAGTGTCTTTTAAAAACAAGAACCAGGGGCGCCTGGGTGGCTCAATCGTTAAGCGTCTGCCTTGGGCCCAGGTCAGATCCCAGGGGCCTGGGATCAAGCCCCGCATCGGGCTCTCTGCTCTGCAGGAAGCCTGCTTCTCCCGCTACCATTCCCTCTGCTCGTGTTCCCTCTCTCGCTGTGTTTCTCTCTGTCAAATAAATAAAATCTTTAAAAACAAAACAAAACAAGAACCAGACCATGGGACTTCTCTGACACAGTGATTCCCCTCCTAGGTAGCCACCCAAGAGAGACGAAAATGTACGTCCATGCCAAAATTCGTGCATGGATATTCACAGCAGCATTACTCATAATAACTGAAAACCAGAAACAACTCAAATGTCCATCAACCAATGAATGGATAAGTAAAACATGGTGAGTCCCTAATATAGAATATCAGCCATATGCTGAGTAATATCCATATCCATATCCAGAAATGGAGTTCTGATACATGTTACAACGTGGATAAACCCCTGACATTATGCTTAGTGAAAGAAGCCAGTCACAAAGGATCACAAAAGCGTATGAGTCTGCTTATATGAAATGGCCAACAGAAGCAAATCCATTGAGGCAGAAAGTAGTGGTTACCTGGGGCTGGGGAAGATAGAGACTGGGGATGACGGTTAGGGGTGCAAGGTTTCTTTTTGGGGCAATGAAAATGTTATAAAGTTGACTGTGGTGATGGTTGCACAGCTCTGTGCACTAAAAACACTTGAATTGTACATGTAGGTTGGGGAATCGTACAGTATGTGAATTATCTCTCAAGCTATTACCAAAAAAGCCCTCTGAATAAAGCCCATAGCTGACAAAATGCATGACCTGGCCTCTGCCAAGAAGTCCAGCGCTCCTCTTGCACTCACAAGCACACCCAGCCACACCGGCCTGCCCGAACCCCCCCAAACACCACAGGGCCATCAAACAAACTCTTCTTAGCCCCTCCTCCCACCTCCATGGCCACTCAGCATTCATTCTCCCTTACCTTTAGATTCAGCATTGCTTCTTCAAGGGTGTGGTCTCTGGCTCCCCATTTGGGGCTGGCTGCCCCCAGGAGAAATGTTTTCCCCACACCCTAACCTCTCCTGTGTCAGTACTTGTTCGGTACCTGCCTCTCGGTCAGACGGAAGCACCGGGAGGGTATGAGTGCGTCCGTCCAGTGGACTCAGGGTATCCCCCTGCTGCCAATCACAATGCTGATGTGCTGACCTTGCAACTGCTTTCTGAGCACACCAAGCTTCTTCATACCTCAGAAACTTCTACTCTGCCTGGCACATATGGGGCCCCCCCAGGCCACCTGGCTGCTCCTTGTCATGTAACCTCCTTAGAGCTCTTCTCTAGCTACTCTAAACTCCCTATCGCTGTAGTTGCTCCTTACTCTGTTTTGTTTCTTCACAGCACTTGCCACCAGTTGAAATCACATTATTTTATTGTTGGTATTATTATCTTATCTCTCTCTCTCTCTCTGTTTAAAGAAAATCGGCTTGGCAATAGACCCAGAATAGCCAACACAATATTGAAATAGAAGAACAAAGTTGGAGGACTGATGCTCCTTGACCTCAAGCCTTACTATAAATCTGCAGTGATCCAGATAGTGTGTTACTGGTATAGGAATAG
This sequence comes from Procyon lotor, assembly GCA_028646535.1. Taxonomy (NCBI): domain Eukaryota; kingdom Metazoa; phylum Chordata; class Mammalia; order Carnivora; family Procyonidae; genus Procyon; species Procyon lotor. Next base: position 6,216,480 of record CM053603.1, read on the forward strand.
ATAATAGATCAATGGAACAGAATAGAGATCCCAGAAATAGACCCACACATATATAGTCAACTGATCTTTGAGAAAAGAGCAAAGAAAATTCAATGGAGAAAGGAGTCTTTTCAACAAACGGTGCTGAAATAACTGGACAGCTGCGGGCAAAAAAATGAGACACAGACCTCATATTTTCACACAAACTAATTCAAAATGTAGCACAGACCTAAATGTCAAACGCAAAGCTATCAAACTCCTGGAAGATATCATAAGAAAAATCTAGAGGACCATCTTAAGATATACTATCAACAGAAAAAAATTGGTAAGTTGGACTTCATTAAAATCAAAAGCTTCTGCTCTGCAAAAGACACTGTTAACAGAATGAAAAGATAAGCCACAAACTGGGAGGAAATCTTTGTAAAACATATGCCTGATAAAGGACAAGTATCAAAATATACAAAGAACTCTTAAAAACAATAAGGAAACAACCTGATTTTAAAAAAGGGCGAAAAATCTGGACACTTCCCCAAAAAAGACATATGGATGACAAATAAGCATATGAAAAGATGTGTAACTTCATATCACTTCAGGAAACTGCAGATCAACACAACAATGAGATACTACTACACACTTATTAAAATGGTGAAAATCCAAAACACTGATGACATCTAGTGCTGAGGAGGACATGGAGCAACAGGAACTCTCTTTCATTGATGACAGAGATGTAAAATGGCAGAGCCACTTTGGAGGACAGTTTGGCAGTTTCTTACAAAACTAAATATATTCTTATATGATCAAGCCATGGTGCTCCTTGGTATTTAGGAAAGGAATTTGAGGAATTGAAGGAATTGAAAACTTAAGTCCACATGAATATTTATAGCAGCTTTATTTAGAATTGCCAAAACTTGGAAGCAACCAAGATGTCCTTCAGTAGATGAATGGATAAACAAACTGTGGGACATCCAGACAATGGAATATTATTCAGCATTAAAAGGAAATGAACTATCAAGCCGTAAAAAGACATAGAGGAACCTTGAGTGCATATTGCTAAGTGAAAGAAAGCTCCAAGAGAACAGAAATTGTGATTTGTTCACTGCTGCATGCTCAGCATCAGTGTCTGGCCAAAGCAGACGCTCAAGAAATATTTACCAAATAAATGTACAAGACAAAAACTTTTTTTGTCATCCTTGATGCTGCTCTTTCAACTCCAACAACTAATCCATTAGCAATTTCTGTCAGTTCTACCTTCTTAAATATATCCAGAATCTGACTTCTCATCACCTCAATAGATCCACCATGGGCCAAGTTAGAGTCACCTTGCCCCTAGATGATTCCTTTTTATTTATTTATTTATTTTTTTTGCCCCTAGATGATTCCAATTGCCTCCTCATTGGTCTCTTCTCCTGCCCTCAACAATCTATTCTCTACATGGAAACCAGAGGGAGACTTTTAATACCTTAGTCCAGAGGACTTCAAACTTCTATAAAGGGCCAGACAGCAAACCTTTTCAGCTTCGTGAGTTCTGTAGTCTCAATTGCAAAAACCTGACTCTGCAGAGGCAGCCATAGACAAGTGTGGCTAAATTCCAATAAAACTTTATTAACAATAGTCCTTGCCATGTCACTCTATTCCAAACCTTTTCATGGGTTATTAACACCCAAAGTCCCATTACCTGTCTGACTCTATCTCCTACTATCACCCTCTTTGGCTCCTTCAGCACAGTCCTCCTCCCAGACTTTGCAGGTGCTGTTCTTTTGTCCAGAGCATAGTTCTGCCTATCCCATGGTTCACTTGTCACCTCCTCCAGGAAGTCTTCCCCAACCCTCTGATCTAAACTGGCACTCTCTCTGCCCTGCTCCCGCCCCCCACCCCAGGGCATTAGCATCTCCTGACTACTATATATTCCCGAGTTTACAGTTTGTCTCCTCCTCTAGGAGGTGTCAGGTTACTGCTGTGTCCCGGCACTTGGAACCATGCCATGCACACGGCAGATGCCTGACCAGTACGCAGAGCAAATGCACCCACAGCAGACATTGGCAGCGTCTCGTGAAAGAACTGGGTGAACAAGAAGGACCCAGGGGTCTATGTGGACCCGTCGGGCAGGGTGCTTCCTCACCTAGCTGACCCCCGACCAGCTTCGTCTTCGCGGCTCTCCTCGCCCTGCTGCCGTTCCTTGCTCTCCCCCAGCGGCTGTGGATCCTGGTCCTTGCATTCTACGTGGGGCATGTCCACCTGTGAGCACAGCCAGCGCTTGAGAGGCCAGAGGGGGAAGGGCGAGAAGGAGTCAGATTTCCTCCTACCGCCCTTTGGACCCTGGGCACCTCGCTGCGAAAGGCCGGGGACCCCCAGGAGGGGCGAGCGGGGCGGGGACGGGCACCACGAGGTCAGGGTCGGACGGGTGGCGGGAGGGCCCTGCTTCGGGAGCGCCGGAGGGCGGTGGTGGGGAGACCTGGAGGGGCTGGGGTGAGGGCAGGGGGGCCGGGAGGGGAGCTGGCCTCCTAACTGGTGTGTGCGTCGGCTCAAGTCCTCCGAGGAAGGAGAAGAGGTAGGAGAAAAAGAAGATAAGAAAAGGGTACGACGCATGGATATCTGAGCCTTTCTCTACCCTGCTCCTGCCACGCGCCATGCGTGGGAGTCTGTCCTTCTGGCCCGGGCTGTCAGCGTGTCGGTCACACAGTCCCGTCCGTCAGTCAGGGCCTGGTCAGTCAGTCAGGAAATCGGGACCCGGCCAGGAGAGGAGTGGCCCTGATGCCAGGACACAAGCGGCCGGCTTCGGGTCCGCCAGGGAAGCCCGAGATCGCGGCCGTTCCCTGCCCGTCCGCCCGCCCGCCCGCCCTCCGCGCGAAGGAAAACAAGAGCCGCTTACTCCCTGTCGCTCCATCCTGTCTTTTCCCGCCTTCTCCTTCGAGCCCTCTGCGCACGCGCTGGCTCCGCCCCCGTCTCGCCCGGCGCCCGTGCACGTGCTGCATCACGTGCTCTTGGTTCCGCCTCTTTTTGATAACTTGCCCGCGCAGTGGGGCGGAGTCGGCCGTTAACCGGCGGTTGGGCTGTGCCAGAGGCTGCGTGCGCAGCCGGCACTGCCTGGAGGAGGAGGTGGTCTGTGTGCCCACGTGGGAGGATCCGGGGCCCTATATGGGTCGAGGGAATCGAGGAATCGAGGAGTCTCTGCGTTAATTCTTTCTTTCTTTCTTTCTTTCTTTCTTTCTTTCTTTCTTTCTTTCTTTCTTTTTTTTATTTTTCTTTCTTTCTTTCTTTCTTTCTTTCTTTCTTTCTTTCTTTCTTTCTTTCTTTCTTTCTTTCTTTCTTTCTCTCTCTCTTTCTCTCTCTCTCTCTTTCTTTCTTTCTTTCTTTATTTTTAAAGATTTTATTTACTTATTTGACAGAGGGAGAGAGAGGAGGAAGCAGCCTCCCCGCTGAGCAGAGAGCCCAATGCGGGGCTCCATCCCAGGACCCTGAGATCACGACCCGAGCCAAAGGCAGAGGCTTTAACCCACTGAGCCACCCAGGCGCCCCATAATTCTTAGATTTCAGTTCATCTGCACTGAGCCCCGAGAAGTCTTTGCAATAAGAAATCCTGACGGTTGCTGTTCTTGACTATGACCTGTTGTCTTCAGTGATAAAGTTTACGCAGTATCCCCTTGAATCAGTTAGCTGTGCGCTCTAAAGCTGTAAACTCCTTAAAAGCACGGCGGGTCTGGCCTTCAGAGTTGGGCCCGTATCCCTTACTAATAATAGTAGTAATAACAATAATGCCTTAATAGTGACAACAATAATAATTGTACCCGAGGAGCCACAGACTGGGAGAAAATTACTAAACATGTGTCTGAGAACTTACAGCCAGCATTTACAAAGAACTCTTATAGCTCAGTAATAAGACAACCAACTTAAAAATGGGGAAAAGATTTGGATAGGCATGTGCAAAAGTCCTGAGGTGGGAGCAGATTCCGTGTGCTTGATGAGCAGCTAGGCCTGGCGGGGAGGGAGAAGAGGGAATAGAGGAGGCTGTGGATGAAGTATCGAAGTTGGGCAGGGGCTGGGCTGGGCTGGGGGCCAAAGCAAGGGGTTGGGGTCTTGCTCCAATTTACTGGTAAGGGGTGGGGCTCCTCTCCAGGACAGCCGTCAGTGCCCGCGTGGCAGAGGCGGCAGGAATTCTGTGCCAGGCTGTCACTCCGCATGCAATGACTAGGGCACTCATGCTGACACCTACATTCTGGAGAATGTGGTTTGAATCTGGTCTCTTACCAGTGAGAGGGGCTGGGGGCGGGGCATGAAACTGCCACTCATTCTCAAAATTCATTTTTGCCTGTAACTGAGGCAATAAAATCTAAAACAGACTATTTTAAGGGTTCCAGAGATAAGCTTCTGGAACACAGTAAGAGTTTAAGAAAGGGGTGCCTGGTGGCTCAGTGGGTTAGGGCCTCTGCCTTCGCATTGGGTTGTGATCCTGGGGTCCTGGGATCAGCCCTACATCAATCTCTCTGCTCTGTGGGGAGCCTGCTTCCTCCTCTCTCTCTGGGTGCCTCTCTGCCTACTTGTGATCTCTGTCAAATAAAATCTTTGATTTTTTTTTTTTAATTTTATTTATTTATTTGACAGAGAGGAGAGAGATCACAAGTAGGCAGAGAGAGGGGAAAGCAGGCTCCCGGAGGGGCAGAGAGCCCGATGTGGGACTCGATCCCAGGACCCTGATATCATGACCTGAGCTGAAGGCAGAGGCTTCAACCCACTGAGCCACCCAGGTGCCCGAGATCTTTGATTTAAAAAAAAAAAAGAGTTTAAGAAACAGCAGCTAACATTAGTATCTTATGGCAAAGCCACAATGTAAACAAAATGCACATTCCTGCAGCACTGCCAGATTTGAAGATTTGCAGATTATCTATGAGAAAAATCTCAAAAGATTGACTGGTAAACACACTCGTGCGCACATACAGGAGAAACAAAAGCAACAGGCAATATGCAGGACAATTTTTTTTATGGTGCAGGGTCTGTGTAGCTTCTGAAAAGCAAAATCAAACCTGTCTTGTTAAAGTAACATATATAGTAACAAAAGTTTAAAAAAGACAGGAGAAAGAGAACCACCAAATTCAGGAGAGAGCAATCTCAGTGAGGTGCTGGCAAAAGCAACTAGGACAAGCCCACAGGGTCTTCAAGCCATTAGTCACAGATCTAAAATGCAAAAGCTCCAAAATATAGTCCATGTTCAGATTTGATCCAACTGGGGGTGGATCCCATGCTTGTCGCATTAGGCTTTATGGTTTATGCTCTGTACACTTTCACCTTCCCGCACCCACTTTCATTTTTCTGTGGCTTTACCCTTCCCTCCATTTCTGTACCTGTCTCCAGGGTACCCCCTTTGCCCCAGGTCAGCTTTGCCCATTGTCGAGTCTTCAGCTCAAGATACCGCTTGCAGTCGGGAGGTGCACATTTGTTGCGTGAATGAGTATTTTTTTGTATGACTGAATTATTTAGTTCGAATAAAGAAAAAAAAAATCAACTGAGTAGCCCCTGCAAGATTGGTGTGCACACACCCGGGGACCAGAGAAGCCCCCAGCCTCAGTTGCCGACTGTGCTGGTTGTTAATGGCAGCCTCAAGGTTCCAGAACTGTCCACGTTTCCAAAAGTGCACTGACCCTGAAGACTGGGTCGGGTGGGGGGGGGGGGTTGGTGAGCAACATAGAGACTTGAGATTTGCTTTAAAATATTTCCACAAAAATAGAGAGCCCACTCACTGTTCAGTGTGGATTCATGAAGCTCTATCCTACTCATCTTTCTCCCTCCTCGGAGCTCCTGTGAAATTCTCAGATCTTTTTTTTTTTGTTGTTGTTAAAAGAGTAGCTTTTTAGGGGGAGGACGGAGGGATGAATGGGTGGAACACAAAGGGCTTCTAGGGCATTGAAAATACCCTGTGATACCGTAACAATGGACACACAGCACTGCGCCTGTTGAAACCCAGGAAACGTACGACCTGGAGCATGAACCTCAACATAAACCGTGAAGTGGGGGTGATCAGGATGTGTCTCTAGTTTATTCATCATCATGAAATGCACCCCTCTGGTGGGGAAGCTGTGCACGTGTGGGGGTAGAGAGTAGATGAGAAATTTCTATACTTTCCACTCAATTTTGCAGTGAACCAGAAACTGCTCTTTTTTTTTAAGGGGGGGGAGGGGACATCTTTAAAGAAATGCTTTCAAAAAAAAAAACAAAAAAAAACAAAACACCAAAAACACCACTTTTTCTTTAAAGCTGCCCCCCCACCCCGGTCACCCCACCATGCCTGGCTCCCAGGGGGGAATCGTGGCACCTGCCTTGGCCTTCCCCTCCCAGATGCCCCTTCCCCAGGGGTAGCGGGACTTCTGTTCACCTAGAGAGCCTGGCACCACCAGGTGATCGGTAAATGCTTGCCGGAGCTGGTCTTCCCCAAGGGGATCTGGCTCAGGCAACCCAGGGCTCCCAAGGACCCAGGACCCCTAACCCACCACTCCTCAGGCCCAGGGCTCTAGCACTTCTCCATCCCTAAGGAAAGGCGCCGTATGAGGACAACTGCCCACTTTATTAGCCAGTGGCTGGCCTGCAGGGCTCCCTAGGGCCCATCTTCATAGGTCGAACCCGCTACCTGCTCCCCTGCCCTGGCATCTTGGGGCAGGTGGGGAAGAGGAGGTATCGGGGTGGGGTGGGGATGGCCTCACAGAGGCCTCATAAATACAAGGGGACCACCAGCAGGGATGCTAGGGGGCTGGATAGCTGGGGCTCAGGGAGAAGCAGGCAATCAAGGGTGGCCCATGTCATGCGGCGCCCTGTGTCCGTGGTGGCCCCGGTTCAGCGTCCAGGCGGCACAGGGGACTGTCGTATACCATCTGCAGGTTCACTTTGTGGCCCACCAGCTCCCGGATGTTGTTGATGCCGTATTTGATCATTGTCGGGCTTGGGGTGGGGAGGGAGGGAGGAAAACAGTTTTAACGCTATGTCAGGTCACGCTCTCCTCTCATCAGGCCGTTGCTGATGGTTCCCACCTCCTTACAAGCCCAAGTTGTTCCCAGGGCTCACAAGGCCCTGAGTCACCTGTCCTGTCACTTCCCCACCCTCAACTCCTCCCGTTCTACCTACTCCCTCCCTCCAGCCACACTGGCCTCCTCAAGGGTCTCCAAATACAGCACACACATTCCTGCCTCCGGGTCTTTGCACTGGCTGTTCCACTGTCTGCAACACCCTTCCCTGGATGTGCCCCCAGCTTACCCTTTCACCCGCCTCTGGTCTTTGCCCAGATACTACCTCCTCTTTGAAGCCTTCTCTGCCAACCCTGTCTATTTAGCCTTCTCCTACTGTGTTCTCTGTGTAGCACTTGCTGGCTTCCGACACACTCTGAACTTTATTTGTTCAATTTACTTTTTTGTCTTGCTAATTGCCGCCTTTTCCACTGCACTACGAGCCCAGCTTCGCAGAGGCAGGGATGTATGCTGTCCTGCTCCTAGTGCAGCGCCAAGCACACAGCAGATGCTCACTAAAGGCTTGTCGAGTGAAGAACAGATGGATGGGGCTGAAGGTCTGCAGGCCCCCGTGGCCAGCAAGGCACCTGTCTGGCAGCCGGACACCCTAAGTGGTTCAGGCACTCACCGCTCCAGGGAGAGGCCCCAAGCAATGACTGACACGTTTTCGGGGAGCCCCATGGGCAGCAGCATCTCAGGGCGGAAGAGCCCAGAATTCCCGACTTCCACCCACTTCTTCAGGCCTATAGGTGGTGGGAGAAGGACAGGGCAGATTGCGTGGATGACACTGGGTCTGGCAGTGATCTTGGGAGTGGGCTTGGCAGTGACAGGGACCCAGGCTGAGCTGCGTGCAGCCTGAGACATCCCTCCCCCTCCCAGTACCAGGCTGCACTCTGACCTTGGTGGTAGCTGAACACCTCCATGCTGGGCTCCGTGTAGGGGTTGTAGGCCGGCTTGAAGCGCAGCTGGCTGATACCTGGGCAGGGGAGGCGGGTGAGCAGAGGGGTGAGGGATAAGCTTGGCGGCATGGGATCCTCCCACGGCTCACTACCACCACCCACCTCGGCCTGCCTGCCTACCCAGCTTGGTGAAGAACTCCCGCAGGACACCCATGAGGTGGCCTAGGGTGAGGCCGTGGTCAGCCACCACGCCCTCGATCTGGTGGAACTCGGCTAGGTGTGTGGCATCTAGGGTCTCATTTCGGAACACACGATCGATGGAGAAGTACTTGGCCGGCGTGAAGGGCTTCTGGGGGTGACAGGCAGGCCAGGCCCGGGAGGAGGTCAGAAGGTCGGTAGGACAGTCCCCTGCCTCCCCCACGGCCCGGGCTGAGCTGCACCTTCTGGGCTAAGCGGTAGAGGGCACGGGCGCTGGCCGACGTGGTGTGGGTGCGCAGCACATTTTTCCGGGCCTCCTCCAGTTTCCATGTGTACTTGTACCTTCGGGAGGACAGATGGGAACTCTGCGTTGTGGCCTTCAGAATCCCCACCGACCTTCTCCCCGTCCCTGGCCCCCCAAAGTCCTAGTCCTGCCTCACCCCTGTGAGCCGTAGCCACCCTGAGAGTGGGTCCGCTTGACCCGATGGACGTAGTCCGTTGGGAGCTGCAGGGCCTCAGCTGGATCTGGGTAGGGCAGAGATCAGTCTGGTCAGTCAAGGAGCAGAGGACAGACCGCAACAGGGGCAGCCCTCCCATCTCCCTGGGTGTGGGGGCGGGAGGTGGGGACAAAGCTCTCTTGTTGGCCACCCTGTCCCATCTCTGCCCATTCCTAGTTGATCACTCCCTCCAGTCACAGGGCCTCCCCGCTGATCTGTGAGCATACCAGGCACATTCCAGCCTCAGGGCCTTTGCACAGGCCTTTCCCTCCTGGACTTTCCTTCCCATATATGGTTCCCTCCCTTACCTCCTTTGGCCTCTACATTAACAAAGACTTGATTCTTAGCTGATGGCCCCTTCCCCCTTCACGCCAGTGTCCACTGTGTTTACTGCCATCTTGCATTACTGGATTTGCATACAACTCAGGATTTAATAAATAAATATCTATCCCACCAGGACACAGGTCTCACCAGGGCAAGGACTTCATGTTTCATTCATGGCTGTAACCCAGATGTTTAACAAAGACCTTGGCACACAGGAGGGGCTTAGCAACCATTTGTTGCGTGAATGTGTGAATTCTTAAGATCCCTTTCCAAAAACATTAATTTTGGTGCACCCGAAAAGCTTGACATCAAATCCCAGTTCCACCACGTTTAACCTGTGTGACCCTGGGCAAGTGATGTTCCTTCCCTGAGCCCCAGTTTCCTTCTTTGTAAAAGGGAGCGAACAGTGCTACTTCCTACAGCTGGCAGGAAAATCAGAGCCGAGACTGGGGTACGGTGAGAACTTAAGTGAATTCTGGGTGCCACGAAGACAAGGACAACAACGCCATTGCTGCTCCTGGCCAGGCAACCAGCATGTCAAGGTGGCCTCTGTGAGGTGACCTGGTGGCGGAGAATTGCCTAGCAGCGCAGGCAGGGGCCGTGAGGCGGGTAGGAGAGGACACGGGAGGAGGCCACAGGGGTCGCCGGAACCAGCTCACACCCCTGCCCGGCTGGCCACACCGAGCATGGAGTCTACTCCATAAAATGAGTACGTCGTTCCAGAAAGTTCTCCCCGGGCCCGGCGCCTCTGATGGCGAGGCCGGTTCCACCCACCTCGGAGGAAGAAGGTGTCATGTTGGTCACGCGCTGGGTGCTGCTGGGGCTGGAAAAGTGCATCAAAGTTCCAGAAGGAGCTCTCAATGAAGTTGTCAGTTGGCATCTCTGTGAACCTGGAGGGAGACGCGGCCTGACTGCCCTGCCTGTACCCGGTGGCTGGGCCGGCCCCGCCCCCGGCCCCGTGCTCACCCCATCTCCAAGAAGATCTGCCGGAACTGCGTGCGGACCTTGAGCAGAGGATGCAGGTGGCCGCTGTCTGGGAGGACGCCATGGGCCGAGAAGTTGTACGGCTTGAAGGGCCGGTCCCGCCAGGAGCCGCTGTTGGGAGATGCAAGGCACGTGGGCCTGGTGAGGGCTGTCCTCCCTCCCCGACCTGCCCTAGTTCCTGTGGTCACCTACCTGGAGATCATCTCTGGGCTCAGCTCTGTCTCCTGCTTGGAGATGCTGGTGCTGAAGGCACTGCCTTTGCTCACCCAGTAGGTTTTCAGGGTCCTATGGCCAGAGAGGAGGAGGGGACGCCACTGTCACCTCCTTCAGGAGGCTTCCCTTGATCTCCCAGCTGATGCTGACCCCAACGCCAGCCACCGGGTCACTCCGCTTTATTTTCCTCCTGACATTCATCATCACCAGAGATCCTCTTATTCAGCCCACACCTACAGCCCTCTGTTGCTCACTTACTCATTCAACAAATACTTAACGAGACTCGACTACACGCCAGGGTCTACTCAAGGCGCTGAGCTTACAGCCGAGCGAGAGTAACAGGTAAAGTCCTGAGAGTTTATTCCGTGCCGGTGGGCTCTATTCCACCGAAATCATCCCACTACCTTGTGAAAAAAAAAGCCATTTTACAGAAGAGGAAACTGAGGCCTAGAAAGATCAGGTGACTTCGCCAAAGTCACACAAGTAGTAAGTGCCAGAGCCAGGACCTGGACCGGGCAGCTCTCCTCCAGCCTGTGTCCTCATAACTGCTATGGCCCTCGGTATCTGCTCCAAGGGTACGTCAGCCCTGTGAGGGCAGAGCGCTAGGCCTGTCCAGGTCCCAGCAGTCGATAAATTCCAGACATTGAAATCAGAGCTGTAAAGGAAATAAACATGGCACGGGTATGGAAAGTAGAAGTGAGCAGCTTTTATGGAACTCAAAGGGCAAGAGGGGTGTCAGGATGGCCTCTCTGAGGTGACACACAGGCAGAGGTTTGATGCCCAAGCCTGGCTTAAGGGAAGACCATTCTCGGCAGAAGTCATGGCATGAACCTGGCACTGACCACCACGTGGTAAAGCAGAGCTAGGAGGACAAAGACAGCACTGTGGCTCATTCTGGGCTTGGTGACTCCGTCCGCCCCAATCTTCAGGACCAAGTGGGTGACACAGGATGAAAGGGAGGGGGCACCCACTCACACTTCAGTCAGCAGCTTCCTCTTCCTGAGCTCACTCCTTTCCTTCTCACCCAGCTTCTCAGCCTGCCCGCCCTGGACCAGCTGGAGCCGCCGCTGCACCTCGTCTTCCACACTGTCCACCTGCCGTGATGACAGGTGTGAGAGGCTGAGAGAGCCAGGGACCCACCTGCCCATCTGCACCCCTGCACGCAGGGACTCACCACTCGGAACACCCGGGGTCCGTCAGCCGCACTCTTGTCCACACGGATCCACTTGTTGGACATGGCCTTGCTGAAGCCCACCTTGCCACTGGGCAGCCTCTGGGGGAGTGAGGCTGCAGTGAGCAGAGCACAAGGGCCACCTCACCCCATCATTTCCCTAGGCCTCACCCCTAGAACCTTACCATGAGTTCACTCTGGGCCAGGCCCTCTGGGGGGATGCTGCGAAACACCCGAGCCTCATGGCTGCCCTCGTGGGCGATCTCCTCGCCCTCGGCAGTAAGCTCCCAGCGCTTGGTGGAGCGCAACTCAGCCTCAATGACCTGCAGGGAAATGGCGGAGGAAAAACCCGCAGAGACAGGGTTCAGAACCAGGCACGCCCTCACCACAGCACCTGGGTTGCACGGTGTCTGAAGCCAGCTTCACATCTGAGCGGCACCACTTCCCAGCAGAGTGAGCACCCCTTGCCGAGCCTCCATTTACCTTCTGTGGTACCAGAATAATGACAGAGACCGCTCACATCTTCCAGGGTGAAGTAAAATACAAAGAATGGTATCTAGCAGAAAATGAGTTCTTCCTATTACTTTTGAATCTGAGAAAGATTTTTAAGGCCCCAAGTGAACTGATTCATTTCCACATTTAACGTGTTTGCCATCTCAGTGCCCACAATGTCAGAAAAGGACTCCCAGGTCGACATTATACACAGGAATCTAAGGCTCTGTGATGAGGATAGGTTCAGATTGTGCACAAAGGGGCAAGGCTAGGTGGGGCCCACAGGATGTAACTCCCTCTCCACTCTAATTCCCAGCTCTGCTCCTCACCCCCTGTGTGACCCTGGAAAAGTTGCTTAACTTCACTGAGCTAGTTTTCTTATCAGCAAGCTAAAGGTGCGGTGGGCTCTACCCCAGGAAGTTTTGCTGTATAACTACTGAATTAACATATGGAAAGGACCTAGAATGTTTTGTTACCATCACTGTGTTAGATCCCATCACTATGTTAGATGGCGCCCCGATAAATAACCACTATTGAACCTTCTATGACCAACACAAGTCAATTTCACATCAATCAAGGTACTGATGCCCCACACACGTGCCCTCTCTGCACTGAGGACCTCAGGATCTGCAGCCTGAATGCTTAATTTCAAATCCAGGTTTGCCTGTTCCTTCTAGGGACACTGATCAAGTTACTGACCAGTGCTCAGGTGTCCAGTCTGCAAAATGGAGACATCAGTGCTACTATCCTGGGGTAATGACAAGGACTAGATGATAAACGAAACTTAGCCAAAAGTGGGGCACAGAACATGAGCTTGATGAATATGCAGCCCAGTTATGTTTTCTGATTTGTAGCCCTGAGGATCCAGACTTTTGGGTGGCCCACAGGCCTCTCTGAATCCTCCTCCTGTGACTCTATTACCTTTAACTCATCCAAATCAAAAAGGCTGGGGTTCACCCATGCTCTCCTTGCCTTGCCATGGATCTCCTTTCACGCCCTCTCCTGAATCCTCTCTCCATTCCGCCTGCCTCCTTACAACCAGACACCATGCCCTCTAGATTGGGGATATGCCAGCCTTTGCCTTCCTCCCCTTACCACCAGTCCTGCCCTTGCCAATCCTTCCCCAAAGTGATGTAGACAGGACACACATCTGACTGGCTCCAGCTCCTGCCATGGTTCTCCAGTACTCCTGTGAGATAAAGACCCACAAGGCCTTGCAAATGTTGGCTCTACTAACGCCTTTCTACCTGTTTCCCCTTCCTGCCACTGATCCCTGGAGCTTTCCTCTTCAGTGCAGATGCCTGACTCAGCGGTCACCTCCTCCAGGACGTTCTCCTGGACTCCCAAGCCTGGACCAGCTGTGACCTCCGGGTTCCCTGTACTTCCTTCGTCTGAGAGTCACCTGAGTATCTCCCTCATTAGACTGCAACCTCCACAAGGGCAGCGACGGCGTCTCCCTTGTCCACCATCGTGCCCTCCCTAACGCCCATCACGTCTCAGTAAACTCACATTTACTCAGTGCAGAATGTCAACGCTTCTAGGCTCTAACTTGTTGCCAGGGGCGCGCAGGCAGGAGCGCAGGTAGGACTCCCGAAGGATTCTTCAGAAGGCAGGGCCTTCGGGCAAGGGAACTTCAGGTGCAAAAGCGAGGAGGCCCGGCATCACCCGCACAACTCACCTCGCCCAGCGCTTGCAGGCTCTTCACGGCGCCCACCACGGCCTGGTGATCCACGCCCAGCTTAGCTGCCAGCTCCGCGCTGTCCAGGCCGCCATCGGCCGTCTCTAGCTGCCGGAGCAGCACCTCTGCAACGGGGCCGTCCGCCATGGCTGCTGCCAGCGTGCGGCGTGTCCCGCGGGGGGCCTGAACAACCGGAACCGGAACCGGCGCCGGGCGTGTGTCGCCATCTTGAGTGTGGCGGGCCTGTGGCCAGGCTCAGGACGCCGCCATCTACATTGTGGCAATTGAACCTTAGAAGGTGGGAGAGACTCAGTGCCCGCCTCCGCCCTAGTTATACTAGTAGTGTCTGGCTGACTAGAGGGGCCAGATTGAAGACTTCAAGGGCAGAATCGCAGCGTTGTTTTAAGTTTCATCCACCCCCACTTCCAGCAGGCTGTGTGACCTTGGACTTCCCTCTCTCTGACCCTTGGAGCCCTCTGCCCTTGTGGGATTCGCTCTTGGCCTGCAGGGAGGCTGTAGGTGGTAGGCTCCAGAGATAGTCATTCCGCTGATATCAATGACTTTTAAGTTTTTAAAAGGAGGCTAGGTAGGGACCATCCCTATTTATAAAGGAGAGAGGGACTCACCTAATAATAGTTATAGTCTAGACAGCAGCTAACCTGTGTGGACATCTTGTATCCTCTGGCCAGTACTAAGTGCTTCAGATGTGTTATTTCATTTTCCCCAAACTTTGATGTAGATATTAATATAATCCCCCCTTTCACAGTTGTGAAAATGGAGGCTCAGAGGGTGATATGATGACTTCCCCATGGTTTTACAAGCAGTTGGTAGAGATGGTGTCAGAAACTATAGACACTTCAGATCCCACTCCAATCCCTGCATTCTCTGAGATCAATGTCAGGGCAATAATGGATACCCTAATCAGTACTGGCCTCTAGAAATATAATGCAAGACACAAATCTAATTTTAAATTTTCTAGTGGCAGGGTTAAAAACAAAATGGATGAAATTAATTGGAAGAATCTACCAAACCTAATATGTCCAAATTATCATTTCGATGCTATAAAATTACTAATGGAATATTTTACGTTCTCTTTTCATAGTTAAGTCTCCAAAATCTGATGTGTATTTTACACTTAAGGCACCTCTCAGTTGGGAACCACCTACATTTCAAATGGTCAATAGTCACATGTGGCCACCGGAGATTAGACAGTGCAAGTAGATTCTAATCCCATTTATGCCACTCAGCCAAGTTCCTTAAACTTTCTGAGCCTGCTTCCTTGCCTGGATAGGGATGCCCAGGTTATGGTGAGATTTAAGTGAACTACTGCTCACACATGTATGCATACTTGCTAATGCTAAATTGAGTGTGGACCATGTGACAAGCACTATCGTAAGCAGAACACCTTTACTAGTTTAACCATCACAATTACTATGTGAGCCTGAAAAGTGGGGTTACTAAGATCACCCGATCCTGATCCTACAGTGAGGTCCTGATAAAAATTCAGTCTGTGGGTCTCCAGGTCCCTCCTCAGCTTCAAAGCACTTCCCTTGTTTTTACTTAATTCTTCCAAGAGTTTTCATTCTGTCACACAGCAAGTAGGTTTTAAGCCTCTTTTGTGCCAGGTGCTGCAAGAGACACTGGGGATGGTGAAGTGAATAAGACAGTCACAGGGTCTACCCTCAAACAGGAAGCACCAAACTCATGCGTGCATGACATACGGTGGAAGGGAGGGAAGGTGAGAGGGTCAGTGGCAGGCCAGGAGTGATCACCCCAAATTGCGTCTCCTCACAAGGGGGTACATGCTGGGTGATACTGGATATGCCTGGGGCAGAACCCCAACTTCTCCAAGACTTCTCATTCCTCCTTTTTCTGAGTCCCCACCACTATCAAGGAACCACCCCTTCCCCAATCTTTTGTCAGGATTCTCCCCTTCCCCAGTCCACTTCCATGTTCCGGGGTTCAGGGACTGTTTGCTTAGAGTTTGGGAAACCCCCAGACCTCCTTCCTGCTTCCTGCAGCTTGGGGGCAGGGAGGCGGTGTCAGTCACTGTCAGTCACGTGCCTCTGGCTTCAGAACACTCTAGACTCAGGGGTCCTGCCAATCTCTCTTGGACTTTATCTTCCCCACCATCTGTCTCACTTTTTTTTTCTTCTCCAACGGAACCCCCCCTCCTCTCCTCTTTAGCCGTTTAGTTGCAAAAGTCAGGCCGTTTGTGGGAGACCACAGGCAGCGACCCCTTTACCGGCTGCTGGAGGGTTTAAAGGAGAGGCTGCAATTAGAGGAACAACTCTACCAAACTCTAGGAGCCACAGCCAATAGTCACATCTTCTAGGCTTCTAGGATTCCTTCTCTGTCCCAGGACCAACCTAACAGCTTTGAAAGCGGTTCTGTAGAGTGACAGGTAGCCAAGGTTGCTCCTCCCAGCCTCTTACTGCCTCCTGTGACTTCAGAGGCTGAGTGACTTGCCCCAGTCACACAGCAGCAGCCTCACAGGCTGTCAGGGCACTAGGGGCCAAGAGAGGAGAGAACTGGCACTTTACTCGCTAACCTGCAAGGCTATGGCACTGGGGTTAAGTGAGGACCCAGGGGCCCCATCCTGGCCTGGGGCGGGGGAGAGCGAGAGAAGCGCGTCGGAGTGGGGACTCCCCAACTGCAGAGTAGAAAGTGGTTACGAAAACCTTGCCCACACCTCCCCGCAGAGGGATGAAAGAGGGAGAGCTTGGGCAGGGTCCAGGTCCTGCGCGGGGACGCGGGGACATGAGCACTCGCGCGCGTTCTTTAAACGCCCAGGCCAGGAGCTAAGCGCGCGGGTTAGGGCGGGGTTGGGTCGAGGTCTGGTCACATGACCTGGGCAGAGAGGCTCGAGGCCCCCACCACCCCGGTGGGCGGCCCCCACAACGCGTGGTCGACCTTCATTGGCCAGTTGTGTAGCCAATAGAAATCGGCCATCTGGGAACCCTGCGTTCCGAGGCACAGCCTAACATGCTCAGACGACAAGGGCCCAATGGAAAGTCAGGGCCGTAGCCGCAGACCAATGATAAGGTGTAGAGGGCGGGACAAGAGGCCGGGCCAGGTTGGTTTGAGGGGCGGTGGGGTATAAAAGCGCGCGGCCGGCGGCAGCGTCTGTCCCTACTGCAGAGCAGCCGCCGGAGGAGAGATTTAAAGGGCCCGCGCGCCGCCGCCCCCTCGGCCCGCCATGCTGCTACCCGTGCCGCTGCTGCTCGGCCTCCTCGGCCTGGCCGCTGCCGAACCCGCCATCTACTTCAAGGAGCAGTTTCTGGACGGAGGTAAGGCCTGGTCCCGCCTCGAGGCCGTCCCGAAGACGAGGGCGGCCCCTCAGCCTAGATCTGCGTTGTCCCCCTGTAATTACTTCTTAGAGGACCACTACGGTGGCTTCCGGGGATGAGAGCCACCGGCGAGCCTCCCTTCCATGTCCCTGGGGAGCGTCAAGGGTGCAGCAGACTCCCGCGTCGGGAGTTAGGGTTTGCTGGAGGAGCCCTTAAGCCGTTGAAGGTGTCAAACTAGAGGTTGGGGTGGGGTCAGTCAAGGGGTATCTGTTTCCCAGTCTTTGAGGCCACTGGCAGATATTCAGTGGGAAGAGAACAGTAGGGCCGCACTGACCTGCCCCTTTGATCCCCTAGACGGGTGGACCGAACGCTGGATCGAATCCAAGCACAAGTCAGATTTTGGTAAATTTGTCCTCAGTTCTGGCAAGTTCTACGGTGACCAGGAGAAGGATAAAGGTAAGGGTCTGGGGCCGGTGGGGGTTTGGATTCAGGAGGACTTCCTGGAGGAAGCCCTGCACACACACAGCCTGGGTATCCCCATGAGCAGGGCAGGGGGAGGAAGGGGGAGTCTCCTGTGTCTCCAATGCTTAGGGTCCCAGGAGGTTGGGGCTGAGCCGTGACCTCACTGTGGTCTCCTGCTAGGGCTGCAGACGAGCCAGGACGCCCGCTTTTACGCTTTGTCGGCCAGATTTGAGCCCTTCAGCAACAAGGGCCAGACACTCGTAGTGCAGTTCACCGTGAAACACGAGCAGAACATCGACTGTGGGGGCGGTTACGTGAAGCTTTTTCCAGATGGTCTGGACCAGACGGACATGCACGGAGACTCTGAATACAACATCATGTTTGGTGAGGGGCCCCACCCTGGTACTGACCTTTTTGATTCGTTAGAGGGAGACTGAAATCTCAGGGGTTCCTTAAAGTCCCCGACAGGTCGTTTTGAGAACATGAAAAGTACTTAATGTAGTTAAGGCTTGTCTTTGGAGGGGAGTCTGAGAACGTTGTATTGTTGTTGGTCTGAAACTGTTAGTTTATGGGATTTTCTGATGTTACTAGTAAGGGCATTAAATTTTAGAGCCGGTTTGTTTTTTGTTTTGTTTTGTCTTTTTTGTTTTTCTTTTCCTTTATAAAAGACTCCACCTTAACTCCTTAGTGCCAGTCAGAGTCTGATTCCTGTCCAGTGGCCCTTACAGACCTGAACTTAAGAACCAAGTCTTCCTTTGTAAAGGGGAGCTTTGCAATGGTGGGCATCTTCTTGCTCTAACTGAACCCGCTCTTCATCTAGGCCCGGATATCTGTGGCCCCGGCACCAAGAAGGTTCACGTCATCTTCAACTACAAGGGCAAGAACGTGCTGATCAACAAGGACATTCGTTGCAAGGTGTGACTGGGGGTGGTGACAAATGGCTGATAGGGGAGTCTCAGAGGCCAGCCTGGTGGGCGGGGCCACTCATCTCCCATCCTCTTCAGGATGATGAATTCACACACCTGTATACCCTGATTGTGCGGCCGGATAATACCTATGAGGTGAAGATTGACAACAGCCAGGTGGAGTCAGGCTCCTTGGAGGATGATTGGGACTTCCTCCCTCCCAAGAAGATAAAGGATCCTGATGCTTCAAAGCCTGAAGACTGGGACGAACGGGCCAAGATTGATGATCCCACAGACTCCAAGCCTGAGGTTGGTGCTTGGGCAGAGGCCCCGGCCCCACGTGGAGGGTGTAGAGGACAGCTGGGTTGACTGACTCTTTTGTGTACCCTCAGGACTGGGACAAGCCAGAGCACATCCCTGACCCTGATGCTAAAAAGCCAGAGGACTGGGATGAAGAGATGGACGGAGAGTGGGAACCACCTGTGATTCAGAATCCTGAGTACAAGGTGAGCCTGGGACTCTGAGGGAGGGGTCGGGGGGGGGGGCACAGTGGGGAGCACACTGACCTCCACTCAACCACTGGTTCCCTTCCCCTTCCGCAGGGCGAGTGGAAGCCCCGGCAGATCGACAACCCAGATTACAAGGGCACTTGGATCCACCCGGAGATTGACAACCCTGAGTACTCCCCTGATAGCAACATCTATGCTTACGAAAACTTTGCTGTTCTGGGCTTAGATCTCTGGCAGGTGAGACATGGAGG
>CM053603.1:6235417-6251560 GCA_028646535.1 Procyon lotor
GCAAACTTGTTTAACTGCTCTTTTTTTTTTTTTTTTAAAGATTTTATTTATTTATTTGACATAGATCACAAGTAGGCAGAGAGGCGGGCAGAGAGAAGGAGGTGCGGGGGGGAGCAGACCCCCCGCCGAGCAGAGAGCCCGATGCGGGGCTCTATCCCAGGACCAGGCCTGAGATCACCGGAGGCAGAGGCTTTAACCCACTGAGCCACCCAGGCATCCCTGTTTAACTGCTCTTAACAACTGGAAGTTGATTAGATAACCTTGTTAGAAAATTGTTTTCAGGGGTACTTGTCTGACTCAGTTGGTAGAGCATGCAACTTTTGATCTCACAGGCATGAGTTCAAGCCCCACATTGGGAGTAGAACCTACTGGGAGAAAAAAAAAAATGACTACTAGAAAAAATTTTTTGAAAATTTACATGTTGGAGAGACCAAATTCTTGTCGGTTTTCTTCACTAATAAATATTTGGTGCCTGGAATGTAGTAGGTACTAGAAAAATATTTGAAGAGACTAAGAGATGCCATTTTACAGATGAAATCGAAGGGCGTTGTGTAGATGTCTGGGAACATGGTGGGGGCTAGGGGGGCTTTTCCAAGGTCAGAGATGTCCGGTGTCCCCTCTGACCGCCTCTCCATCCATCCTCCTGCCCACCAGGTCAAGTCTGGCACCATCTTTGACAACTTCCTCATCACCAACGACGAGGCATATGCAGAGGAATTTGGAAACGAGACCTGGGGTGTCACGAAGGTGGGCCCAGGGTCTGGTCCTGGCCTTGGGTAGGTAGGTCTGGTGGGTGAGGGCGAGGCCCTGAGTTGTGTGGTCTGTGTGCAGGCAGCAGAAAAGCAGATGAAGGACAAGCAGGACGAGGAACAGAGGCTAAAGGAGGAGGAGGAGGATAAGAAGCGCAAGGAAGAGGAGGAGGCAGACAAGGAAGATGAGGAAGACAAGGATGAGGATGAGGAGGACGAGGATGACAAGGAGGAAGAGGAAGAGGAAGATGCTGCCGCTGGCCAGGCCAAGGATGAGCTGTAGGGGCCACGGCACTGCCTCCAGGGCTGGACTGAGGCCTGAGCGCTCCCGCCGCAGAGCCGGCTGCGCCAAATAATGTCTCTATGAGACTGGAGAACTTTCATTTTTTTTCCAGGCGGGTTCTGATTTGGGGTGGATTTTGGTTTTGTTTCCTCCCCTCCTTTTTTTTTTTTTTTTTTAGACTGATGTTGTTTTGTCTTTGATTCTCCTTTAGTCCTTATTCCTGTTCCTCATCCTTCTTAATTGACATCTTTGCCGCCTTCTGTCCCCTTCTCTCCCCAGTTCCCTTAGTTCCCCTTCAACCTGAGGGGGCAGGGGAGTGTGGAAGTGAAGCCCCAGGCCCAAGATTCCATCTGCTTTCCTTCCTGATCCCAGAGTGGGGCAGGAGAAGAGGGTGGCATCCCCAGCCCCCAGCACTGAGGAAGAACAGGGCTCCTAGGGCCTGAGCTCTGACCCCCACCCACCACCTCCCTTTTTCCCCTGCTCCCAGGACTGGGCCACTTCTGGGTGGGGCAGTGGGTTCCAGCTTGGCTCACACTGAGAATGTAAGAACTACAAACAAAATTTCTATTAAATTAAGTTTTGTGTCTTCCTCCTGTGTCTCCTTCTGGGGGAGGTGACTCTTGAGTAAGGCTCATTTTCCAGTGGCTCAAGTGTTGGTTGAATGTCCCATAAGGTTCAAGGGGCTGTTGTTTATCCCCACAACCTCAAACCAGTAGAGTAATAGAAGTGCCGTTACAAATACTGTACATACTAACTTTGAGTCTTTGCACCAAACTGGTGAGTTTTGTTTCTAGTACCAGTTCAGTTTAATGAGGTTGAGGTCCAGAATTTGAGTAGGGCAAGGCTATGAACACACACTGTGGTACCATTTCATGCCATCCATTTTACACTCAACCATATATACCTCTTAACTGTTAATGAGCAAGACTAGACCAATTGGACCATTTTAAACATTTTCTTAATACTAAGTAGCTGTAACAACAGGCACAGAGATGGTAAATAGCACTCTCCGTGGTCTTTGAATTCTTAGAGGGAAAGAGATACGGTGTGGACATGACAGACCGACAAGGTCTAGGGTCCATGAGACTGCCTGTGAAATTCAGTAAGTGGTCTGGAGCTCATGTCCCTTGAGGAAAGAGGCAAGAACCCCTCAACAGCCAGGTCTACTGTGGTGGAAACGTCTAGGCTCTGCCCGCAGTGAAGGGAAAGGCAACAGGGCCTGGTTACAGTTGGGCAATGGGTGAGGTGTCCGGTAACTGCCTGGTTCTGGGCTTGAATTGAGTGCTTAAGAATGGAAACTTAAGAGCAGGTTTGGAGGCACCTAATGGTCAGTTTAGGATTGGGAGGACCTCCACCCAGTAACTGGGAGATGCTCCCAGCCTTACCTCCACCCAATCACCCAAAGCACCATGTACAGCTTTGGCTAACTAATCCTTGAATTCCTTGTTCGATGAATGGGCTTCCATGCTTCCTGTCTGTGTCCTATGCCCCAGCTCCACCTCTTCAGGTATCCTCCAGAATTGGTGCATCCAGGGAAAATTTCTGGAGAGAATTCTGCATTCAATGTAAGGAGTCCTGGAAAGGTGACAGTTTCCTTAAATACTTAGACTGGGGATAGTGGGGTGAATAAAGTGGTTGGGGAAGGAGCGGCAGAGTGGGACACCCAAGAGCTAGTTTTATAGGTTCACTCCAAAATCCAGTTCTCCCTCAAGAACGAATGAGGCCCCAAATTAGCCCCCTGTCCCGCTTCCGCGGACAAATGTTTTTAGAATTTTCGTTAATTGTCAGTGACCTTTTGAGTATCTTCAGTCCTGAGTAAGGGTTCCTATGACGGTGGCCACACCAAAACAAAACTTATTTGGGAAACAGCAAAAAAAAACTATAGAAGAAATACAAATAATTACAAATACATGAAAAATTTTGTTCAATGTAATCAAACTCAAGGGCTTGAAAGGAGTGCTTGTTGGAGCCATTTTGTGGCCGTATGACGTCACCGCTAACGGGCATGGCGTCACTCAAGAAGCCACGTGATGTGTATGCGTGCTGAATGAGAAGCTGCCTCCGGGAGCCGAGTTAAATCTGCGCATGCCTGGCTAAAGGCCTCTGTCTTGCGCATGCCCACCTAGGCTAAGGGGGCGCGCGCACGTCACGTGCTCTGGTGGTCGGCGCGCGCACCGCCTGCCCCGGAAGCGGTCGGCTCGCGGCGCGGCTGGGCGCTAAGATGGCGGCGGCGTGAGTTGCATGTTGTGTGAGGATCCCGGGGCCGCCGCGTCGCTCCGGCCCCGCCATGGCCGTCACCATCACGCTCAAAACGCTGCAGCAGCAGACCTTCAAAATCCGCATGGAGCCTGACGAGACGGTGGGAGCTGGACCGGAGCCCCGGGGTGGGAACGACGGGTGCCGGGGGGGTGGGGTGGGGGCGGGGAGGACGGGATCCCGACAGGACGGGCGGGGAGGACGGCGCGGGCAGAGCTCTGCCCACCCCTCCCAACCTGCCTGACTTTCCCGAACTTCCTTTTGGTTCTCGGCCCAGCCCCCGGCGAGTAGTGCTGATGGCGCTTATGGGCTGGTCTCCGGACGAGGCCCCACCCCCGGGGCACCCATCAGGCCCTAGCTCCAATGTCAGCGCCCTCGCGGATCGCGGGAGCCGCAGGCTCAGATTCCCGGCCGGGCCACGCTCTCCGGGACAGGGGCTCCGAGTTCCCAGCTTTGCAGGCATCTCCTCGGGACGTTGGTGGCTGAATTTGGGAGTAGTGATCAGGAGGTGCCGAGTGGTGACGGCAGTGACGATGAAAATGATAATAAACGGTCTGAGTGTCAGTGGTCTGTGTTTGTTGGCGGTTTATTCTTTACCAGCTGCTGAGCGATTTAGTGTTCTCTTACTAAAGGTGTAAAACGGACTTATTTGAGCCCTCTTGACAATTTCACTCCATTTTACAGATGTGAAAGTTTAGGAATTAGGGAACTTTGCTACAGTCACATAAAGCAAGTGATGGCAGAACGAGGATTCATATTTGGTTTTGCTTCATGTGAGAGCCCGTAGTCTAAACATTGTGCTACATTTTTAGCTGAAAAGAGGCTTAGGATCTAACAGACATACTGAACGTCTAACTATGTGTTTGGCGCTTTTTGCACAATCTCATAGAGGAGACTTTGAACTCTACCCGTTGTAGTAAAGAAAGCACTATTATTCCATCAGTCCAACTATTTGATTTTGGGCAAGCTACTCAATCTCTCTGTACCTCTGTTTTCTCAAATATAAAATGGGGCTAATGATACCTACATTATGCAGTGGGGGGGGGCTTTAAAAGTGATACGTATACACTCAGATTAGTATTGTCCATATAAGATGCCTTTGGCAAAAACTGAGCACTGTTAGTAGTGTGGAATGAAGAATCTTACCTCCATTTTATTCTATTTTATTTTTCATCATACTTTACATTATGCGAATTTGTATTTGTTTTCTCTTTTCCTCGCGTCAGTGTTAACCTCCACAGAAGCGGGGACTTATATTGAGTTTTGTTCGGTGAACACTGCGTAGAGTGGTGGGATAGGCAAACAAATTCGAATCTGGCATGGTTGACTATGAAGCTTAGCTTCTCTGCCATTGAGGCTTGTAGTCTCTTCCTGTCCTCCCCCTGCCCCACTCAAGAAAGAATCTTGAGGTTTGCAATGAGTGTCCTCTCCTTCCAGGTGAAGGTGCTAAAGGAAAAAATAGAAGCTGAGAAGGGTCGTGATGCCTTCCCTGTGGCTGGACAGAAACTCATTTATGCTGGCAAGATCCTGAGTGATGACGTTCCCATCAGGGACTATCGCATTGATGAGAAGAACTTTGTGGTTGTTATGGTGACCAAGGTGGGTGAAGTGTGCTGGTTGGGAGGGTGGGCGAATTAGCTGCGGAGCTGACAAAGAGCCAGTGTGCCCAGGAGAGATTAGCCGTGAATAGGGCGGGGCTGAGACGGGACGGGATGTTGGGGCTAGATAGGGTTATTGATGCTTGCTCCTTTTTCTGGGTGTCACAGGCCAAAACTAGCCCAGGCACCTCAGTACCCCCAGAGGCCTCACCCACTGCTGCCCCGGAGTCCTCCGCGTCCTTCCCTCCGGCCCCTGCCTCAGGCATGTCCCACCCCCCACCTACTGCCAGAGAGGACAAGAGCCCATCGGAGGAATCGGTCCCCACGACATCCCCGGAGTCCGTGTCAGGGTAAGGCCAGGGAGCAGAAGCCCCAGCTTGGGCCCTGTCCTCCCAGCACATTCCATGACGTGCGTGTTCCTACTTAACCTGGGGGAGGGCAAGCCGTCAGAAGCCAGGGTCCGATTTCTCTCTCTTGAATTTGCAGCTCTGTTCCCTCTTCAGGTAGCAGCGGGCGAGAGGAAGACGCAGCATCCACGCTAGGTGGGTGGGTGGTCCCCAGGGCAGAAGCAGTTGGGTGCCCCAGCCAGCAGCTGGGCCTTGTGTGGGTGTGGGAGGGCCTGGGAGCTACCCTTCTCCCTCCTTGGTGACCCAGGCCTTGCTGCTCCCTCCACAGTGACCGGTTCTGAGTATGAGACGATGCTGACAGAGATCATGTCCATGGGCTATGAGCGGGAGCGGGTCGTGGCCGCCCTGAGAGCCAGCTACAACAACCCCCACCGAGCCGTGGAGTATCTGCTCACGGTGAGGTGGGGCTGCTCCCTCCTGGGGAGGCCTCAAAGGCTTACGTGTCCTGACGGGTGGTCAGGGAGGCAAAACCTACCCTCCGAAGCCTTTGGGTTGTGGTTCCAGCCAGGAGAGGCCTCCTGCAGGAGCCTGGACACGAGTGATGGGGTGGGTCTGTGGAGGGCAGGGCCGAGGCCTCACCAGTCTCCTCCCGGGGCTGAGCATGCAGAAGGGAGGCAGATCTAACGTGCATTAGAACTAAATAGGACCCCTGACAGGGAATTCCTGGGAGCCCCGAGCCAGAACATGGTTCTGTCCAGGAGAGCCAGGTGTCGGAGCAGCCAGCCACAGAAGGAGGTGAGCGGGTTGGGAGACGTGCATGTTGGGTGTCAGACCCCTCCCGCCCCCCAACTGCCCCCAAGCCTCTGGGAGTCCAGCATGCTGTCTGACTACACACCTTTCTCCTGTCCGCAGGAGAGAACCCCCTGGAGTTCCTGCGGGACCAGCCCCAGTTCCAGAACATGCGGCAGGTGATTCAGCAGAACCCGGCACTGCTGCCTGCCCTGCTCCAGCAGCTGGGCCAAGAGAATCCGCAGCTTTTGCAGGTGTGGCCCTGGGGGCAGAGAGAGCCAGGGCAGGCACCCCGAGCACTCCCCTGTGGGTATTGCGGCCCCAGAAAGCTAGCCTGGCCTCGTGTGGTATACAGGACCCCCTGTGCATTCGGAAAGCCTCACTAATGGCAACCCCTTGCTGCTCCATGCGATCTAATCTTCTGGTTTCATGTAGTTTTCTCAAACACCTTGTGAGGTGGGGGTGCTGTTGTCATCGCCTCACAGAGGAAGATGCCAGAGGTCTGGAGCAGTCTGGCAGTTAATGTGGTTTTCTGTGTCCGGCCTCTGGGTCCTTTGCTCTATCTTCTGGGTCCTTCGGCTCTGGCTTGGCCTCACAGTTATTGCACCCTAAGTGTCCACAGGGTTGTGTGTCACCACCCAGGACCAGTGTGTCCCAGTTGGCTCTGGGACCACGGTGCTCAGCAAGGCTCCCTCCTGCCCTTGAAGTTTCCTAAGCAGAGGGGCAGTGGCCCCTGGATGTGACACTGTTTTCTGGGTCCTCTGTAAGGGCCTGTCGTCTGCTGCCGCTCCTCCTGCTTACCTTCTCCAGGTGTTACAGGGCACGGGCTGCACACCTTTATTCCTCATTTCTGTTCAGCGTTTCCTATATTATCATCTTGAGCGATGATGTTCCCCCCAGATTGATGTAACCAACCGGAACCTCCCAGTGCTACCCCTTCTACATGGCTGACTTGACGCAAGCATGAAAGGGCTTTGTAGACACCTGAGACTTCAGAGCAGAGCCTCGTCCCGGCCCTCCGCATCCCTGCAAGGACCAGCCTGGGGTTGTTTGAGCCTCAGGCCCTGCGTACCTACTGGGCTTGCCCATCACCTGTCTTGCCAGAACATGTCACTCCGCCCAGCCCTGCACTCAGCCCCTGTGGCTGCCACCTCCCCTCCCACCCAGTCCCCTGGCGGCAGCCCTCCCAGGCCTTGGCTTCCACAGAGCACCCACGGTCCATTCTCCACCAAGAGCCAGATTCCTAAAAAGGCACTTTTTGAGGTGAAGTTAAAGTCAGACATACATAAAAACAGAACTTAGTTGAAGAACTCCCAGATATACAACACCCAGATGAGTTAGGTCTTTTTAAAATGTACACAGGTCATGTCTTTTACTATTCACCGGGGTGCTCTTTCATACTAGAAGGCACTAGAAGAAAGCAGGTCTGGTCTTTGCTTTCACCTCTTTGTTTTGTCCCCTTTCTGTTGCTTCTTTACTTTGTTCCTGCCACATGGGTCTTGTGTTTCTGGGATTTGTTAAGTGCATTTCTGTCTCTAGGCCTTCGTACTTACTGTTCTATCTGGAGGAAACTTCCCTTCCCATCTTGCAGATCACAGGCCTCTCTTTCTTGGCCTGCAGGATCTTTTCTAGTCCAGTGTTAGCCCTACTGTATGCCAGGCCCACTATTTCCATTGTAAATAAGGACCCGTTTGTTTGCTTAGAGTCCGTCTCCTTACCGCAAAGCATCAGCTCCACCAGGACAAGGCCTGTGCCCACGGTTGTGTTGCTCTTGGCCCAGAACAGGCCGTCTTTAAATGTGTGCTGAGGGAATGAAAAAGCAGGGCTGTGATAGGGACCTGGCAGCTGGGCATCAAGGGCTGTGGGTCACAGTCCCTTCCCCTCTGTCTCCCACAGCAAATTAGCCGGCACCAGGAGCAGTTCATCCAGATGCTGAATGAGCCCCCCGGGGAGCTGGCAGACATCTCCGATGTAGAGGGCGAGGTGGGCGCCATAGGTGAGGAGGCCCCGCAGATGAACTACATACAGGTGACACCACAGGAGAAAGAAGCTATAGAGAGGGTAAGAGGCCTGGCTGGGGGGGTGACCTCCGTGGTGGGCAGGGCCCCCAGCTCCTGCTCATACCCACCCATCTTCCTGCAGTTGAAAGCCCTGGGCTTCCCGGAGAGTCTGGTGATCCAGGCCTACTTCGCTTGTGAAAAAAACGAGAACTTGGCTGCCAACTTCCTCCTGAGTCAGAACTTTGATGACGAGTGATGCAGGGAGGCCAGGCCGCCCCCCCCAACCTCCCCCCCCAACTCCACAAAAGTTTTATAAAAGAAAAAAATATATATATATTCATGTTTATTTAAGAAGTGGAAAAAAATCAAAAACCTTAAAAAAAATTTCCCACCCTCCTCAAGTGGCCCCCATTCCCATCTTGGCCTGAGAAGACCCAGGCCAGACAGCTGTCTCCCATCCCCCGCCCCAGCCCTGCCTGCTCTAAGAAACTGGCAGGACTGGAGGCGACAGATGGGCCCCTCTTGGCCTCTGTCCCAGCTCCCTGCAGCCAGATGGAGAGGCGGCTGCTTGCTTCCCCCTTCCCCTGAAGAGCCCCTGAGACCTCCCCCCGCCTTCTTCCAGGGTGAGGGGAAGCTGGAGCCCCAAACTTTGATCCTCCATTGGAGTGCCCCCAACCTTTCCATCTGGGGTAAACACTCAAGAGGCCCAAGGACCCTCCCTCCCCAGTCTGGCCTTGGTCTCTGGCCTGCATCCCTTCGCTGGAGAGGTGGAGGCCTGGTTTGTCCTGCCTGGGGAGGAGGTAACATCAGAGCTGCTCTGGAGGTCAAGGCCACCCCCCGACCCCAGGACAGATCCGTGTCTCTGATAAAGGTTTTGAAGTGAATAAAGTTTTAAAAGCCAGTCCTGTGGTGTGTGCCTACTGGGGCTTCCTACTCCAGCTCGTTTGGGTCGGGGGGCTAGCTGGGCACAGGTGATATGGCCGTGCTGAGAAGGGGCAGAGCAGCCTGTCAGCCTCTGCAGATTGGGGCTCCCAGTGTCTCCCACCCCCTTAAGGCTATCTCATTCCCAGGCAGTGGGCCCCAGCCCCAACTTAGCCTTGGAAGGGCTGCTTCTCCCTACCCCCACCATCACCACCACAGTCTGTTTTGGCTACACTTCCCCCCCTAGTAATTGGCTAATTACTGGAGATTAATGTTGGTAAACAGAAGCCTTCTTCTCCTCCGCCATCTGCTCCTCCATTATTTCCCCACTGCATCCCCCTTTCTCCCCCTGAAGCCCCAGTTAGTGGGCATGGCCTAGAGTCCGCGAGTGAGCTGAGCCAGGAAGGGGGGGGGGATTCCCCGGCCCCAGGTGTTGGGGTGGGGGGCTCAGGAAGGGGCATGATGAGAGAGGACGCAGAACTCTCCCGGGCTGGGGCTGTCCGGCAGCAGATTTTATTGGGAGAGGCGAGCTCAGGAACTGGGTGCCACAGAGGCTGCGGAGTCTTGGGCCCCAGCAGCAGCCAGTGCAGCAGCTCGTGCCTCCTTCTTCTTTCTTTGTTTCTCCTCCTTGAGGCGTTTGCGCTGCTGCTTCTCCAGGTCCTGCAGCAGCTCCTGGAAGCGGGCACTCCTTGGGTCCACATGGTAGCCGAGGCGTTCCTGGGCCTCAGCCTGCAGTCGGGCCCGCCGTTCCTTGTCTGCCTGCTCCTTTTGCCTGCGCTCCTGCTGCTGCTGCCGCCAGTTCTCAATCATCTGTGGCATCTTGGCCATTCTCTCTGCAATGAGCTGCTCCCTGCAGGGGAGGGTACAGTGATGAAGATGGCAACCCCCAGCCCGTCCCCTAGTTCGCCCACATTAGGACTTCCCCAACGGAGATGAAAAACTGGGAAGACTTATGGTGGTCATTAAAACAGTCAGGAAAAGTCTCAGACAAGTGAAGTAACAAGACAGGAAAGATGAATTAACTTGTGTGTGACCCTGAGTACAAGAGAGCCAAGCCCCTCAGGAGACCCCAAGTCAACTCAGCATTTTACTGAGCTGCCTACTGAGCCATCCGAGAGCTGCACACTATATGGCCATTCCCACAGCACACTCTTTCATCCTGCAGACATCACTGAGCACCAACTGTATGCCAGGCCCAGCTGTAAAGGCAAGAAATGGATTGGACCTTTCTCTCCAATCCTACGACTTCCGTAGGTGCCAGTCACAGCCCCATTTTAAGGATTAGAAACATGAAGCTGAAAAGATCTAAATAAAGCCCCCATGGCAGGGTTATCCAGTGGGGGTGGGGTGGAGAATGGGGTTCACAAGTCTAGGTCCACCTTTTACTGCCTGGGTGACTGGACAAGTGACTCCACAAACTCCCAGGCTTTGGTTTTTCATCTCTAATATGAGGGTGATCCCCTCTTCCTCTTAAGAGTTACTGTGAGGACAAGAACAATGAAAAGCAGGAACACGCTTGGCCTTCTCCACCAATCTGCCTGCCCTCCAACAAGTGGCACCATCCTGATGTTCCTGGTCTCGAATTTTTCCTTCAAGTCTAATCCTTCAGACCTGTCTCCCAAGTCTGACCTCTGCCCTTGACTCCAGGCCCCATTACCTCCCACTCTTCCCCAGCCACACTGACCTCCTGGCAGTTCCTTAAAGTATATTCCTACCTCAGGGTCTTTGCACCTTCCACCAGGAACACTCACTAAGACCTACCCATGGCTACGTCTGATCCTTCAGGTCTCTAAGAATCAAGTCCTTAGGTTCGAGGTCTCAAACCAAAGTCGTTCTCTGGCACACACATTTTCCGCCCAATTTTATCTTCCTAATGGTTCACTCTCGCCATCTGAAATTATCTTGTTCTCTGCTATGTGCTCAGCACCTGGGACACGGCCTTGCACCCGGTCCTCAGCCCACAGCCCCGCGCCTGCCCGACCGCACACACCTGGCCTGACGCTTCTGCTCCTCCGCCAGCTGCCGCACCCGCAGCGACTCCTGCATGGCCGCCAGGCTCGGGCACCATTCGCGCTCCTCAGCCTCCAGTTCGCGCAGCTGCTCCCGCGACGGCCACAGCGAACCGGCGGCCACCCCGGAGGCGGCGCCGTGTCGCGCAAACTGCTTGGCCGCGTAGCGCGGCCCCAGCTGCCAGCGCGGGGTCAGCGGGTCGTCCGGGTCCGGCCACCAGGGCCCTGGCGAGCGGCGCGGGGGAGGCGGCGCCCGGTAGTCACGGGAGACCCGGCCCAGGATCGCCGGCAGCTCTAGCAGGCTGCGCGTCCGCCACACGGGCGCCGCCATCTTGGCTGTGCGGGGTCCTCGCGGACCGGCCGGGCTGGCCACAGCACTGCCTGCGCGCCAAGTCCGAGGGCAGCCTGGGCGGGGCGAGGGGCGTCCCTGCTTGCCTAACTCCGGGCCGGGAAGAGGAGGGGGTGATAAATGTTTTATACATCTTTAGTATAATTTAAAATTTTACTTTAGCAGTAATTTATTAAAGTCTCATTAAGTTTTAATTTTATACATTTAAAGTAGCCTTTAATTTTTTATTTCAAAATTTAAATGTCTGAATTTTAACTAAGTATTTAATAATTTAAATATTACTTCAGTTTGAAGTTTAATCTACATATTACTTTATTTTCTATTTTCTATTCATACTTTATATAGTATTTTATTTTTACGTATTACTTTATATTTTAAATATTTAGAATCTTTTTAAGATGTTCGTTAAAATATTTAAATTTCATTTTAGATACTTGAATATTTTTGTAACATTGTGTTTATTTTTTATGCTTTATTTTATGCATTTAAGTTTGATTTTTAATATCTCAAGATTTTTATTTTATTTATTTACTTAAGATTTTATTTATTTATTTGACAGAGAGAGAGATCACAAGCAGGCAGAGAGGCAGGCAGGGAGAGAGGAGGAAGCAGGCTCCCTGCGGAGCAGAGAGCCCAATCCAGGCCGATCCCAAGACCCTGAGATCATGACCTGAGCCGAAGGCAGAGGCTTTAACCCACTGAGCCACCCAGGCGCCCCTCAAGATTTTTATTTGAGAGAATTGTTTAAAACCTTACCTAGACAATTTTAAATTTTCAAATTTCTACTTAAAATATTTAAAGTTGTACGATTATTTAAGATATGTAGAAATTTTATTGTAAATTTTATTGTAAACAGTTTGTTACTTTATGCCTTTCAATTTAATTTCTCATACTTAAAAATATTTAAAATGTTTGATCAAGGTGCAGCAATTAAACAGTATTTTTTAAAAACGGGATTTCAGCCTTAAAAAGGAAGGAAATTCTGTCTCATGCTGCAACATGGATGAACCTGGAAGACATTATGCTGAGTGAAATAAGCCAGTCACAAAAGAACATACATCATGTGATTCCACTTATATGAGGTCTTTGGAGTAGCCAAAATCATAGAGACAGAAAGTAGAATGGTGCTTGGCAGAGACAGAGGAGACAAAGAATGGGAGTGAGCGTTTAATGGAGACAGAGTTCCTGTCTGAGAAGATGAAAAAGTTCTGGAAATGCATGGTGTTAATGGTTGCACAACAATGTGAATGTGCTTAATAGCACTGAACGGTACTCTTGAAAATGATTAAAATGGTATGTTTTATGATATATATATTTTATCTCACACACACATGTGTGCTGGGTGAACTAGCAAGCCCGGAGAAGAATGTTCATAATTTATAACCTCAGCATACATATCATTTATGTCAATCCCAGGCTGGAAACAGCCGGCCCCCGAGTCCATTCACAGTAGAATGGAGACCCAAATTTTGATGTTTCAGCCAACAGAATACTACGCAGGAATGCAAGAGCAGAAATTGCAGCTGGGTGTAATCTCAACGTGGGTAATCCTCAGGGACAGCATTTGCAACAAAGGAGGTAGGGCCCAAGGGATTCCTTTTCATAAGGGAATGTTTTTCACTGCCTAAAGTTTACACAAATTGTCCTTTTTATGTCATGGAAAAATCCTGGTGTCCTGGATGCACACCTTTAGGGGTAAAGGCAAGGTAGCAATCACTCTGGAAATCAAGATGGTGGGGGTGAGGGGGTGTCTGGGTAGTGGTCACGTGGCGAGGGGAAGAGGGTCACTTGGTAACAGGTCATTGAGAGGGACATTCCTGTTCTGTTTGCTTTTCTCCAAGTGGACTGTACTTAATGTGGTTTTTTTTGTTTTTTTAAGATTTTGAGAGAGAGTGCGAGTGAGCACGAGCAGGGGGAGGGGCAGGGGTAGAAGAAGCAGGCTCTGCACTGAGCAACTAGCCGGATGTGGGACTTGATCCCAGGATCCTGGGATCATGACCTGAGCCGAAGGCAGACGCTTAACGGACTGAGCCACCCAGGCTCCCCTAATGTTATTTCTCCATCTGGGCGACAGGGGCGACTGAGTTATAATTATCCTGTAAGCTGTGTATGTGTGGGCTGCACACTTTCCTGTAGATTTATTATACTTTGTAAGTGAAAATAATAAAAATACAAGCAACAAAAAAGGATTACAGTGAGCAGTCCTACTCCTACGTGTCTCATCTACCCCCCCGCCCCCACTTGAGTTCCTCCCCTGACTCGTGTTAGTTTCTTGTGTATCCTAGAGCATTGCTTTAGACATTGTCATTTACAGAGTTAACAAATTATTTCGCAAGGACAGATGAATACAGTCACATATGTCATCACCCAGAGTTAGCAGATATTAACACTTTGACTAGATCGCTTCCGATCTTTTTTTTTTTTTAAAGATTTTATTTATTTGGCAGAGAGAAACACAGCGAGAGAGGGAACACAAGCAGAGGGAATGGTAGCGGGAGAAGCAGGCCCCCTGCAGAGCAGAGAGCCCGATGAGGGGCTCGATCCCAGGGCCCTGGGATCTGACCTGGGCCAAAGGCAGACGCTTAACGACTGAGCCACCCAGATGCCCCCTGATCTTTTTCTTTTTAATGGAAGTATAGTCGCCATACAATATTATGTTAGTTTCAGGTGTTCAATGTAGTGCTTTGACAATTACACATATTACAAAAATGCTCACCACGATAAGTGTAGTCACCATCTGTCACCATACAATGTTATTACAATATTATTGACTATGTTCCCTATGCTGTACTTGTCACCCCTGTGACTATATTTTATAACTGGAAATTTGTACCTCTTAACCCCCTTCACCTACTTTGCCCATCTCTCCACCCCCTTCACCTCCCTTCACCAACCTCCCCTCCCCTCATGTACCTACCCTCAGATCCTTTTCTAAAAATCTCCCTCTCTCTCTCTTTTTTTTTTTTATTTGACAGAGAGAGATCACAAGTAGGCAGAGAGGCAGGCAGAGGGAGAGGGAGAAGCAGGCTCCCCGCTGAGCAGGGAGTCCAATGCGGGACTCGATCCCACGACCCCGGGATCATGACCTGAGCCTAAGGTAGATGCTCCACTGACTGAGCCACCCAGGTGACAGCAATATATATGTGTGTGTGTGTGTGTGTGTATGTATAAAATATATGTATAATATATATATATATTTTATTATTATTTTTCAATATATATTTTAAACAGTTTACACTACCGGTATTCTGAATGTATTAGTTTGCAACTTTTCTCCCTCAACTTCATGCTTTTGAGGTGTTTCCACATGGATCCCTGGAGATTTCTTGTACATGCTGTGTAGCTGTTTTTCACACCATGGGTCAGGGGGCCCATTACTGACTCAGGAAATCAAGGAGCTGGGTTACAACTAGCATTTATCTTTTTAAATTTTTTTTTTTTTAAGATTTTTTAGTTATTTGACCGAGACAGCAAGAGAGGGGAACATAAGCAAGGTGAGCAGGAGAGGGAGAAGCAGGCTTCTCTCTGAGCAGGGAGCCCGATGCGGCGCTCGATCCCAGGACCCTGGATCAGGACCTGAGCTGAAGGCAGAGGCTTTAACCCGCTGAGCCACCCAGGCACCCCACAACTAGAATTTGTTTGTTTACTTCCAGGTTTACAATTAAGGGGAGAATGGTTCATAGAAAACTCTTTATTTCAAAAAAGATTTATTTAAAAAATTGTGACAAAACACTTATAAAATTTACCTCTGTCGTCATTTTAAAGTGTGTTAGTCAGTAGCAGTCAGCACATCCACACTGTTGTGCAATCATTACCACCATCCAGCTCTAGAACTTTGTCATCTTGCAAAACAGAAACTGTCCCTGGTAAACACTAACTCCTCATTCCTCCCTCCCCCAGCACCTGGCACCCACCATTCTATTTCTGTCTCTATGAATTTGATGACTCTAGGGACTGCATATAAGGAGAAGCATACTGTGTTTACCCATTTGTGACTGGCTCATTTCGCTTAGCATAACGCCCTCAATAATGTCCCCACTGTAGCCTGTGTTAGAATTTCCTTCCTTTTTTGAGACTGAAATTCCATCACATGTATTTACCACATTTGGTTCATTCATTCATCCACTAATGGATACGTGGGCTGCTTCCACCTTTTAGCTGTTGTGAATATCGCTCCCATGAACATGGGTGTATGGTGGTTATTTTTAACAGAAAAAATAGAATAGAATAAAAATATCAGATTGTGTCACATGTAGTAAGGGTAAGTATCCTTTGGTAAAACTTGTATGCTATCATATACATACATACATACATACATACATGCACTAGCATTCCAGTTGCAAATGATGCTAACAAACCTTACCCCAAACAACCATTTTGATTTTTGATTTTGCTCATAGATTGGGTAGGTCAAGAATTTGGTCATCAACAATAGCCAAACTATGGAAAGAGCCCAAATGTCCATCTAATAATGACTGGATAAAGAAGATATGGTGTGTCTCTATACAACGGAATATTACTCAGCCATCAAAAAGAATGAAATCTCGCCATTTACGGTGAGGTGGTTGGAGCTAGAGGGTCTTACGCTAAGTGAAATAAGTCAGTCAGAGAAAGACAAAAACTGTATGATTTCAGTCATATGTGGAATTGGAGAAACAAAACAGATGAACAGGGGCACCTGGGTGGCTCAGTCGTTAAGCATCTGCCTTCGGCTCAGGTCATGGTCCCAGAGTCCTGGGATCGAGCCCCGCATCAGGCTCCTTGCTCAGCAGGAAGCCTGCTTCTCCCACTACCATTCCCTCTGCTTGTGTTCCCTCTCTCGCTGTGTTTCTCTCTGTCAAA
>CM053603.1:6252060-6336124 GCA_028646535.1 Procyon lotor
CTGTGACCTCTGACCCTCCAGGCCTGCACAGCAGGGTGGGAACAGGCCGGGCCTCTGGCTCCCAAGGCCCCCCCTCCAAGGGCCCTGGGTGGGGGAGGGTTGCCAGGGGCCCACAGGGGGCGCACTCTCCCTCCTCCCTCCAGGGTTCTGGGCCGAAGCCCGGGCAGGGTCCGAGTGGGCAGCTCAGCCCTGGCACCATGGGCACCCCTCTCTCTGGCAGGCATGAGGCGCCTGCTCCCCCCCTTCAGCTGTGCCCACCTCCTGCCAGCCGGGGAGCCAGCTGGGAACCTTGGTGCCAGGGGGCCCCCGGAGTCCCTGCCCCCTCCTGGGCAGTGCCAGCCGGCCCCCACCCCCGCCCCCCAGGCCCAGTAATGGGTGGGTAATGAGGGCTGGGGGAGCGGGGGAGGGGCAAGGGATGCAGGTGCCACGGGCGCTGGCACGGGGGCCGCTAATCAGGTTTGCCAGCGCCATCTGTCACCGCGCGAGCATCTGGGGCTCAAGGTGACCCTGTCACCCTCAGTTACAATTATGAGTTTGGCATCTGTATTAAAGCCCGCCAGCCGGCCAGGCGGGGGAGGGCTGGGGTGGGCATTGGGGGTGCACCGCAAGCCCTGTCCCGGGGGTCCTGTTCCCAGGGGCTGCATAGCTGCCAAGGCGCGGGGCTTTTCCATGCTTGGGGAAGTTTGTGTGTGTGTATGTGTGTGTATGTGTGTGTGTGTGCGTGTGCGTGCTGTGTGTATGCCTGTGCCAGCCTCTGCAGTCCTGTGAGTGTGTCTGGATGCAGGGCACAGAACCCGGGGTGTCCTGGGTGTTTGTGTCTCCAGGCATGGTGGCTGTGTGCCTGAGCTTGGTGGGATGGGGGGGCGAGGGGGAGCTCTGAGACTGCACGGGTGCATGGAAGAACGTGGGTCCATGTGCTGGGAGAGGAGCATATGGCAGTTCTGGGTTTCTTTAGGTGATGCTGTGGAGCCAGGCTCTGTGTGTGTGTGTGTGATTGTCCATGTGTGTCTGCAGTGTGTGGCGTTGTACGTGTGATGGTCACAGGCTGTAGGTTTTGGGGTGTGGGTCTGTAAGATCCTGCTGAAGTGTGTGTATGTAAATACACAGGGACAGCGGCTGGGACCAGCCCCTGCTGCCGGGGTCTAATGTGGGAGGCTTGGGGAATGTAAGGGACTGGCTCTGAGGAGGGTTTTGGGCTCCGGGTTTTTGGATCTGGATTCTGGGTCCTTGGTTTTAGATTCTGGGAGACAGGGTGTAAACGTCTGGATTCTAAATCCTGGGCACTTGGACCTGGATTTTAAATTCTGGGATCTGAATTCTGGGATCTAGATTCTAGATCTTAGTATCTGGGAATCTAGGTTCGGATTCTGGATTCTGAGCTCCGATTCTGAATTCTGGGTCTGGGTTCTCGTTTCTGGACCCCGGCTTTCAGTCTCTCCAGGTCTCGGTACTAAGCCTGGGCCTGTCCTCTCCGTCCTTCTATTCTGGCTGGGCCATTGGGCCGCCCACCATCTCCCCACGTGATGGGTGCAGGGACCACACATGGCCACCAGGGGACACCCTTGGTCCAGGTTTGGGCCAACTTGACCCAGACAGCCAGAAGTTGGGGGAACACCCTGGCCTGGCTTGACCCAGCCCTATGAGGCAGAGTGAGGTGGGGCTTCACTTCCTTCCCTATCTCCACCGAGGACAGATGTATGTGAAACATGGAGAACTGGACCGACCCTGCAGCCCCACAGACCTCCCAGTCTGGACCAGGGGACAGGAAGGCAGTCAGTGGGTCAGACCAGTTGAGGGCACGTGTGTGTCCGAGAAGGTGTCACTGAATGTAGGGAAAGGTGTGCAGATGACAGCATTCGGTGTCTGGGGTGGGGACGCATGACAGTGTTCCCTAGAGCGTGAGTCTATGTGGTGACATGTGGCCGTGGTACTCGTGTGATAGTGCATCTGTGGGGCCCTCGTGTGGGGTAGGAGTCCGGGTCGTGGGTGTGCCTGACTGTAACCACGACTGTGAGTGTCTCTGGGTGTCTATGGGTTGATCCGTGGGTGCCACTGTGTCCATGTCGTGTCCCCAAGGACTAGATTTCTGTGTCGATGGTGTCTTGTAGCGGGGGTGTGTGGAGATGCCTAGGATAGAGGTCTGTCTTCTGAGAGTGTCAAGACTGGGAGGCGAGTCGTGGAAAGGGGAGTGGAAAGAAAAATAAGGGGAGTGGAGAAGAGACTGAGGTGGGTGGGACCAGAGACCCTCGGAGCTTTCCCTTCATTTCCTTCCTGGGTCTCCCCGACCCTCTATCTGGCTGGGTCTCTTCCCACCTCTCAGCATCTCCGACTTTGTCTGGGGGGTCCTGGTCTTCTGCCTCCCCCGGTTGCCAGGCGCAGCGCCGGGCACAGAGGGCCTCTGTTTCCCACCCAGCCTTCGTCTTCCGTCTCGATCCCCTGCTCTGCCTCCCCTTGGCCCTCCTCCTCTGTCCGGCTTTCCTCTTTTGGGCATTTCTCCTCATCTCCAAGGTCTCTCCCATCTCTCTGTCTCTCCGCAGCTCTCTTCCCCCTTGTCTTCTGAGTGTCTTTCCTTTCGCATCTAGGGTTCTGTCTCTCCGTCTTTCCGTCTCTCCCCATCTTCTCCCCATGTCTGTCTTTCTCCGCCCCGTCTCCCGGTCTCTGCCGGCCCGGGTGGGTCCGGGTGGGTCCCGGACAGCCTGGCCCGGGCGCCGCGACGAACAATGCCCCATTCACGCGGCCCGTCGGCGCCATGGCAACGCGCCCGCCCCGCCCTCCCCGCGCGCGGGCCGCGCGTGCCAAGAGGATGCCATGGTTACGTCAGGCGCGTGCCCGCCCCGCGCGCCGCCGCCCCGCGCGCTCTTGAAGGGGCCGAGCCAGCAGGGGGCGCCCGGCAGCAGCCTCTGCCTGGAGTCAGGCGGGACCGTCCCTCACCGGCCTTCAGGGACTCGGTGCCTCAGTTTCCCATCCTGTAAAACGGCAGGGGTGGGCGGAGTGAGATTGTGGTGGGTGCGTGCGTGTGTGTGTGTGAGAGAGAAAGCAAGAGAAAGTGAGAGAGACACAGAGATGGTCCATAAGGTCTCTTTTTGGGGGTGGTTGTGTGTCTGTGAATCTGCATTTGAGAGTCAGTGGAACTGTATGTATGAACGTGTGGGTCCATGTTTGCACACTTATGTGTTTCATGAGAAGTAGCGTGTAGTTTGGAGGTGATCGTATGCCGTGTGTGTACGTGTGTGTGTGTGTGTTTTCATGCCTGTGTGTGATAATATCTAGTTGGGATAATATGTAGTTGGGATGCAATGTTGTATCTGTGTGTTTGTGGTCCTGTGACTGAGTGTTTGCGTACCTCTGCGTTTGCATGTCGTGTATGTATGTGTGTTTTGTGTCTGTGATTTCGGTGTGATTGTGTGTTTGTGGTTGTGAGTTCATGTGGTTGTGTGCCTATATTTGCATGTCTGGGGTGTGTGTGTGTGTGTGTGTTGGATGGCTGTGTTGTTGGGTGTGGTTTTGACTTTGTAGGACTGTCGTTTGTGTGTCTGGAGGTCCATGTTCACAGATTCGTGTGTGTTTATGTGTGGAACTGGGGGTGGGCTCTGAGGACTGCTGGGGCTTGGCTGAGCCCCCCCTCACCTGAGGGCCTCCTGGCACAGAAGGGGGTGCCCAGCTGCCTGGGACCTCCGACTCCCCACAGGTTCAAGAGTGCCCCAGCTGATGAATATTCATGAGTTGGGGGGGCTGGCACCCACTGCCTACAGCTGCGAGTCCATTAGCCCCCTGGCTCTCCGCACACTGACTGTGGCGGGGTGGGTGGGGTGTCAGAGCAGGCCTGTCCCTGTCTCCACGACTTGGGAGGCTGGGGGGTATCCTAGTGACTATTGTGGGGGCCATGTCAGAATGCTTGGCTGCTCGTGGGGACAGCTAAGGGGCTGTCTCAATGTTGTGACAGGCGCTGGGGAGAGCGACTGTTGTGTGACAGGATGTTCTGGTAACAGCGGTGGCGGCTGTCATCCGCTGTTTCTTTGTAGCTCTGTCCAGGGACTCTGGGTGTTGTGTGGCAGTGCGAGGTGTGTGCCTGTCACTTGCAATAGTGTGGCCGTGAGCATAGATCTTCGGGGTGTCTTTGCACACTTCTGCAGTGGCCCGTACCTGCCGGCTGCCTGCTTGCTCTCTGACACCGTGACAGTGAGGGCATGTCATTGTGTCACTGGAGTGACGGGTCCGGTTCAAGCGTTGAGTGAGGGACAGCTGTGTGCCACAGCCCGGGGATGAAGTGATCAGATCTGCCTCCCCTCCTTGTGACCAGGAGTGGGAGGGTGGGGCAGTGACTCCATGTGGCCACGTGGTGACCGCAGCTGCAGGGGTACCCGGACTGGGCGTGTCAGCGTGCTTCTGGTCGGCGTGACGCTGAGACGGTGCGAGGGTCAGCGTGTCGGGCTAACTGTGAGGACGCAGGAGACCATGTGGCCGAAGGCGTGTGTGACCAGGACTGTTGAGGGTGTGATGGTATTTCTGTGTGTGACAGCGTGGCTGAGGGTGTGACAGACAGTGTCGCTGGTTGAAGGTGTGACAGTGTGGCTCTGTGTGTGGTTGAAGGTGTGACAGCGTAACTATGTGTGACAGCATGTGTGACAGTGTGGTTGTGTGTGACAGTGTGACTGAGGATGAGATAGTGTGGTTATGTGCGTGGCTGTGTGATAGAAGGTGTGACAGTGACACTATGTGTGTGTGATGACATGAGCCAAGGGGCTATGCCTGCCCCACCCCCATCCCCAGGCTCCCCACAGGGAGCCCAGCTACACTGTCACACACAACTACACTGTCATGTCCTCAGCCGTGCTGTCACATACAGCCTTGCTGTCTCATACCTTCATGCTGGAGCAAGGGGCCCCATGGCACGGGACTGCCAGCTGCCCAGCCTGGGGACACACGTGGGCCTGAGGCAGGGACACCTGGAGATCCAACCCCCGGCCGATCTGTCTTCCACCCACCACCCACGGGCTGGGTTTGGGGAGTGGCCTCCAGCTGCAGCATGGATGGGTGCGGGGAGGGCTCCTGCGGTCTGGGGGACTCCGGCCTGGGCCCCGGTGTGTGGCTGGGTGGCCCCTGAGGCTTGGCTGGGGACATGGCACAGCCAGCCTCACCCCCCTGATACCTACTCCCCGGGTCAGCTGGGCGGTGGCAGCATACAGAGGCCCCATTCAGGAGCGGCGGGCTAGGTTTCCAGGGCAGGGGCGGGGGGTGGGGGGCGGGTCTCCTGCCGGCTGCAAATGAAACATTTCCCCAGTTCCTTCCCTTTGCCTCCAGCCTCCAGATGAGTGCTGGCCGCCGGAGGCCTTGCCGCCTGCCTACCCTCGGC
This sequence comes from Procyon lotor, assembly GCA_028646535.1. NCBI lineage: Eukaryota > Metazoa > Chordata > Mammalia > Carnivora > Procyonidae > Procyon > Procyon lotor. The sequence continues at coordinate 6,257,414 of CM053603.1, forward strand.
CCTGGCCAGGCTGTGCGGCCCGCGGCGCTTGGGAACGTGTACCTGTGGGCCTTGCGAGCGGCTGGGGGCTGGCCTGCACAGTCCCTTTTGTGATTTGGGGATGTTTGTGTGTGTCTTTGGGTGTTGGTGTGACCAACTATCTGTGTATATGACCGTTTGTGATCATAGGTGATCTTGTGTGTGTGTGCGCGTGTGTGTGTGTGCACGTGCGTGCAATCTGGCTATCTTCGTGTCTTTGTGTGTGCCACATGTCTGGATGGTTTAGGGAGCATCTGTGTGTGGGACCAAATGGACTTGTCCCGTGTGAGATTTCGTGTGTGTGTGTGTGTGTGTGTGTGTGTGTGTTATTCTGGAAGAGTGTGCAACGGTATCTCTGGGTGAGCCTGTGACGGGGTGTGGTGATGGCGCTTCATATGACCTCCCCCAGAGGAGGGGGGTCTGTATCTTTGTGTGTCCAAGTGTGCCTGTGTGTCTTCGGGATTCTCTTGTGTGTGAGACGTGGTCCCGGGTGCCTGGCCGGGTGCACCTTGGGAGCAGGGCCTGTAACACCTCGGGCTCAGACCCTCTCAGGAGGCTCCCAGCTTGGGGTGAGGGCAGCAGGCACAAAGCTAGGACCCCACGCTTGGGGCACAGACCATGCCTGCTGGGCTGGGCGGGGGAGGCATCAGGTCCTTGTGGAGAGTGAGGACCCCTCCTCCTGTCAGGAGGACCTAGAGCTCCCCTCTCCCCAATCCTAGCAGGATCCCCGGGCTGGCTCTTGGCTTATCCTGCCAGATGTTTACCCACAGCCCCCAAGAGGCCCGCCTGGCTGCTCCGGAGCCCAGCGATGCCTGGCCTCACCTTCAGTGGCCCAGGACCTGGCTGCCAGAGCCCAGATATTTCAGTGCCCTCCCCTCCACCAGCCCCCAGCATCCTGGCCAGGTAATGCCATGGGCCTGGTTCCCGATCCTCCCTCCTCCTCATTCCCCCGCACACCTGCATTGTAAGAACACACCTGCTGCCAGCTGCAGCCAGGTGGGCAGTCCCGGCAGGGAGGAATGTGGGGGATTCCAGCTGTGGCATCCCAGCTGTGCCCAGCCTCCTGGCAGCGCCCTCCTCCCCTGCGATTTCTCGAAGGCCAGGTGTGCCCTAAGACCTGGGTTCTGTGGGGGAGGGGGAGGGGCACGGGTGTCCTCTAGGGCGGCACCCCAGTTTTTTTTTTAGAGCACCCCGTTGCCTCATAAAAATCCTCCCAGCTGGCAGCTGTGGGGAGGGGAGCAGAGTGGATGTGTGTGTGTGTGTGCACGTGTGCGTGCCTGTGTGTACAAGCAGAGGGAGGAATGTGGGGTGAGTGTGTATGTGAATGAAGGGTGGATGGTGCGTGTGCGTGTGCAAATGGAATGGTGGTGTGACTGTGGGTGTGAGTGGGCACGGGAAGCTGGTTCAGCAGAGCCGAGGTTTGGGGCCAGAAGGGAGACAAGGAGGGAGATTGGGGAGTGGGCAGACCCCAGCCCAGGGGCCGGCACGACTGGTGGACAGGCTGGGAGCACAGGCCATCCAGTGGGGGAGGACCGGACCCAAGTTGGGGGAGGGGGCTTCTGAGGGGCGTGGCCTTTGGGGCCCATTTGCAGAAGGGTTGGGGGGGGCTCTACGGGCTCTCAAGATCCCTCCCAAGCCTCCCAGCTACATGAAAGTTGCCAGACACCCCAGCCCTCTCCATTTCTTTCCTGAGTCATCCAGGCCCCCGTCCCCCTCGATCTCTAAATCCCTTTCCTATTCCTTCTTTCAGCCCCTCACGGTGCCCCTCAGCCCTGGTCCCCCATGCAGCACACAGCCTGGCTCCTTCTCTCCAAACCATTGCTCGCGACCCCCACCCCTGCCTTCCTCCTGCAGCGGTGCTGGGGAGGAGCAGCAGCAAAGGCCCTGAAACTTTAAACGGTGTTAAAAGTTTCTGTTTACGAGAAGCCCTTGAATTTTTAAGGACGTATCGATTCCCTCTGCCACGGCCTTGCATCGGCAACGGCTGTGGCATAGCGGGGAGGCCGTGCGGGACCCGCAGGGTTCTAGGGACAGAGCCCGTGAAGTACTGACCGACGACACATGGACCCAGACACACCCTCAGGCACACAGAGACCCCCTCCGTGACACACGCACGCACACACACACACTCACACACACAGATCCTCATCACTGCCTCCGACCCACAAAGACCACCCCCAGGAACACACTCCTATAACCCCATGGACACTTTGTGCCAACCAGACCTCCATTACGCACAGACTCACCGGGACCCTTGCCCACTTGCCCCCTTGGTCACTCGCCCTCTGGAACACAAGACCCATATCCCTGCCACATATACACAAGCTCGTCACGCGCACACGGACACTTTCGGACAGAAAGACCCTCGGAGCCGTTGTACACACCGTGGTCATCTCGAAGCACCCACTTTGTTCCCTCACGCACCCACATCTCCAGTACTTTCTGCCAAGCCCAGGCCCCAACTACATGTGACTCCCACGAGAATGTCAGCCCTCGGAGGGCAGAGCCTTTTGTCTTGTTTCTTCCCATGTGCCCAGCGCTCGACACAGGGCCTGGCAGGTGCTGACCCTCTCTGACTCGCCGACACCCCCAAGCCCACAGAGAGACCCACTACTATGCAACGCTGGTCCCCACAAAGAGACTCTTGGATGTACGCTGACCTGTGTCTCTGTGTACACCCAGACCCACACAGACACCCGAGGACACAACTGCAGTCATCCCGCCTCAGTGATGTAATGTGACCACACACACACACACACACACACACTCACCTCCTTGTGTCCGCTTGCAGGGATGCAATGGGCACAGCCTTGGCAGCCCTGCACAGCCAACCCTGCACATGCGCGTGTGCGCGTGTGCGCGCACACACACACACACACACACACACACACACACCTGGGCACCCGCTCCCCTCCCACAGACAATGCACAGCTTAGCATTGCCACAGTTTCTTGGCCCGGGAGGGCGAGAAGGTGTTGGCGGCACCTGGCAGCAGGAGAGAGCTTTGTCTCGGCAGGAGCTGCCCAGGGGCTGCAGGCGACGCCTCCCCGCCCACCTCGGGGGTCACCTAAGGGCTCCCCCCTGCCCCCACACCATGGTCCTCAGTACCCACTTCTACCCCCATTCCTTTCTGCTCTGGAAATGAGGGCTCAGGGGCCTGCAGGAGAGACTGGAGTCTCACGGGGGTGGGGGTGGGGCGAGCGTGTACATGAACCTGAGGCTTCCATGCCCATTTCGGTCCCTGCGGGTTGGGCTCTGTGGCGCTTGCTAGATCTGTGTATGTCCATGATCAGGGCCAAGTACAAGTGCGTGTGTGTGTGTGTGTGTGTGTGTGTGTGTATTCGCAGGAGGGCCATCAGGCTGGGGTGTGGGAGGGGCCTGGGTGTATGGGTGTCATACCTGTGTGCACAGCTGGGTGATCCCCTGGACTGTTGGTCAGTGTCCCCAAAGCCCGGGGGTCCATCTGGGTACCAGGTGTGTCCTGTGTATGTCCCTGTGTTGTTGCGACTGCCAATGTCAGTTTGTATCAGTGACACTTTGTATCTCTTTGTATCAGGGTCAGTGTGCCCCTTCCCTGTGTCACTGGGCACGTGCATGCCGGTATCTGATGGCTTGTTTGTTTGACAGTGTGTTAGCCCAGCTCCATTTTATTAGTGTCATTCTGTGTGCCCAGCTGGCTACTGCCAAGATGTTTTGGTGTGGCTTTGTGTGTGCCTTTGGGTATCTATATATAGGAGTTGTATGTCTGGAGCGCGTCACAGTGTGGTTGTGTGATCATGCCTGTCAGTGTGTCAGCGTGAATACGTACGTGTCAGCACGCACCAGTGTGTGTGTGTGTCTCAGTGTGTATCAGTGTGCGTCCGTGGGAGGCCTGCGTTGGTGTGTCTAAGCATGGTCCCTTGCTGGACTGTGTGTGTACAGGTTATCATCCTGTGATGGTGGGCCTGTGTGCCTGTCAGCATGTGGGTCGCGGGCTGGTGCGCCAGGGTGTGTGTCTATGCTGTCTCTGTGTAGGTGTCTGTGTGTGCTTCGTTGTTGGAACGTGGAACGTGTGGCAATGCGTTCTGTACGTGACATGTGTGGCGGGGTCCGAACCCTGCTGTGTGTCAGCGTGTGTCTGCGATGGAACGCGGGCCAGCACGTGTCAGGGTGGCTGTGTCGGTGTGCGCCCCCGCGCGCGTGTGTGCATGTGTGTGTGTGCGTGTGTGTGTGCGTGTGTGTGTGTGTGTGCGCGCCGGCCGCCGCTCCCCCGCCCTGCCCGCCCCTCCCCGCGCCCCTCCTCCCGCCCGCGCCGCCCGCCCGCTCCCTCTCCCCGGAGTGCGCCGCTTCCAAACTTTGTCTAAACTTTCACTTTCACAGCGCGGCGGCGGCGGCGGCGTTGGCGGCGGCGGCGGGCGAGGGTGACCGGCCGAGCGGCGGCGGCATGGAGTAGACGCGCAGCGGCGGCGGCAGCAGCGGACGCGAGAGGCAGCGGCGAGCGCGGCGGCGGCGGCGGCGGCGGCGGCGGCGGCGGCCCCGGAGCCGGCGGGGCCGAGCCTGCGAGCGGCGAGCGCGGGGCCGCGGGCCGGGCGGGCGCAGCGCGGCGGAGGCCGGAGGAGCCGAGCCGGAGCCGGAGCCCGAGCGCGGCCGCCGCCTGCCGGGCCTCCCCTCGCCGCGGCCGGCCGCCGCGCTCCCGCCTGGGCGCCCAGCTATGTACTCCCCGTACTGCCTCACCCAGGTACCGGCCGCCGCCCCTGGGCGACCGGGGAGGGGAGCGGACGCAGGAGGCCGGCAGGCGGGCGGGCGGGCGGGCGGGCGGCCGGAGGGGGCGCGCGGCGGCCCGGGGGGGAGTGAGACTGCGGGCAGCCGAGGGGTGCAAGCCGTGCTGTGGGCAGTCCCCGCACGCAGGCGGGCGTCACGGTGCGCGTGCGACCCTGGCCACCGGGAGGACTCCTGGTGGGGGCTCCGGGGGTGGCCGGCTGCGTGCGTAGCGCTGCCCCCGGATCGAGGAGCGGGAGTGCGTGTGTGTGTGTGTGTGTGTGTGTGTGTGGTGCGTGCGTGTGCGCGCGCGCTCGACTGGGGTGCGGTGGACTCCCGCCGACCGGTGGGCGACTGTGGCGTGCACCCGGGCAGCGTGGCCACTGGCAGTGGTTGCGGGGGTGACAGAGTGGCAGGGGGTGGTCCCGAGGGCGCAGAGCGGGGACTGGGTCCCGCGGCGCTCTGTGGGGCAGGCGCAGCTTTTCCCGAGGGTGGCAGCGGCCGGTATGCGTGGCGGCGGCCCCTGCATGCAGCCGGGGTGCCCGGGGCCGGTCGAGCGGCCCGGGCGTCGCCCCAAAGTCTTTGTTCAGGCCTCACATGGGAGCGGGGCTAAGAAAATGGCGGGGCTCCCAAATTTCGGAGGGTTAGGGGAGGGGAGGGAGGGACGGGCGCGCTGCCAGCCAGGGCCGCGCCTCTCGGCCGACCCTGGACGTCGCAGCCTCGGCCCCCCCACCGCCCCAAACTTTCCTTGGCGCAAACTTTCTGGCCCCCGCTACCCCGGCTGCGGCGCGCTGGACCCGGCGGGCCGGGGGAATCCCGTCCCGCTGCCCGAAGGCGGGAGGGGCGGGAGGCAGCAGTGGATACCGCGGACCGTGCCGTGGCCATGCCGTCGGGTCAGCCGCGGGCACAACAGAGCCGACCTTGGCGCGCTGCGCGAGTAGAGCGCGACCCGCCTCCAGCGAACTTCCCGGCGCAGCGCTCAGCGGCAGCAAAAGCGCGGGGGATGCCTGCTCTGCCACTCCACTTTCCCTGGGCTGTGGCCCCGGGCTCCGAGAGGGCACAAGAACTGTCTGGAGTCCCATAGTGGCCCTGGCAGCGCTGCCTGCGGGGAGCGAGGCTACAGAGGGCAACACAGACTCAGAAGAGGGGATACCTGGGGACTGCCTAGCCTTGCCTGCCAGCAGGGCCTGTGTGTGTAAGGAGAATCTTTAGGCCAGGCCTGGGGTCCTAATTGTCTCCTCTGCCCAGCCTGAGCCCTGCCAGCCTTCTGCCAAGTGTGCCCACAGATGGGAGTGGGAGTCCAAGTGAATACGGCTGCTACCAGGTGGCGGAGTGTGACGAGGTGCAAGCGAGTTTGCCGGGGTTGTGTGTCAGCCGTGGCCGCACCACACTCCTAGATCCACAGATGTGAGTGTGTATGTGTGTGTCAATCTTGGGGTCTGCATGTGGCTTCTATGGGTTGGTGGGGGGGCAGGCGTGCATGGTACGGATGTGTGTGTGTGGCCTAGGGAGCAGGTTTTTTTTTGTACAAAACTGGGTATGAGTGTTGGTGAGGGTACAAAGGCACACGCATGTGTCAGTGTGCGTGTAGGTGTAAGCAGGCATTCTGGCCACTGTGGCAGCCTGGGGACCCCCCCCCCCATTCTGTGTCTCTGACGGACCAATCACTCTGTCTCGGGCCCCATGACAACCCTGCCCACCTAGTGGGGTCTGAGCTGTGGCTCTCTTTGGGGCTACGCTTGGCTGGGCTACATGCTAGTGTTTGGGGGGCCTAGCGGGATCAAGACCCCATGCTTGAGTCGCCTCTTGCCCACCAGCTACCCGCCCAGCAGCCTGGCCTGCCCCCTGAGACCTGGGTAAGACTTGGGCCCCCGAGAAAGAAAATGCCAGCCAGTCCGCTGGTGATAAGCCTAGGAAGGGGCTGGGGTAGCTCCCAGACTCAGGGCCGTGACTACGGATTGACTCTGACACCCCAGTAGGGAGCAAGGGCTCAGCTCTGTGTCACAGGCCTGAGTGTGCCAGGGTGGATAGGGAGGACAGGGGGCATGGTCTCTCTGGGTCGCACCCTTCAGCTCTGTGCAGGCGGCTGATGTCAGCTGGTCAGCAGGGTCTGTCTGCCCTCCCAACAGTCACAGCTCTTGGATCCAGAGTCTCTGTTTTTACAAATCTTTCTGCTTCCGTAATTTGCCCTGCCAGTCTCTGTCTTTCTCTGTCTCTATCTCTATATCTGGTTGCTCTGCCCCTTTTCTGTCTCTCCCTCTTTCTATTAGCCCCTGTCCTTCCATATCTTTGACTATCCCTTGTCTCTCCCTGGCCCTGTACTCTGACTTTGGTTCTGGCCCCATCTCTGCTTCCCCCCCTCCCCAAGAGTCTCGGACTCTCTCTGTCTCTCTGGCCTCTCTCTCTCTCCCCCTTTTCTTTTTTTCAAACCAGAATTGGCTTCGATTTTAAAGTCAATAAATGATTGAGCAGGAACGAGCTCGGAGCAGCGGGGCCCTGGCGGGGAAAGGCACTGTGGGCGAGGGGGAAGGGCGGGGGGTTGGGGGGGGAAATCTCCTTCTGGAAAAAGCATCGAAATCCAGGGCGGCTGGGCGGGGCGCTTGCTGGCGCTGCTTGAGCCCACTGCAGCCCTAGGCCTGAGTCCTCCGCAGACAGGAGGGGGTGGATGGATGGGACCCCTTCCCCAGCAAACAGACACACACCAGAATGAGGACATACATTACATCACCGCCACCCCCAAAATGGGGCCATGAATGACCTGCTCGTGCTGATCATCCAGACACACGGCCATGGAGGAGCCTACAGACACAGGAAATGGTGGACCCGTGTTTGCTCCCACCCCCCAACACACACACATAAACACACGCGTGCACCCCCCTTAAGATGGGACATGTGGATCGACATAGGCTCACAAAGACACAGCCATACCTCCTGGCTACACTCGGATCCGGGCTGACTCAAGTGCGTGTTCACCCCTGTGCTTGCTCACACAGACTCAAGGACAGATGGATGGACAGATACACGCTTTCATGTAGGACGTAACGCTCCTGGCTCACCTGGGTGTATACGCAGATGTGCACACTTGCCGACATTCCCTGCCACACAGCCACGCAAGCAGCAGAATGTTCGCGCGCCCTTGTTTTTGTGGAGCCACACACACAGCCCTCCAGGGCAGGGGCTGTGGACTGGGACCTCCCTGATGCCCCCCGCCTCAGTTCTCTCCTTGGGGCACCATGGTCACCCTTCTGTCCCCAGGATGCTGCTGCCCCCCGTCCTGGTGCAGTGTAGCACCCCCTTTTAATGGTGCCTTTTCCCCCTGGCTCAGGCCCTACCTGCTTCATGCCCGCTTCTGGGATGGGATCCTCTGCATGAGCTGGGATGGGTCAGGCCATGCTGGGGGCTAGACTGGACTCTGTTAGATGTTTTGAGGCTGGACAGGCCACGCTTGGAGCCAAGGGCTCTGCTGGGTTAATTTAGGGGGGCAGGATGCTTCCTTCTTGCTGGGTGCTGGAGTCACGGGCCCTTGCTGAGCCAGGAATGTCTTGTGCAGTCTCAGGGGTCCCAGATGGAGGCTGTGGGTGCAGAGGTCAAGAATTGGGCTTTGTCATTAGATGGCACAGGGTTTGAACTCTGGCTCTGCGTCTTCTAATCCTGTGAACTTGAACCGCAGATTTTCCTGGTCCGTAAAATGGGTTAATAGGAGCACCTATCTCTCAGACTGTGATTAGACTTAGTGCAGAGCCTGGCCTGTAGCATGTGTTCAGAAAATGGAATGACTTGTCATTTTGGTTATCATCATTAGGTCACCCCTAGGCCTTCCCAGCTGAGGGAGGGGTACTCTGGACGGGTGGAAGGTGGGGAGTAGTACCTCCCAACTATAGAAGTCCGAGAAGACTGCCTGGAGGAGGAAGCCAGAAAGGACTTTGGGAGGAGGGAAGCCAGCTCATGGCCCAGCTCTTTCCCTTGGGTGGAGTCCTATCAGCCAGGCAGAGGGCAGCAGGGGTCCAAGGCAGGGAGAGAGGATGGTGGGAGTAGGGCAGTGGGGGGGGGCAGGAGGGGAGAGACAAGCTCTGTAATGCCCCGTAGGAACCAAATACCTTTTGGGGGACCACTGGTTACCCTGACCCTTTCCCTAGTCTCAACTGTGACCTCAACCCAGCCCACTTTGGGGCCGGGCTCCGAGGCCTGGTTTGGGAGTGTGCAGGAGTGTGTGCGTACACGAGTGTCCAAATGTGAGAGAGGCAAAGAGCCTGGAGTTGGGGGTCTTGGTGATGACTTCAGGGACGTCTACAGGGCTCCAGGGCTCTCTCTGCATTTGGACGCGAGTGGCGTCGCCCGGGTCCGCCATAGGGCTAGGATGCATATGGGGGATCCTATGTGGGCACCTGGCAGGGCCAGACAGTCACCCGGGGCATGCATGGGGGGGAGGGGGAACACAGCTGTGGCCGCCACTGAAACCCGCCTGGTAGCGAGTATCTGATTGCTGGCTTCCATCTTCAACTTGCTGGGAGCCTGGCCTTTTTTGTTGCCTTGGTCCTTGTTCTCTCTGCCCTTGGAGCACAAATTTGGAGTCCCTCATTTCCCTCCAGCCGGACCAAGAGAGGCAGAGGATGCACAGACACCTGTGTTTTCCTCCAACGAAGTGCAGAGGACGGGAGGAGCGGCTCCTGTCCCCTCCCCCCCACCGAGCTGGGGTAGAGGAAAGAAGGGTGTCTGTTCATTTTCCCGTCCCCAGAGCCCCAGATGTGGAGGCAGAGGAGCGAGGAGGAGGCTGTGAATGGCTAACTGGCTTCTCCCTGATCCGCATGCATTCACTGGTGTGTTGGGCTTTAGAACCACCATTTTGCTGTAGCTGGCCACGTGGCTGCAAGCGTCTGCGCGGGTCCACCTGCCAGTGTCCCCGTGTCTCCAGGTGTCCATTACTGGGTGCTGCCTGCCTGTGTCCCCAGGGCTGATCCCAAGCTCCATCCCTGGGTATCCGGGAATGGTGGAGATGCGGGTGTGTGTCCCTGTGTTTATTGGGTGCCTGGTGTCATCTTGCCCCAGTGGCCGGTCAGTGTGCCGCTGAATGTATTCTCTGGCTGTCTGACGGTCACGGCCAAGGTTGTATAGGTGTGGCTTCCCATGTACGTCGACCTATGTCGGCAAATGTGTCAATGCCTGGGTCTCCGGGTATCACCTCCCCCATGGCATTTTGCGTGCTGGGCTTGTCCCTGTGACCACCAATGTGTATCTCACCACGAGGGCCCCCTCTCCTTGGCCCCCTTTGGCTTCCTGGCAGCGTGTGAAATGCCCACTATGGCGGCCAGGCTAGCGGCTGGGAGCAGGCCGGCCTCTCCATGGCTTCCCATGAGGTCGGGCAGCCGCGGTGGCCCCGTTGTGGGCCCCACCCGCGCCCCTGGCCCGGCATGGACAGAAGCCCGTTGTGTGGCGAGGTGCGGGTGTGTGTTTGGGCCGCCCACAGGCCTCCCTCTGTCTGCCGGGTGCGCATTGATCTTGGCTTCTGCCTATGTCCGTCCTGGCCTGGCCAGCTGGGGTGTCCGGCTGTCTCTGTGGGCCTAAGCCCTCCGCCCCCGCTGCCCCCACCATCAAGCCTGCCCCGGGTCCCACACCTTCCATGCCACCCGCTGTCCCTCTGAGGCTCTGGGAGCTCAGATTTGGAAACCGAGGGCCCCCCTTCTCTCTCTCTCTCTCTCTCTCTCCTCCCTCTCTCCTCCCCTCCTCCCGCTCCCTCTCTCCCTCTCTCTCTCCTCCTGCCAAACTGCGTCTTGGCTCCGTCTGAATATCTCTCCTCCTCGATTTTTGGCTCCAGCTCTGGGCGCGTTCACTAAAAGAAGGGCTAGCTCCCCCCTTCCCTGCCCCCCCTCCTCGCCGCCTCCCCCCTCCTGAGGAGCCCCTCTGAGAGCGGGAGTGGCCGTGTGTAGGGGCCCGGGCCCCCCAAGTGGGCTTGGCCAAGGGGGCACAGGCCTGATGGGTGAGGGGGCTGGGTGGACGGGGCCTGGCAGCCTGAGAGGGGCCAGCAGCCAGGGTGACCGTGCTGCCTGGCTGGCCGGGCGGGCAGGTGGGGAGGGGTCGGGGGCACGGAGCTGGGGTGTCTGGCTTCTGGTGGGGCTGGCAGGCCTCTGTGAGGCGCAGCTGTGCCCAGAACTCGGAGCTGCGTTTGCCACCACTACCGATGTGGCTGCGCCAGCCGGGGAGGGGGAGGCGGGTGGCGGGCACTGCGGCGATCCGTAGCCAATCGGAAGCCAGAGTTGCCCTGGGGAGCTTTCCCCCTACTGGGGCCCCACCCTGAAGGGAGCTGGGGGTGGTGGCCAGCAGTGGGCGGGGGGCAGTGCCACTACCACTGCCGAGGACCCTGCCCCCCTCAGCTGAAAGCTCGGTGCCAGCCTCCCTGGCACAGATCAGGCACGGGCGGGGGTCTGTCCCCACCTGAATCTGTCGGAGCCGAGCCGGAGGAAGGGGCAGCTCAGAGGTGCCCCCCACCCCCTTGGCCTGGGGAGGTGGCTCTCAGTCCTGGGGCAGTCAGGACCAGGGGGTGGGGGCCAAATCGTCCAGGAGATTCTACCCACATATTGGCTTCAGCAGAATCATCTTGGGGGTTTATTCTGGGTCCATCTCACAAAAAGTCGTACACTGTCACCGGCACACGCGGGCACAGCACACCTTCCTAAATCAGGAGCACACAGACATGGGCGGCCCCACACAAAGGGACTCGCCTTTCCACACAAACACCTAGAAATGCCCGCCCCCTCCAACATGTCGGCGTGGGCTGCCCGTGAGGGGACATGCACACGGGTGCACAGGGTCACACAATCACGGGCTGTGAGCCACACAGCACAGACACATGCTTGGCTGTGGCCAAACACACAGGACCACGGAGTGTTGCACGGACGCACAGACACTCGGCGAGAAGCACATGGCACGTGCACGAATTAACACTGTCAGGCACCCAGAAACATACACGCGAGCACAGTGCACCCCCGCCCACCCTCACATGCACACAGCCACACACTCGCAGACACACAGCGGTACACACACGCTTGGCAACGTCTGGGAACATATTCGGTCATCACACTTGGAGGGGAGTTGGCTACTGGCACCTTCCGGGGGGAAGCTAGGGACGCTGCCCAACCCCCTCCAGCACACAAGACACCCCCACCGCCAACAGCGATCCAGCTCCCCCCCCCCCATGTCAACAGTGCCGAAGCAGCGACATTCAGCGAGTCTGGTCAGACACAGTAACACACACACAGGCACAACGGACACCCATCACACACGGGCACGCGCACACACACGGACAAGATGGTGCTGTCAGTGCTGCACACACACTCTTGCTCATCGGGACCCAGGTGTTGTCACAAATGCAACCCCACCCCCATACATAAGCCCAGGCACAGACGGTGTGGCGTTATAGTCCCGAGTTGCCCCAGTACCTGTGGATGAGCGTCACACCCACACGGGCACTCACACCTGGGTTACACCTGGCTCTATTTGGAAATGGCGGCTGAGCACCGGGACCTGGCCTCCTCGCGCCTCCCCTCTGCCAGCCTGCCCTCTGGCTGTCTTTGAGCTGCCGATTTCACCCCCCTGACCTCTCTGGATGGAATTTGGGACTCTGAATCCCTGTGCTGGTTTGTCACAGCCTGGGGGGGAGAAGCCTGCAAAGCCACATGCCTGCGCTGGCCCGGGACACCCCAGTCCTCTGGCCCAGCGACCCCACTCTAACTGTCCTGCTCCTGGAAGCCATCGGGATAGTCTGGGATGGAGGCGAGGCTAATTTCTGAAACTCTTGTCCTCCGTGGGGCTGTCTCCTTAATCCTCTGGCCATGGACTCTTCATTTCTGACTCTGGAGAAAGAAGAGAGAGGGCTGGCAGAATCGCATAGGGAGAAAGCATTTTATGGGATTATGACGAGATGTTCTAAAAACTAGAGTGATGGCTAAAGTGTGCTATATGCTTGCTCTGCTGCACCCTGTGCTAAGTGCCTTCCCAGGCTGTCCCCGGAATCCTTCCGTGTGAGGCAGTTGTGGCCGGGGTTAGCTGTGTCCGTGTGTATGGCTGATGGTGTAATAAGGCAGGGTTTCTTTAGTTCGGCACTGTTGGCATTTGGGACACTTGGACGTTATTAGGAGAGTGGGGGCTCTGAGCCAACTTCCTGGGTTTGGATCCCGGCTCTGCTGTTCACTAGCTGTGTGACCTTGGACAAGTCACTCAACCCCTCCGTGCCTCTAGTTTCCTCTCACGGGGTTATGGAAAGGACCAAAAGAGTTGGCTTATAGGAAGTGCTTTAAAGTAGTGCTTGATGTGAAGTAAGTACTTGATTTTATAGATGAGAAGCTAAGAGAAGGATATCCAGTGCCAGGGTCAAGGGCTAGGAGGTGATAGAGCCCGAACCTCTTCTCTGAACCACCACTCGACATCCTCCTGATGGGCTAGAATCGCATCTTATTCTCTGGCCTTTACCAAAATTCAGAGTGAGCCTGTACATTCCCCCCCCACCACCACGCCCCGGCCCCGACACGTGGAGCTTGCCCCAACTGTCAGCCCCTTGAGCCCTCCTTACCACTCTGACCTTCGGATCTTCTTCCATTTAGGACTCAGAGTGAGAATGGGTGGTCAGCTCACCCACTCTGCACCACCACTGGCCTGGCTGGTCTTCACTACCCAGACAGGGCGTGATGTCTTCTCCCACACCTTGCTGGGCACCCAGCTGGAGCCCGAGTGCTGGGGGTGCCGCCGGGGGCCTGTGCATTCCTTCAGCAAATATTTACTCAGCACCTCCCGGGTGCCAGGCCCTGTTCTAGGCCCTGGGGGCTCAGCAGAGAGCAAAATCAGCAGAGGTGCCAGTCCTGGTGCGAGGGCAGACAGTGAACCTGATAAACAAGGGAGTGTCCAGTACTTGAGACAGTGATAGGCGCTAGGAGGAGAAGAACAGGTAGGGCCCGCAGAAGTGCTGGGCAGCTGCTGCTTTAGCAGAGGTGGTCTGAGAGGCCTTGTGGCCCAGCATTGACCTGCTACTCAGGGTAGCTCTGCCTTGGCTCAAGTATGGCCTCGCAGGCCCTTTTCCCTCTCGGGAGGGGGCAGTTTGGAGGTCAAGGGTGTGTGGCTTAGCCTGGTCGCCCCCACCGTCTGCCTCCCGTGCGCGGCTTGTTGTTGGTGCAGCCTGAGATCATCCATTATCCGTGCTTGTGGATACACCGTATGCTCCCGCCCAAGATGGGGAGACAAGATGGCTGGGGTTTCTCCTGTATAGAAACTGGGCCTCGATGGGCACCCGGTGTTCTCAGCCCTGCTGTTCTGAGCTGGGGGTGGGGCAGGGGCAGCTGGTGGCCCAGAGTGGCACTTCCACCTGGGCCCCTCGATTTAGCTCCCCCGGGGCGGGCCCGGTTTATTTTTACCCCAGCCCGTCACCTTGGCAGTGCCAGGCTGCGCCATCTTTGTAGGGTCTTGGGGACCTGCCCACCGGCTCGAGGGGACCTGGCTTTGTCCGTTGGACCTCTGATTTCCTTGGGGCCCCCATCTTCTTCCACCCCCAAAGTTCTAGAAGTGAGGGCTCTGGGCTGGGGCTGGTGGGGTCAGCGCTGCTGGCTGGCAACCACCGTGCCCAGCCTGGTGGCATTTGGCTTGGCGCCCTGCCTGCCCGCCACCCCCACCCCATGCCCGGGCAGAGCCCAGCGGCTGCTGCTGCCAGTCTCCATTTCAAAGCTTGGGGTGGGGGTGGGGGAGCGCCGGGCGCCTCCCAGCCCCCTGCCTGTCCCGTGCCACCTGGGGCTTGTTCCCCCACGCCTGCTCCCTGGAAGGCCCTGGACTGCTTTTCTCGCTGCCCCTTTTGCAGCCCAGAGCTCAGCGAGGATGCCCGCCTGGCTTCCATCTTCCCTGCTCATTTCCTCCCTTGCTTGCCTGCTTGCCTGTAATGGCTCACCATTTTTGGCATCTCCTCCTCCTCCCCCTCCCATAAGCACCAACCTCACTTCCAAACCCGCCATTGCTGGCTCCCAGGCCTTCTCTGCTGCCTGGGGCCGGGACCCTGGAAATGAGAGTTTGGGAGGGCTGGCTATGTGGGCACCAGGGGCTTTCTGCATGTGTGTGTGCGTGCGTGCGTGTGTGTGTGTGTGTGTGTGTGTGTCTGGAGGGGGACACGGGCTCTGGGCCCGCTTGTACAACCTGCCTTAAGGCTGGCATAGCTGGGCTCCGGAAAGGAGGCGGCACAGAAGAGTGTAGACCCTTCCATTTCTAACCAGATCCAGGGACCCAGAATCAGCCTCTGTGCCACCCGGAGACCAGGGTGGGCCTTCCTGCCAAAGTCCAGGGCCTGGACTGGCAAAGGCAAGGCTTGTGCCTGTGGGGCGCCCAGATCCTTCCTCCCGCCCCAGGTCGCCCCGGGGCTTCAGGATTCCTGCTCCTCCTCTCTGGAGCTTTGGGAAGGGGAACTAAGCCTCATGTTGGGCACTCGTGCCCCCAGAGGGGCAAGGGACTTCGGAGGAACCGGTTTACTACCCCCCCACCTCAAGTCCGCTGCCCGGGCCTCTCTGCCTCTCTCGGCACTAAACAAAGTTTGCTAAGTAACTTCAAATGTTATTTGAGGACGGCCTGGCCTCAGCCCAAGGCGGCCCTGTGGAAACTTGTTTTTCGCTGCCGAGGCTGCAAGTATCAAAGACACACTTTCGGGGGGGGGGTGCTTCGATGCCTCTCCCCCCTCTGTGGCAGGGGCTGGCCCTGAATGGACACACAGATGCACAGAGGCCTGTACCGACAGAGGGACACATACATCATTCTGTGGCTTGCACACCAGACACATGACAGCCGTGGACCCCAGCCCATGCCATCACACACAAAACCTACACGTCCTGACACACCAGGAGGGGGGCGGGGTTCACAGGGTGCTGCCCCCAGCCCACAGGGCCTGGGATTTTTCCAGCCAGTGAGGTTTCCCAAAACCTGAAGTCCTCTATCCTCAGGTCTCCTGGGCACGAGCTGGTGCTCCGACAAGTCCCTTCCCCTCTCTCAGCCTCAGTTTCCCCAGCTGTAAAGGGAAGAGGTGGGCCGGGGTGGTTGAGGAAGTGGAACCCCACACTGATTAGGAGAGTGCCCAGCTTTTCTCCTCCCTCTGGCAGGGTTGATATGAGAAGTCCCTAAGATCGGGGGTCTGAGCGCGGAGCCTGGAGTACAGCGCTTTTCCGAGTCAGCGGGCGTTTCTCCCAGTCCTGACCGCCCGCCCCAACCTGGCGTGTGCCCTCCCGGACTGCAGGTCCCAACCTCAGGCAGCTCCGGGTTCTCCAGGTCCCAGGCAAGTCTCTGGTCTTCTCACCTTCTCGCTCCATTTTTTTCTCCCGGCTTTTCTGGAGCTTTTCCCAAATCCCTCCCTTGGTCTCCACCATCTCTGCGCAGGCCTGGAGCTCAGGGAAAGTGTGGGAAACAGGTTTGGGGTGTGCGTCCCCCACTGAAGCCAGCCAGACTTGGGGTCCTTCACACCCTGAGATCCCTGATGGCCGTCCTGGGGTCCTCCGAACCCAAGCAAGAAGCTGGGGAGGGGCTCGGGTGTAGGGGAGGCTTCATCACAGGGTCCCTCTGACCAGTCACCTACCAAGGTTTGCAAGCAAGTGGTGTCCCACTGGACACAATAGAAAGGCTAAGGCCTGAGGGGCTGCGGGACCCTGAGAGCCTCCCCCTTTCACTGTTAGCCAGAGCCTCACTGAGGGAGGTTTTCGGGAGTCCCCCAGCCCCAGCCCCACACAGCGCCTCATCTCCACTCACAGTCGGTACCCGCAACACCCCGCCACCCGCAGTCTGTCGCGCAGTGACAGCCTGTCACAGGCAGTGCGCACACCGGCACAATCTGTCGTCCACGCACAGTCTCACACACAACCTGTCACACACACGCACACACACACAGCGGCACAGTCGCACGCACAGCCAGCCTCACGCGATCACACCAAGCGTCACAGCTTGTCACAGCCATAGACTCCTCACAATAAAAATAACAGCTACCGACTCCACAGCAATTATGCCTGGGCAGCAGGCGGAGCGTGTGTGCGTGTGTGTGTGCACGCGCACGCGTGCACGCACGCCTGCCTGCGCGTGTGTGCACATGACCTCCTGTAACCCTCTCAACATGAGGCAGGTGTGAGTAACCTGTTTTACAGATGAGGCAACAGAGGCCACAAGGTCAAGTGCCAAGGTCATGGGGCTGGAAGTGGGGGAGGGAGAAATTACTCAGTCAGGCCCCCAGGGGCAAGCGAGGCTTAAACAGGTCACCCTGCTTTTCAGCTGAGACTCCCCCTCTCGGCCCTCCCTGTGGGAGTTCCCTTCCCATTCCTCAGATGGGCAGAACTGAGGGTTCTAAGCAGTCCAGCCAAGAAACAGGGGAAGGGGCCTCAAACTGTCTACCCTCTGCTGCGGAAATTTGAGCTCCGCTCTCCACCCCAAATGCTATTTGGCTCCTAGCACGAGGTGGCAGGATTCCCTATGCAGGAGCCTTTGACTGGGGCCAGGGTCTCACACTGTATGGTGGGGATGGGGGCGAACGAGTGGGGGCTGGGGAATTGGCAGCTGTGGGGACCAGTGAAGTCCCTCAGCCCAAGCCAGGGCCCAGAGTCTAGGGCTGCCCAGCACCCCTGCTCCCCAAGGCTCTCCGCATTCCAGGGCGATTCTTCCTCCTCCCCTGCTGCCTGCCTTCCCTCACTTTCCCCTTCTTTGTTCCACCCCTGCCGCTCCCCGGGGCTTCCCCCGTTAGAGCAATGTTGGCCAAAATCAACACGCCTCCAGTGACTTCCCGCCGAGGCTGGCTGGGCAGCTGGCCCTGCCCCCTGGCCTGCTCAGGGGTTAGATCCAGGCTCTGTCGGCCTCGGCGGTGGCCCCAGCACACGGTGGCCGCTCCTAGGGGGCTTGAAAGCCTACGCAGGCAGCCCCTGGGTAGCATCCCGATGCCCCCTGACACCTGCGTGCCCGTGTCTGACAACCCAGCAGGCCACGCAGGCAGGCTCTCACAGGCGCGCAAGCACGCTCCCGCACAGAGGCTCAGACAGGGGTCCCAAGGACACGGTTGCCTGGCACCCCCAGGGGGATCGCAGGCACCACCAGTTTATATGCACACAAAGGCCTGACCCCTAGGGAGTCTTCGAGGAACACACGCCCTTAACGCCCATAAACACTCCCTTGCCCGACATCAGATGGGGTCTCCTGCCGTGCGCGCGCGCACGCACACACACACACACACACACACACCCCGCACACACACACCACATGCTCTCTCCGGCTTCTGCCCAGACCTGGCTCTGAGCACAGGGACTGCCCTGTGCCCCCACGGGTGTGCTGGGCTCAGGTGGATCAGCAAGCCTACAGGAGCCACTGATGCCCACACACGTGGCTCCAGGCCCACGCAGGTACACACCTCCCCAGCCTGCACACGCGTGTATTTCACGTGAGCCGCACACCTGCCAGGCCGCCCAGGGCACCTGGCTCCAAAGCGGCATTCAGGTTGTTGGGGGAGGAGACGGGAAAGCGGAGGCCTAATTCCCACCGCCCCAGCGGATTTTTCTTAGAACACCCGCCTCCCCAAATGTTCCTGGGGTGAAGGTGAGAGCCCCAGAACTGCTACTCAGTGGGGCCCCAGCATGCTACATATTTATATTGGAAATTTGTATCTTTATATATATTTTACATAGAACCTCCCCCCATTCCTGCTCCATGTTTGCATTTGGATTTTACCATCCCCCCACTCGGCTTGGTCCCAAACCTGCAAACCCTTTTTTCTCGAAGCAGGGACATGGGACCAGGCTGCAGCAGCCTTCCCCCTTCCCTCTGTGGACGCTCCACGTTCTTAAAGGCCGGGCCACACCAACGAATCCTGCAGCACTCCCCGAAACACAATCGCGGGGGTGGGTGCTGGCGGCCAGACGTTGCTTTTTGGTGTGTGTTTGCTGTTGCTGCTTAAATTAATCCTGAGTGACGGCCCACAATTCCTCTCCACAAAGAGGCCATTTAATGCCCCCTCCTCGGGCGAAACTTCCCATTTGCCCCCGAGTCCAGCTTGGCAGCTCAGACCCTGCGCTGCCCTCCTGGCCTTCCCCTCAGGTGCGCCTGGGGCGGAGGCAGATTCCCCTGGAGCACCAGGGACCTCAGGAGACAGTGGGTGGATTTTGGGAAGGGGGGGAGGTATCTTAAAATAGAAGCGGATTGCTGAGCAGAGGTGGGTCGGGGTTTGTCTCAGGACTCCCTAGATGGTCCCACTGCCCAACGGTAGCTAGCGGTAGCGCTTTGAGGCCCCAACCAGGCCGCCTCCCACATCGCCCTGAAAATACCCCGCACCCCCCCACCGGAAGCCGGTGCACCACGTCGTGTGCCTTTGCAAACCCCCGGCAGAAAGGTGCCACTCGTGCCACGCACTAGCATATGCCCCTTGCCAGGTGCCCATCCCCTACGAACTCTTTCCATTGTTGCCTCCAAGGTGTTCTTTTCCTGCGTGGCATTCCCGGACCCACTGCAATTAGCTCACGCCCGGGGTGGGGGTGGGGGCACAGGTGGGTGGAGGTCGTGGGGAGACCCCCCCCCCCCCGCCCCGGGGCTCAGGCCGAGGTAAGGCTGTATTCTTTCCACAAGGCAGGACACGGGTGCTGTCAGTCACGGTCACCTGCACTGCACACACACACCACGGGGTGGAAACGACAACAACATACCCCTCGACGGCGCCGATGACCCTGGCCCTGGGGAACCAGAGGACGGTTGGCCCGGAGCGAGCGGGCCGGGCGCAAAGTCGGGCGTGCGCGTGCGCGGAGGCAAAAAGGCGGGAAGCCGTCGTGCGACCAGAGCCTGCGCGCTCGACGGTTGGGTCACTTGGGCGGAACCGCGCCAGGCGTTGAGCGAGGAGGAGTGAGGACCGCTGCCCCCCACGGGCAGGTGAGGGGAACCCGGGAACAGGTGTGAAGGAGCGGAGGCAGAGGAAGACGCCTCTGCGGGCCCTCGGGCCGGGTCCCTGCGGGGGTCCTCGCCTCCCCTCCCCCGCGCCGAGCTGGCGGGCCTCCCTTCCACCCGCGCGCGGCCTAACCCTTCGCGGCAACTACCCGAAAGTGAGTCCGCGTGGCGTCGAGGGCCTGCCAGGCTCGCGTTCGGGGCCCTCGCCATTTGCGGCGGCGGAGGCCGCCGCCAGA
The DNA here is from genome assembly GCA_028646535.1 of Procyon lotor. NCBI lineage: Eukaryota > Metazoa > Chordata > Mammalia > Carnivora > Procyonidae > Procyon > Procyon lotor. The sequence continues at coordinate 6,277,315 of CM053603.1, forward strand.
AGGGGCTCAAATGGCGGCGTTTTGGCCCGTCTGCCGGTGGGTCCCCGGGCGCTCCGGGTGGGGCTGTGGGCCGCCTTTGCCTAAATTCCCTCTTTTCGTGCGCAGCCGGATACCCGACAGGGGCTAATGCGCGCTTTGGAATGAATGCGATGTTGATAATTCCTGTTATTCTTTAGTCGCGCGGAGGACTTTTGGGGTTAAATGCCCCCAGAATCTGCGGGCAACCTTGGGGCACCGATCTGGAGAGGGTCCCTTCTCTGCCCCTCGTCGTGCGCGCGTCGCTGCCCCCAGACCCCGGGCTTCCGAAGAGCCTCCCCATTTCTCCCCAAGCCGCGGCCTCTTTGGGGGGAATAAGGGAGGGGAAATTTAGCAGGGAAGATTTTTGTTTGTTTCGAGGGTTGGCTGGGTTTGGGGGCGTTTGGCCTCCAGCAGGCAAGGGGAAGAAATGTGACTAAGTGGCAGAAAATGTGCTTTCCCTTCCCCTCTCCCCTGCCTTCAGGCCGCGGGAGTTGCACAGTCTCCAAGAACCTTAAAAAAAAATTTCCCCGTTCCCCTCCGATCAACACCGCCTTTCCTCTCACGGATGACTTCTTGAATTTGGGGTGCAAAGCCCCCCTGCATTGCTGCCAGCCATTCTGCAGCACGACCTGGGCGGCCAGTGGGGGAAAGGAAAGAATGGAAGAGTGGGAAAGGATCGTGTGCGCAGAGTGGGCCCGACTTAACCTGTTGGAGGAGGCTAGTGTCTGGATGAAGCCACCCAGCCACCCCTCTGGAGCTTGAGCAGCACCTCAGCCTTCAGTGAAAGCACCCCAGGGGCCTCCCTCTGGCCCATCGGAAACTAGTCATTAACGTGACTTCTTATCGTCCAAATTACTTAAATGCGCTTTGGTGGTGTTAGGTCCTTTTCCTTTTCCACGTGCAGCTGACTCAGCCTACTCCAGCTGCGCCTGGGGAGGTGACCCGGGCAGCAGTTGACCCTGCACCCTGAACCCAGAGGCGGCCCATCCCAGCAGCACTTCCCCGGCCCCAGGCTCCCAGACCACACTTGGCTCCCCCTCCCCTTATATTTCAGGTCATCTTTTCCCTCCATTTTTTTTTTTAAATATTTAAAAATTTAAGGGAGTTTTATTACATTTTTGTTTTTTAAAGCGTGAGACAGAGGCTGATGGAAACGGGCTGTTAAAAAAAGAAAGAAAAATATATGCCGGTGGCACTCTGTGGAGCTGGCGAGCCTTGCCTGCCTCACAACTGAGTTTTTGGTCGCCAGTTCCCTTGTAGAACCGGGCATGGGGCACCTAGGATCTCCGTTGCTGAAAAGGCGCTATAGAAATGCAAGGAATTATTATGATTTTAATAAAATTGTGTCTCATTTAGGAGCGCGCTTCTGCGCTGCCTCTGTCGTCGGAGCCCGGGTTTGCCGCGGCAAAGTCTGTAATCAGAGAAAAATACCAGCTTTGTTGAGGGTTAGAATGTATCATTGGCTAATGTGTGTGGTTTTTTTTTTTTTTAAATAATGCTAAGCATTGGAATAATTAAAGAGTGAGAAATAACTCGTCTCTTCTTTCCCCTCGTCATTGTCTTATTTAAGGGTGAAAAGCATGCTTTTAGGCAGAGCTGGTTAGTTTTAATGCGGGCTTTTTTTTCTCGCCCGCCTTTCCCTCCGCTCCGGTCTGATTCGCAAATCCCCAAACTGGCACAAGCCGGGAAACTTGCGGCAGCCGTTCTTCTCCGGGAGTTGGAGCCTCGCTTTCCTTTTTTCCCCTCTTTCAGAGACAACCCTCGCCTCTTCCCTCCCCCGCCTCTGGGCCCTGACCCACTGCCTGGTTTGCGCTAGAGCGATTTAAAAAAGAAAGAAAGGAAGAAAGGAGCCGGGCTCTGGTACCCCTGTGCCAGCCGAGGGCGCGTTTCCCAGGCGGCGGGCTGGTGGGAAAGTCAAACCGGGTGTGGGGTGTGGGGTCTCAGAGGCAGTCTTGATGCCTATCCTGCACTCCCCCCCCAAAAAGAATCAAATATTTCTAAAGATCGAAGGATTAGAGGGCTCAGATCCCTTGTCATATTTTAAATCAAGCTGAACAGTTCTTTCTTCTCAGCCCCATATGCAATAGGAAGTAAAAATTCGGTCCTTGAGCCCGACTTGGCAGCCTGGTGCCCGTGGTAGGGAAGAAAGCTGCCCACTTGGGCTGGGCCTGGCGTCCAGCCCCAGGACAATGCTGCCACCACCTACAGGGCCTAGATTTGAGGTGGGAGAGCAGGGTACAGGGCCAGTGGTGGGCATGGCTTGGGGAGATGTGGGAATAGAGGAAAGGGCGCTGCAGAGGTTTGCTTGGGGTTGGTGGGATGCTAAGTGGCTGCCCCAGCCCTTCCCCCGGTTGTGGGGTGGATGGGCTCAGAAAAGGGGGTTTCTGTAGTGTTTGGGGAAGTCGCGGCTCCCTGTGAGAAAGGAAGGGGAAAAGTGGACAAGAAATAGGGGTAGGAACTTGTGCCCACAGGCACCGCTTCTCGAGTTGCAAAGGAGTTAGTTATTTATTTGCTTCAGGTGTTTCTAATTAAATGCGTTTCTCTTTTATTTTCCTTGTTGTTTGGTGCTTAGACTTTTCCGCGATCCCTTGCATTTTGTCTTTTTACATAAGTAGAACCCCCCCCCCTTGGAGAGATATTGTGGGAGGTACTTTGCCTTCAGTGCTTTCTCTTTCCTGCTTTTTTTAAAATTTAATTTTAAAATTATAAAGTAAATTTAGTGCGAGTGAAAGTGAGGGGGGGAGCCAGCTGGGGCTGGAGCCAGGGAAGGGGGAGGCAGATGCAGCAAGATTGGGCCTCACTTCCCGTGGCAGCTCTGCCCCAGGACCCCCTTCACTCCTCTCCCTGATAGACTTTTGGGGACCGGAATGAGGGCACCCTGCCTGGATGGGTGCTCATTTACCCTCCAGGAATCCCTGGCTCTGCAGAGCCACCTTTTTCCCATTATGCTCCACACCCCTGAGGCCCCCAGTCTCTGCCTACGGGTGGGGTGCACGGGGAGTCTCTTACTCACCCTTGGTTAGTATGGCAGTTTGGCTTTCAGCTCGGTGGGCCCTGTTTGTCCACCACACACACACACACACACACACACACACACACGCACATACACACACGCGCTGGCCTGCTACCCCGATGCACAGTTGGTTGCCCTGTTGATGGGATCAGAACCGGGCAGGCACAGACAGAGACAGGCGCGAAACCCCTCTGCAGCAGTGAGGATTCCAGGGGCTTCTTTTCACCATATATATATATATATATATATATATATATATATATATATATATATATATATTTATCACATGAGTAGCGCGTGGTGCTCTGTTAACACATGTGTATACATAGGTGCTCGCACTTGACATTACTGGGGGCAGAAGCTGTTTCTAAGGCCTAGAAACTCCGACAACTCTACAGCTTAAAAACTAAAGGCCTGTTCAGCAGTGCTGAAAATGGAAAATGTTCTATTTCTTAATCTGGGTGGGGCCACACAGGTGTATTCACTTTGTGAAAATGTATCAAGCGCTAGACTTGGAAGTGTGCGATCTTCTCTACATTTTAGGCATTTCAGTTAAAAAGTTTATTTTATTTTATTTTTTAAAGGAAGACCCAGCCTCAAAAGAAAAGGCCTTCCCTAACAAAATAATAATGATAATAAATGATGATTTAAATAAGAATGTCCTCCAACCGGCTTTGCTTAGGTCTCCCGCTAAAGAATGGTGGGGAGGGCTTGTAAAAATTAGTGGGCTGATAAAAAAGCTCGCAGGCGTGTGGCCCACGAGGCCTCCAGACCCATCCGTGTGTGTACAGAGTGCCAGGAAACTGCCGGCAGACTCAGGTCTAGCTGTAGAATTTTGAACATCTCAGGACCAAAGGATGAAAAGTGGTAAGGAAGAAGTTACTTGCCAATTACATTTTGCTGTCAACATCTGGAAAGCAAAATTGCAGCTGTTCTCCTTGCCCCCCCCATTACACCTCTTTCTTTTTTCTGCACACTTATATTTTTGTATGCATGCCATCCATATTTCGGTTTTCTGCTCTGTTAAAACATCTTCACGGCTCTGTTCAAATCGAGTTGTTGGATTTGGGCTTTAAAAAAATATATATGTCTCTCCTAGTCTGACAGTATAATTTTTTGAGCAATCTATTTGAATAGGCTGGCCGTCAGTTGATAATCCCTTCCTTTTTCTTTCCCCTTTTCGGCCTTCCCAGGACTGTTTAGGCCAGAAGCTTTCGGGGAGGACGCTCTCGGCTGCCCTCGCCTCTGTTCCTCTGGGCAGGTACTACAGCTTCACCCTCCACGGCCCTTCTGCGGTGTTTTTGTTTTCCCTTCGCCCCCCAAAAATATTTGAACCAAAAAGCCTCTTTTTTTTTTCCTCCACCCACAGCAAACTGAAAGGGCTAGTGAACCGTGATTCAACAGAGCGAGGGCGCCTCTTTTCTTCCTTAGCATTAATTAACTCAAGTTCGTTAGGACGTTGGGTCTGTCGCCCACAGTTTTCTCTTGTGTGTGCTGAATCGGGTCATAGAGGGAGACTTCCCGTGCAAACAGTTTGTGTTGGAGCTGGAGGACACAGAGGGGGAGAGAGGGTGAGAAAGAAAGGGAGCCCGAAAGGGACGGATTGTGACCGGAGGGGTGGTCAGGTCCCGAGCTCCCCGTACCCTGGTGCCAGCCTCCGCAGGGCTAGACACCAGGGGACCAAGGATTTGAGTTTTCTTGGCCATGATCCTGATAATAAATTAGTTGAGGGGAGCAATACATTTTGAGGGATTGAAAAATGTCCTCCTTCCAACTCCTCAAACTGTGCATTTTGGGGAAGCCGCTTGCTCAGCCAGGGCCAGTCCAGCTCCCCTGAGCCCTCAGGCAGTGAAACTCCCAGGCTGTTCCTATCCTGGCCACCCTGCTCTCTGCCCCCGGCTCTGGGCACTGCCTGTTGCGGCAGCAACGGCAAAAAATAGGCTTTCTGTGGACCAAAGGTGCGAGGAGTGCAGCCTGGTGGAAGAGACCCAGGATTGGAGAAACTCTCCTCTTGCCCTGGCCCTTCTGCCTTCTGTCCGGTGGCAAGGGGGTGGGGGGATTGGACTGGACCAGGCAGAGCTTGGGGGTGTCACAACGGATCCTGACGGAGCTGTTGAAGAGGGCCTGAGGACTTACAAGAGGCGGCTCAGAGGTGCAGGGGAGGGAGAGGAACACCTCCCCTGGAGGATCCCCAAGCCTTTTGGTGGATCAGGTGTTACAGCTGGCCTGGGGCAAATATTCAACATTTTGCCTTTCGGCTCTGGTCTTCTCTCTTGCCCTCTGGGTATTTTTACTGGGGGTGGGGGCAGTGCTGGGAGCAGCACCAATCTCACCTTCACGTGCTGGTTTCCCCTTGCCTTGCCTTGCCTTTTGTCAGTGTTTTCAGTTCTCACAGAAAGTTGTGAAGCTGGCTTGTGGGGTTCTTCCTTCTTGGGGGGGTTCCTTGGCCACCATGGAGTGACACTTTCCAGTCGCACCAGGTTGGGTGAGACTCAGGCTCTGCCCTGCTCTTGCCCCTCGAAGCTCCCGTGGCTGTCCTCTGCCTTGTGCGGGCCTTCCTGGCTTTTATTTCTATTTGGTGACACAAGGAAGTTTCAAGCTAAAGAGTGAATTAAAGGATTCGGGTTTTTGTTTTCTAGTCTCTGTAGAGGATGAAAGTAAATTTCCAGATGCACTAGAGAGAATAGATGGTCTTCCCAATACCTGTATCCCTACCCTGTTTTACTTGGTGCCAGGAGGGTGAGGGGAGATATGCCTGGAGCAGGGTAGTGTTTGGAGCCAGACCGAGGCTGCCTGTTGGCCCGATCCCAGGCCACCGCTCCCAGTTTGTAGACAGGAGGAGAAAAAGAAGGGAAAGGGAGGCGGTTTTATAGAAGAGGAATGTGTGGTCTGGTTCTGATGCAGGCTGTGTCCTAGACCCAGCATGGGGGTGTGGGGCAATTCCATTCAGCAAGCGCGAGGACGCTAGAAAAATCGTGTGGGGCTGCCTTTCCTGAGCAGAGGAAAACAGGCCCAAGTCAGCCAAAAACCCGCTTTGTCCAAATTCTCTGAGCCTCCTCGCAATGTGCATTTTCTGGTTTCCATGCCTGGCATTTCCAGATTCTTGGATGATTTTACTCTGGCTGCAGAGCCCTTTCCCAGGCCCCCCCACCCCCCCCCAGAGACAGGAGGCCCCACCTACCTCTAGGATAAGCAGCCTGGCCCCTTCTGTTTGCTTCCTACAGTTCTCTTTCCATCTCTGCCCCAGAGTCCAGATACTGCCTTCTTCTCTGCCTTCTTGTGACCCTTCTTCTGTGGGGACAAGATGGGAGATGTCGGGGATACAAAGTTGACCTCTTTCTGTTCAGGCCAAGGATGAATTATAAAATCCCAAGAATTGGGCAGAGTAATCAGGGCTCTATTTGTGGCTTTTTAAAATTTCCTGCTTCCTTTTTCACCGAGGCTGCAGATAGGCAGTAGTAAAATGGATACTGAAATATCTGGTTAGTTCTATGAAGGTTTGTTAGTTATTTGCACTCACTGTGTATAGTTATCCAAATTAGCATGGTTATTTATATAAATATATATGTAATAGGTATAATATATATGTATATAATATGTATGTGTCCAGGGTCTGAGAGAATAAATTTGGGTCTCAAAGCAAGTAGTATGTGGACAAATAGAATTTTTTAAAGATAAGGAAACGTTCAAACAGCGACCCTGTCTTTAAAGATATAACTTATGCTTCTAGATGTTTCACTGTTGGCAGGTATGGGTTGCTTTCAAAACCTGTTTCAGGCTGGGAAAATTATTTTGTTTCCTTGAAGACTTTTGAATACTGAGTGAGATTCTGTATGAATTTTCCTATTTTCCTTTTACTAATTTACAAGGCTTCATCTGTTTTGTGGAGTTTTGGAAAACCACACATTTTACTTTCTTGTGATACAAGCAGTCATTTTTCTTTTTTGCCCCTGACCCAGAGCCCTTGTTTTTTTGTCCTTGTTCCTTGTTGTTTTTTCTTTTCTTTTCTTTTTCCTTTTCGGCCCTGTCTTTTCTCCCTCCATCTTTGCCTTTCTTTCTTTGCAGTTTTGGGCCCAACTTGGCTTTTTCTCTCCAGGTTTGCCTTTCTTCTCTCTCTCTTCCTCTCTCTTGCTCTTTTCCTCTTTTTCTGTGGTCTGATCAGTTTTTTTCTTTTGGAGGCATATTATTCCTAGTGATGGCTAAAACTGATGTGAGTATTTCAGAAACGTTTCAGTGAAAACTGTTGCTTTAAAAAATAATCAAATTCTATATACTTGACAATAAGAGAGGCCTTTCTCTCGCAAAGGGAGAAAAATTCCTTTCCACAAACTAGAAAGCCCATGTTAATTTTTAAAGTCTTATCTCTGGCTTCTCAGTTTTTCTTTTAAGTGAAGAAAATACCTTTCCCTCTAAATTGCCTGCTTTTACTTTATTCCCCCACCCCTTGTCTTTAGATTTCTTTTTTGCTCCCTGCTCTCACCAGCATCACTGGCTTCCTCTCCCCACTCCCTGTTTTTTTTCTCTCATCCTCTTCCCCCTTCCCCTCTCCTTCTCAGAGGCCTGCCTGTCCCCTTGCTTCCTCCATCCCCTGAACCCTTGCACTTGTGGGTGACTCAGCCCTTGGAGAAGCCTTGAATTGTCTGAAGGTTTTTTTGTCTTGGCTCTTGTCCGTGTGCAGGGTGCAGAGCCTCTGAGCCCTCAACCCAGGCGGGACGGGAGAAGGGAAGGAGGCTGGGTCTGGGACAGGTAATCTTCCAACAGAGCCTCCACTCTCTTAACAAAAGGGGGACAGTCCCCTTTTGTCTGGGGCTCCTGAGGGGCGTGTCCAGGGCCTAGAGCCACCACCAGTGGCACAGAGGAGGAGGAGGCTGCAACGGTGGGGGCACACCAAGTATTTCTAATGGAACCTGAGTGATTCCTCTCTGTGTGTGCCCACAGGAGAGAGCAAGACCTTCTTGGAATACCCTGGCCTCAGGCTGCTCTTCCAGAAAACAGCCCCCCCCCACACCCTAGACAGTGGCCCCTGTGGGAACAGGGTGAGCGGAGAGTGCTCCCTGAGAATCCACTCTGCCCACCTTCAAGGTTACAACAACTGGCAGGAGAAGGACAATTGGCAATTGTTCTCCTTCCGTGTTACTCTCCTGGGAAGGGCCTGTTGCTCCTCCCGTTAAGGGAGCACTGAGGGGGCGCACTGTGCTCTGTGTGTATCCCTGAGGCTCTATTGAGAAACTCCACCGGCCCTCCTGGGCCACTTCTCTGTCCAGTCTCTCTGCCACTCCCCTGACCTTTGACCCCTCCCTCCATCCCAGAGTGAATCATGGATCTTGTCCTGTTTCCTTAACTTCCCCGTGGATCCTCCCACCCACCATCTCCCCAGCACCCATGTAGTTGTACCACCTGTCTCGGAATCAGCCCATGTCGAGCACATCCTCCAGGAGGCCCATGTTGGCCATTTTCTGTTCAGTGTCTAATATTTAGTATAAATCAAAATGCCAGAAAAACACTGTGTGCCAAATATAAACTCACTTCTGGTTTTTACCATCTCCTCTCGACTCTAGAAAGTAAGAGTGCTTCTCCCAAGGTGGAGAGGCAGGGTTTGGTATCTTATGTCACTCAGTTAACATCTTTGGCTAATTGGACTGAAGCTGTTTATTAACATGATGTTAATTATTGAACACTCCTCTAAGAGGCCTGTCCGCAATGACACCTGCCTCCTGCTGGCTCACCTCTGTTTCTCGAGGGGTCAGCTGTGAGCTCACTTGAGACCATTCAGGACCTGGAGCCTGGACCGGGATCCTTCCCACTGTTGGGGTTCAGCACCAGCCCATGTTTTGCTTTGGCACACCCGAGGTGCGCTTCCCAGAACCTTTCTGCCAGCAAGAAGGCCACCGAGCACAGGGTTTCAAATGGGGAAGAAAGGGGCACGAGTGAGCAGTGACCTTTCTCCACCCCCGCCCCATGCCAGCTGAGGGTTGAGCCTTGCCTGGGGAGAGAGCAGCTGTAGGGACAATTCTGAGCGGGATCAGTCTCTCCCTGTCTGTTCCTGTTCGAGGTCTCTGCCCTTCTTTTAATAATTGTCTCCTCCTTACAGCTTCTCCAAGGCCTGAGGCAAGCTGCCCAGTAGCCCCTAGCAGAGAGAACCCCATGGAGATGGCACTCACTGCAGGCCTCCCTCTCCTGCGCTCACCCTCCCACCTGGCTGGGAGGGAGGCCCTTTCCCTATGACTCGGTTTCCCCAAAGTTGTCCTGCTTTTCCTGCTAGAGCCCTTTCCTTTCTGCTTTGTTGTTTCCTGTCTTTGCTTTCTCCCTTTCAGATGGGTTTCTTTTTGTACACTCTTGCACCCTGCTCCTCCGAAGGGGTTTCAGCCCTTTAGTCTGAATTGAATTGGGGAGGGGTAGATGAGTGTTGTCCCTCCTCCAACCAAGAAACACTAAACACGGATCAAGTGGAGAGGGCGAAGCTGGAGAAAGCCAGGAATGAAGTGTCTGGGGGTTGGGGGGAGGCCTCGTAAGACTCCGTGACTGTTCGCAAGTAGTGTCCATCTTCCTGCCTTTGTCACTTCTCCCTGGGATTGGCTGTTGTGTTTGTGGCTGCATGTAGTGCTTGTCAGCGGAGTGCTGTGACAGGAGGCTATTTTAATAAACTGTTGCAGTTTCTCGAGCGAGCTGCATTGCGTTGGCATCCCTCGTCACCGCTAATGGAGCGTGCGTGGCTGGGTGTGAGCTGAGGGAGGCGGTCGGGCTCGCTGGGGGCCTGGGGGTGGGGGTGCACCTCGTCTGGGAGTGCTCCTGCCAGCAGCAGCCAGGCCCGGGGAGGAAGGGGTGGCCGCACCCTGGGCGCCAGGTCCCTGCCCTGGAAGTGCTGCTGGCATCGACACTTTCCGAGCTCTCTTTCTTCTCTTTCTATTCATAGCACCGCAGGCTCGCGTGTATGGCCAGGGAGGAAAACTTCCACTCGCCCCTGTGCGCTCCATAAATAAAAAAAGAAATAGAACCAGAAAGAGAGTGTGAGGGCCTGAGAGAAAGAGACTGAAACCAAAACACAGAGAAGGCGCAGCTGCTCTCCCCAAGGCCTTCTGGGGCGCCCGCCCGAGCCAGGCCTTTATTTATTTCTTTTTCTGGCTTAAAAAAAAAAAAAGGAAAAAAAATCCGTGTCTTCCTCAATCCTAGTCCTCCCAGCTCTACACCCCCCCTCCAAATTTGCTGGCTGGCTGCTGCCAAATGGACCCGAGTGGGAGCCTGGAATGAAAAATTCATAACTGCTGGACTTTGCTTGTTCATTAGACGTGAACTTGTCGATTGGGCAAATTGTTTTTGGTCTCCAACTGCCGGGGGCTCTCCCCACCCTCCCTGCTCGCCCGGTTCCCTCCTCCCCTTGGACACAGCCATTGGCTGCTCGAGGATGTCTCATTGCCAAATAGGTGGATCCTTCTCTCTCTCTCTCTCTCTCCCCCCCTTTTTACTGGCTTTGGCACAGGCAAATGGATAGGGATTGAGCATGAAAGGGGAGCGAGAGGGAGTTTGAGAGAGAAAAGCAAAAAAAAAAAAAAAGAAAGAAAGAAAGAAAAAAGAAAAAAAAAAAGGAAAAAAATCCAAAACCCAACCAGCACACACACACACACACACACTCTCTCTCTCTCTCTCTCTCTCGAACACACACACACTCTCTCTCTCTCTCTCTCTCACACACACACACACACACACACACACACACACAGAGCACCATCCCATCCACGTCCTCCCTCGCTCTCTCCCTCTCTCTCTTCTTTCCTCCCTCCCTCCCTTACTCCCTCTCTCTCTTTTGCACGCGTCTGCCAGCGACGGTCTGCAGCCGGTCCGAACTCGTCCTCTTCCCCGGGAATCTGCGAGCTCCCCCTTTGCCTGCGATCAGGCTCAGAGGCGGAGGGAGGCAGCGCGAAGTTTACACCCCTGTGCCGCTGCCAAAGCCGAAAGCCTTTTTCTTCAGCTGCCGCTCTCCCCCTCCTGGTTTTTGTTTTTGTTTTGTTTTGCACGGGGGGTGGGGTGGGGTGGGGTGGGGGATGGGGTGGGGTGTGCTGTGTGTTGGGGGTGGTGATTGGGAGGTAGGTTTTGGTTTTTAAATTTTGCATATTTTCCTTCTCTCTCTTTTTTTAAACTGAAAGAGGATGCACAGGAGGCGAAATTGAACATTTTTTTGTTGGCTTTTGTTTACCTGGCGTGTGTGGCAACCGGCTCGCTCCCTCTCTCTGCTTGCTATCCCTGACCTTTCTTTCTTTTTGCTCCTTTTCAAAAAAAATATTAATTTCCCCCTTCTGTGCAATGGAGCGTGGAGGGGGGAGGAGGGGGAAGGGTTTGAGAATCCACCCAAGCCCAGCCCCTATTCCCCAGAACACCAATAATAACCCCCTTTAAAACATTTACCTTCCTCCCCTGCTCCTCCCCCTCCCCCCTCCCCCCACCCGCCCCCAACTCACAACTCTGTTGAGTCCAGAAGCTCAGAATCGGGCGTTGGGCTTTGCCGGGTGCTTCAGATCAATGGTAATTATTTAATTTTTTCCAGTTTTATTTTTGTAAACAGAAATCAATTATTATTTAAACTTCAAACAAGCAAACAAGCAAAAAAAAAAAAAAACAAAAACAAAAACAAAAAGCGGGAGCCCAGCCCTCTGTCACCTGACTGTGTGGGAAAGAGGGTGAAGGGGTCAGTGGGGAAGGGGCCGTAGGATGCCCCACGTAGCTTTAACCCTAATGTGGCCGAGGCAACCACCTTATTTGTGCTAACAAGAAGTGTTTTGTTCCTTATTACTGTGATTAACATTAGTATTGGTGTTGGTAACAAAGCTGAAATCACATATTTAGGATTTAGATCTGATTTAAAAAAATGCTGGGGTGGATGTTCCAATTGGAGCAGGAGAAAAGAGAATGAAAACAGCTTGGGGAGGGGAAAGCCAAATCCGGTTCCTCGCCCGGCTCCTGGATGTCATGTTCTCCCTTTCTGGGGGTGGCCAAAACCCGGCCGGTGTCGGTGTCGGGACACGAGGCGGCCCCCGCGCGCCTCGCCTGTGCGTCCGCGGGAGTCGGGGCAGCCGGGACGCGGCGCCGGGGCAAGCTGACAGGAGTTTGCGGCAGCGACAGAACATGGAGATGTCATGGGCGCGACAGAGCCTGGCGGGGATACCAGCAGCGTGTGTGTGTGGACGGCAACGTTGTCTGTGCGCGCGTGTGTGTGAGTGAGTGAGGGGGAGAGAGAGAGGATAGGTGTGTGCTCAGGCGCGGGGTGCCTCTGTCTGGCTGCCGAGGCTGAGATGGGAGCGAGCGGCTGGCGAGGCTGGTGGTGGCTCCAGACCACACTTTCGTAGAACAATCACGAGAGAAAATTGTCGTGGGAGGGGGGGGAGGAGGAGGAGGCGGCGGCGATTTTTCTTGTGCCCCCCTTCTAACGCTTCTTTTCTCCTTTTCTCTTTCCCCCTCACCCCGTCTTCCCCTCCTCCCGTCCTCCCTCGCCCCGCATGCTCCCGGCTTGCCGCCTGCAGGATGAGTTCCACCCGTTCATCGAGGCGCTGCTGCCTCACGTCCGCGCCTTCTCCTACACCTGGTTCAACCTGCAGGCGCGGAAGCGCAAGTACTTCAAGAAGCACGAGAAGCGGATGTCGAAGGACGAGGAGCGGGCGGTGAAGGACGAGCTGCTGGGCGAGAAGCCCGAGATCAAGCAGAAGTGGGCATCCCGGCTGCTGGCCAAGCTGCGCAAAGACATCCGGCCTGAGTTCCGAGAGGACTTTGTGCTGACCATCACGGGCAAGAAGCCCCCCTGCTGCGTGCTCTCCAACCCCGACCAGAAGGGCAAGATCCGGCGGATTGACTGCCTGCGCCAGGCCGACAAGGTGTGGCGGCTGGACCTGGTCATGGTGATTTTGTTTAAGGGGATCCCCCTGGAAAGTACTGATGGGGAGCGGCTCTACAAGTCGCCCCAGTGCTCAAACCCCGGCCTCTGCGTCCAGCCACATCACATTGGAGTCACAATCAAAGAACTGGATCTTTATCTGGCTTACTTTGTCCACACTCCAGGTAGGTCACTCTAAACCCCCTTCCGCATTTTAGTTTACTTGCCGGCATTTGCTTTGTGTTTGGTGCCTCTTCTTTCCGAAGGACCCGTGCCTTAGGCCTAAGTAGCTCCGCCGGTCCTGCCCCGGGGACTGCAGCCTGTGTGTGATGGCCCCCTTTCCCTTCTTCTGTTTCCCTTCACTCTCCCCGTTCTTCTACCTTCGCTCCCTTGCCACGGTTCCCTTGCCACGGTACCTATCGGATTGTCGTGCGTCTCCAGCTTTGGAGGACTCATCTTACCGTAAAGACGCTGCAGGTCTTAGGACTGGAGCCAGGCTGCCCCAGAATTATCCATGATGGTGAGAGTTGGTGATGAACACTGCCACACACATACAAAATTTCTCGTTGCTCAGATTTAAAATGAGTCAGAAGAAGTACTGGGAGCCAGGTGCTGGCTTTCCTGCGGCTTTCTCCTAAGTCCTGGGGAAAAGCGGGATTTGGCACAAGCGGGGTGGGCAGCAGTTCGGTGGAGAGAGGGGCGTATAAAACCCCCGGTTTGGAGCCAGAATGAAGAGAAAAGAGGGGAGAAGGCAGAGGCGGGCAGCTTCTGGGGCCCAGATGCCCAGGCGGGAGCTGGTGTGGCTGAGATTTGGCTGCCGGAGAGTAGGAAAGTCATTGGACTTCATAGAAAGTGAAAAGGAGCAGGAGATTCCTTGCGGCTCCAGTGAGGAGACCCCAGGCCCCCACCCATCTGCTGGGAGGCACAGAGGCTCTCCCCAACACAGGCATGGCAGGGAGGGGCGGCGTTGCGGCAGTGGTCTGTGAGAAACAAACAGTCCAAAAACTCTGCAAAATTTCCTTTTCCTTTTGTGTTCCCAGTAGTTCTAGTTCTCCTCTTTGCCTTTCCAGTTTTACCCAGCATTTTGGGTCGGGGTGGTGCAGTTCTCTTCCTCTGTTCCTTTCACCGCCCCCCCCCTACCCTTTCCCTTTTTATAATTTCTTTCCGCTTTTGTTTTCTTACAAATTGAAACAGAGATGGCTGGTTAATTTTTAGCCTCCACTCAGCTACGCCCAATTTACTGCCGCCTTTGAAACCTAAACGGGCGGCACTCTGTGATTAAGCAAGGCAGAAGTGTGTTTACATTATGCCCAACCAACTTGTAATGAGAGGGCTACCAAACCTTTTTCTGTGTGTGTGTGTGTGTGTGTGTGTGTGTGTGTGTGTTTTTTTCCTTTCCACCATTCCGGTATTTTTTCCCCCTTGTTTCCCTTCTTTCTCTCTTTATGCAAATGTACCAGAATGTGGCTTAACTTCAACTCTGGTGAATATTCTTTCCCAAAAGTGTGTGTGTGTGTGTCTTCCTTCCTGTTCATTCATAAAAAAGAAAAGCAACTCCCTTTTCTGCTGTGGTCACTCCCTTGCCTATTTGGGAAGGTGGGAGGAGTGGTATGACTTAATCCAGAGATGAAATTTTGGGGAGCTTTAAGCATTGTTGTCAGGAAGGTAACCTCGACTAGGATTAGCGAGGAGGGTTTATATGTTGGACAACTCTGGGGAGGAAGAGGTGGTGGTGGAGGCCTCTCTCCCTACTCATTCACATTCTCTCTCCTGTGAGGTGGCTTTGGTGGTTGGTTGGAGGCAGTGGACGACCTCCCACCCCTTTGCCCCGGCCCGAAGCCATTGCTCCCTCCATGGATCTTTCTAGGCCTGCACCTGGCCCTATGTGACTGTCGTGGCCTCTCATGAAAAATGCCCAACTGCCAGTCCTCTTCTCTGTTGGTCCTTTTCCTTTCTGGGAAAGAGACTAAGAAAAATTCGAGAAGTTATCCCCTTATTCTCTGTCTATACAGCAAGTCAAAGTGTGTGGGGGAGTGTGTCTGGTGGTGCTGGGGGTAGCTTCGGGGCAGCTTGGAGCCTTGAGTTTGTGTCTGTTAGGTCTTCTGCGAGGGGATTTGGTACCTTCTGATTTCAGAACTGGGGCCTCTAAGAGGGAAATCAGGGCTCATGTTTATCTGGCTTCCTCCTACCCTGCTCTCTAGCTAGATCCCTGTAGCTGAGCTGTTTCCCTTTCCTCTTTTATTTTAGGCCAAATTCTTGAGTGCCAGCATGGGACTGAGGTAGGATGAAGTGTGCGTGATGAAGGAGACTGTTTGTGGCCAGCCTGCTGGCTCCTGGACTAGCCAGGCAGGTGTGGGGAGAAGGGAGGCATCCCCATCCGCCCCCCAAGCCATAATAAGATCATTTGCCCAGGAATATGAGTGAATTCATGCCCCATCGAATGCGGCCGCAGCCATTTCTGTCCCGGCTGAGGTCCAGTTCCTTGACAAAAGCTGAGTGGAGGAC
Source organism: Procyon lotor (assembly GCA_028646535.1). Classification (NCBI taxonomy): domain Eukaryota; kingdom Metazoa; phylum Chordata; class Mammalia; order Carnivora; family Procyonidae; genus Procyon; species Procyon lotor. The sequence goes on from CM053603.1 coordinate 6,292,710, forward strand.
TGAGGACATTTTTAAATAATTCATCTCTACTCCGGCTCCCCGAACTCAAGAGAGTTTCATCGAAGGTAGGATTTCTTGCTGGAATTGCTTTAATTCAAATGTGCCTCACTGCAGGAGCAGGGGTGAGTCCTTGCAGCATGGGCCACCGGTGGGCCCCAGGGTAGATGGTCTTGAGAATGCGAGGAGCAGGCATGGCTTTCCCCCCAGGCCACCCCAGTTTGCTAGAAAATGCCTTCTCCTGGCTAATTCCCTGCACAGCATCAATGTGACGTGACGGCACGGCCCTCTCCATGCCCAGGCACTCCAAAGTCCTTAGCAGGCTGCCACTTGTTCCTTCCTCCTGCCAGAACCTGGGAAGTGGGGCTAGGGTGGCAAGGGCTCAGACAAGAGTTCTTGTGGATTCTAAAAGCAGTACTTTTCATCCCTTAAAACTGGGCCGAAGGACCTGGTCTGGGCTGTGCTGGTGGTGCCGGGTTTGACGACAAGGGGATGTGATACGGTGCTAAGCGTGGGGGCACCGCTTCACCTCCAAGTGCCATCGTCATCCGTGACCCTCGGTGCTCTTGTTTTGCTCCACATGAAGCTTCAAGAGGAGCTGTGGTCGGGGAGGGAATCAAGGACATGTGTGCGTGACGTCGGGGGCTCCACTCCCAGTGTGAGGCGTCCAAAAGACTGCCCGGAGTCTGTTCTGGCTTCCACGAGGGCTAGCCTTCCTGCTGGGAAGGAATCTCGCCATGTGTCTGTCCCATGTAGGAGGGGATGCTGAGGCAGAGCAGGGTCAGAGAGCACTGTCATGGGGAGGAGAAATGTGTCCCTGGTGACATCTTTCCATCCAAAGAGGTTGCCCCAAGGCAAGCGGTCGCAGATGGCCCAGGAGTGTGGGTCCAGGAGGCCTCTGCTTGTGTGGGGAAGGATGGCCGAGCTGGTTTGGAAGTGCTGTTCGACTTTTTCTAAAGCTTCCACGGGGCCCTGAGGGTGAACTGGTATCTTCAGACCTGCCCTGACCTAGGCTTTGGCCTTAGGAAATAGAAAAATCTGGGGGGCCTGGCTGGCTCTGTCGGTAGAGCATGTGCCTCTCAATCTCAGGTTGTGAGTTTGAGCCCCATGTTGGGTGGAGAGATTGCTTAAAAATTTTTAAAGAAAATCTGAAAGTAACAAAATGCCTTACTGAATGGAAATGGCAACTTCTCCCTGTCAGATTCCTCCGACAGGCCGGTAGTGGCGGCCCATGAAGTCCAGATATTCGGGTGGTGGTCCTTTCCTTTATCTCCACTTTTTCACTATGGAGAGTTTCACATGGAGAGGGAGCCCCCTTCACCAGGGCCAGTAGTTTGCCAGCTTAGGGCCAGTCTCGACTCATCCATACCCCCCACTGCCCACCCACGCTGTGTCGTTTAGAAGAAAATCCAAGTACTGTAGCTTTTCAGCTGTAAATATATCTGTGCACATCTCTAAAGATAAGGAATTGTGAAGAGCATAACCGCAATTTCACTGTCACACCTAAAAATAATTCATAGTTTCTTTAGTATGGTCAGGCTAGTCAGTGTTCACATTTCCCTAATCATCTCCTAATTTTGTTTGTTTGTCTGGGTCAGGATAAGGATCGGGATCAGGGGCACAAAGGGGCGCCTGGCGGGCTCAGTCGGCAGAGCATGCGACTCTTGATCTCAGGGTTGTGAGTCCAAGCCCCATGTTAAGCGTAGAGCTCTAAAAAAACCCCCAAAAAACAAACAAAAAAAAACCAGGTGCAGACATTGCAGTGGGTCGATATGTCTTTCAAGACTCCTAATCTTGGGTGTTCCTCCTCTTCCTCCGTCTTGGTTTCTTTTCTGGCAGTTTTCGGGTCCTTGTTATTGAAGGACCTGAGTCATTTGTCCTGTAGGATTTCTCTGTCTGGACTCCGCAGCGTGTGCTCCCTTAGGCTGTTCGGGGCCGTGCTCTGAAAGGAGATTCTGCCTCCCTCCTCACCTCCAGGTCCTGGGATGGCCGGACTGAACCTGTCACAGGAAGTGGATTAGCACCTAAGGAATTGTCTAAGTGAACTTTTTCAAGCGCATTGTCGCCCTTCTCAGGTTTAAGAGTCCCCTGGTTTTTGCTCTCTGTGTCAGAGCACAGGGCTTTGCTGTAAGCACTGGTTTTCAGGTCTGAGGGAGGACTGCACATCTGGGTCCTTCCCTGGTGGGAGAGGGCATCGTTTGGCCATGTTAGCCCTGCCATCGACTCCCCTAAGTCTTTGCTGGACGCTCAGCCCATCTGGAGGCTCTGGGGCCTGCGTGTGGGAGGGGCCGGAGAAGCACCAGCAGCGCTCCCGGGGGACCGGCCCCTAGCGTGGCCCCTGTGCCACCTCACCCACGGCCTCCTTTTTCAAGGCCCAGAAATGCCACTGGTCTGCGTCGTTGAGGCAGCACCATCTGGCGCCAAGGCTAGCGGAGACTGCAGGGCCTGGGGACCAGATTCCTAAGATTAGCAAGATCTGTGGATCATCTTTTAACCCAATGTAAGGTCCCCGTTAGAACACCCTGGAGGAGATGTCGGCGTTGTGCAAAAGTCAACTTCGGTCGTAAAATTCTTCTGTTCGTCCAACCCAGAGGCTAGTTAAAGGGATGAAAGCAGCTAACACGTACAGATACGGGTACAGAGCAGGCCGGCCGTGCCCCACGGCGGCCGCAGTCACTGCTGTTAGGACTTCGTGAGCCCAAGGCTGCCTCCCTGTCACCTTCACCTGCCAGTCTTATTTCTGGTAAGCGACGATTCAGGTGGAAGCCGAGTTTTCTGTAACATGGCAGACTCTCAGATGCCGGAGCCTGCTCTCAGGGTTCCTTTCCACCCTTCTCCCCAGGAAGCTGTCCTTTCTCCAGGCCAAACATTGCCAGTCCCTCCCGCCTCCCGCACCAGATGCAGCTCCTCGAGCCCTTGCCATTTTGGTCACCACTTCCTGGAGGCCCCCTTGAGGCCCTGGAGGCCCTCAAACTGGGGCATTTGGTATGGAACACAGAAACTCCAGGCACGATCAGATCCCACAGTAGCCACAGGATTTGCAAGGCCTTCCAGCTCCATGATTTGTGGGCCCAGTGTAAAATGAAATTGTGGGGCTCCTAGTTCAAAATGATTAGGGACTGCAGTGTGACTACAGTGAGAGCGTTAAAACCAAGCATGGGGTGTGTCTGGGTTGCGCACCTGTGAAGCCGACCCAGGCCATCTGTGCTCTGTGATAGGGGATGATGCCTTGCTCAGTGGGACGGAAGGGTGATGGGGGCTCAGGCTAGCCTCAAGAGGGGATGCGACCCCAAAGAGGAGACTGGGCATGCCCAGACCCAGTCCTGTGGCTTGGTCTCATTCTAGGACTCCCTTGACCATCCGTTCCTGTCCCCTTTGTCCATAGCCTATCTGCCCAGCCGGTCAGGGGTCTGCACTGGCCACCATGCACAGGGGTCTTGGCGGAGTGGTCACTCTGCTGACGGAGTTGGAAGCTGTAGCTCAAGGGAGAAGAAAGACTCACCCTTTTCTTTCTTTCTTTTCTTTTTTTTTTTTTTTTAAAGATTTTATTTATTTATTTCACAGAGAGAGGGAGATCACAAGTAGGCAGAGAAGGAGGCAGAGAAGGGGGGCGGAAACAGGCTCCCTGCTGAGCAGAGATCCCGATGCGGGGCTCGATTCCAGGACCCTGAGTTCATGACCTGAGCCGAAGGCAGAGGCTTTAACCCACTGAGCCACCCAGGCACCCCAAGACTCACCCTTGTCTGAGCTTGAACCAGCAGAGCGTGGGCTGTGAATAAGCAGGAGGGGACCTGGACACCTGAGCACGGTGACCAACTATGCTCCATCACCCACCCAGAGGAAACAGGGCCACTCTGCATCAGGAGGGCTGGGCTTCATACACCCAGAAAAACTTCCTGAGGATTCAGTTTACTTTTTGGCACTGCCACAGGGTGGTCGAATTTCTTTTATTCATGAAATACGCACTTGGTGAACCTACTGTGAGCGAAGCCCTTCTAAGAATGAGAGACTCCTGCCTGCAGCTGGAAGGGTTTGGATGAGGGCCTCATGATGACTTCTAGAAGGCGCTGTCCCGTAGGCGTGAATGTGCAGTGATCCATGCTGGGGGGGAGGGAAGACCCGCTAAGACTTCACCAGGGGCTGTGAAGAGGGAGGCAGGGCCTGTCTCTGCCACTTTCTAGTGTTGCAGAGACCTGGGGCGCCGGGGCAGGGTGGGCCAGAGGGGCGGAGGGCCGCGCCGTGGTCCCCCTCTGTTCTGGTGTCTTGCAGCAGCTGTGCAGAGAGGGCCCAGCTGAGCATCCCCTTTTCTGCCCAAGGAAGAGGGTGGCTCCCTCCCACCCCTTTCTCTCTTTGCCCCATCAGTCCCACCCCCCACCCCTGTCTCAGGAGCTGCCACGCTTCAGTTATTTTATCCTTCAGTGTCCGATTCAGAAGTCCTTTCAAAGGCCCCAGCCGTGTCAGCGCGGTGCTCGTACAAAAGGCCTCTTTGATTTCTTGTTTGTTTTCATTTGCCAGTGGAGGGGGAGGGGGCTGGAGAGAAAGAGCTTCTGGGTTTTAAAATTTTTATTTGGGTTGCTTCATTCTCAGAGGGGTCGGTTCCCTGGAACTCCTTCCTGAGTTGGGGGCTTGGAGGCAATGGGCGGTCTTCTGGGGAGAGAGCTGATGAGGGAAGTGGGGGCTCCCTCCACTGAGCAAGAGGGGGAAGTGTGAGGGTTTAGGATATGGTTGTTGATTCACCTTCGAACTTTCCGTGCTAGGCCCCCGGGTGGTTAGGGTCAGGTTAGAGCCCGCCACTTGGGTAGGGAAAAGTCTGACGTGCCTGGCACCAAGGGACATTCCCGTGTTAGCCCCATATGTCCTGTATGTCCCTAGTAGAGGCCCCGGCACAGTAGGATTTGAGTAGTCCTGAATCTTGACTTTGCCGTTTTCCCTTTAGTGTCCCAGATTCCGCTATTTCCCCCTTGCATGGGAAAGGAGTGGGGATCCTTCTAGCATGCACATTCCTCAGAAATTCTGTGTCTTCAAATACAGGCTGGGTCTCCCCACTCTCCGTCAGGGAATGAAATGGAGGGGTGACAAGTCTACCCAGCAGCCTGGCGTCCTGTTGCCTACTGGCCTGGGATAAGCCCCTGTCCTCCCAGGCCTGCTCTCTCACTCCCCCCACTCCAGACCCCACCCTGTACCTCTTGTCTCTCCACTATGGCTGGTTTGTGAGATGCTGCAGCCACGGGCGCCCCTCCCAGAGTACACGGCCGCTGGCTCCTGGAGGACTTTGAGGACGGGAAGCCGAGGCTGAAAGGAGACAGAGGGCTGCCCTTGCCGGTGGTTTGGGACTAGAGATACCCAGACTGGTGCTTGTCAGGGTACCTGCTTGAAGCACATGTGGGTGCATCCCAGCATGCGGTAGGGAGAGGGGCAGCCGGTTGCTTGCTGGGCCTGTGTGGAAGCCTCAGTGCCACGACTCAGGAAGGGAGCGCTGCAGAGTGAGGCTTGGGCAGGTGGTCACGGGCGTCAGCAACAGGGAAGTGTGCCCACTGGGTGAGGGGGCTCCGCAGGGCCTGGTTGGCAGACGGGAGGAGGAGGCTGGGGGGCTGAGAGATAGATAAATATAGCTGATGGCATTTCTGATGATAGGTTTTTCTTGGCACCAAGGGCACCGTGGAAAACAGCACGACAAACGCCGGCCCCACAGGCCGCCGTCGCCATTTTAAGGATGTTTGAGCCGAGGGGTTGCTGGCATTAGAAGAGGGTCCCAGCAGGCGGAGGGGCTGCAGCAGGGAGGTTTGGCTGGATTGGGCCTCACGGCCCCCCCCATCCCCCCACCCCACCCCGGTGCCTGTGTTTTTTACTCTGTTGGATGGATATCTACTAACTCATTTTCTGGCCCTTTGGGGATTAAAAAAATATTCTGGGGTTGCTCTTTGTGGGCTTGTCTCCCAAGTGACTTGTCCACCGGCCACTGTGGCCTCTCTGTTGGTGTGTGTGGGGGTGGGGGTGGGGGGGTTGTTCGGGCTCTCTTCTCACTTTTGATGTCCTAATGATGACCTGGCATGCTGCTGCCCCAGGTCAGGACCATTGTTTGCTGTTATCAGGGGGACATCCAGTAACTTAAGGGGCACCCATTTGTTCAGGCTCCCAACAACTTCTTGTTCCCTGTCCAATGGAGGAAGGGGCACAGCCCTGCTCTCCCTCCCCTGCTTTAATTCCATTTTTTCCATCAAAGGCCCAGTTGTGACTACGGCACCATGCTGAGTCGTGTCTGTGTGTTAACCACCCAAATTCTCACACCGACTCTGGTTTTAAATCTGTGCTCCTGGCCAAACGTGTTTGTGCTCAGGTGACACAGGTCTCTGTGTGCAGTGGGGGGATCGGTGAATCAGACCCCGGGGGGCCTGGGAGTCTTCCTGGAAGATGACCTGTCTGAACCATATCTTGAAAGACAGTGAGGAATTAGCTCATTTTTGTCAGCTGGCTGAGCCTTTTCAGCCGCCAGATGCTGAGTCCCTCCTCACAATGGTGAGTGATATAGGGAGGGCCGGTATTATTATCCCTGGGCCCGTATGGAGACCGGAACCCAAAGTACCAAGGTGTCAAGGCACTCAGATGAGTTTCTGGCAGAAGGACCCCAGGATCCAGGTCACTGAGCACTTCCACCTGTGGGCCTTGCTGCTCCTTGAACTTCGTGGGGATTGCTGGCCTTGGCAGAGTCTTGGGGTACCTGCTTGAAGCACATGTGGGTGCATCCCACAAAACAGGAGAAAGTTTTGTGGGTCCCCGTGGTCTCTGTTGCTCTCTAGGAGCTGAGATGGTGGGGCTGGAGCCTAGCCTGTGGCTCGGCTCAAGGGCTCCCCCAACTGCTGAGCACGTGGGGTGGAGACAGTGATCGGGCACCTGGCCTGTCCTTGACGCTGGCCTCCCCACCAGCTGGCCTCCTGCCTCCAACCTGAGAGGCAGCATGATATGGGTCGGGTCAGGTCCACTGGATGTCTTCACCCTGCCGTGGCCAGCTCGGCTTTTTGGCACCCCTTGCTGGAGTGCGGGGAAGGGCAGGTAGAGTGGGCAGGAAGTGCAGGCCTGGGGCCAGGCGGCTCAACTGGATCTTGGGATCCCTGATCCTTGTTCTGTCACGCCCTTTTCCTGGGAGTCTGCTTGGAATCAATGTTTGAAATAAAAATGAATGTAATTATCCTAATTAACCAGATGATTGCTGGAAGTTTTGCAGTAATCTTCTCTACATTGTCTTTTATGCTCCCTCTTGCCTTACCCCTTCCTTAAGGTTTGAAAACTTTTCGTCTGTGTACATAAAAACTCTCCCAACATGTGGAGGGGGTGGGGTTGTAGGGAGAGGCTAGCCCACGCTAGAGATGTTCCTGTTTCTGTCGCTAGTGAGGCAGGGACATAACCTCTCAACCACTGCCAATAATTGCTCCTGCAGAGCTGAGTTTCCCAATCACAACACTGCTGGCTTTCGGGACAGACCATTCTATGTCGTGGAGACCGTCCTGTGCCCTGTGGAGTAGTTAACAACTTCTCTGGCCTCCACCTGCTCCATGTCAGTTGCAGCACCCCACCCCAGGTGTGACAACCAAAATAGCTCCGGACATTTCCATGGGGAGAGAACTGCCCCAGCTGAGAGCCTCTGGCCTGGAAGAAACAGAGGGATTCAGACAGAACATGGCCCGCATTTACTTCTTGCCTCTCCTCTCAGTCTCGAGGCAACAGAACCTCTGAGCCGCGGCTGTTCCCCCACATGTCCTATGCCATTTTCCCTTTCTGGGCAGCAGGAGCCTGGGCTCAAGCAGTCTGGGGGCTCCTCTCCTTTGTGAGAATCAGGAGCCTATCTAAGAGTCTCCTACTGAATGTCCCTCCTAGTATCTTGTGTCGTGGTCTCTGTGTGCTGGGGCTGCTGATCTGCGGACTAGAGCAGGGGATCTGCTATTTCGATGACCCAGGCCTTTGTGACCCCTAGGGACGCTGTCAGGGCCATCCCAGAACCCGAAGAGCAGTAGACATTTGTTTCTGCAACGTGGGATGCAGAGACCAGAAGTGTCGCCTGAGCCTCAGCGCTACTCTTTTTAAATCATGTATTTGATTTTTTTTATTGCAGTAGTAAAACACACTCTTTCTAAAAAAATTCAAACAATAGAGAAATGAAAGAGACAGACAAACTCCCCAAACAACCTTCCTGCGCCAGAGAGAAACTCACTTCCCTGATATGTGTCGGTTCTTCTAATTTTTTTCATCAATTCGTAGATGAAATAACTTAAATACGGAGCTGTCTATTTCAAGAGCCCATGGTATGTTTGGGCTAATTGAATCAAGTCCAGGGATTTTTACTGCAGTCTTGACTTTTCCCGCTCGCTGCACATTCCACCCGTGTCTCTCGTCACCCTAAGTGGGGAGCCGACGTCCTTGTCCTCTGTTCCCCCCTGAGGTGACAGTTTCTGCTTGTCCTTTTGGGGAGCTGAGTGAGCAGCAAAATATGCATTAGTGTCTGAGCAGCCAAGATCCTGTTGGGGGGCATTTCTATTGGCTGTGTAACCCGGACGGTGGAAGTCAGAACCTGAGCCCCAGCCTGTGTTGAGACCCCCGCCAAAGGCTCAGCCACCGTGGGAGAGGGCGTGTGGCAGGGGCACTGAGGGAAGGGGGGAGCTGCTGAGAAGTGGCCTGCTTGGCTGTGCCCCGCTTGGCCCCAGCCTCTCCTCTTTGGAGCCAGCTTCCCAGCTCTTTCCTGGAGGGCCAGAGTGAACCTCTGTGGGGGGTAGACTCTTCATCAACTAGCCTGGCATCCTAGAGGCTTTTCTAGACCCTACAGGCTCCTTCCAGGGTCACTGGCGGCTGCTGCTTTTTTCCTTTCTTAAAATGGGGGGTGGTTGGGACGCCTGGGTGGCTCAGTCGTTAAGTGTCTGCCTTCGGCCCAGGTCAGATCCCAGGGGCCTGGGATCGAGCCCCGCATCGGGCTCTCTGCTCGGCAGGAGGCCCGCTTCTCCCGCTACCATTCTCTCTGCTTGTGTTCCCTCTCTCGCTGTGTTTCTCTCTGTCAAATAAATAAAATCTTTAAAAAAAAAAAAATTAAAAAAAAAAAAAATGGGGGGTGGTGGCGCCTGGGTGGGTCAGTCAGTTAAGCATCTGCCCTCTGCTCAGGTCATGATCCTCGAGTCCAGGGACTGAGTCCTGGGTCAGGCTCCCTGCTCTCCCTGCCCCCAATCGGCTTTTGCTTTCTCTCTCTCTCTCTCCCTCTCCCCCTCTCCCTCTCTCTCCTGCTCCCTCGTGCTCTCTCTCACATAAATAAATAAAAATTTTTTTTTAAAAAATAGGGGGTGAAGTGTGCCTCAGCCTTCCAGGATGTATCCCGTTATAATTCTTTGTGTCAGGCTTAAAAATATGGCAGAGAGGGGCGCCTGGGTGGCTCAGTGGGTTAAAGCCTCTGCTTTCGGCTCTGGTCATGATCTCAGGGTCCTGGGATGGAGCCCCGCATTGGGCTCTCTGCCCGTCGGGGAGCCTGCTTCCTTCCCTCACCCTCTGCCTGCCTCTCTGCCAACTTGTGAGCTCTCTCTCTGTCAAATAAATAAATAAAATCTTTAAAAAACAATATGGCAGAGAGAAGAGTGTTCCCTCCAGCCCAGGGGCGCGGATAAGACTGGGAGATGGAATCTGGAGAGAGCTTTGCGGCTGGGTCAGCTGGTCTAGGGGAAGCTGCAGATGACAGCCGGGAGTAGGGTGACACCTGGTGACTCTTCTGGAGTGGGTGGAGTATGCAGAGAGATCAGGAGATCCCTGGAGGCGGCCTGCAGGAGGCTGACTGAGTGCAGCCTTTGAGGAGTGTGTCCTTATTTTTTTTTTTTTTTTTTTAAGTTTTCCACTATTATTTATTACCACTGATTAGTTTTGTCTGTTCTCATAGGAGTGTGTCCTTATTATGCCTGCAGATTATATCCCCATTAGCGCATAATTATTATATAATGGGTGTTATTGCATAATGGCAGTTATATAACACGTGGCCCAGAATACGGGGTGTGTGTGTGTGTGTGTGTGTGTGTGTGTAATAAGTGTATATTCTCTGACTATAAATAGCTGCCAGCCCTGCACTGAATCTGTGGTCACACCAGAGCCACCTTATAAATACCCGGCGCTGGGCTATAAATTTCTGAGTGGTGACGTAGGAAGACATGGTACCTACTTAGGAGGTGGTGGGAGGGACCTGCAGCCCCACCCGGCCACATGACATCATTGTTTCCATAGTAATAAGAACGCTCCCTGGGGGACCAAGCAAAGAGAGGCCTTTAAAGGGAGAAGGCAAATGGTTAGAAAGCTGGGTGGGGGTACTGTGCCCGGGGCTGAGCAGGGTTGGGTCCCCTGGGTGGAGGGCTGCAGGGGTGAGACAGGCCATCTACTCTTAGGTGTTCAACCTGAGAAAATGGAAACTCCATTTTCTTTCATCTCTTCTTTAGAGGGTGTCCAGGCCCCTCCTCATGTGTAGCAGACTCAGCTGCCCGTTAGGGAGAATTGGGGAGCCCATGGTCTCTTTTCATTCTTCCCTGTCCCAGGTGACCTCTTCATGGCTCTAGGGCCACCAGCTGAAGGGGAGCTGAACATGGGCAAACCAGACCTCTGCACCCCAGTCATGTCCTCCCCAGGGCGGGACAGCTTCCCCTACCAGAGGTTTTAGGCCAATTCTGGCCTTAGTAATATAAGAAATATGTGAGCAATTTGGAGTGCATCTCAGAGAGCGTTTTGAAAGTCATGGCACTGGGAGATGGCGCCTGGGAAGACACAGGAGACGAGGATAATATTTTGGCCCCAGAAGAAGCTAAGGGGTGGGATGTCCTCTATTTCGGTGTATGAGACATCGTTTCCTCTTGGGTGGTGAAGAGCTACTCTTCACATTCCCAGGGAAGAAATCCATTTGTTGGCAGGTGGCAGGATGGAGGTTAGTTAGTTGGGAGGAAGGAAGGGTGGGTGACCAAGTTGTCACAATATGACCAGTCGTTTTCTGGTTTTAGCCCTAAAAGTCCCTTGTCCCCAGGAAATCCCTCTGTTCCTCGCACGCCAGGATGGTTGGTCACCCTAGAACAATAGTTTTCAACCAGGGGTGACTTTGATCTCCAGGGAACGTTTGGCAATGTCTATACACACTTGGTTCTCACACCCGGGAGAGGATGCTATTGGCATCTAGTGAGCCAAGGCCCATGCCCAGGATAGTCTCTCAACAAGGAATCATCTGGCTCCAAGCATCACTAGGTGGTGAGGCCGAGAAGCCCTGCCTGGGGGCCGGGGGGGTGGGGGGAGATAGTGAAGGAGAGGGTAAACAGCTTCCGTGCGCTCCTCCTCAAGAGAGCCCTTGCCTCTGCCAGCAGAGAGCAACCCCCTCCCCTGCATTTCTTGCAGCTCTATTTCCTGTGCTTTGCTTTGTTATGTGTAGGGCTCTGGGACCGAGAGACTTTTTCTAGGGAATCATGGGGCTTCTGAAAGGGTCTTTCCCCCTCAAAGCTCAGAGGCTTTTGCAGCTGGGACAGTGCTGAGTATAAGGCCTTGCTAGGCAGCCTGGTGCTGGTGTGGATCTTTTACCTGTTATTACAAAATAATAATAATAATGGAGAAATCATTAAACAGCAATCCCTTATTGCCTATCAAGGAGTTTCCAAGAGGCAAAACCTGCCTGCTTCCCTCGCCTTCCAGGCAAGCACTTCCCGCACAGACCTGAGCAGGCCACCCTGAGCAGGCTGCCTTGGCTGCTGGCCCAAGGGGTCCCCTGATTGTACCGGCTCCAGGGCTAGGACTTCTTTCCTCAGAAGCCCACTCCTAGGCCTGGCAACTAGGGCAGGACTGTGCCACTCACATAGAGTTCACAGAAATCGGGTTTCCCTGATGTCACTTGTAGCAGATTATCTTTTGGGTGCGTACAGGAAGGGTAATCAGTGGAGCATGGCACCTCCTTCCTCACCTGCATTTAGTGCCTGCTGAGTTGACTACCTGGCTGTAGGTGACTTGGTGCCCTCTGGCCCTGACCACATGCACAGTGTGCCCACTTGGGTCTTTACTTCTGCTGGGAGGAGGCCCACAGACAATAGCCAGAATGGTGGCTCATTGGTCTGCTCTGCACCTGGTGATTGGCCAGAATGGGAGGATCAGCTGGGCTGCAGGCTGCTCCTCATGTGTGTGGAGCTCAACTTTTGAGTTTAGACTTGGGATAAAGAAAGCCAGTGAGCATGGACTGGGGAGGCAGGGCCTACGAACCTGCGAGCAAGGCCCTGCCTGCGGCGCCAAGGGGAACTCTGTGGGGAACAGTGCTGGCTTCGAACACAAAGGCGGCTGCTCCACGGACTAGTAATCCTCAGGGTATTGCCAGCCCGAGAATATGGCCAGATGAGAGGCCCCTGCCCCGAGGATGGGCCAGCTTTCTCTCACTTATTTATGGTATTGTGGTTTATAAAGTGGGCCCGGCACACAGATCTCTGGGCACAGTTTCAAACACAAGCATTTCTTTTAAATTAAACAACACACACACACACACGCACGCACGCACACAGACATGCACATGAGCACCGTCTGTTTAAGCCATAGTTTTATGCTGCTACCCAGGAGCATTCGGCCACATGGGTCAGTAACTGAGGATGATGGTCCTGAAGCCACCATTTAATACTAGATTTTGTAACTCAGAGATTCATTAATATAATTACTCAGATGCCAGCCTGGCTTGGCAAGGTCTCTTGAATTGTGTTCCTCTCCAACAAAGCGCTCTGACTGCAGGGATGCCCCTGGTGTGCCAGAGTCCCACTTGCTGGTTTGCGGACTGTGGGCAGAGGGGTGTGTTGGCCTCCTTGGCACACCCTCCCTGGGAGAGGCTTCGTGATCCTGAGGCCATGAGTCCCGCCTTTCTGGGTCTCATTAGGGGACCAGCTCCTCTGGAGAGTCTGCGGCAGAAGTGAATAGTCAGCTGGGCGAGGCCCCATTTGAACACAAGTTCGATCCCGGGGCTCAGCTGGTGGCTAGGTAGTTTTGTTTCCCTGTGACACTTTGCACTTAATTGTATAGGTTTTTCTGCTTCTGGAATCTTGGAACTAGGACTGTGGTTTATCTACCTTCGCATCTGTCTCTTGCCCAGTGTATAGTCTTGTACAACCCTAAAACCCATTTTGAATATTGAATTACCTTCAGCTGGAAAGTAGCCTGCGCCAATCCGTGAAATGACACAAAGGCAAGGAATGGTGCAAAAATCAGAAAAGAGGCTGACGAAGGAGGGGAGTGAAGGCAGGGGAGAGTGGCCAGTGTGCCGAGTAAGGCATCAGGAGGGGAGAATTCTGACAGAAGCTTCTAGAGGGCTTGAAGGAATGTGGTGGGCAAGTGAGAAGCTGTGGGTTAATGGGGTGAAAGAGACTTCGTTTCTCAAAAAATATATATATTTTTCTGCTTTATAGAAGTTGAGGTGTCAGGAAGATAGGGAAAGAGCAGCCCTCCTCCTGGCCCCCCTTCCCCTGGCCCTTAGTTAGAGGGGCCACAACGAGGTGGACCACCAGGCCTGGTTCAGCCTGCCCCCACTCCCAGGCCTTCCCTCTTCTCTCTCTGGCCGGCCCTGCGAGACGGAAGGGGTGCCCCCCTTCTGGCCTTGCAGCAAGCCCATAGTCTCTGGAGCCCATGTCCTCTCCAGGGGCAGCCGGTAGGGCTGCCGAGCTCACCCGTGACAGGATCTCCTCCCCACCTGCTAACCTAGTAGCTGCCCCGCAGCTTGCACGGGGAGGCTGCAGCCCTGAGCCTTGTGCAGGAGCATTAGGCATCTGGATGGTTTGCCTCTGGCTCTAGGGCACTCCTCACCCTGCCCCCCTCTTCTTTCCTCAGAAGCCCCCACCTCCAGGCCTCTTGTGTGGGTGCAGACTTACGGCCGGCTCTCCAGCCCTCTCTTTCCTGGAGACCCCTCTGACCCTGGCCTCCTGTCCAAGATGGCTGCCATCCCTCCCTGCTGGTATGCACGCACCGGGCTCTGGTGGCTGTGCATGGTTCTTAACAATGAATTATTAAAGGAATGTGAACAGTGTGTTTCTCACATGCACACACACGGTCACTTTTCTGAGCCCATCCCAAAGTCTGTTCTGGCCACCGCTGCCCCTTTGCTTATCTCAGACCTCAGAGTCAGCCTCATTCGTTTTTGAGGTGATTCTCAGTTCTCCCCTCTCCAGCTTAAGCTCCTCCAACAAGCCACTTCCTCTCTGGCCCTGAACCTCTTTTCTCAGGCCCACGTGCCTACCTGTTACTTTCTTGGAGACCACTTTCCTTTCCAAAGTCCTCTGTGTCCAGTAGGAGAGCGGCCCCATGCCCAGTCGCAGGAGCGTGATGTGCTACAATGTGACGGTGATTTGGGGCTGTCACCCTCCTTCTTGCTCCGTGTTGTTTGGCATGGAGTCCATCTGAGCGGGAAAGTTCCATGTGAACATTGATGGACCCCCAGGGCTGTGATTTCCCATCACCTCGTGATGTTCTTCTAGGATGTGGCGACGGCCGCATGCACATAGTTGCTCATCTGTCCACTGTTTTAAAAAAATTATTTTTCTAATTTTTCTAACTGCACATTCATTATAAAAACACCAAATAAGCACGAAGTCTTGGGGGAGATGGTCAATAAATAGTCAACATTCTGCAACTTAAATAACCACCTTTTGTCACATTTTTTGTACCTATTCATGTACATACTTAATTTTTAAAAAGTGGAGTTTATGATACAAACACTTCTGGGTGCTCCTTTTAAAATTTAACACCACTGTGTATTCTATCCATCACAATTTTTCAAAAACTAAATTTTGGTGGTTTAGCATATTTTCTTAGCTGCATTTCCCCTAATTCTCAACATTTCTAGTGACTTCTATTCCTGTTTCATTTTGGAAATAAGAAACTACCTTCTATGGGGCACCTGGGTGGCTTACTTGGTTAAGTGACTCTTGATTTCTGCTCACGTCATGATCTCAAGGTCATGAGATCGAGCCCTATGTCGGGCATTGCACTAGGCATGGAGCCTGTTTGTGATTCTCTCGCTCCCTCTGCCCCCACCCCCACTCACCATTGCTCTCTAAATAAATCAATCAATGAAATTACCTTTTATTATTAACGACATAGGTGCTTGTTTAAAAAAAACGCAGGGGTGCCTGGCTGGCTTAGTAGGAAGAGCCTGAGATTCTTGATCTCAGGAGGGTGAGTTCAAGCCCCATGTGGGATATAGAAATTACTTAAGTAGAACTTAAAAACAAACAAACAAACAAACATGCCTTTTAAATGGCCGCATGAGACTTAGATATGCCAGAGTGGATGTCCTCCCTCCTCTGTGGAGAAGCCCGTACGTTGTACATTCTATGGGGATGGACATCCCGATGCACCGAGCTCGGTAGTTCTGTGTCTGACCTTCAGACGAGACTTCCTAGCAGCTGAGTCACCAGGCAAAGGGTGCACACTCTTCTGAAGATGCTTCATATGGATTGTTAAATTGCCATCTGGAAATCTGGCTCCTGCAGATGATGCGTGAGGGTTTTTCTGTCCACATCCTCAGCTGTCCCCGGTTCATGCTCCCCAGAGCCCCAGAAAGGTGCTCCCATCATTTACACACATCACACACACTTCCCGTACGTAGTACATTAGGCTGCCCTTTAAAAACAAAACAAAACAAAACAAAAACATGAAGTACAATCTACCCTGCAGCGTGGCACTTGAACTCATAACCCCAACATCAGGAGTTGCACGCTCTTCCGACTAGGCCAGCCCAGCCCTCCCTGGATGCGCTTTTTAGGAGCCCACTGTCCCATCCGCATCATAGATGTATGTCTGTTGCATCAGCTCCCAAGTCCCCAAAGGACACATGCTGTCGTCCACTGTAAGAGCTAATCTTGGACGTCACCCCAGGCCTCTCTCTGTCAGCACTGCCGACAGGGGAGGGGTCCTCAGAGCCCTGGCATGGCTGTGTCCGCTCCCTCGGGCTGGGAACTGGCAAGGGAGTCCCGGGGCCGCCTGGCAGCGAGCAGGTGCGGGACACAGCATCTGTGTGGCGGCAGCCCCCCAGTGTCACTGCTGAGGTGCAAGGCCTGAGAGCTTGTGAGGACGCAGCTGCTGCTGACCACCGGGGCGGCCCCGCTGTCTGCTGCCAGGAGCCAGGCCTGCCTGGGGAGACGTGTTCCTCCTGTGACTGGATAGGAGGCTAAAGAAGGGCGAGTCCCTTGCTCTGTGCTAAGGACACACACAAAACATTCATCTTGTGCCCCAGAGATGGCATCCCCCAGGGCCCCGCAGGCTGGGACACAAAGCCCCCTGGGCCCGACCCCAGAGCCAGGACCGTCTCCTCCTGTAAGTCTCTAGAGGCATGTGCGTGTGAGTGTGCTCCCCTCAGGCTCTGTCCCTCCCGCGTCTGCGTGTGCACGCACGCGTGTTCACTCACCTTGAACGCAGGCCTTGTGTCACTGTCTACGTCTCTCTGGCCCATTGAGGCTACAGCATCTCAGACCTCTGGCAGCTCTTCTCCCCCAGCCCTTCTGCTTGATGCCCATCTTGCCCAGAGCCTGACTATCCCCCAGCACCGCGAGGTGGGAGCCACCCTGTGACCCCTGAGGCCCGGCAGGAGGCCTGTGAGGTGCAGCGGTGGCAAGAGTCGTGGACAGGGAGAGGCCTGTCCACAGAAGCCTTTCCTCCCTTTCCTTCTTGCGGCGGCAGCTGTGTGTGGCTGTGCCAGGCATCCTGTGCCTCCAGGGTCCTTGGCTGTGCCATCATGGGTGGGATGCGTGTTTATGAAACTTCGTCCGTTCTTTTCCGCTGCGAGCGTTCAGCATGTGTTACCCTGTGAGTGTCTGCACGTGTGTGTCTGAGTGTCAGGAGGTGGGTGTCTGTGTATGAGCGTGGGTTGGAGTGTGTGTGTGCAAATGTCAGTGTGAATCACACCCTGGGGACAGAAGGGGAAACTTGGAGGGTCACTGGGTTCCAACTCTTGTTGCTCCCTTGAGGCCACAGAAGCCCAAGGAGAGTGCAGTTACCTGCCCCCCCCCATCGCCCAGTGATTACCCGGGTCACCTAGGGGCACAACCAGCAGACTCCAAGCCCTGAGCTGCTTAGGCCTGGAGCGAGTGTGGCCATAGGCAGTGCGTGCAATTGCCACAAAGTGTCAGGCCCTTCCCTGCCTGCTCAGCGGCTGAGCAGCTCCTTTCTAGGGTTCTTTGTGAACCTGCCTCGCTATTAATCTACCTGTTAGTAAAAGAGATTACAATTGCCGTAATTACAGGGCGCTGTGGCTGCACCGTCAGGAGCAGGGCTAAGTGAGAGGTGAGGGGGTGGGGGGAGTCCAGCCCCACAGGAAGCTGCTATTAAAAGCCCCATGTTTTGGTATGGCACAGGGACAACAGCCCTTCCCGGGAGCTGGGCAGGCCCTGGGGGGCAGGGGCTGAGTTCTCACTGTGGGCGCTGGCATGACACGGGAGGTCAACAGGCCTGAGGATGGGGAGGGCTGGGGTGGGCCCCTAGGCACCCTGACCTCACCGGCCCCATGCTGAAGGCACAGGCCTTTGCAGGTGTAGACATGGTGGCACTTGTCAGAATGGGGCAGTGGCTTTCTTCCGAAGGGGCTCCTCAGCCACCAGTCCCCCACTGATTTGTGTGGACACACAGAAGCACCTGGTCTGTGACAGCCTGGAGCCATGTGTGACCTGCTCCAGGACACAGGTGATAGTAGAGCACAGAGGCTCTCGGGTGTGTGTGTGAGAGAGAGAGAATGAGAGAGAGAGAGATTGATTCTATCCCCAGGGGACTTCTGGCAATGTCTGGAGACACTTTTGGTTGTCACTACTAGGGGGAGTGTCACTACTGGCATCTAGAGGGCTGAGGCCAGGGATGCTGCCAACCCCTACAATGAACAGTACAGCCCCCACAGCAAAGAGCGTTCCTGTCCCGTGTCAGAGGTGTCAGGGTGGGGAACCCTGGACAGAGCAGAGCAGAGGGATGGGGGTGGGCAGGTCGGACCAGAGGAAGGCCCTGAGTACTCCCTGGTGCTACGACTGGAGACTTCAGCAAGTCTGTCCCTGGGCAGGGGCAAGAGAGAGCAGGCATCTCACGCCAACAACCACAGTGTTTTGACCCCTGGTGGGTGTCAGGGACCACAGGCTGTGGACATTTCTGCCCATTCCCCTCCCTCCCTTTTCTGGCAGCAAGAGCTGGACACGGGTTGGGGCACTTGCCCTTTCTCACTGCCCCCCTGCCCATGTCCTCATTGCCCACCGAGGCCCCTGGGAGTGAGGGCGTCAGACCTTCTCCCACCGTTGGAGCCTCACAGGTCCCTCTGGGTGGGGGGCGTTAGAAGGAAGGCGTGGGGGAGGGGAAGGGCCTTGTGCCTTCCTGTTCCCATCTTGCAGGGATACCAGCCGCACCCTGCCTTCTCCAGAATGCATATCTGGCCCAGCTGCTGCTCTGAGGCACAGCAGAGCAGGCAGAGGCCTGACCAGTAAACCCAAGCTCGCTCCTTTCTGGGTGGGCCCAGGAAGCCTGCCTCCACCATTCATTCCTGTCCACAAGAGGGGCACCGCTGCCCCCTTTTCACTTTTGTTTCCACTTTTTCTTTCCAACTTTGGTCCCTTCCAAGGCGCTTCTTGGGAGAGAGGACAGGGCGGTCGAACAGAGGAGCAGTAGGAAGTGGCCTGTGTGGCTTGGCCCGGGGGTGTGGGCATTACTCAGTGCTGTTTTAGGGTACGGTCGCTGCTTGCGAGCAGGCTTGGCTGTGTGCAGGGTGGCTTCTGATGCCTCTCAGCCCTCAGGCCGCCGAGCCTCTGTTATTCCACAGACAAAGCGCCAAGATTTTCGGCTGTTGTGAATTCTGTTTCACACCGAGTCCCTAATAGTGGAGTCACTTTGCCTACCACCCCCCCTTCTTTTGCCTTGACAGCTCCAACCTTATAATTTTACCTTCTCCCGTCTCATAATCGCTCCTTTTTTCCCTCTCCCCTTCCTGGGGTTTTTGCTGCTCATCTCTGGGAACCCCCTTTAGGAGGGATTGCTCCTGACAAGAGGGGAGGGGCTTCCTGTCAAACATTGGAAGTTGATGTTTTGTTTGGTAAAATGTCTGTAAATAGGCTGTGAGGCATTAATTCTACACGAATCCCTGTTCACTAGAGCGTCTTTTTGTGTCTGTGCACGTCTCCGTGCATGTGAATGTCAAGAGCAGAGAGAAAGGGAAGAGAAGGGGAAGGAGGAGAGAGGAGAGGGATGGTTTCTGGGGGTCCTGGGCTCTTCCTTCTGGGACATTGTCTTGACCTAAATCACAAGTCCTCATCAGGAGAGGGCCCGAGGCCCAGACCCTTTAAGGATCAAGGAGAACGTCCAAAAAGAAGCCGCTGGATCCCAGTGTTTCTGAGCTGGCTGTTCAGAGGGTTGGGATGGGACAGTGGGCTTGTAAATGCAGGGAGCTGGGACTCTGGGGCCCTGAGAGATGGGTCACCAAGGGAACTATTCCTCCTGCCCAACATCAGCTGGTCGCCTTAGATTCTCCAGAGCAATGGCAGTCTTCCACCCATAAATGGGAGCCTGTTTTTTCCTGGACATGAGTCTCTTAGGTAATTGTCTGCAAAGTCACTCCCTGTGCTCTTTTTGTTTGTTTTTTAAGTTAATTAATTGATTGATTGATTTAAAAATTTTTTTTAAAATAACCTCCTCCCCTAGCATGAGGCTCATACTCATGACCCTGAGACTGAGAGTCGCATGCTCATCCGACTGAGGTAGCCAGCTCCCCTTGTCTGCTTTTTTTTAAACTAAGACTTCTTGTTGCCTTAGATTGGCCCCTTTTAAGCTTCAGGTGGCTTATGTATCCCAGGATTTGACTTACAGCAAACTCGCTAAAAACCCCGGTGTACTTGACTTTACAAACTCAGCCACATCAGTTTTCCCGCCATCAGCCTTCCAGACCACGGAATCCTCTCCCTCTTTCAGCTGCTCCTCAGCTGACACCCTCCCTGAATCCATTTTGAGTTGCTCTTCCCCGGCCCCGTTAGAAAATGTCGGCTCCGACTGCACCATGCTCTCCAACAAAGGTGCAGAACGATTTTGGCTGCTTCGTCCAGGAAATAAATTCCTCTTCAGTGCCAGAAACCATTGAGCGGTGCCATGTGTGGAGCTCCAGGGCCCAGCACCATGGGCAAGGCTGTTGCTCCAGGCAAAGAGGGGGGAAGCATGGGATCAGGAGGCTCTGGGGATGAGAGCCTTGCTGCCCGCACGTCCCACGTGCCTTGGTCAAGGCCCCAAGAGCTCGCCACTTGGCCTTTTCTCCCAGGCCTGGCTTTCCGTCTGCAGTTGCCTGTGGTCTGGTTGGTCCCCAGACCAGTGGTAAGACCCCCCCGCTCTCTGCCCTGTGGCATGCAGCTTCCTTGCTTTCCAGGTTCTCCAGCTCCATCTGCCTTGTAAAGGTTGGTTTCCCCGGAGTCTGCCCACTCTCCCCTTCTCCCCTTATAATTGGTGATGCTGTCATTGTCACTGAGCCCCATCTCACTGAAGCCCACAACAGTCCCATGAACAACGCACTCTTCTAATCCTCGAGTTATGCCTGGGAGCCCCGTGGACAGAAGAACCTTGCTGGAGGCCATGCAGTAGGGAGCGGCAGCCTGGGGCCTGGCCCCTCTGCACACATCCACCCCCCACTGCTGATCCCCCGGGCTCATCTCAGGACTAATTTCTCCAAACTCTCTTTTCCAGCTCCTGGGCCAACAGCCAGTTGATACAGTATCCATAGTGACCTCACGACACTCCCTGCTCCTCCCTCTTCTGTCCATTCCATGCCTGGCTGGGTTGGGGTTGTCACCAGCTCCCCAAGCTTGGGAGCCCACGGAAGCGAATCACTGTGGCTCTGTGGTGGCTCTGAATCCCTGCCTCTTCACCACCGTTGTTACTTTCCAAATTCAGCTTCTTCCCCTCTCTTCCAGATTTGGGTTTCATTGGGATATAGTTCACATAATAAAAGTCACTACTTTAAAGTGTCTGATTCAGGAGCGTCTGGCTGGCTCAGTTGGAAGAGCGTGTGACTCTTGATCTCAGGGGTTGTGAGTTCTAGTCCTACGTGGGGTGTAGAGGTTACTTAAAAATCAAATCTTTAAAAAAAAAATAAAATATATGATTCAGTGGCATTTAGTGAATTCAGTGTTGTGCAGCTACCACCTCTATTTCCAGAACATTCTCATCACTCCCGCCCAAATCCCATGTCCATGAGCAGTTTGTCCCAAGAACTCCTTCCTCCTAGCCCCTGGGAACCATCAGTTGGCTTGCTGTCTCCATGGATTTGCCTGTTCTGGACATTTCCTATCAATGGGATCGGACATCGCTCGGCCTTTTGTCTCTAGCTTCTTTCACTGAGGGTCCTGTCATAGGAGCTCAGGACTTCATTCCTTTTTCTGGCCGAATAATATTCTACCATGGATCCACCACATCTCTTTAGTCCATTCTTCTGTTGATGGTCATTTGGGTTTTTCCCACTCTGGGGCAATTGTGAACAGTCCTGTTGTGAACATGTGCGTACAAGGAGTTTACGTACAGTATCCATAGTGCCTTGTATCAAAAACAAAATCAATCAAAAACAAAAACATGTTTTTGATTCTCTAGAATGTATATTGAGGAGGGGAGTTACTCTCTCCTGTGACCACCCTCGAATGGGCAGCTGGTCATACCATCTCCCAGAGGTGCCTCCTCCTTAGGTGGGTACCCAGAATTCCTCACATTCTAGCCTCTGCTGACCGTTCCAGCATCATCTCCCCTCATACTCCCCTTGATGTGTTCCAGCAGACGGAGCTCTCTGCAGGCCCGGAGTGTGCTGGGCTGGTCCCCGCCTCTGGGCTTCAGTTCCTGTTTCTATCTTCCTTTCTCTTTCTCCCTTTGTCCAATCACTACTGTCTTTCACACCCCAGCTCAGCTCTCACTGCACCCCCCCCCACACTTGATACAGCTTTCTCCTCCCTCACTTCTCACCCTCAGAGCCTGGCCCTCCTTCTTTGGGAGGCCCTACATTTTATTCATTATGCACCCAGCTCCCAACTGGACGTTGCCCAGGACAGCTTCTCTGGTTCTGTATTGTGGGCATTTGGTAGGTCATACATGCTTAACAAACCTAGCAAACAGATTAGATTCACATTAAGGCACGGTGTGCACGTTCCTGACCTGCCGCAGACCTGCAGGTAAGCCACCTGGATGCCCCCTCGGACACAGGAAGGAATGAATGTCCTCATGCACTGTGCCTCCCACCCCGCTCTGGGCCCCAGCATGTTAGTCCTCACGTTTGCATCTCCACAGCCTGGGAGCAATTAGAGGAAGTGTGGAGGACAGAAGTCCAGGAGCCCCAGAGGTGCTTCGGAGAGAACCCAGCCCCCTTTTGCCCAAATAGGTGAACAACAAGTTACATATGACCTGGTTTGTGGGTTTCTAGCTGTTTCTCCCTCTTCCTCTAAGCACAGAGGGGTTGTTCACTCCTTCCTTCCAAACCAGCCCACCTGGAGGTGGTTCCAGAGTGGCCTCCAAGGCTCAGTGTTGTGGGCTAGCCTCGAGCACTCTGTGTCTCCCCCCACCCTCCCTCCCCACCCTGGGCCTTTCCCCAGCCCAGGGCAGGGGTGGAGCCGAAGAGCCAGGAGGCAGCTGCCCCCCAGGTTTGGCTGGATGTTGTGCCTTGGATCCCAGATCCTGTCACAGAAGGTGGGACTGAGGTGTAAGTCCCAGCAGGTGTAAGGGACACTGCCTGGCCCCTGTACTAGCCCCATCCAGGATCTGCCAGATGGCCTGGGTGGGCGGGTGGCTCAAGGGGGCACAGCACCACCGCAGCCACGCCCCTGCAGGCAGAGGGAGGAGCAGGGGTGCAGTCACTCAGGGTCAGAGCAGGGCGGATGCTGTCTGCGCCTGAGGGGGTCTGCATCGATCAGTAGTCAGATAAGGCCACCCTTTGCCTCTTATCTCCTCATGGACTGGATCCTACCCTGTCCTTCCCTAGCTGGGTGTCTGGCTCTAGTCAGCCAGCCACACGCAGGCAGGTTCTCCAGGCAAGCTGGACGCCTAGTGGCCCGGCTCCTGGCAACTTGCCGCCTTCCTAGGCGCAGCCTGGCCCCCCTCCTCCTCCTCCGCCTCCCTCCTCAGCCCTCTCCTCTCCCTGGGCCTCTTCCCCACGTGGCTCATTACAACTCCAGTTGTTCAGGTCTTGACCTCAAGAGCCTTCCCTATTGACCCCTGACCAGCGATACTAATCTGTGTCAACAGGCCCCAGGGGTTAAAGAAACACAACCGGGAGCTGCCTCCTTAGCAGGTGCCTGGAGGGGGCAGGGTGGCTTCTGGGAGTGTGGCTGGCGGATAGGAGCGTCCCCAGCTCCACCCCCTCCCCACTTCACCCCGCCCTCCTGCTCCCCCTTTCCTGTTCTCTGGAATTCTCTTCTTCCGCTGCAGTCCCCCTCCAGCCCACGGTCCCCTCCTTCCAGCCACCACTTCCCTCCTGTCTTTCCTTTGCTCTCCGCTCTGCTTTGTAGGATTCAGGACCAGATGCCCCCTCCCATCCAGGAAGTGCTGTCTTTGTGGCGCCCTCCTCCCCACCTGCACTCTTCCCCACCCCCCCACTCCTGTTTTCCATCCCAGTCAGGATCCTCCCACTTAGCTGGCGGAGCCTGGGCCACTGAGAATCCCCGGTTGATGCGGTTGATGCGAGGTGGATCCCTGGGCCTGCCCCAGGGTATTTGCATTTCCCGCACCCCCCCCCCAGTTCCCTGCACCCTCCCCCAGTTCCCCAGGCCCAGGGGGAGGCTGTGCCGCCCCCAGCCTCTGCCTCTCCCTGCTGCTTATCCCCCCCAAGCCTGTCTGCACCTTTGTCTCCAGGGATGGAGCCATCCTTGGGACACTGAGGAAGCGAACTTCTGGCCACATCTGCAGGAAGCTCAGGTGGGAGTCCTGGGAGTCCTCCTGATGGGGCACAAACCCTGCTGAGCAATTGCTGTTTTCCCAAAGCACAGTCTTGGGGCACCTGGTGACAGTTTAGGAGTTGGGGCGTCAGCCTGTCTGCCTCTTCAGTAGAGCATGCGACTCTTGATCTTGGGGTCATGAGTTTGGGCCCCACATTGGATGTAAAGATTACTTCAAAAAAAAAAAAAAAGGGAAAGGAAAAGATACTGGCAGGGGCTGCCAGGTAGGACCCATTATGTGTTCTTGGGAGTCACACAAGGGAGCCTACCATGGCCCTGACTGCGGGGTGCCATGTCAGGGTGAGGGGCCGCCCTCCTGACTTAGACAAGACAATCTGGGTTCTCTCGGAGAAACAGCCGTGTGTCACATGGGTCCCCTTTCTTGGAATGAGCCTAGAGTTCTGCTTATAATGAGCCCTTACTACCCCTTGGTGGAACTGAAGATCATCTCAGCCCAGCCTCCACTGCTCTGTACTGCAGGGGAACCCCCCGCACTACACACACACACACACACACACACACACACACACACACTGGGGGAGGGAGAATGCTGGCCTCAGGGACATTAACCTCTGTCATTGTCCAGTATGGCCCTGGCACTTGGGAGTCAGTATTCCCATTCTGCCCTTATCCCAATCACAGCAAGATGGAAACCCAGAAAAAAGAAATCCCACAGGCCTGGAGTTCTATCTTCTCCCTTGCCCCTGTTTTGAGCTGCTGTTACTGCCCCCGGTCGCCCATCTTAACACGACCTCTCCTCTGGGGGCCACAGACACAGGCTCCCCCTCCTACTGGGTGCCCACACATCTGACAGGGATGGCCCCAGGATGTGCTGAGCAGGGTGCCGGGGGGACTCCAGCAGAGGGAGAGGCCACCAAAGGCCTCCTGTGTTTGGGTGGGCTTGACAACATTTTGTGGGGGTTTTTCTTGCTGGCTGAGATGGTGGTAGGTCCAAAAAATCCAGCCAGGGGTCACGCTGGTTAGAGGTGTCACCCATGGGGTGCCCCACTTTCCCTAGTGCTCTTATTCTCTTGGGATTTTCTACTCTGTCCCCCACTCTTCCAGACTCTTCCTTCCCTTCTTCCTCTTGGCTGTGGCTCCCTGGCAAGGCTGGGGAGAAATGGACAAACTCTTCAAAAAAATTTTTTTTAAGTTTCCCAAACTTTTCCAGATGCCAAGAAGAGACCAGAGAAACCCTGCAACTGCAGAGCTGGGGGTGGGGGTGTGTTCCAAGGCCTCCCCCCACCCCTCAGTGGAAAGGAGGGAAACCAGGGGAACAGGGTCACTTTGGTGCCTCAGATAGTCCACCTGAAGATCAGGGGCTGCTCTGCCATACCCAACAGCCCCCCATCCTCACTGAAAGCCCCCAGCCTGTGTGGGGAGGCAGAAGCAGCCGGTCATGTCCGCAGGGCTCCTAGGAAGTACAGCATCACATTGCAAGGGAAGTGCCTTCTGGAGTTCAGGATTGAATTTGGGACAGAGCAGCTCCCCCCCCTGCCGGCCCCCACAAGCTGAGTGAGGTCAGGAGCTGAGAAGGGGGTAACCTGGCCCCAGGGGCTCCTTCCCCTGTAGTCTGGTGCCTGACAGGAGAACCCAGCACTGTTGGAGCCACGGGCAGGGGGTGGTGTGTGGGGACAGCGCAGACACCACTGTCCTCCCCCAGTTGCACCCATAAGGGGTGCTGCTCCTACCTCTGCCATTCTGTCCATCCACTCCCTGGACACCTCCTAAAACAAAGGCCTCTTTGTGGTCCTGGCCCACTGGCCCGCTGCCAGCCACATTCTTTGCGTGTTTCCTGAGCACGGATCCCAGCTCAGTGGTCAGCTCCTCCCCCATTGGCCCAACTCCTCGGGGCTCAGAGCAGTCCCCTCTCTGCTGCCCTGCCCAGGGTCCTCCCACAGTTCCCATCCCGCCCGTCAACAGATCTGGGCTGAGAAGGGAGAGCCCGAGCCTGAGGAGCTCAGCCTCTGGGCCTGTGGAACAATCAGAAGCAGGTAGAGATTCCGTCCCGTCCTGGCTCTGACGGATCCCAGTCAGTTACACTGAGCCTTGATGTTCTCATCCATGAAAATGGGGACAATAACTACCGCATGGGACTATGGGGGAGATTAAATGTCTCCAAACACCCCACTTCTGCCTGCCACACAGTGGCTGCCCCAGTAACTGGAGCTCCCCACTTGGGCACCGCACCCCGAGGTGGGGGGTTTGGGAGAGCTGGTGGTGACTTTGGTGGATAGCTCAGGAGCTCAGAGGGTCTCCAGAGCCTTGAGCAGGTCATTTCTTGCAGTCCTGTGGGAGACCCAGAATCTAAGGCCCGCTCCTAGGGGAGTCCTTCTCCTCCAGGACAGAGCTGGACCCTTACCAAGTGGCCCACCAGTTCCAGGCACGTTCCTGGAAGGAGCATGTGTCCCCTGCCCCTCCTGGCACCCACCTCAAGCTGGAATAGCACTGGGGGGGCACTGTCTGGGCGAGACATGGGGCAGAGCAGGGACTAGACCTCTGAGTAAGAGGACCTGGGGAGGGTGAAGGCAGGGAGCCCTGAGGAGGGCCAGCTGGCTTTTAGGCATAGAACACTTTGGAAAGTCGGCAGATACATCCCTTCACCTCTAGTACCAGTTACTCACGGTCACACACAGTCCTAATGAAGTCCTAGATTGCTGCTCTGGGGTCCCCCCCTTGTTAAAAAAAAATGTTCATAATTTGGAAAGAAAAGAAGCTTTTTACAAGCTGGCGGCTCTAGGGAACTTTCCGTCGGGTTCTTTCTGGCCTCGTGATGGGTGGGGCCCACTTTTCCCTTCCCCTCTCGTGCTCTCCTAATAATCTCCCTTCCCCAGCCCCACCAAACACACACACTCTTTAGGCGACCTACAGCCAGCTGTCAACCCAAGAAAGCTGAAGGCTGAGGACCTGTCTGTGCCCTCCTGGGCCCCAGCCAAGGCCCCTGCACCACCTCCCCTGCCCACACGGGCCTAGAGTCCTCAGATGGCAGCTCTTCCCAGAATCTGCCCCGGACCCAGCCCTGCCTGCCCTCCCCCTGGGCTCGCCTCACTCTCCTGCTGAGTGAGGGTCCCCCGAGTCCTCCTGGAGTCCTGGGGCCCCTCCGGGGAGGAGGCGAGAGGTGCTGAGCTCACCGCCTCGGCATCTGCCCTCCCCCGCTCTGGTGCGAGGGCCGGCCACACTCCCGCCAGCGCCTGCTCCCTAATAGCTTTTTAAGTCCAACCACATGTGTCTGCGGAGCAAGGAGCCGCCCCTCACAGGGCCTCGGCTCCCCTCCCTCGCCAGAGACCACCCTCCACTCGGAGCAGCCTCAGGGCTGGGGGAGGGGTTCGCCTCCCGAGAGCCCATCTGCTCGCCGCAGGCCCAGCTGAGCAAGAAGGGCTTTGGAGACAGCTGAGTGCTTGGGTCTCTCTCGGGAGTGTTATGTGAGGAGACCAGCCCTGAGGCTCTACTGGGCTCAGGGTCCTCCAGCCTCCCTTCCCGTCCCGGGGTCTGGTATCCTCTCTCTCTCTCTGTGGCAGCCAGGAGGGGCCAGCTGTCTGGGTTTCTGGGTTTGGGGGTCTGAAGTGGGAGGCTAGGAGGTGGTTGAGGAGCTCTGACCTCCTCTTAGGGCCTCCCCAGCCATGGCTTTGGGCCAGCACCTCTCTCCTGCATGCGGCCCCACTGTGGTGACCCCGCGATCGCCCCTCGGACTTGTATACGTGTGGCTCCCTGTGCGTGTGAGTGGTCTGTGGGGAGGCCTGTGGGGTGCGGTTTCGCAGAAGGGGAGTGAGGGCTGAGAACCAACGGGCAGGCAGGCCTGGGGTCCTAATGAGAAAATTGCTTCCAGCCAGGGAGCCCTGCTCTGCGGCTGAAATTGCATCCAGGCCGCGCCAACTCTGCTGCCGCAGTCCCGCCCTTCGGAAGGAGGTGGGGGAGCAGCCCGGGGCAGGGGGAGGAGCGGGGTTTGCACTCGACTCAACCCCCCCCCAACACCTTGGAAAGAGTCTTCTGCCTCTTGGGGAGGAGGAGACTCCAGTGAGCTCCAGGGCCAGGCTTGGCTCAGGACTCTGCTGCCTGATTCTTGGGAGGCAGAGGCGGGAGAGGGGACTGGGGGATTCTCCTCTCCCTTCTGCTCAGTTCCGCAGAATTCGTGGCGCCCCCACCGCCTGCAGAGGCTCTCAGAGAGGTGGACCCATTTAGAGGCCTACTGGGCAAGGGTGTGAGGAGCGCCGGGTTTCCGCAGAGGTCCTGTGTGCGATCCTGCCCACCTGGAGTAATTTGAAATCCAGCCTCTCCTGAAGACTTAGGGCCTGGCTGCTCTTGCCTCCTCCTCCGCTCAGGGGAGCCCAGTGCCTGCACCCCAGGCTAGGGGACCCGGTCGGTGAAAGGCCAGCTTAGTTTGCTTCTGTTACTCGCTCTGGTCTTTGAGGAGGACTGCCTACTGGAATAGCAGAAACCAAGGCCATGAACCCAGCCGTGCGTCTGAGGAGAGCTGGTACCAACCATTGAGCTACCAGCTGGCTCCCTGAGCTCCAGCCCCATGGATTAACCAGCCTCGGGCGGGCCCTTGCCCTGCCCCAATGAACCTCAGGTCCGCCTTCTGGTTACCTACCGGAAAGACACATCCCACTCCTGGGAAAATACTCTCCTCACCTGGGGCTCTGGTCTCTGCTGCCACTTTGCTTAGAGACTCTGGGTCACCTGTTTCCTAGATGTTTGACGTGGTGGTTAGGGAGGAAGATTGTAGGGGAGAGAGGGAGCAGAGAGAGAATGGGCCACATCCAGGTGCTTAGCTGCCCTTGCCACCTGAGGCGATCCTGACCATGGGATTGCTCCCCAGAGAGGCCACCAGTCACCCTGGACCTTCCTGTCCCCCCAACCCCCTGGGTGGGGCCTCACCCAGCTCTGGCAAGTTGTAAAGACTGTGCAGAGCAGGGACTGAGCAGGAGTGCTTGGAGGGAGGGAAGAAGGCAGGAGGAAGGAAACAACCCCATTGTCATTCCCCCAAATTACTGGCTGGGATGGCAGGGGAGGAGGCGGAAAGCCGACATTGTTTACTTAATTAAAAGTAAACAACAATTTGCCGCTGCCAGCCTCCCATTAGCTGAGCCCTACGAGCTGGGGACTCGGCTTTAGCTCCCGCCAAGCCTGGCTCCTTTCACCACACCCCCAGCCTGGGCTCCCCCAGGGCCCTGCGCCCTTCCCTGGTTCTGCCTTTCTCAGGCTGAGTAGAGGAAGCAAGCTAAAACCAGTAGTGTCTCAGCATCCTTCGGGGTGGGATAAGAATGTCAAAAAATTGTCATTTGGCGGGTCACCGTGGGGTGAGAGGCCCCTGCGTGCATATGCTGTGACACTAGGTTGTGGTCCAGCAAGGCGGTACAGGGGCACCACCTGGCCAGGTTAGCTAGATGCCTGGCTCACTAGGGGAGGTGGTCCCCCCTTCTCTCCCTACCTGAGTCCCCAGTCTATACTACCTGGAGGCCTGGGCCTCTCTGCCCCACCTCCCCCCTTTTTCCTTTTCCCTTTTAGCAGCATATAAACATCCTTCTCCCATCTTTTTGGCTCTGCTCCCAGAAGGGGGCTGTTGGAGGCTCCAGGCGGGCTTAGGGAGAGAAGCAAGCACCCTGAGCCTGTGGGGAGAAAGGCTGCTGGAACTGAGTCCCCCCACTCCTGCCAGGACAGCCGCGGGTGACCCCAGGAACAGGGGAAGGGAGTTGGTCTGGGTTAGGCCTGACCTAGGGCTCAGCTAGGGTGGGATGGTGAGAGAGTTGTGCATTGATTTCTGTTGGCCTCCTGGGGCTGAGCAGGGTACCTTGCCTGGAGCCAGACCCCACCTCTCCTGTGGCCTCCGCCCCGATCTCCCCACCCCCCAGTGATGTAGAGCTCAGGCTTTGCAGATCTGGCCCAGGGCATGACTTTGGCTCATGAGTTTAACCATGACAGCTTTCCCTTCCCCTGTTGAGGTGGGGGCTATGTCATTTTCCAGCACCGTGCTGCTGATAAAAACCCTTGCTGAGCCGAAGTAGCTGTCAGGCTCCGGCCAGATGTGTAAGTGGGGAGGATATCTCAGAAAAAAAGAGCCAAACCTGAGACACTTGAGAAGCCAAGCGACTGGGATTTAAGTCCAAAGGGGGAGAGTTGAGGCAAGGCACCGGTAGTAAATACACAAGTCAGTGTCAAGTCTCGAGTCTCGCTTTGTATCTTGTGCCCCAGAGTGGTGGGACCCACCAGGCTGGTTCTTCCCCCAAGGGGACATTTGACAATGGCGGAGACATTTTTAGTTCTCACAGCTGAGGGGGCGTGATGCTACCGGCATCTAGCTGGTGGAGGCCAGAGATGCTCAAATTGTGCAGTGCACAGGCCGGCCCCACCGCAGAGTGGTCCGTGGGGTAGGGGCTGAGAACCCTGGCCTGGAGTTCGGCCTTCCAAGAAGATTTAGACACATACCCACTCTCTCCAGGAGCCTTCCTGCCCCACCTCTATCCTCCCCCAACATTTGCATCCTTTCATCTTCCTCTTCCCCCACCAGAATTCACACATCCACATGCGTGCACACATGCTCGCGGCTCCCGGGATTCACACACATCAGGGTTTTCACATGCACTCGCACACACAAAAATCTGGGAAGTCTGTCCCGCACTTAATTGAATTAAAGGACTGGGGTTTGGCAGGACATTGTGTATCTGAGCTGCAGCTTCTTGCAGCCGTTTCAGCCCTGGACAGGATGGTTCAGGCTCCCTGCGATTCCAGCTGCTGCTGCTCCTCTCCCCTCTCTCCTTCCCCCACTTTCCAAGCCAGAGGCCTGGGAAGGGCCAGGTCAGTGACACGCTGCTCCTCCTCCCTGCTCTCACTGCTTTGCTTTGTGGTACTGCTGGTAGGAGGCTGAGGCCTCCTGAAAAACAGGTATCCCCCACACATGAGGCGAGGGGACTGTCTGGAGCAGACTGGTCCAGGCCAGTCCCTCATTCTGTTTTCTGCTGCTGGTGCATGGGTTGGGAGGTCAAGGGTGCCGCTGGTTGGAAAAGGGTTGCGCTTCTTGCCCGAGTGTAAAGCCCTCCAGCTCTGCCTGAGAGGCCTGAGGGCTCCGGGGAGCCTGCACCACTGCCCTAATGGGCAGAGGGCACACAGTGCTTGGGGGCCTGCCATCCCTCAGGTCTTTTCCCCAACCTGAGCCGGGGATGGGGTGTGCTGCGGGGCAAAGTGGATGCTTTTCAGTGTCTCTTCCCTCCCTCTGCTGCCAGGCTCCCTCTGCAGCCTCTGCTTTGGCACACTCTGGAGGTGGGCCCATTCTCGGTCCCCCTTTACAACCCCATTCTAGCCCCTCCTTGGGGAACAGAAGGAACTCAAGCCCTGCTTCTCATCTGAGGATGACCCCAGTGCCGGAGCCCAGCCCTTACTTTGAGGAAGCTCTACAAGAGCCACCTTTAGCCCAGAGCCCGGGGCTATTGGAAAGGTACTGTGTCTAGAATGGGTACAGGAGATGCCTCAGGCCTCACCGTGGGCGGGAGGGGCGTAGTCAGCCAGCCTGTACCTCTTGGGGCGCCATCTTCTAGCATGTGCCACCCTCTCTGGCCATGCCTTTGTGGGGGCCTGCTGCCTGCAGAATCTGCCCCCCAAAACTCCGCGGCTTAAGGGCCGCCTGGGCAGATCGCTAATGGCTGGTAATGCCAGCGTCCAGAAGGCCCATTGGAGGACCCAGCCCAACAGCGCCCCACATGTGTGACCCCCAGTGTTTGGACAAGGCCCGGGGTAGGGAGCAGTGCTTCCCCCCCGCTGCTGGGCTACTCCGCTGGCTGGCAGGAGCAGTGGGAGATGGATTGGGGAGCCAGAGAAGCCGCCAGACCCAGTCCGGAGCCCTGAGACGCGATCTGCACGGCCCAGGGTCAGGGGGGGTGGGGGGAGCGGGCCTCACCTCGGCTAACCTCCGTGCCGAACAAAGGGGCCTTTCTCCACACCCGCCTGGGAGGGTGTGCCTGCCCAACGGCTGCCGCCACTGCAGAGAGCGCTGTTGTTTTCTTCTTCTTCTTGACTTTTCTTCATTTCTCTCCCTCTCCTCGGTTCCTGATCTCTGACTTATTTTCCATTTTTAACTTTTTGAGAGGGGCAGCGGAAGGAAATCTTTCTCTTTAAGCGTTTATCAAGTGCACGGGCAGGTCTGTGCTGCCAAAAGGTGGGGGCGTCGTGGGAGTGTTGGGAACAGTCCTGGGTTCACGCGGCCGCAGACTCGCCCACACCCCGGGCAGCCCCGCTCTGGGGGAAGCAGGTAGCAACCGAGAGCCGCGGTGGCGTCGCGCAAGGTGGGCCCGAGCTCACTGGTTTACCCCCACAGCCATGCACCTGGCAGCTCTCCCCCGCCACCCCCCCACCCCCGCTCCCCCTCGCTCGCCCATTCCCCGGCCCCCTTCCATCCGGCCTCCGCACTGCAAGCTGTTCCTAATCAATGAGAACGGGAAGCTCGGCCCTCACTTCACATCACGGGATGTGCTTGGCAGCGGCAACGGCAACAACGGGAGTCGCCGCCTCGGGCAGCACAGCCCGGGGTTTGAGTGGCCTGGGTCTGACCGGGGCCGCCTCCTTCCTGCTCAGGCCTCGTGGGCGAGCAGAGGGAACCCCGACCCCTGGAACCCCCGGCGGGCGGCGCACAGGTTCCCTGCCCCCGTCCGGGGTCCAGCGGCTGCCCGCGGAGGGCAGCTAGTATTAACTAGCTGCGCCACCTAGCTACGGCGTCCGGGAATGCAGCGCGCCGGTCCGTACGGGCGCGGCCCCAGAACCCTGCTGCTCTGCGGCTCGAGGGGAAAGCCCCTTTTGGTCCTTCAGGGCATTGTCACTAGGGGATTTGGCACCTATCAACCTGGAGGGTCGGTATCGTTTGGTCTCTTCAGCAGCTTAGACGGTCCCAGCCCTGAGTCTGGGTAGCTGCCTCCTACCAGGTGGCCCGCCACAGCACTGTGTGCAGATCCAAGCTTCTGGAAGACACTCAGCTGCTGGTCAGGATCCCAGCAAAGCTGAAATATAGGGTCCCGCAAGCCAACCTCCTTGCCCCATCTATGCCTTCCTTATGTGTGCTTGGCACTTTAGAGCGTATAAAACTATCCTCTCCCCTTCTCTGTAAAAATTCCTGCCCACAGCTAACTGTGCTGTCTGAGGTTCAGGGAGGGAGAGGAGGCCCAGGAGACACACTGGGCGCCTGATAACAGCAGGTCTAGGATTTGGATCCCAGGCCCGGGGCTCCTTCTGACACCCAGAGCCATCTCATGCCCTCCGGAGGCCACCTGCCTACACAGTTATTCAACCCAGCCTGAGTTTCAGGCTTTCAGTGCTGTAAGTTGGAGATTTGGAGTCAGAGGCCCAAATTCTTCATGTTTTGTCTGGGTAGCTCTGACAGTGGCTGCCCTAAGGTCTTTGGGGGTGGGTGGGGGAGCACAGCAAGCTTGCAAGAGTGCTCTGCTCCTCTGCCCTCCACAGGGAGACTCTGCGTCCTTTCCCTAGTCAGTCCAGCCCTCAGGTGCTGTGGTCCGTGGGACCATTCCTGCAGTGCGGGCCCAGCTGGGCTTTGCAGGAGAATTAGTGGTACTGAAGTTTCCACATCAATTCCTTGGGTGTTGAGTGTCGAGGATGGACCTGCAGGAAAAATGTTCTCTTCTTTAGAAGAGGAAAGTGCCAGCCACATGGTGCTTCTGTCCCGTGGGTGGTCATTGTAGCCACAGTTGGAAGAAGGATCTAGAAGGATCTATTTAGGGTCTCATTATCCTCTCCAGCTGCACTTCCAAGTGTGATGGATACAGTAGTGAACAAAACACTGGCAGGCCTTGACTGCAGGGGACTGATCCTCTGGTGGTGGAATGCTCCCAGCTGGGAACTCCTGGTCTGGGAGGCCTGGTGGCCAAGTCCTTGGGGCTCTTGAGTCTTCCAGAACCAGAGTCTCCCAGTCCCCCAGCCCTGGCCCAGCCAGAGGCTCCCAATGTGGATGGGATTTAAAGGAAAGGCTACTTGGCTTTCAGCCTCCAGGCAGAAGTTCTCTACTTAGACATTTGATTATGGAATGTGTTTGTGTTTGTTGCTCTTCCATGAGCCCAAGTATGTCTCCCCAGAAGGCCTCCCTGGTAGAGGAGGCTCCTTTAGAGACACCAGCCTGGGTGTCAGGTGCTGCCCCTTAGGGAGATGAGGAAACTAGAGCACCTGATGATGGGAGGCAGGTGGCCTTGGCCTGCTCTGGCCTAGGTGGGTTCTCTTTCCCCAGGCCCCTTGGGTTCTCCTAAGGAAGGGGGCAGCGGGAGGTAGGGCGGGGGTAGGACTCTGCTCATGGCCAGAAAGAGAGAGGTAACCTGGAATGCAAGGAGGCTAGGGAGCCCTGATGTTTTCCCATCCCCACCATCTTCTGGCCAGTCTGACCCTCTTCCTATAAGCAAGGAGGCTCTCCCCTGCCCAGGGCTGGGAGTGACTTTCCTCTCTGTGGGGACTCACTTCTCCCACCTTCTTTTCCTGGTCAGTTGTTCCTCTTCTGCCTCCTCTTCTCATCCTTTGCCCTCTGCCTCCCTTCCCCAGAACATTGCAAAGGTGTATGGGTAGAGGCTTCTTGTTTTGGGGCCTCTCTAGTCCCTCACCCTGCTGAGTGTCCCCTGTCAGGTGCTGGCAGCTGGCTTTGGCCCAGCTGCGCTTATGAAGCCACTGCTGAGTAGAAAGTAGAATGAGTAGAACATTTTCTCCCCTTCTGTTTCTTTTGTTTGTTTGTTTGTTAAGCAGTCACTTCCTCCTGTCTTCCCTTTCTCTCTCTGCTTCTTCCCTTTTTCCTCCCTCTTGGAACCTTCTACTTCTCTGATTCTTTCTATTGCAGCCCTCTTGCTTTGAACCACTTTACTTTGGTTCTGATTTTCTTTCTTTCTTTCTTTCTTTCTTCCTTCCTTCCTTCCTTCCTTCCTTCCTTCCTTCCTTCCTTCCTTCCTTTCTTTCTTTGTAAAGATTTTATTTATTTATTTGACAGAGAGAGAGAGAACACAAGCAGGGGGAGTGGGAGAGGAAGAAGCAGGCTTCCTGATGAGCAGAGAGCCCAATGCGGGGCTTGATTCCAGGACGCTGGGATCATGACCTGAGCCGAAGGCAGCTGCTTAACAACTGAGCCATCCAGGCACCCCTAGTTCTGATTTTCTATCTTGGTCCCCCCCTCTCTCTTAGTTTTAATTTTGTCTTTTTGTCATTCTCTTGTTCTGGGGTTCACTGATTCCTTCCCTCATTTTCCCAAACTCCCACTTGTTCTAGGCATGTCCCTCAGGTGGCCTCCAGAACTTCTGCACCCCCCCTTCTCATCCGTGGTTGGTGTTCGTGCCTGGAGGACTCTGTACCTTTTACGAGTAATTAGACCAAGGGCAAGTGTATTTAGGGGATGGGGGGAGGGTGAGGCCTGACCCTGGGAGGTGGGGACACTATTAATAGTCCTAAGAGCAGCTGGAGGTGGGGGTAGTTGTCTGGCCAGGCCTGGCTTGGGCAGCTCAAAGGGTCAGAAAGGGCAGTGCTGAAAACAGAAAGTGGGTAAGGGTTGGGAAGCAGCTCTGCCTTCCCCTAGCCTGGATGGGGGCACCCTCTCCCCAGGGCACAGTCTTTTCTTGATGTGCTGGGTGTGGGGGGCATTCCCCATTGTCAGCTTCTTCTGGGTGGAGGAGGGGACAGAAGCTTTACAGGTGGGGGCACCTTTATGGACCCAACTATTACATGATTCCTGGCCCCAGGCTCTCTTGGAAATGGTGGCTCCAGCTGCTGGCTAGTCGTGGCACCAGCTGGCACTCCCAGGAGAGGCGGCCGGCCACCCCATGGGGCAGCACCCATGCTTCTGGTGTTCACCTCTCTGTGTCCTTAGCACTGGGCTAGGACAGGCAGGACCCAGGGCCCAACACCCTCAGAATCCAGGGGCAAAAGCTTTTTCTCCCCCTTCCCTATTGGCCTGTCCATCCCCTGGCCTTCCCTTTCACTGCCTCTCTCCCACCATTTCCAGTGTGGTGACCATCCCGAGACCATTGGCTGTGACCACTGACTTCGGAGAGGGACACACCTGTAGAAGACATCCTGCTCTTTTATGTCCAGAGAAACCTCTCTGTCCCTCTTTGCAGATGGTAATGGGCCAGGCCAGGCCCTAAGGGAGCCCCTCAGCTTCCTGACCGCATTCTCTGGGGGCGAGACACCAAAAAACAATAGTTTAGGGCATACTTAATGTTTCTTAATGCGCCCCTGTGGGTGGGAGGGTGAGGGTTAGCCCCACTTCCCTCTCTGAGGCAGCCTTTGAGCAGACCGAAAAGGACTTTTGGGTACTGGTGGTTAGCTTCCACCTTCAGGTGGAAGAAAGGGTGACGTTGAGGAGTTGGGCCCTGGGCTAAGCACCTTACACCTGTGTTCTCATTTAGTCCTCACCCAAGAGCCCTAGGTGGCGGGTGGCATCTGCATTTTACAGAGGAGGAACCAGCTCAGAACTTGACCAAGGTCACTGGGCTGGTAGGTTCTGGAGCCTTGACATGAAACCAAGGGAAGCCTCTTTGCACCGCTGCTGGCTGTCCTCCTCCATCCCCCACTGCCTTTGGTGTGCCCCCTTCACCCTCTCTGTGCTGGGGTGAGGCCCGCCCTTGGAGTGGACATGGGGTCCAGACCAAGGACATCTCCCTGGGTAGGCCAAGGGCAGGCCTGGGGTGGGGGGCTCCTACCTCCCTCCATCTCCCCAAAGGTTCCTCCCTATGCCTCCTCCAGTAGCAGCCACTTCACCTCCAATTCCTGTCTGATGGGAATTCTGCTCTCATGGGACTTCCTCCCCCTGGGCACCTCTGGAACATCCCAGGTGTAAGGTCCCCTCTGCTTGTTCACAGAGAGCCATGGATCACTGATGTCCGAGGTGCCTGCAAAGGGCAGACCCGGGAGGAGCCTGCATGTCTATTCACATCTCCCAGGGCTGCTGGGCTTCACTGCCGGGAGTTAACTGCTTAACTCTGCTTAACTCCTGGGCTTGGAGAGGCCCCTAACCTGATGACTGGGCTTTTCCCCTCCATCTACCTGCTGGGTGTTGTGCTCCACACCAGGTGCAACCCTCCTTCTCTCTCCCATTTTAGCCACTGTCTGTCATCTCATGAGGATGAACAGCTGGGCCCCTGGCTCCCCTGGGCTTCAGGGACCAGGCCCCATCTCTCGTTCTTCCTGGGCTGGAGGCAGTTTCTCCCATCTGGAGGCACCAGGGCTATTTTCGTGAGTCTGGCCTTCGGGGCCCCTTCTGCTAGTCTCCTGGGCGCCAGGGGAACCCACTGACTTGCCTTCTCCCTTCCTGCGGTCGCACTGCTGGGCGGGGAGCCCTGTGGCAGCTGGATCTGGCCATCGCTCCTGGAGGGCCACAGACGGTGCTGGTATAGGCAGTGTGGGCCAAGGTGGGGAAGGTAGTGCTGCCGGGGCCAGGGACTGAGAGTAGAAGGTCCCACCGACATGTTCCCTGTGGCCTGCGCTGTTGGCCCTGCCCCACCCTCCCTTCATGGCCTTGAGCGCAGGCCCCACGGGCAGCCAGAGCAGGTCGACTGTGCAGGTATGACTGAATCTCTTCCCTTATACTCAGCCTTCCTCCTCTGCATAGGTGACTCAAGGCACATCAAGCCCCTTCAGATCCATGGGTAGAGGGGAGATGAGAGGAGAGATGAAGGTAATGCGGGGGGTGACGTGTGTGCCCATTGTGCCCCCGGCCGCACCCTTGCCCGTATCTTCAGGGCAGTGCTTCCTGGTCATGCTCCTGTGTCCCACTGTGTGGGATTCTAGGTAACCAGGATGGCTTCAGGGCCTGTGTGCACACGCACAAGCTGGCTGGCTCATGGTGGTGGGCTGCAGCATGGAAAGAGGGAAAGAAAGATCCTAGAAGCCCCTCGGGCCTGGCCGAAGCTGAACCCCTCCCCTATTTGCCCTCTGGCTGCCCTGCACTCAGTCCCCGCGTCTCCTGTTTGCAGAGATGGGGAGAACCCCTCTGTGACCCATCTCCCTAGCCCCCCATCCGTCCACCGCTCCCCTCCTCAGGGTGTCTCAGATTCTCAGACTTAGGTTTCAAGAGGCACAATAGTTACATTCTCCAGCTCTGATTGCTGCAGGCCAGGCCCCTGGCTCCCCTTGAGATTGGGTTTCCAGTGCCCTGGATGCTCCGGAATCACAGAAGAGGGGGAGACGGGTAGGGGGAGGGGAGACGGGTAGGGGGAGGGGAGTGCCACCCTGGGGAGGGCCAGGATCAGCTCCTGAATTTGCATCAGTCCTTCAGGGGACAGCATCCCCGGAGTAGGGCACACTGCTGCCCTGCTTCTCGAACCTCAGACCTGGGGAGAGCCTAGGGAAGGGCAAGCAGACTGCAAACTTTGGGAGCTGTCCTCTCTGGCCCCCAGAGGTCAGTGGTGCAGCAGAGCTAGAGGCGGGCTTCTCTTCGGCCCAGTGCTAAGCACTGAGCATGCTGGGCACAGTGAGCCCGCAGCTCCCAGGGCCTCCTCTCATCCTACCCCTGTGGGACGGCAGGAGATTGCTGGTGGTGTGTCCCCCTGCATGTGTGTCTGTACTTGCCCGAGTGTGTCCACATGTGGGTGCGGTCGAGCTGGGTCTTTCCCTCCTCTTGGCCACCTGAGAACTCACAGTGATGTGTGTGAGGCAGCTGGCCAGCAAGTTACATGTGGCCCCTTTCACAGAGGGAGTTTGTTTCGGGTGGGAGCCGAGGCAGAGCGTTCCCGGCAGCAAGCAGAAATTCCTCCTTTACCTAGCGGGAGCCATAAATATCTGCCCATCTGCGACTGGAAATACACATACGTATACATAACATGCTGTCAGCTGGGGTTCGTGTGCGACACTGGGCTCCTGCTGGCTGCTGCAGCTTGCCCTCCAGAGCTCCCACGAAGAGGCAGAGCTCTTCTGGACACACACACACACACAGAAACAGGCAAGGTCAGGAGAGGAAAGAGCTGGAGAAAGGGAATGTGAAGGAGAAGGAAGGACAGAGAGGAGAAGATTGTGGAACCAACAGAGAAAAATGAGACCAGAAATGGGATTCCAAAGGGAAAGGTGAAGAGCTCAGTAAAGCAAGTAGGGGGGCTTTGAGGGCTGAGAAGGTGGAGCTGGTGCGGACTTGAGAAAGGCAGTCCTGGGTGGGGGGGAACCTTGTGGCTTTTCCAGGGGCTATGGAGGGACCTAAGGAAGAGGGGCCCATACTGCCAGCTGTTGGCTGAGCTTGGCCCGGGTCTGGGTACTGCAGAAGGCCACAGGCCACTGATGCAAGGGGGTGACTGATGACACATGTGCATATGAACAGGGAATAGCCCCAGACCCAGGAGCCTCGCTGAGACAGAGTCGAGATCCATCACCTGCCCCTGCACAGTCCTCCCTTCCGGAAGCCTCCACAGTGGCCAGGGTCCTCAGGCACTACAGGCAGGCAGCCTCCGCCTTTGAGGTGCGGATCCCATGAGTAGCCCAGGTCCCACGCAGAAGGTGGGCAGCCGAGCATGCTTCCGTGGGTGACATGAGCTGGCGTAACCACTGGCAGCATGGAAAATAAGCTGTGGGCTCTGAGATTCTCTCCATCCCCAAACCTGGTCTAGGTTCAGGGGCCCTGATGCCTGTCTGCCCAGGGTATCAAGTCCAGGCATCGGACACAGGACAGGACTGTTTGCAGGAGGCTATATTCAATGGGCCTCAAGCGAGGAAGCTTAAAACCAGGGACGATGCCCTCTGGTCCTCCGGGCTAGGATAGAGGGAAAGGTGAGTTGTGTCAGGGCCAACGGGAGGTAGCGACGCCCCCTGGCAGCTCTTTCCCATCTCTAGCCTCTAGGGCGTGAAGGCAGCAGTGGTCTCTGAAGAGAGGTGCAGGCAGGGGGGTTAGGGCTGCTTTGCTGACCTTAGTGTGGCCCTGAACCAGGGGTGTGCACTTAAGGTCCCCACTGCTCTGGCAGCCAGGCTGAGGAGAGCCGAGGCCGGAGAAGCTTCTAGGGGATGTGGCCCTGGAAGGCTGGGGAATCAGAGTGACAGCCTCGGGGGTGTGGGCCTGGGGAGGGTATGAGGGGAGGATGAAAGATGGAGCCGGGCACCTGTCCGCCTTGTGCTAGCCAACACTGTCCCTGCCCCTCCACTGGCCCACAGGCCACCAGCTGGCCCATTATCCCTGGCGAGAAAGCAGACACGGAAGGGGGGCTCCCACGTGGCAGCAGCTCACTCATGCAAACCCGCCGGGCTGGGACTGCCAGGGGAGAGCCGCCCTGCTCTGGGTCCGAGGGGGGAAGGGGGGAAGGGGGGTGGCACAGAGAGGAGCCCCCGCTGTGCAGCAGTCAGGTCTCCTCCTGTGCTGTTGGCAGGGGGCAGTGCGTGGGGCCTGTGAATAGGAGATAAAGAGTTCAGGCAGAGGGTTTTTTCTCACTAACCGTGGATTTGTATGTTTGTTCAGCTGGTGGCTCTGATAAGCCCTATTCTGCCAGATAAAAGCTGAGCAGCCATGAGGCGGGGCATGGGGAGGGGTGTCGTAAAGGGACCCTCCTCCTCTCTGTCCTGAGGCCTGGGGTTATCCCCTCCCCTGGGGAGCCCACAACAGGGAAAGGAGTCAGGATGCTGGGGTGTCATGCTCCCTGGTGTGCTAGCCTGTGGTGCGGCTTCTGGTCCCAGAGGGCTGTCTAGAGTAGGGCCGGACCTGGGGCTCAGCTCCCTGAAGAGCCTAAGAAAGCTGGCCTGCTCGCTGCCCTCTCTGGGGGCGAGGGGTGGGTGGTCTCCTTACCCTCCCTAGAAGCCCCTCCACCCCGTCCGCGGGCTCTTTGGCCCTGCAGCTGCTGTATGGGCTCCTGTCAGCCCCCCCTCCTCCGCCCCCCGTCTGTCCACCAGGTGGACAAAGGCCTGCCCCCATCATGTCCCTTACTGTCCTGTCAGGGCAGGGGTCCTAGTTGAGCTCCTGGGCCAGGGGCTGGCCTGTGGGGACTTCAGCTGCCTTTGAGCAGACCATGGTGTCCCCAGGGCCCTCACTTTTACACTCCTTTCCCCTCCTGCCGGGTGCTGGCCGGAGGGTGAAGGGGCTTCTGCTAGAGCTGGACGGTGGGGCCCTGGCTGGAGGTGCCCTTGCTGCAGGGCTGGCTGGGTCCGGATTTCCAGCGTTTCTGCCTTTTGTCCTGGAGCTGAGCTGAGCATGCCGGGGGCCGGCGGGGGTGGCATTGTGGGGACGCTGGCTGGGCCGCCAGCCGTAAGATGGCTGCCAAGGGCTAAGATGGCTGCCAGCAGCGCCTGGAGGCGCGTGGCAGCGGGCCTCGCCCGCGCTGGGTCCTCGCTCCTGCTTGCTCCTTTACATCTAGCTAATAGTAATAACAGCAATAACGTTTCGGGACAGTGTCCTGGTTTAGAAGGATTTCCTGTCTATCGTGCTCTCCTGGAGCCCCATTTGTCTCTGCCGTAGTCGCTGGCCCACCTCCATCTCTTTGTCGGGTTCTCTCTCGCCTTGCTGTCCTTGGGCTGGATGTGCGCATGCGCGCAGCTTTCTCGCTCCACCTGGCCGTGTTCAGGGGGCCCGGTACCAGACCCCTGGGTGAACACGTCTGGCTCGCCCAACTCCAGGGACCCAGATCTGGAAGGCTGGTGGGGACTGAGTCGGTCCCAGGATGGGTGGGGTCAATAGCAGGGGCCT
The DNA here is from genome assembly GCA_028646535.1 of Procyon lotor. Lineage (NCBI taxonomy): Eukaryota > Metazoa > Chordata > Mammalia > Carnivora > Procyonidae > Procyon > Procyon lotor. The sequence goes on from CM053603.1 coordinate 6,334,239, forward strand.
GTGGGCAGCAGAGCCTGGAGCGTGTGCCCCTCAGTGGGCTGCAGGGACTGGGCTGGTGGCTCTCCCCTTCCAAAGCTTTGAGTGGAGGAGAGGGCAGCCCTGGGAGGTGAAGCAGGCTCGGGGCATCCCCGGTCTGGGAAGGTCCTAGAATGGACGACCCACACCCTCAGTCCCTCACCTGGCCCTTCCAGGACTGGCAGGGGGGTTGAATCAGACGTAGAGAGCCAGGAAGAGGGGCAGAAAATGACAAATTTCATACCCGCAAGACACTGGCACAGACAGGTTGCCCTCCTGGGAGAATGAGAGGAGGTCCTATAGATTCTCTCCAGAGCAGAGAGTGCCACTAGCAAAGATGTGGCCTGGGGTAGGATTCACCATCCCTAAGCACACCACAGGGTGAGCAAAAAGGCGATGTGGCAGGCTGCATCCCATACTGAAGGGGATGAGGGGCCATCATTAGCATTTTCCTTATAGATTTCTGCTTTCTCGATATGTGATGAGTTGTTTTTTTTTTTTTTTTTTTGGACTTAAAAAAACTGAACAAGGTAAAGAATGGGGGAAGTGGGGACTGAAACTGTCCTATAAGCAACCTGTCCTTTCCCAGTGGTCACATTGAGACAGGTGGTTGAGAACTTGGCCTGGGCCAAGCCTGGGCCTTGGCTCCCAGAGGGATGCTGTTCTTACCAGCTCCCCTCATCCATCACTCTTCCCTCCCTCCCAAGTGGCCGAGTGGCCATAGGGCATCTTGCTGCAATCTCTTGGGCCCAGGCCTCATTGTTCTTTAGGAACTTCCTTGCTGGTTGCTCCCCAATGTGAGCCGCTTGGCTGTGAGGCCAGTGAGGGGTGGACTCTCAGGCCAGCAGGCTAACGATGGGGTGGTGGATGAGACCCAGGAGGCAGGGTCAAAGAGCTGGGCAGAGCCTTGGCCAATACCAGGGTGCAGTTTTCTGATGCCACCCCCAAGTTGTCCCCTTGTGAGCGGCCGATTCTTTACCAAATGCCTAGCCTTCCTCCTGCCCCCCAACCTGCCCTGGCCCCCCTCTGCCATCCTCTCGCCAGCTGTCATGCCTGGGCAGGCATTCTGGAGGTCCCCATTGTGCCCCTGGCACACAAAGCTTTGAGGACCTGGGGGGCGGGGGTAGGGGGGGCTTTCCCAAGCTCAGCAAAATATTCACACACACACTCCACCCTGCCCCAGCCCTCTGGAGCTCCCACTGCACAATGGGCCCTTGTCTCGGGGCTCCCTCTGAGCAGCTGTGGCACTGGGGCATGAGACAGCCCAGACAGGCTGGCACAGAGCGGGCGACAGCGTCAGGGCAGACCTCCCCCCTTGGGGTTGCCAGGCACTGCCTGTGCGCATAAAGGTGAGGTGGGGGCGGCTCAGGCTGACAGGAATGGCTGTAATTAATGAAGGGACAGGAGGAAGGGGCTGCTCCGCTGGGAGCTAGAGCCAAGTGGAGGATGGAGGACCCTTAGGTTCATCCCAACTGTGCAGAGAGATGGTCTCTGGCTTCTCTCATGGGCATCATCCTCGCCCTGATCCTCAGCCGCTGCTGCTCACCTGGGGCAACTTTGCCGCCAGGCACAGGAGGCAATGTCCGCAGACAGTGTTGGCTGTCACACTGGGCACTACTGGCATCTGGTGTGTGGCAGCCAGGGCTGCTGCCGACCTCCCCACAGTGCCCAGGACACCCCCCCCCCCACCAAGAAGGAGCTGGCTCCGGTGTCCACAGGACTTCCTTCCTTCTCTCCTCAGGTGTCCCCAGGCTGCTCCCCTCCGAGGACAGGGAGCTCTGAGGGTGTTTGCAGCGCTGGAGGGGCAGCAGCTTGGCTGGCGTAGGGGGGTGCTTTGATCTTGACCTCTTCTCCCCTTTGTGTCTCCTGCA
>CM053603.1:6336224-6374046 GCA_028646535.1 Procyon lotor
CTGGCCAACCTGGCCTCCCCTCTCCCTCCATTTCTTTCCCTTTACTCAGCTGTTCCTCAGCTGAACTCCAGCCGATGCCCCAAGGGGTGGGGCTCACCTGAAGCATACTCACCCTTCTATGTAGACATGAGGGCCCCTGAGGGCCAGCCTGGGTCTGGAATGTAAGGCTTGGGGGTGGGGGGAGGAGGGAGTCAAAGCAAGTGTGGAGAGAGCTTCAGGGAAACAGGCAGGCAGCCCCTCGTGGCCTTGCCTGACTCACTCACTTGTCCTTTCCCCTCTTCAGGGCACTTAAGTTTCCAGGACTGTTTTGTGACTTCCGGGGTCTGGAATGTGACGGAGCTCGTGAGAGTATCACAGAGTAAGTGAGTTCTTTCTTCCAGCCAGGGCTGAGCTCAGCAGATCGAGGGTGTAAGGAGGTGGGACTCAGACCCCATCCTGCTGGTGGGGTCTTGGCAGAGGGGCAGATAGGGTTTCCTGGACACTCTGCCCATTGGTACTGGGCTAGGTGGAGTGGAGGCGCCCAGAGAGCCCAGTCTCTAGTCTCCACTGCTTTGGAGGAGAAAAATCACAACCAAGGGCTCTTCCCCAAAGACCTCCAGCCAGTGGGAGGCTTCTGGGGAGCTGCTTAGGACAACAAAACAAGGCTCCATTGGGCCTTCTACACCTCAAACCTTATCATAACCTTCTTGCCTTTTCCCAGCTCCTGTTGCGACGGCATCAGGGCCCAACTTCTCACTGGCAGACCTGGAGAGTCCCAGCTACTACAACATAAACCAGGTGACCCTGGGGCGGCGGTCCATCACCTCCCCTCCTTCCACCAGGTGAGTCCAGCACCCCGCACCACCCCCCATCCCCAGGCCATCTCAGGTTTGCAGGCAGCTACACCTCCAAGGCCTGGGAGCCTTAGAAGGTTACCCTTGTTGAGGGCGTGGGCTCCAGAGCAGCCGGGGCCCACCACGCTACCGACCTCTTGAGTCTTCCTGCTTTGTGCTGTCACTAGGCATTTGGTTCTGGGGACATAAGCCTGAACAAGGCACAGCCTTGCCTGGAAGGCACTCCCAGTGGGGATCTGAGAAGGCCTCTCCGCGGAAGTAACGTTTGAGCCCAGACAGGCCTGGGGTCGAGGCTCCGAGTAAAGCAGTCCTCATCCCAGCCAAGGGTGGACATCCTGGTGAGACCCCCAAAGAGGGCTCCTGGCAGGTGTTTAGACTTAAAACCCACTGAAGAGTTTGAAGCAGGAGATGCTAGGGATATGGGTTCTAGAAAGTGCCTCTTGCAACAGCATGTGTGGGCAGGACTGATGGCCAGTTAGAGGCTGGAGTAGAGGAGGGCCTCAGCTGGGTGGGGGAGAGGCCTGAGAGGGAGGGATGGAGCTGAGAGGTGTTTGGAGGTGGACACATTCAGCCTTTGTCATGGCCAGTTGTTCGGGGCAGGGAGGGATCCTGTACTTTAAAAAAAAAAAAACTTGGACTTCTGGTTCATTGTGAGGTTTTGGCATTCATTTTGATGTGTTAGAATATTACATTATAGGGGCACCTGGGTGGCTCAGCGGGTTAAAGCCTCTGCCTTCGGCTCAGGTCATGATCTCAGGGTCCTGGGATCGAGCCCCACATCAGGCTCTCTGCTCAGCGGGGAGCCTGCTTCCCCTTCTGTCTCTGCCTGCCTCTCTGCCTACTTGTGATGTCTCTCTCTGTCAAATAAATAAATAAATAAATAAAATCTTTAAAAAAAGAATATTATATTATAATACTAATAGCTTCATAGTAGTACTGTTTTAATATAAAATAACATAGTGTCTTATTGTCTGAGTTTTGTAGCATCCCTTGGGATTTCTGTGCCTGGCAAGTGCCTCTCGACTTGCCCTGGCCCTGGGGGTTGATGGGAAATAGGAGGTGGGGCCAAGGAGCAGGGAAGGAGGCTTTTGCCCCCTCTTTGACCTGGGTAGCTCTTTGACCAGTGGATGAGGGTGTCATGGACTGAGAAGGGGTTCGAGGAGGAGGAGCAGGTGGGCCGGGCCCTGAGGGACTCTGGGACTGGTCTAGTCTCAGGGGTGGGCACTGCTGTCATTGGACACCTGCTTCCCACATGACCGGTCACCAGTGCAGGCTCCCTCAGCTTGAGTAGCTGTACCTCCGTCTTCCCGTGACCTACCTGATCCTTCTCCTCTTCCCCAGCACCACCAAGCGCCCCAAGTCCATCGATGACAGTGAGATGGAGAGCCCTGTCGATGATGTCTTCTATCCTGGTACAGGCCGCTCCCCAGCAGCTGGCAGCAGCCAGTCCAGTGGGTGGCCCAACGATGTGGATGCAGGTATGGGCGCTGCAGAGCCAATGCAGAGCGGGGCGGCTGGAGCCTCTTCTTCCTGCTCAGTTTACCCGCCGGTTCTCCTGCTGTGGGTGACGCTACCTGTCTTCTTGCCTCCTGACCTTCCAGAGGAGGGCAGACCAGGCCAAAGGAGGGAGTGGAGGCGAGGAGCTGGGCTGTCCCTACATGGGCAGCAGAGCCATGGATATGATGAAAGGAGAGCAGAGGCCCTAGGCACTGAGCTCTTGTGCTCTCCCTCTCTTGGCATTTCTCTAGAGAGGTCACCCCAGCTCTGCGGTCCCCGTGGTATGAAGCAGTTTCTCAGTCTGGGCGCCATGGACATTTGGGGCCACATCATTCTCTGAGGTGGGGTCGTCCTGTGCACTGTAGGGACTGAGCAGCAGCCCTGGCTTCTGCCCACCGGCCAGCAGCAACTCCCAGCTCCTCCCCAAAGCGTAATGACCAAAAACATCCCTGGACATTGCTGAATATCCCCCAGCGTAGGGGAGAGGCCAACAGAATCACCTTGAGTTGAGAACCACTGGTCTGAAGGTCCCGGCCTCACAGAGAGGAGCAGAGCCTAGTAAAGAATGACCAGAATCATTGTCCGGTCAAGCAGGAAAGCTAGGGAAGGGCGAGGGAAGCTAAGGGAAGCCTGGTCAGTCCTCCCAGTACTCTCTAGCCACCCCTTTCTCCGTGAACCCATCCACCTTCCCTTCCAGTCTTGACTGGAGGCCTGAGCAGACCCAGAGAACCCTGACGAAAGGGTGGGAGAGAATGCGTGTGTGCCCCCGCTTGTGTGCGTGCCCAGTCCACGCACGAGGAGGCTGGCTTCAGGCTCTGCCGGCCAGGCACACCGGTGGTACAACCTGCGTGTGTCCCCGAGGTGCAAGTCTCGGAGCCTGGGAGTGCAGCCCCGTGTGCAGGGCTCACACATGGAGGGTGTCTGCTCCGGTCAGGCCTGAGGACGGGAGCTCCGAGCTCCACTCTGGAAGCAGGAAGAGGAAGGCCTGACCTGATGTCGCTTTGCCCCGTGTTTTCCAGATGTGCCTCTACAGAGATGGGCCGAGTGGATGGGCCGGGCGGGGGCTGGGAGAAAAGCAAGGCAGAGGTCTGGGGAGGTGCTGATGCTTTGCTATGGTCCAGGCGCCCTGCTCTCAGCACCCAGGGAGGAAGGGAGGAGGCTCATCTCCAGACCCTGAGCCGGGGCAGTGGCTCCAGACCAGGAGCAAAGGTCACCTTTGTGGGACAGCTCTCCAGCCAGTCTCTGGGTGCCTCTCCCGGGGCTTCATGTGGCCAGCAGGGACCTGGGTCGACACACCCCACATACTTCCCTGAGAGGGAAGAAGGGGTTGAAAAGGCCTTGAAGACTCTGCATCCAGGGCCTCAGTTAAGTGACTGCCCCTCGAGGACTCAAGTGCCTTGAGAGCCACACCCGTAGCTGCGTCCTGGGGCTCAGCCCCCAGGTCCCTCTGCCCTGACCAGGTGCCCAAGGAGCTGTGCCCTCTCCGGCTCCCACTCTTTTTTCTTAGCTGTCTGCCCCGGTGCCTGCCATTTCTGCTCCTTCCAGCTGTCCTGCCACACACGGCCCCCAACACCCTCCTCCGGCACCCCCAGCTCCCTTGCTTTCCCCTCTTTTCCTCCATCCTCCCCCTCCCCCGTCCCCCCCCCACCCTACCTCGGTGTTGTTTCCCTGTGCTGCAACAAATCGCCAATTAAGCAGCCCAGCTGCAGGACAGGGAACAGCTGGGGAGGCGCTGTGCGGCCACAGGGACAGCTGTGCACAGCTGGTGGGGGTGCTCCCCACCCCCTCACCGTGCCAGCTATCAGGTGGCACACAGCTGCCGCCAGATAACACCTCTGCTGGCGGCTAGGAGTTCGCCCTTCCCCCACCTCTTCCCTCCGTGGTTACGACTGCAGCCCCCCACCCTTACTCAGACCTAATCTGTGCCTGAAAGAGGGCAGCTCTGCACACCCGCTCCACTCCATCCGAGCCCTCCAGGCTCGGCCCAGGACAGGAGACAAGCTCCCCTGGAGGACCTGGCCCTGGCCCTGCTGTGTCAGAGCCTGCCCTGGACATCATGCCCTCGGGGCGCAGACATGAGCAGGTTGGCAGCATCAGTATCCTTCAGGCAAAGCTGCCTCGGGGTGGACTCTGTGCCCCTGTGCCACTGAATGCCGCCCCATCTCTGGCACCAGGAGCAGACCAAAGCCCCGAAATGACCTATCCTACAGCTGCCCGGCCTCTGGATCCCCTGGCAGGAGAGTCCTTTCCTGTTCCGCTCTGACCCCAGTGTCCACCCGGGTCCTCTGGCCCCTTCCCTGCTCTCTCGTCTGGTGCTGTATCACCCTGGGCTCCCTCCCGAGGACCTGTGACTTCTTCCTACCAGACCCTCTTCCGGGTCGCCCCTCACTCTGAAGCCGGCTCCCCAGGGCTCCTCCTGCACACCTTCCCCACCCCCCCCCGCCCCGCATCCTGCTTTTTCCCCCTGTGCCACTAGTTCATCCTGTGCTCCTTATCTGCTCATCAGGGAGCAGGATGGGCTCCCTTGCTCGTCTCCTATCCAGCGTATCTGAGGGTCTCCTGCTCTCCAGTCAGAGCACCTGTAGCTGGCCGGTCGGCACACTGGGCCTGACCACCAGAGCTGGAATGGGGGAGGCAGGAAGGGGGTGTGGTGGGGAAGGGGTAGCCAGGAGGGGGCCGAGGAGAGAGGAGCTAGCTGCTGGCTTCCCGTCTTCCCTTGCTCTTGCCCCAGCCCAGCTAAACCTGCCCTGTGTTGCTGATTCCTCCCCCCAGGCCCGGCTTCTCTAAAGAAGTCAGGAAAGCTGGACTTCTGCAGTGCCCTCTCCTCTCAGGGCAGCTCCCCGCGCATGGCTTTCACTCACCACCCGCTGCCTGTGCTTGCTGGAGTCAGACCAGGTGAGAAATGGGGGGCTGGGGGGGCAGTGGGGGAGGCGGTGGAGCGCTTAGGGGCAGCTGGCCAGGTGAAGGAGCTAGGGCGATAGCCCGAGTGACAGCCCCAAGCGCTCCAAGTAGGCCGAGGTCTGGTGGAGGGTGGGCACGGGAGTGGGCCCTCCCTCCGTGGCAGCCCCTTCTTGCCCTGTTCCCAAGCAGCCTCTCACTGGCTTCTCACTCCCCACGTGCATGGCTGTGCATGGGTGTCTGTGTGCGTGCTTGCGCGTGGGCGTGCATGTGTGTGCTGTGGGGCACGGGCCTGTCCCGAGACCCTCCCTGACCTGCTCTCAGTGATGGAGGCCTCGGATCCACTCCTGCCCGCTCTCCTTTCCTCCTGCCAGTTGTGGGCAGGAAATCACAGGCTTCTCCCTCTGTCCTCCTTTCACCTCTTCTCTCCTAGCTCCTGGCTGAGCCCAGGGTCTGGTTTCCCAGCACCAGGTCGGGTCACTGTGGGGCACAGACTGACAAGAGCACTCAGAGGAACCCAGGCTCCTTCCTCAGGCCCTGCCTGCCCTTTGCCGAAAGTGAAGGGCTAGGCCCAGGCGCTGGTAGCACCCGGGTGGTTCTCCAGTGAAAAGAGCAAGCCCACTATCTTGGGGGGCTCTCTTGCTTTGGTCTCTGGAGAGGGTGCTTGGTGGGGGCAGGGTTGAGGGGACATCTCAGCATTCTCAAGAGGATGGAATCCGGCAGGAAATTGTGGGGACTGAGTCCTCAGCCTCCCGATCCCCTTATTTACTTTTTCCCTCCCCTGGAACCCTTCTGGACTTTTTCTCTTGATCCTGCCCTGTGTCCTCCCGCCTGCCGTCTTGTGGCCCCTTCTGTAGGACATGGAGAACAGTGAGGTTTACCCTCCCGGCTTCCTCCTCGGGGCCTCCTGGCTGAGAGCCCAGAGGCAGCCTGCGCTGGGGCAGGGTGTGGTGGCCACAAGGTGGGGGCGGGGACCCCAGGCCCTCTCTGCGCAGGCAGCGGGAGGGCGGCAGGCCCAGCTCGGCTCAGCTTTTATGAACTCCAGAGAGAAGCCAAGTTTCCTCAGCCCCCTAATGAAACTGAGAGCAAGAGCGAGCTGATTGGAAACAGACCGGAGGGGGAGGACTCGTCCCAGGGAAGAGCTGGGGCCTGCGCCAGGGTGGGAGCTGTGTGTTGGGGGGATGCGTATGCAAGGACCGCGGGGCTGAGCACGCGGGAACGAGGCCTAGGCGGCAGCGGCCAGAGCCACAATCCTGTGCATTTGTGTATGCATTTCAAGGGTTCGTCCCGCACAGGGAAGGGGCCCGGTCTCCAGCCAGAGCCTGGGAGCCCTGGGTCTCCTCTGTCCCTCCCGCAGACTCGCTCCTAGGGCCTGGACCAGGGTGAAGCCAGTGAGGCCCTCCCCACGATGCAGACTGTCAGGAGGCCCCAAAACCCTAGTCATCAAGATAATTAATATTTAATGTAATAATTGAAATGATTGCAAAAAACATATGACGAACAGCTATCAACGTTTTAAACAAAAGATGGGACCGGCTTGTACTTCCCCAACCTTGCCGTGTTCACGTCACCCTCGATCCAGCCCTGGCTCTAATCAGATTTGATTACGAAGGCAAGCAGTTGGCTAACCAGCCCCAGTTTGCCAATTTGACTTTTTATTTTAAAAAAGGATTTATTTACTTATTTTGGTGGGAAGGGGCTGAGGGAGAGAGAAACAATCTCCAGCAGACTCCTTGCTGAGCACAGAGCCGGGCATGGGGCTCATTGTCACAACCCTGAGATCACGACCCTGAGGTCATGACCTGAGCCGAAATCAAGAGTCCGATGCTTCACCAACTTTGCCACCCAGGCGCTCTGCCAGTTCGGCTTGTAAAAATACTGTGTTAAGACATTGCTTACCTTGATTAATTATTTGGTGCTGCCTTAACTTTCTCACCAGAGGCCAGTGCCTCACTCTCCTCACCCTGGTCCTGGCCTTGATCTTAACCCCATTCTCCCTTTTCCTCTGGCTCCTCAGGGCTCTGTTGGACCAGCAGTCCCCACCCCTAACACCATCTTCCATCGTGTCCCCCTCTACCTCCTAAGCCCTGATGCCCTCTTCTCACTGCCCGTATGCATGCAGGGAGCCCCCGGGCCACGGCGTCAGCGCTGCACTTCCCCTCCACGTCCATCATCCAGCAGTCGAGCCCGTACTTCACGCACCCGACCATCCGCTACCACCACCACCACGGGCAGGACTCGCTGAAGGAGTTTGTGCAGTTCGTGTGCTCGGACGGCTCGGGCCAGGCCACCGGACAGGTGAGTCCACAGGCCCCCGGAGCCCTGCCACAGCTCATCTCTGCATCTGTCCGTCTGTCTTGGGGCTCACAGGGAGAGGATCTGAAAGCCGGGAGCCCTCCTGGGGCTGGAGCAGCAGAGGGCCGGTAGTGGCAAACACCTCCATCTTCTGGATCTGGGGGTAGGGGGTCCGTGTGCAATGCCAGGGCCTGCCTGTCACCGTCTAGAGCTGGGGGTGGGGGCAGTGGCCGGGCCCACCTTTCTCAGGCTCCTTGCCCTCCCCTCTGTCTCTGTTCCCCCAGTAAGAGTGTATCCATGATCTATCCCACCCAGCCTGGGCTCCTGACCTCATAGCAGCCCTCTTAAAACCTCAGGGCTACAAGGAGCGTTGGAGGTGCTAGACCAAAGGTTCCTAGCCTTGGCACTATTGACATCTGGGCTGCCCATTCTCTGTTCTGTGGGGCCGTCCCGGGCACTGCGGGATACCAAGCAGCCTCTTCGGCCCCTGCCCACTCAGTGCCAGCTGCACCACCCCCTCCCAGTCCTGATGGTCAAGGATGTTTCCAGATGGCAGTGTGCCTTGGGGGCACCACCATTCCCTGGTGAAAAGCCCCGGGTGGAGCAAAGGCCCTCCCTCCTTCCCCAGGAGCTGTCATGGAGTCTCCCGTTGGCAGAACTCTTAGCAAGAGGTTCCCAGGTCAGTGAGTGTCCTGGAGCGAAGCCCTCCTGCTCCTCAGCTTAGGAGAGACGCTAGTTTCCCGTGGAGCTCTGCCACTACACTGCCCTTCTCTGTCAGCAAGCCCTAGGGCCCGATGCTTCGGGGAGAAACAAAGGCCACTCAGCAAAGGGCTTATCCCAGACAGTGGTGGGCCAGAGGTGACCCTTCAATGGGACAGTGGTCCTCTCTTAGTCCTTGGGAGAGCACTCCAGGTTGGGACACGGTGGTCTCTTGGTCTCTGGGAAAGTTCTAGAGTCCCAGCAGCACACTGCACTGTGAGAAGGCCCAGCCCCTCTCCCCACAGCTGGTCCAGCCTGGACACCCAATGTGAGAGGTCAGGTGGGGAGGTTGCTCAAAGGGCCACAGTGGGGAGAGGCATTCGGGAGCCCATGCCAGAGGTGGCCCAGGAAGAGCTGTGGGTGGCCCTTGGCCACAAAGCCCCGTGCTGCCTCAGGGTGGCCTGTACGGAATGGGCATTTGCTAAGTGCTGGTGCATTGATTTGGAGCAGGGCTACGGCTCAGCCTCCTCGCTCTTGCTGTCCAGAATGGAAGCTGGTCCTCTTCCGCTCTCCTGTTCTCCCTCCTTCTACTTTCCTCGTTTCCTTTTCCCCTTTTCCCTGTGAGGTTTTCTCTTGCTGGCTCTGGAGCTCCTCAGCTCACTCAGAGCCTTGCCCACCGCTCTGGATGAGCTCTGTCCACTTTTAGGAGCATGGAGGGGGAAGTGGCTGTGACCCCCAGCAGCTACTACACCTCCTTCAGAGATGCCAGCAGAGTCTATGGGAGCTACCGGCCCATGTCCCAGCGCCCAAGGGACCTAGGGCCTGGAATATGGATCAGAGAGTCCAGGAACTCCACCTTACCTGCCTTCTCACCCACAGAGGCAGCTGAGGCTTGGAACCAAAATGAGACTGACCTGAAGGACCAGTTTAGCTCAAAGCGCCAAACCTAACCCGTACCACAAGACCCTCAGGACCATGGGTCAGTCCATCCGTAAGCATCCTGATGATGGCTGGGTCCTGAGCCTCTCCCTTGACTTGACCGTTCAAGTTTAAGGGCTCGTCTGGTCCGGAAGGCAGATGCTTGCTCCGAGTAGACCGTGGCTAAAACACTGCAGGCAGGAGAGCAAACAGGCAGTCTGGTTAAACAGAAGAGCCTAGCCCAGCTGAGGAGCAGTCTCTCTGGGTTTCCTCTTGTGGCCTGTTGTGCCCAGAGAGGAGAGGGGGTGTCTTCAAGGAGTCTGCTCCCCGGGGCTCAGCAGCAGGCTCTGGAGGAGGAGCGAGCCAGAGGCCCCGGGCTCTCCAGCTGACCTGGTGACGGCGAATGGCGGTCCCAGGCCGCTCTGATTCCGTGGCTGCCTCCAGAGCAAAGGTTCTTGGTCTTAGTGTGCACGAGTCACCTGGAAGGCTCGCTAACACCCAGGTGCCTGGGCCTCACCCTGTTCTGATTCAGCAGGCCTGGGGTGGGGCTGAGCAGCTGCATTTCTCCCCAAGTTTCCAGCCAATGCCGTTTCTGGTTGGGTGACCCACTTTGAGAACCATTGATCTAAAGTCTGGAGGAGTAAATTCCTAACCTCTTTGAGAATGTGAAGTTACAGATCATCTTTGCAGAAAGAAAAAAATACGCATCCAAAATTTTTACAATTTGCAAAAGGGTTCCCAGGCACCCCCCTGTGCTCATCCCCGGACCACAGCATGAGGCCCTAATTGAGAAGAGCTAAATCAGTAAAGGCCAAGGCCAGCTGGACACACCATTCAGAGGAGATGCAAAGGACAGAAGGAGGATGCCTGGTTAGCTGTGTTTCTGGCAGAGAGAAGAGACCGCCAAGTGAACGCGATGGAGAAGTCACAGGGCCTGATGGGAGAGCGTGACCCCAGGAGGCAGAAAGACTGGTTGTAGGTCAGCCTCAAGCAGCAACACCGGAGCTACCAGGCCTGCGTCTTCATCTGTCAGTTGAAAGTGAAGAGCTATCCCTGTCTCCAGGTTCCTTCTAGCTTTTAACTCGCGAGGTTTCAAGGCACCGCAAAATCACAAGACCTCGGGATTTTTAAAACCTCAACTTGCACCCCAATCAGAGCTGAGATATCCTAGCCTGGTTGGAAGTAGCTTCCAGAAACTAAATGTTGTAAATCAGCAGTGTTCGATGTCTGGCCATATCGGGCTGGGATTGGCTTCATCAAGTGCGATAAGTGATTGAGGTCCTCCTGAGGGGAGACAGGGTCTTGAGGACTAGAAGGAGGCACGGGGTACCCTGTGGGAGCAAGGGCTACTTGGAAGGCTGTGGGTCCCACCCCTCGGGGGAGATGGGGGCCCAAGCACAGGATGGCTTGGAGTAAAGAAGTGAGGCTGTGATCTCTTGAGACTCGTGTTTCATGCCCTGATGGAGGAACAAGCTAGCTGCAGACGGGCTGCGCACATACTGGGAGGCAGTTGCCTGTTTCTGAAAGGGCACCTGGCACAAAGGGTCCCTGGCCCAGGATGCAAACAGAGATCAGCAGCCCCTGCCTGCTTCTGCCAGGGGACTTCTGAGTAGGCAGGAAAGAGCAAGTCAAGGGAACCATTTGGAGGGACAATGTCAGACCTAGGTGCTGGTCTTTGGCCGGAGGGTGGCGGGGGGGGGGGGGGGGGGGGGGGGGTTGGCAGAGCTCAGAAAGGTGTGACCTGCACGGGTCAGACATGGGCTCAATGGTTTGAGAGTGCAGCATGCCTGGGCCAGACAGGTGGCTATCACTGGGCTTGCTGGGGAGCCTGGGAGGCAATCTGCTTCAAAGGCTATGGTGGAGGTCAAGAGCATCCTAGAAAAAAAAGGCAGAGAGAGAGAGAGATGGATGGTGATTTAGGGTATCTGGCTGGTCCAATGTTGGGGATGGTGTTTACTGAGCCAGCCTTAAGGGGTATGGGAAGGGGAGTTGTAGACAGAGGTTTCTGCAGTGAGCGCAGGTGCAGCCCCAACTGCTTAGGCTGTGTTCTGGAGACCCCAGTTTGTTTGCAATGGGAAGTACTTGGGAGGTGAATGTAGGGGCATGAGTGGTGGAAGACCCCATCTGGGCTCCACCGTAGGGGCCTTGAATGCCCAACCAGGGGGCTCGTATTTGATGTTAAACGCACTCAGAGCTGTGCGAGGGAAGGGGAATAGCCTGAGGGCCTTTGGATTTGGGGAAGAGGGGTGAGATGAGCCTGCTGGAAAAAATCCACAGGATCCTTGGAGAGAGACATAGTAGTGAATTTCCGGCCTCACCAGTTACAGCTGGGGGACTTTGGATAAACCACTCAGCTGCACAGAGCCTCAGTTTCACCAGTTGTGAAAGGGGGAGAATCGAGCTTCCCTCGAATCAGGGTTTCCCAGCCACGGCACTATTAATGTTTGGATTGTTGGGCCTTTATCCTGGGGGCCATCTCGTGCCTTGTGGGGTGTCTAGCAGCATCCCCGGCCTACACACCCCCAGGTGCCAGCAGCACCCCCGGAAGCCGTGCTACCCAACATGTCTCCAGACATTGTTAATGCCCCCTGCCGGGGCAAAATCTGCTCGGTCACCCCCACCCCAGGCGAAAACCCCGCTGCCTTACAGGGTTGGAGCATCGGCCACCACCTGAGTAAAGTACCTGGTACAGAGCCGCGCGCCGAGACACTGAGCACAGGGGAGAGTCTCATGGTCCTAGTCCGGTGGAACTGGTCCAGTATACCCCTAGTCCAGTGAGGATAGAGGTTGGGCCGCCGGCTGGAGACATCAAGGGGTTGCACTCTGGAGGGTTCGCCCACCAACAGAAAGAGCAGCACAGGAGCCTCCCTGAGCCTTGCACTTGGGTGGCTCGGGGGGCAGAGCTCTGGAGAGGGAGAGGAGCCGTTTAGGACTCAGAGCTCTGGCCCCCCGACCCTGAGCCTAGGCTGTAGGTGCTCATTGAGAGCACTGCCCAGAGCTCCAGGGAGGCCTCTCCAGGGAAGCTGTGCCTGCAAGAGGCCAGGGACCTCTGCCCCTCCCTGTGGGGCTTCTGCCTGTGAATCTGGAAGGCTGATGCGTGTAAGGCACACAGGGCTTGGGGAGGAGACTCGAGTTTGAGGAATAGAGCCGAGGAATGGAGCTGGCAACCAGGCATCCCAGGCCTCTGAGGGCACCATACAGGGAATTCTTCTCGAAGAGCCTCGTGGGGACTGGAGCTGGCAGCGATGGATTTTCGTTTTGGGCCGTTCTGTAGAAAATGGGCCTGCACCCCACGATCCTCAGGCTGCCGGAGTCCAGGGCGAGGACCCCAGCACCTGGCGTCTCCCTGGGTCGCCATGTGGGGTAGACGCCTGAGGGCCTATAGTCCTTGGTTGGGTCGGCTGGCCCCACCCCAGGGGCCCACAGAGGGGAGGCCTGCGTGTGTTTTTGGGGGATGGTGGGGGGTGAGCTGGCGCATCTTGCCTGCTGAGGCAGGTCTTCAAGAGCATGAGTGTGCTAGGGGCAGCTGCGCAGATGGCGAGGTGGCATGTTTTGATACCTAAAACATGTTCCCTAAGAAATAACAAACCACTCGTCGGACACCCCCTTTCGTCCCTCCCACAAACTTCAAAAGAGGACCACAAAAAAAAAAAAAAAAAAAGAGAGAGAAACACCTGAGAGACCAAATAGAAGCCTCACACCCTCACCCACCCCGTGCCCCGGAGGAGACGACCCCGTCCTGCATCTTCCACCGGGAGCGGCCGCTCTCAGGAGCGAGCTGGCGTGGCCGCGCAGGGGAGCGTGTGTCTGTGTGGGATGTGCCTTCATGCGTCACTCTATTTATGTTGTTCGCAGCCCAACGGTAGCGGCCAGGGCAAAGTCCCGGGGTCATTTTTGCTACCGCCGCCGCCTCCAGTGGCCAGACCTGTGCCCCTTCCTATGCCTGATTCCAAATCCACCAGCACTGCCCCAGACGGCGCCGCCTTGACTCCTCCATCACCTTGTAAGTGGACGATGAAACCGAAACCACAACGCCCAGCATCCCTGGCCCATCCAAACAGTCTCCACGGCAAAAAGAAAAACCCCCTGCCCCGCCCACCGCCAAGGCCCCCCAACCCAGAGCGCCATGGAGCCTCCCACCCGGACAAGAGCAGAGCCGAGCCCCCCAGTCACGGCCTCCGGGGCCTCAGTTGCACCAGCCAGCACCCCACGAGCCCCCCTGCCCACCCACGGCTCCCAGCCGGGGGGCCCCTGGCCCAGGCCCCTCCCAGGGGCGGGAGGGGGAGCACAATGGGGCACGCAGGCCAGGGGTGCTGGCCAGGGTGGGAGGGGGGCGGGGAGGCGCAGCCATGCCATCTTCATGCCTGATTGCTGTTTTTTTCATTTTTCGTTTTTTTTTTTTTTGTTTTTTGATTTTTGTTGTTTCGTTGTGCCCCGCTACACCAAAAAAATTAAATGTGACCACAAGGCGACGCCACCACCATCCCCTTTTGGCCTTGCCCCCTCACCTCCATTCCGGGGCCCTTGGGCCTCTAATTGTACAGCAGGCCGGCCCCTGACCTCCTCCCCTTCAATCTCACATTTGGTTTCTCGTTGTTCCTCTTTTTTTTTTTTTTCCTTTTTTTTTTTTCTTTCCCCCTCCCATCCCTCTCTCTTCCCCAGGATGAATTTTCTAAGGACAAGGGAGGGCTCTGGGCCTCGGCTTACTTCATCTCTTTCTCTTTCTCTCTCTTTTAACCAATGACAACTTTTGTTAAAGGAAAAAGAAAAATCTGAGTTGAGAGGCCCAAGGTAGACCCGACGTGTGAAGGACAGGAGAGGTGGAGGGTGGGCGGCGTGCCGTCTGCGGGCAGGGGGTGGGCAGCGCTTCGGGCGCTCTTGGGGCCGGCAGACCACAGGCCAGGACTGCCTGGTCCACAGTGGGAGGGGCGGCCCATCTCACTTTTCTCCGTCTCGCGCTCTCTGTTGCCTTCTTTCTCATGGTTTGAGTTCTTTTCCCCTCTCCATCCTTTTCATGCCATCTTCCCATCTGCATCCACCATAAGACACGAAGTCATGGTCATGGTCATTGGAGGTGGGCAGGGTGGGGGAGGAGGCACCAGGTGTCAGGATGGCTGGGGGGCACCCTGGACAGAATCTGCTGAGCACGCAGTCCCTGGGGTGTATCTGGTAGAGGGTGTGTGTGTGGGGGGATCCCTGGCTGCCTGTGACACTCTTGTCCCTTCTGGGGACATCCTCCCTGCTGGGGGTGCAGGACCCATTCCTTCCCATAGGGTTCCAACCAGAAAACCCGAGAAGAGCTCAGGGGTGTTGGGCTGCCCGTTTGCCCCTCAGGCTCCAAAACAACTACTCCTGGGCACCCCAGCCCTAGGGCTCTGCCAGGCCCTCCAGCCTCCTCCTTCTGTGCTTTGGCCCGTGTCAGGCCCTAGAGACCTCAGGACCATGGGCTCTGGCTCATCCATCAGAGGAGGAGGATGCCTGCTGGGCCCTAGCTAGCATCCAGCTCCTCTCTCTGCCCCTTTCCCACCTGACTCAGCCCTCCGCTGGGCCCCTGCAAGTTCCCTGAGCCATGAGCCCCATCTTGGGGACTGCCTAATGTGGTTCCGTGATGTAACACCCACCTAGCTGCCCTGGTTTGAGGAGAGGCCTGGCTGAGCCAGCCTTCCCTGAGCAGGGTCGGGCCAGTCCCGCAGAGCCCCCAGCCTCCCTCTTCCCAGACACAAGAGAGTCCATGGGAAAGCGGGGGTACCTTGCTTCAATGAGGGCTAGCCTCAGTCCTGCTCAGTGTCTGGTTTGGGGACATAACAGGATCTATGGGACCTCAGCTAAAGCCTCCAGGGCCCCTCCCGCACCCCAGGCCAGGAGAGAGAACACCTGGCTGAAGCGGAGTGCCAGGGGTGGGGGACAGTGTGTGCTCCTGGTCAGCGAGCGGGTGATGGGACCCCTCTGGCCCGTCCTTCCCACTGTCAGCCCAAGCCCTGGCAGCACGGTCTAATGCAGTCTCTCCCTCTCTCAGCAGCCCCGAAGGGCAGTGCCCAGGCAGGCCCCAAGGCCTCACGGGGTCTCTCCCTCTCTTCCCTGCTCCCCACAGCATTCGCAACGACAGGCGCCTCCTCTGCCAACCGGTTTGTCAGCATCGGACCCCGGGACGGCAACTTTCTGAACATCCCACAGCAGTCTCAGGTAGGAGGCCCCACCCGCGACCCGGATGTGGGCGCAGGGGGACGAGGTGGGGGCGGGGGCATCGTGGGTGTGAGGGAAGAGGCCGGCTCCTTGGGGCCAATCTGGGGGAAGGGGCTGGGGCCGAGCTGGAGGGCCCAGGCTTTTGCAAGCCCAGCTGAGCCTGCCTCCCCAGGCAGCCTGCAGGTCCCCTGGCTAATCAGCTAATTGGATAATTAGCTCTGACAGCCCCGGCCCTGGGGAAGGCGGCCAAAGACCTGAGGCTAGAGGCGCTCTGGGCCAGGCCTGGTGGTAGCCCGAGGCCCCGTCAGGAAGAGGACAGAGTCTGCCTGTTGCTCTCCTCTCTCTCCAGCTGGAAGTGCCGGCCCCCAGCCCTCCCTCCTTCCTTGGCTTTGGGTGGGCTGGGCAAGGGGTGGAGGAGGGACAGAGCTGTCCTGGTGGGCTGCACGCCCAGAGACTCTGGCACCCAGGGTAGGCCAGGGCCTGTCGCCGCCCTGGAGGCCCCTCCCTCACGTCCCCCGTGAGTCCCGTTAGAGGGGAGGCCGGGCTGTTGGAACCTCCGGTCCAGCTCCCGCCCGTCCCCAGTTCTCACGAGGAAAACTCCAGGTCTCCTGCTGGAATGCCCTGGATCTGGCTTTGTACAGGCATCTGTGCTCACACACGCACGTGGGCCCCCTCCTCCCTGTGCCTGTCCCCCAGAGGCTGGGACTAGCCCGCAGAGCCCCAGGCCCTGGGGTGCAGGGAGGACCCACCTCAGGAGCAGGGCGGAGGCCAGTTTTACAGCGCCCAGGGCTTCTTGGAAAGGAACACGCAAATACCTTTCTCTTTTGCACATTTTACCAAAACACCACCCTGTGAGCCCAAGGCCTGGAGGCTTTCTCAGCCCCAGGAAATCCACCCCGGCCCGGCGCCCCAGGGCCACCTCTTGCGGCTCCTGCTTCTTTACTGCTCTAAGGCCTGAGTCCAGAGAAAGTTGGTGGATGGGAGTTTTGTGTGTGTGGTTTGAGGTTTTGTTTTTTTTTCCCTTTTCCTTTCCCTCCCTCAAAAAAAAAAAAAAAAAAAAAAGAAGAAGCCAAAAACTTTGTCAAACTTCAAACTTCAGAGCTCCCTAGTGGCAAGGAGGGGAGGGGAGGGGAACTTCAACCCCCTCCAGCTTCCCACCCCCTTTCCCCAGAGTCACGTCTGACCCGTCTGGTTTCCAGGAGCAACCAGACATGATGTAACACCCAGATGAACTTGAACTTGGGGGTGTTGAGAAGAAAAACAATGGCTCTGAGCAGGGGCTGGAGCCAGCCCCCTCCGCTGCTCTGTGCCAGGGAGGCCGAGAGAGCCCTGCTGGCAGAGGGCGGGAGGGGGTGCCCGAGGAAGGGACAACAGGCGGGCCTCCCCTCCTGGCTCTGGGCTGGCACCAGGCAGCAGGGCTCCATCGCGCCCGCCCGCCCTCTGCCCCAGCGCCTGTAGCTCAGAGCTCCGCGTTGCTTGCTCACTCTTGGGGACCACTGCTGCGAGTCCTCCCCTGCTCGCCCTGTTTCTGCCTCCATGTGCTTTCCCTTCTTCACTTTCTCTGCTCACTTTGCCTAGACTTGGGGGCCAAGGCAGAGTCTGAGGCAAGTTTGGGAAATGGTTTTTTTCCTTGTTTTGCAAAGGGGCCTGAACTCTGGGCCCCAGCAGGCAGGTGTGTCTGGGGGTCACTGTGGGGAAGATTGGAGCCGGACAAGGCCCGCACAGCCGAGAGCCCTTGGGCCTGGGGGCAGGCAGGCGGCTGCAGCGGGCGCAGGGGGTACAGTGGGGGGTGGTTTCCACAGTAACCAGTGACTTTAGCTGATCTCTGGAGCACCAGATGGAGAGAGAACAATAGAAGGAGGGAAGAAAAGAGAATTTTAGCAATTTTGTCATTCCCTGGGCAGCGCTTTTTACTTAGTTTTAATCAATTTTGGACTTGGCTGAGGAAGCAGAAAGGGTGAACAGAAAAAGCCACTTTGTGCTTAGCAGCAGATGCCCCCCTTTCCTGAGACCTGTGGGGAGACGCTGGGGAGCTATCCTGGAACCACCTTTGTCCATAACTTCAGGCTTTGAACTGGGGTCTTCCTGCTCTGTAGGGGGGCGGCTCCCAATCTGAGCACTGGTGGTTTTCCCCCTCCCATGCAGCTCAGGGGACCCCAAGGGGACTAGCTTGGCGCCTTGGCTTGGTCTGACAAAGAGGAGCCAAGTGGGCTCTCCGTGTCCCTGCTGTCCCCTGCCTCCTTTCCCTCACAGGGAGCGGGCGGGCCAGGCTAACACAACTGTGCTCTAAGGGTTCCTGGGTAATCTCCACTTGGGAAGCGGGTCCCAGAGAAGATGGAGGCCTGAAACCACAGGGATAGGGGTTCACCCAGGCAGCTCCCTCCTCTGCAGGCCAGGACTGGAAGCCTAGGGGCTGGCTGCTGACTCAGCTCCCGTCGAACCCAGGGGGTGCCTTGGGCCTGGGTTTCCCCCTGCAATGCCAAGTATCCCATGAGCCTCCCTTTAAAGGCCTGTAGTCAGGCCTTAAAGGGGATCGGACCTTGGGCAGTCCCTCTAGGAGCCCCACCACAGGACGGCAGGTCTCTGGGTGTCGTCCAGCACGTGGCAGGAAGTTCGGCATCTCTGCCCACCCAGTAACGCCAGCAGCACCCCAGTCATTGTGGCAACCCCAAGCCCCTCTTCTTCCAAATGCCCTCCATCTGCACGATCCACTGGGGCAGGTGCTGGCCATGTGTGGCTGTTGAAGTTCAAATTAAATAACTAACTAGAGGGGCGCCTGGGTGGCTCAGTCGTTTAAGTGTCTGCCTTCGGCTCAGGTCACGATCCCAGGGTCCTAAGATCAAGTCTCACATCAGGCTCCCCGCTCAGCTGGGGGGGTCTGCTTCTCCCTCTCCTTCTGCTTCTCCCCCTGCTTGTACACACGCTCTCTCTAATTAAAAAAAATTATTTTTTAAATAACCAACTAGAGAAAACTTTAGTCTTCAGGGACACTGGCCACATTTCACTTGCTTAGATGCCACATGTAGCTCGTGGCTACCACACTGGATAGGGCAGACAGAATGTTTCCATTGTCCAAGAAGGTTCTAGGTGAACTTCCAGGCCCTTTGTTAACACTACAACTCCGTAGTTCATCTCGAAGTAGACTGCCCATGGTCCCAGACCAGAGCCTGAGGGGCGGGTTCAGCCCGTGGGCATAATCTGTGCAGCTGAAACAAGTGGTTTTAAACACCAACAGTTTTTACATGCGATGCCGTCTGGACTTCTGGCTTCATTTGAAAAGCTGGCTGATCTAGCTGCCCCCGGGGCCCTCATTCCGGCGTGGCAGCCTTGGCCCTGGGCTCCCTGTGAGCATGCCACATGTGGCGGGTAGGGGCATCGACTCGGAACCAATCCCCTGTGTCCGAGTCCTGGCCCGGCCGTGCAGCAGACCCTGTAGCCTCGGGCAGGTCAGCCCCCCTCTCCCTGCCCGGCTTCTGTGTGGCCCTGGAGCAAGGGTAGGATGGGCTACTACCCAGGGCTGGCTCGGTGGTTAGCTCTGCTTGGCACTTGCAGATCTGTGACCCAGAGCCTGGGAGATGCCCCAAAATGTGGTGGCCCACATTTTTCAGGGACCCCTTTCTGGCCCCAAGGGTACTACGAGGCCTACACAGGTCCTGTAGATCATAGAGGAGGACACCTCCTTCCCCCTCTCCCCCCCTGCCCCTTGGCCACAAGGTGGGGCCAGAGCCTTTGATGGAGGGCATTGCCAGGCCGCCCAGCCTCTGGGTCTGGTATATTTTGTGATGAGGAGCCACCAAGACTCTTTTGTGGCAAGGGGGCTCCCCCTGCTGGCACCCTGAGGGAAGCAACTCCCGCCCCAGGGAGCCTCTGGTCCTTCCCCCTGCGCCAGGTGCCCTGAGGGTAGAGGATCAACTCAGTGGGCTACGGGGCCCCTCCCCCAGGCCGGGTACAACTAGGGACTGAAGCCTTGTGCTGTCCCCTCCCCCTCCCCAGCCTTTCAGCCTGTGGGACCTTGGCTGGGGAGTACAGACGGGAATTTCTGCTTTTAATCCAAAGAAACAGAAAGAAAACTCAGCAAGAAGCTGAGCCACCCCCACCCCACTCCCAAAACCCCTCTGGGGACAAAAGCTCCAGCCTGGCATCCTCCCCACCCCGCAGGACCCATACAAAAACCTAAACAATTGGAAACATGGCCAGATCCCAGGTCTGTGCCTGTGCCAGCTCCAGCCATGGGGGTCCCACCCGCTGGGCACAGTGCCCACGGGAAGGCCAGCTGGACCCTAGCACTGGGGGTCAGGGTCTCTTGGGGGCGGCAGGATTCCCATAGGAGGTACCGACAGAATGGGGATGTACCTCTTTGGGGGTGTTGGTGTCCTTGGCTTCTGCTGGAGGTGGGCCATCCAGGGGCCTTGGACACTGGCCTGCAGTCTGTGGACCAGGTGGGGTAGAGAAGAGACTCACAGACTCGCCCCTGCTGTTCTCAATACGGACTCTTTTTGTCCCATTTCAGTCCTGGTTCCTCTGATAAGATCGACAAAAAGAAATGACAAAATGTAAAGAAGAGGTTCCTCAAACGGGGGGAGAAGAAATTTTGAGACGTGGAAAAATCCCCCAGCCCAGCCCCACCGAAAAGCAAAAATTAGACGTCGTCAGCCACTCAGCCCTTCTCTCCTCCAGCCCGGGGAGCCCTGCAGGCCCCCAGAAGCAGCCCAGTTCTCGGAGAGCCCTCGGAAGAGGTCTCGGTGGAGCTGTGCACCAGCAGCCAAGCAGAAAGAAAACATGCAAACGGACTCTGTTAAGTAGAGGACAGAAAGAAAGAAAGGATGCAGCAGAACTGCCTTTCTCCCCTCCCTACCCCGCCCCGACCTTCCGGGGAAGGAACAAAATCAACCCAACAAAACAACCAGCACAGTTCTAAAGGGGCCTGTCCTCCACCCTCACCCTTCCTAGGGGAACCCCACCCCCAACTCGGGCCAGAGCTTCACTAGGGAGCTTGGAGGACAAGCTTGTACAAATGATGGGGTGCAGATCCAGAGGGTTCTCCCTTCAGACTCCACCCCCTTCCTGCCTGTCTCCGCCCCCCGCCCCCAGCCCCCACTGCCTTGGCCTCTGGTTTCTTTCCCCAGCTGCTCTGGACTAGGTGAGGCCCGTGCCTTCCTGGTCTCCCTGCCCTACCTTCGGGCTAGAAGCCCCTGGGTGGGGGTGGCAGGCAGGGAGCGGCCCCTGGAGCTAGTTTCTTGCTCCTGGAATGGAGGGTGTTCTGTCACCCCACCCTGAGCTTCGGAGGTAGTTGCAGGGCCCCAGATCCCGCTGTACAGTCCATAGGAAAAAGTCGGAGTGCAACGACAGCCCGTCCCAGCCTGGGACAGGCCCCCTCTTCCCTCTCTCTGCAGGCTGGGAAAATCACTCTCTCGCCCTGCCACGAGTGAGGGGAGGCGGGCCCCAGGGTCGCCCCCACACCCCAGCCCCGCATGCAGGTGCCCTCGCTCCGCCCCACCGGTCCCTGCCCCTGCCCCTCACACAGACAGCCCTGCTGTGGCCGGGCCGGAGAGTGGAGCAGAAAGGGGACCCCGGAGCCGAGCGAGGAGGATGAGGCAGCCGCCACTGCCACTGGCTAAGCCGCCCACCTGCGCTAGGTAGGCGTCCTGCTCGCCGACTTTCAGTTCCTTTGGAGGGTGTTGGGTGTTGTCCTTTTTCAAAAGTGTTTTTGGAGCTCTCTCTGTTCCCCCCCCAACCCCACTTTCTCCACCACATGGGCCTCCTGGCCACTTCTCTCTGGATTTCAGCTGTAATGTCTTTACTCTTTATTTAGGGGTGGGGCATTCATTGTTTGGGTCTTTCGCCGTAGCGATTGGGAACTCCTCCTCCATTTGAGCAACTTGGGAACAATTTGGTAACACACCATAGGAAGTAGCTCTCCCTCTTCCCCCCTGCAGCCCCTTCCTCCCCACAAGGGATGGTGGGGGGGGCCTGTCCAGAGGGTCTTCCGAAGCCCCCTGGGAGGGAGGGAATCGAGAGCATGCCCAGCCCCCCTCCAGGGTGTGACTTGGCCCCTCTGGCTTGTCTTTCTGTGCCTTACTCCCTCCTCCCTGCATCTCCCTTCCTCGGCCCCCTTCTCCAGTCCTTGTGCCTCTCTCTCTTTCTTAACTGTATGAAAACACAAAGCACAGGTCAGGATCCTCTGAAAGTCAGTCAACCCAACATTGCACCGTAGGGGTGGGTTGTGGGCTTTATTTATTGTGAATCTAGTTTGTGAGGCTGTGGCCCCAGCAGGGAGGGAGGGAAGGAAGGAGGGGAGGGAGCTGGCTGGGGAGGCGAGGAGGGCCCCGACCTGGGGCTGGAGGCGCCGGCGCGTGGTGCCTCCTTCTCACCCGAAGCTGCCAGGTGGCTGGCCCCAGCAGTGGCTTTTGTCGGAAGTTGAGCGAAGGCCCTCCCCTATCCGGGTGCAGCCCTCGGGGAAGACCGGGACTGAGAAGCAGGGGACAGGGGATCCCGCGGGAGCCTGGGGGGGGGGCGTGGGGAGTAGGGCGGGGGGGGGGGGCCGGGTGGGCCGGGCGTGACGCGCGGTCAAAGTGCAATGATTTTTCAGTTTGGTTGGCTAAACAGGGTCAGAGCTGAGAGGGGAGCGGAAGGGACCCCCTGCCCGGCCGCACGCGCCCCTTCCCTCGAAGACAATCGGGGCCGCGGGCGCGATGGGCCCGCGGGAGCCGGGGTCTGCGGGGCGCCCGCCCGCGCGAGGTCGGAAGCTGCAGGCCAGCTGGGCCGGGGCGGGAGCGCGCCCGGTGGGGCTGCCCGGGCGGGCAGGGGGGTGGGGGGCGCTCCTTTCCCAAGTGTCGTTGTGAGGGGCAGGCGAGGGGCGACGAGGGCGACAGGAGATGTGGGGACGTGTTAGAAGAGAAAAAAAAAAACCCACACAAAAAATATATATGGGGGAAATGAACTTTTTTTTTCATTGAACCAAGTGCAATGCATCAGAGAGTTTTCCTATCTTTGTATGTTAAGAGATTGTTAAGAAAAATTCTATTTTTGTTGTAATGTCCTCGCGGCTCTGGGGACGCTAAAAGAACTGGGCCTGCCCCGCCCTGCGCGGGGATAACGAAAGCTGAGTGTTTTTTCCTTTTTTTTTTGTTCGTTTTCAGTTGTTTTGGTTTTTTTTTGTTTTGTTTTGTTTTTTTTTAAGTCGTTTTCCTGCGTTGACGAGGATGATCTGGGGTTTTTATTTGTTCCGTCGTTCGTTCTCGGTTTCGGTGGGAGGGCTGAAGGAAACGTTCACATTTTAGAGTTAAAAAAAAAAAAACCTCGACATTAAAAAAAAAAGAACAAACCACAAGATCAAAAAGGAAAAGGACGAGAGAAAATTATTTTTAAGATAATTCAACATAAAAACCCTGGTGCTTCTTACATTATAAAGTACGTTTTAAAAAAACCCACAAACTATTATACATAAGTTTATGAATCAATTAAATATCCTGCACTTGTTAGGAACACGCATATCCCTTCTTTGTTGAGTTTAACGGAACGGGACAGCGGCATACGCCCGGCGGCTGGGCTGCTCTGGCCGCGGGTCTCCCCGGGCGCCCCCTCCCCAGGGCCCAGCGCCCCCTCCTCGCCTCATCCCCGTCCGGGCACGGGGACGCGGCGGGGGGGTCCCCAACCCCTCCCCCGCAGAGGTCAATGCCAACGAACAAACGTCCCCTCCCTCCCTCCCCCTCCGCCCCGAGCGCCCTTCTTTGAGCCAGACGCCAACTTGACCCTCACCAGCATTATCAGGAGCGCGCTCAGCAAGTTGGTAGTTACCCCTCCTTTTCCCCGGCGCCCCCGACTCAACATCACTCCTCCCACCCCTACCCCTACCCCCGTCACCCACCGGGGAGCACGAGGAAGGCTCGAAGCTCCAGGACAGGACCAGCCAAGCTGCCAGGTCGATTCGCCCAGGCCCGCGCCCGCACGCACGCACGCACACGGCCCCGCACACAGCCCCACCCCACCCTGCAACCAGCCCCGTCGACTGCCTTACACACCCGCCCCCGCGCTGGCCGGCCGACCTAGTGCCTTGTTCTCACCCCCGTGCTGGCGGAGCGGACGCCGCGCTCTGGGTCCCAGAGGGGCCGGGTGGCTCAGACGACCCACCATTTCCTCACCCCGACCGTGCTGAACGGACCCCCCACACGAGAGAAAATAAAGGAGCAATAAAGTCACGAGAAATTTCGTCCCCCAATCGAGAGCCCGAGGGGCACCCCAGCCCCGCCTCTGCTCCCCCCATCCTCGGGGCGCCCCCCTCCCCCCAAGCCAGCCTGGGCCAGCCCCGCTTCGGCCCCTCCCGGGAGATCCGTGCGCCCGACCAGCACCAGCATCGCGGACCGCAAAGGCCGCCCGTCCCGTCAAACAAGTTTCTTCTTAGGCTAAGAAACGCAGTATATATGAGTATCTCTATATATAGTACTAATGGATTTGGTGTGCTTCCCCCTTAGCGTCCCCTGTCCCTCCGCTCCTCCTCCTTCAGCCTGGTCTCCCCCTCTCTCTGCCCTCCACCCCCGTCTCTGCACTGAGATACATAAGAAACAAGGGTAGTTTACTGTCTGTTTTGTTTTCTGGGTTTTCAGTGTCCTAGCGGAATGCAAGTAGGCAGCCAGCCCGTATGTTCCCTCTCCGCCCCGCCCCGCCCCGCCCCGCCCCCGTCACTGCGCTTCTGTTATACCATCTTTGCCTGACTCTCTCCGGCTTCTCCATTGAATGGCTAATGTGTATGTGAAATAAAGAAATAAAGAAAAACAAAAGTAAGAGCGCCCGAGCCTTCGCTAACGCCATCGTCCGGGGACGGGTTCGGGATCGGTGGGTGGGTCGCGCGTCGATTCTGCGCCCCGGCGGACTACTTGGTCCAGGAGCGTGTATCCATGAGTCTCCAGGAGGGGGCGCTGGTGAAAAGAGCAAAGACTCCCCAGTCCCTCCCCACCTCTCTCGGTGACCCCAGCCCGGAAAAAAGAGGCACCACTTTAGTCCGATGAGCTGTCTGCCATATTGGTTCCCCCACCTCGTCCCCGGGAAGGAGACGCGGGAAAGGCCATTTCCAGCGATTGGTGGGTGATTTAAAAAAAAAAAAAAAAGGTCGGCGGGGCCCCTGGGGGCGACAGTCGCACTTCCAGATCCCCGGGCCCTTTTCCCCGTTGGGAACATCCTCACTGTTCCCTCTTAGGGGGAGTTCGCTCCAGAGTAGGCGCAGGGCATCATCCGCCCTTTCCTCCACCTCCCTGGGCTGAGTTCCCGGCGCCCCTCGGCTCAGGGGCAACCCAACGCTGCGGAGGTCACCGGACCTCAGGGCTCACGGCCGCTCGTTCCGCCTTGATGGGCCGGGCCGCCCCGTCGGGGCTGCCTTCAGGGCCGGCTGGGGGCGCGGGCTGCGAACCCACCACGGCCTCGGCCCTGCGACAAGGCCCGCGGCGGGCGCCGTCGTTGGGGCCCCGGTGCGCGGGCCGTTTGCGGGGCCCGGACGGGGCGGGGCCTGGAGCCAGAGCGGCCGCCTGGTCGCGCAACAGCCGCACCAGGAAGCCGATGTATTTCATGGCCAGGCGGAGCACCTCATTCTTGCTCAGCTTCCGGTCGGGCGGGTGCGTTGGCAGCAGCTTCCTGAGCTCTGCGAAGGCGCCATTCACGTTCTGCTGCCGCCAGCGCTCTCGGCTGTTGGTGAACACACGCCGGGCCACCTTCTGGGGCTGGTGCCCTGGGAACAGGAGGGGTTGGGTTGGCGCCGCGGCCCAGGGGGCGCCCCCTCCTGCCCTTGCTTCAGGCACCCAGAGCCCGCGGGGCGGGGAGGTTGGGAATTCCACACAGGCGATGGGCTGGGGCTCTCTCCACCCAGTGGGTCCACAGGCAGGATCCACGCGGAGCTCCTGGCTAGTGAACAACCCGGCTCCCGCCGACCCCGCCGCCCCCGCAGCCTAGACGAGGACATCACAGGCCCCTGCTGCAGTCAACTGAGGCCTTCTGTACCTCCGTCCACCCCTTTCTGTCAATGGCTGAGATCCAAGGAGGCATGTTTCCTGTGGCTGTCAGTCTGGGGAGCTGTCCTGGTGGTCTTCGTTTTGGAGCGGGCCCCCTGCGTGGGGCTGGAAGTGCCCGTGGGTCTGAGAGATCCCCTAGGTGCCAACGGGGTACTGTCTGTCTTGGGTGCCCTGGTATATCTAAATGGCTGTGCTTGTGTCTGATTGTTGCCGGGCGGTTGTGGTTGTGTGGCTGTGGTTCTGTGGCTGACTCTTGTGTGGCCATGGTCCTAAGTGGCTGTGGTTGTGGTGGCTGTTTCCTGCGTGGCTGTGCCTCCTATTGGGGCTGTCATCTTGTGGCCCGCATGCCACGGTGCATTTTGCCGTGACTCTTGGTGGCTTTGGATGGCTGTGGTTGTGTGGGGCTGGCCGCGGGCGTGCGGTTTTACGTGGGTGTAACCTGAGTCCCAGGTCCCCGTGTGGGCTGTCCTGCGTGTGTCTGTGTGCCCCCAGTGGCAGACAGGAGCCCCGGCAGGTGGCTGTCTACGCTCACAAAGGCGTACTCACCCTCAGCCAGCTCCAGCTCACAGTGGCTCGGTCTCCGCTTCAGCCGGCTGCCAGGGAAGATGCCGAAAGGTCCTGCCGGCCCAATGTAGAGGCTGTAAGGGGTTGTGGGTCACTAATGCCTTGTGAGCAAGGACCCTGGCCCTGGATTCCCCCCAGGCCCCAGCCCCCCACTGACCTGTTGAGGAAGGGGTGAGGGTGATAATCCAGGGCCAGAGGTGGGGGGACAGCTCCCAGGGCGGAGAGCTGCAGCAGTGGGGGCCGCAGGGCGCTCAGCTCCGTGGTGGCCATAGTCGCCCCTGGGGGCCTGGTGTGGCCCAGGCTGATCACTGGCACGCCAGGGGGCAGCCTGGGGGGTGAGGAGCCTTGGTGGCCCATCTCTTTCACCTTGGGGGGCCCAGGTGAGGCAGGCTTGGGGGGCGGAGCAGGTGCTGGGCTGGGGTCACACACTATTTCGGCCTTCTCGGTCATGGTGGGGCCCACCTCTGCCTGGGCCTGGGGCGGGCACATGGACCCCGAGGGGGTGCTCACCTGCGGGAGGGAAGGAAGCCAGTGGGGAGGGAGGAATCAAATGCCACGCACATCCCTTAGCCCAGCAGAGCCCTCAAAGGAGAGGGAAAGGGTGGTGGCTTGGCGGTTCCGTGTGCAAAGGCAGGTGGGCTCAGAAACCACCAGGACAGGCGGCGGGGATCTGACACAAGGGCCAGAGGTAGCCAGTGAGTCTCTGGGCGGCCCGGAGCTCGGCAGGGCCATCTCTGAGCTAGCTGTTTGTGACCCACGAGGGTCTCAGTTGCCCAGCTTTTGAGCAAATTTCCCTTATTTCAGAATCCCTTCTCGCCTGCAGCCCAGAGGTAGGGGTGAGCAAGGAACCCGTGATGGAGTCTGTGGTCCCCAGGATGACCTTGTAAACCCTCAGATCTGATCCCGAGACCCCTCATTGATGCCATGTGACCTTAGAATCCCTCTACAATGGGCTCTGACCCTTCACTGATTTCCCCCTGCCCCCACCGGCTGACCATGTGGCCCTCGGCTGTGACCCTGGGGGGCTCTTCTCATTGCCTTCATGTCACACCCTGGAAGTCCACCATAATTGCTCCCACTGAAAACGTCCCCCTTACTAGCC
This sequence comes from Procyon lotor, assembly GCA_028646535.1. Classification (NCBI taxonomy): domain Eukaryota; kingdom Metazoa; phylum Chordata; class Mammalia; order Carnivora; family Procyonidae; genus Procyon; species Procyon lotor. The sequence continues at coordinate 6,363,212 of CM053603.1, forward strand.
CTGTAACCCCACTGCTGACGCTGTGATAAAAAATGCTGACCCAGGATCCCCAAACCCTGACCCCACTGCCCAGCACATATAATCATGTCCCAATCCTCTGGTGGAATCCCCCACGCCCCGTTTCCTATCCCCATCAGCATCCACGCTTTTGCAACCCTGCTTAGACAGGCTTGGAGTGTCCAGCAACTTCTGAGACTCCTGGTCCCCCTGCCCTCTAGACAGGTAGGCCCTGGGGAAGCCGGTCTGGACTCCCACTTAGGGAGTCCCCCCGATGAATGAATGAATGAATGAATGAATGAACAACGAACGACCGAATACAGGCCCTCCCAGGATCCCCCGCCTTCAGGTGGACTGCCCTCTTACCCCCGCGCTAGTCCTGCTGTTCCGTGAGTGCCCTGGCACTGTCCTTTAGGGCCAGGATGCGGTTGGGTTTCAGGCCAGCCTCTGTGGCCCCGATCCCGCCCTGCCTCTGCGTTCAGGGCCGCTGGGAGCTTGCCGCCCCCTCCCGGCAGCGGCGTCGGCGTCGGGGCCGCGCCTCTTCCCGGGCTCCCAAAGGCCGCGGGGACGGCGGCGTGGATCCCTCCAGGGAAAGTGAGCAGCTCCCGCCGGCCCGCCCTCTCCCCGCCCCCGGCGGCCCAGTTTCCTCCCTCTCACCCCCGGCCGCGCCGGAGGATGCTGGACCAGCACAGATAAGAGCCTGGCCGACTGGCCGCGCCTGATAAGGAGCCGGGCTGACCCCGGAGGAAACCGGCGGGCGGGGATCTCCGAGCGCCGGCCTCACAGCCCCGCCCCCGGCCGGCGACGGACCGAGCCATAACCCCTCGGGCCTCACCTTCCGTCCCCCCCAGGCCTCTGAGGACCCGGACCCACTACACAGCTGGGACTGAGGTACCCAGATGCACGCAGAGGGGAAACCGAGGCAGAGAAGGAGCGGCCTCCGGCTTTGAACAGCCCCGGCTCAAGTGTCCCTGCTGATGGAGGTGGAGGAGAGCCCTTTCCGGCGGTGCAGGGGCCTCGTGACCCGGGGGGCCCCCTCCTGCTCCTCCTCTCCTCACCCTGCCTGGTTCCTCTTTTTACACCACCCTTCCCGGGCTTTGCACCACCCCCACCCCCGACTAGGGCACTGGCGGGAGGGCGGTTCTTACAGCCTGCCCTTGGGTGTCCAGCTGCGGCTGGTGTCCTGGGCCCCCAGGCTGGCTGTCCACACTACTTTTTCAGGCCCAGGAGGATGAGAGGACGTGCCGCCGCTGGGAGGGACTTCCTAGGGTGCCAGGGCTGGCCAACCTCACAATAGGTGTCCCCGGCATGTCCCAACAGGATGCAGCCCCTCTAGGCCACAGGAGCACACAGCCCCAACTTGGTGGCCCCTGGCCTCCTCCGCCATCATAGGCCCCTTTGGGGGTAGAGGGGAGGACGGTGATAGCAAGTAATCTGGGAGTGGTGGTGGAGCTCCTCACAGGCCTGGCCTCGCCAAAGGGAGGGGTCCCAGGAATAGCTTGGTAGGAGGGACGAGACTGTCCCTTCCTTGAGGGCTCTCCCGCCTGGGCAGGTCAGCTTTGCCCCGGGTTTATCTGTCTGGGGAACGGCAGGAGCTGCCCTGGTGACACCACCACCGCCGTCCCAGGAATCTGGTGAAGCCCAGGAGCCGGGCCACCACCAACCGCACGGGGGCCCCAGGGAAGCAAGAGCTGGCTCTGAGCTCGGGCGTTAGCTGATGACCCCCTACAAGCGAGGTTCTAGGATTAGGGTCATTTTGCAGATGGGGCTGAAGCAGAGAAAGGTGTCTGGGAGGGCCCCACAGCTACCACGTGGGGGTGGGAGCTGTGACCTCCGCCGCTCCGTTAACGTCGCTAACCCTCCGTCCTGCAGGGGAGGGGAAGCAGCAGGCCTGCCGGCCTCAGTGCGCTCGCCCGGGGGCCGCAGAGCAGGAAGCACCTGGTCTGCAGCGGATGCACAAGGCGCCTGGTTCCGGTCCGGCTTCCGCCCCCGCGGCCCCGGAGGGAGCTCCGCCAGAGAAACCAGGCGGCGACGCGGGGCAGGGTAGAGGTTGGGTGACTGGAGAGCCGGCCTGCATCAGCGGGACATGGGTGTGTGTGTGTGGAGGGGGAGCGGGGAGGTAAAGGCCTCACGGGCACGAGCACATGGCTGCCGCCCCGTGGCCGCCTCGGGAACTGCAGGGACCAGCAACGGGGTGGCCGAGCGCCTCCTGTTGCAGATGGTCCGCTCCCGGCTGGCCGGTCCCCAGAGAGAACACCCCAGACAGAAACACGGACCCTTCAGTCAGGCAGGGATAAACCCCCAGAATCCCAGAGCCCCCCCAGGGAGTTAAAAAGACAGAGGAAGAGACTCCAGACATGCCACTGGAGAGCCAGACAGGTCCCTCAAGGGGACAGACGCACGACAGGCAGCCTTCTCATTCAGACAAATGACAGTCGAAGGGATGACGTCTCTTTATTGACTCAGTCTATTCCTGGCCCAGTGGCCACGCCAGGCCCAGGCGGGTTCTGGTTAGGAGTCACTGGATGGTCCTCGGGTGCAGAGGAGCTGTGGGAGTAGCAGCACCCGTCTCCGTGTTGACAGGTGCCCTGGTGGGAGGATTGGAGGTGTGAAGCCCGGCCTAGAGCTCGGCAACCTCTGCTGGGTCCTTTTCCTGGACGGGGAGCTCACTTCCACACCTCGCCGGCCCCAGGTCTCCCAGCCCGGCCAGCCCCTCGGCCTTGACCTGTTGCTGGGAGGGGGAATCCCCGAGCGCTGCAGGAGGAGGTGGGGGTACCTCACCTCCTTGAATCTTTTACAAGGAAATGTCTTGAGCCGGGCAGCCCGCTGGACTGGGTCCTCCGCTGGCTCCTTTCTCTTACTCTGGTGCAGCCTGCGTCTCTCCTCCATAGCTTCGCCAGCTGCCTTGCCCCTGTGCAGGGAGAGGAGGAGCTGGGACCCCATCTGGCCTTTGTGCGGCCCCTGCCCTGGATAAGCCCCACCATCACCACGCTCTCACTCACCCCGGCCGGGCGCGGGGCCGGGGGCCCCAGTTGGCCTCGGGATTAGCCTGGAAGCGCTTGAGACCTCGTTGGCGGGAGCTGGGGTTGGCGTCCTCGCGGATGGTGAAGTTGGCCCGCAGCCTGGGGAGGCGGGAGGCGGGGCTGAGGGGCAGGTGCCCTCGGGTGTGCCCAGACCGCCTGCCAACCTCAGCGCGGCGCCACGCGCTTCGGGAAGACTCAGGACTCCCATCCATGTAATAAACGGTTACCAAGGGCCTACTGTGTGCCTAAAATCTGCCATCGGTAAAGCCAGAGTTCCAGAGCAAGAGACGACGGGACAGACCAGAAACAAGCAAATCACATGGTGTTTGGGCACGGGTATGAGTTTTGAGCCAAACAGAGCAGGATAAAGGGAGCGGGGACATGGGGAGGGGGGAGGGAGGAGGGCAGGACAGAGTGAAGGGGGTGAGGGAAGAGCCATCAAGGGACCTGGGAAGAAGCCCCGCAGGCAGAGAGAACAGCCCTCACACAGGCTGCGCCTGGGGAGTGTGATGGAGGAGGCGGCCTAGTCCGGAGGGAGTGAGGTGGGGAGCTGGGGGCAAAGGGGGCGGGGGAGAGCGCGGGCAGACCGTGCGGAGCCTGCACGCACAACTCGGGTTTCTAGCGAGTGAGGTGGGAGTCACAGGGGGATCGGACTCGGGCTCACAGGTGTTACCTTAGCTGCTGGGGGCGAGTAGGGCAGCCGGGGGACCCGGGCAGACACGACAGCTCTGGGGTAGGCGGGCAGTGAGGCGCCGGGGCGGGGGCAGAAGGGGAGGGCAAATGGGAAGATTGTGGACCCCTCCTGAATGAGCACGGGGCTGGGTCAGGGGGCATCCGGGCTGTCCGCGCACGCGGAGCTCCCCTTTCCGTGGGCGGCCCCGGCAGCGCCCGAACCTGGGCTCCACGCTGAGGATGCGGAACGCGGGGCTGGTCTCCGACAGCCGCTCCCGTTTCACCGGACACTCCTTTTCCTGGGAGGCAAAGCTCCGCAGTCAGGGGATGCTGGGCCTGACAGTGCCGGGCGCTCCCTCCCGCTCGGGCCAGGCCGGCGCTCACCCAGCAGCGCATGATGTCCCACAGGGCTGAAGCGGGGGCATCTGTCTTCACGGCGTTCTTACAGGCGTGGGAGAGTGACACCCGGAAGCCGGCGTGGAGAAGGGCCGACCTGGAGACCAAGAGGGGCACGGTCGGCTGGCTGGAAGGGGGGTGCGGGGGCGGGGGGGCTGGACCCCAGAGCTAGAGCTCCCCTGTGTTGGGGGGAGCCCCCTTGATGGGACTGGTGCTGCTGAACGGCTCGTGGCACCTACATGGCCTGAGTGACGCCGGTGATTAAGAACAGGAAGCCCCTCCACACTGCCCCTGCCAGGTCAGGCCCCGGCCCTGCGCCCGGAGGTCGCTCACCGCAGCTGCAGGAGGCTGGGCGTGCTGCAGCGGATGGTGCTGCTTAGCTGGTCCAGCGTGTAGTACAGAGGCACGTCTGGGAGTTCCTGTGAGTGTGGGCAGGGCGGACGTGGGGCGGCCGGGTACAGGCGGGGGCCCCCCATCCACACCCCAGCCCGGCCCCCCCACCTCAGTGATGACGCTTAGGACCCCTTGGATCCGCTCTGCAGTGTGGAAACGGCCAGGGTTGGTGCTCACAGCCTCCAGGACACGCCCCACGAAGTCCAGGTCATGGATGGGCTCTGCCCACAAGGGCCCGCCAAGCTAGACACGCAGTGGCCGGAGGGGAGGGGTCAAGACAGAGCAACCCTGGTGCCCCCCCTCCCCGTTTCCCCCCTCCCCTGCCTCACCTGGTGTCGCTGCCCACAGTGATCACACTCGGGGCCGACGGGGGGACCACAGGCTGCAGAGAATTTGAGCCTGCAGAGAGAGGGGTGGTTGGGGGGCAGTCACCCTGGGACACCCCCTCTTTACCTTCCTGCCCAGCTCCCTCTTACTCACCGGCCCCCAGAGGCTCCAGACACTTTGCCAAGGTGCTGAAGGTGGAAGGTTCCGCAGCCCACACACTGGAATACGAGCGCCTGCTTGCTATGGGGGAGCAGGGGTGGCCCGAAGTTCTCAGTATGATCACCACACCCCAACTCCTCCCTCGGGCTAAATTCACCCCCATGAGACCCCCATTTCCTCGGGGCGGGAGCATGCCCCCTCACATCCCAAAAGGCCCCGTTGCCTCCTTCCATCCATCACCCTTCCTTACCCCAGACTAACCTGGCTGAGGCTTTGACCTTGGCCTGGCCGGTGAAGACACGGACAAAAACGCGCACATAGAAGTCAGCACTGACACTGAGCAGCGGCACCACAAAGCGCTGGTAGCAGTTGGCTCGGAGGTCCAAGCTGTGCAGGACGATCCTCAGGGCCTGGGAGGTGGGAAATGGGCTTCGGCCATCAGCCACGCCCCCACAGTGACCTCCCTGCTCCCTTGGAGGCTCACAGCCCCCCCCCCCCCCCCCGCACCGGGTCCAAGCCCAGCCCCACATGTCCTAGTGGCATGACCCTTGCCAAGTGAGTGCCTCAGTTCCCTCATCTACAAAATTGGGACAGTCTGTGTCTCTTTAGGGCCCTGCTGGGGGTACCACACAATTAAGGATTGCACGGGCCCCTGATGGAGTGTATTCCGATTAGCATCGACCTTGGGCCCCAAGTTGTGCGATGTGCTCCACGGACCTGTGTTCTGGCTTCCCAGACAGACCTGATGACAGGACCCTTAAGGAACAAAGATGAGATATCCTCCTTCCCAGCCCACGCAGCCAGCCCCTGCCTTCTCGAGTCCCCATGGCAACCCATCACCCACCATCAGGCTCAGTGCACAGATGCAAACACCAAGGCCCAGAAAGAGGGGATCAGTTGTCCAAAGACACCAGCAAAGCTAGAATGTGAGCCCAAAGCCAGACCCAGACCTGAAAACTGCCTTAAAAAAACAATTTTGGAAAGTTGTGTTAAAACAGACAACACGGGGGTAGGGGGAATGACGGAAGCACCGGCTCCTACCCTGGGCAATGCCCAGGCCCCTGGGATGACCATTGCTGGCAGCCCGGGCTCTTAGGGCTGCGCTGGTTGCAGACACGCCTGTCATCCACAAGACGGATCGGGCCCCGGGAGGAAGCTAAGCGGCTGTGGGGGGCGGCAGAGGCCAGGGAGCGCCCTCACCATCTCGTGGCAGGCGCGGCTCTTGAGGGCCATGGCCCCGTACTTGCTGTAGCACGTCTCCCCGCTGTTGCCCGCCAGCACCGCCATGTCCGTGCACGTGACACACAGCAGCCCTGCGAGGGGGGCCCCGAGCCGTGAGGATCCTCCCAGCACCTTGAGCGGGCTCTCCACCCCCGCGGCGGCAGGGCCTCACCTCCTTCACTCACGGCCTGCACGGCGGCATCCAGGAAGGGGGCAGGGCTGCCGTATGGGTCCAGGTCGATGACGTCGAACCGCTCTGACACCTTCTGGTGCTGGTACATCAGCATCCTGGGAGCGAGAAGGCCAGGTCCTCATCCCCCCTGCTCCAGGGACCTGCCTGGTGCCCTACGTGTGTTCTCTCACTCGATGCAACCGTTCTGGCCTGGACTGAGGCGCCAGCTGCCCATGCTCAGATCCTGGCCGGGCCATTTGCTAACTGCTTGACTCTTCCTCCTTGGGCCTCGGTGGGCTCACGTCTGGCAATGGCAGTGACAGCCAGCGGCGTTTTTAAGCAGGGTATAGCTCTATTAACTCATTTAATCAAATATAGATTTGGAATGATGACTGTTCCCTTTGTAGGTGAGGAGAGGGAGGAAACCTCCCTTCTTGGTGTAGCCTAAAATTGCTGCCCACCCACTGTTTTCCTCCATCCCTCTCTGCCCCACCCCCACCCCAGCACTCTTTCACCTCTAGCTTACTCTATGGTTTACTCATTTGTCTCATTATTTGTTATAGTCTTTGCTTCCCATCAGGTTTTCTTTCTTTTTCAAGATTTTACTTGAGGGGGGCACCTGGGTGGCTCAGTGGGTTAAAGCCTCTGCCTTCAGCTCAGGTCATGATCTCAGGGTCCTGGGATCAAGTCCCACATCCAGCTCTCTGCTCAGCAGGGAGCCTGCTTCCCCCTCTTTTTCTGCCTGCCTCTCTGCCTACTTGTGATCTCTCTCTATCATATAAATAGGTAAAATATTAAAAAAAAAAAAAAGATTTTATTTGAGGGAGAGCGTGAGCAGGGCAGAGGGAAAGGGTAAAGCAGACTCCCCGCTGAGCAGGGAGCCTGAGGCAAGGCTCCATCCCAAAACCCTGGGATCCGGAGGAAGCGGACACTTAACCGCTTAACTGACTGAGCCACCCAGGCCCCCCTCCTATCAGCTTTTAATACAATCAGGAAAGCAAATGCTTTTCATAGCAAAGACTTTTTGTTTTCCCAGGGTCAGACAGTAAATATTGGAGGCTTTGTGGGCCACAAATGGTACCCTTTTTAGCCCTTTAAAAATGCAAAATCATTCTTGGCTGGTGGGCTCTACCAAAATCAGGCACCTGGCCTCTCAGGCGGCTGTTTGTAGGGCCCCAGTATTAGAATGTGAATGCCCCAAGGTCAAGGATTTTGTCCGTTTTGTTTACTGATGCCTGGCACACTGGACACTAGATCTGTGGTTCCCTTGAGTGAGTTAAAAGTCCCAGAGGTTGAGAAGTCAAGTCTAAAAGGGCAACCACGATGCTCCACACTTGTGGCTGTCCAAGTATTTTCTCATTTAATCAACACAGCATTAGTATTACAACTCCTGTAATACTAACATCATTATCTTACAGGACAAGGAAACTGGAGCTCAGAGAGACTAAGTCACTCTCCCGAGGTCACAGAGGAAGAATGTGAGGGGCATCAGATTTGAGGCCAGGCAGCCTTGTCCTAGCACGCACCCTCCAGCCTTCAGGCTCTGCTGCCCCAAACCTACCCGGCGACCTACCGGGCGTCTGCCTGCCTGGGATGCACCAGGTGGGCCACACTGTTGAGCTGCACGTTGCGGCACATAAGATCCACGGCTCGGGCAGAGGCATCGTTGGCAACCACAGACCGGAGCCCAGGCACCTCTCGTGCAAAGCGAATGGAACGGAGGCCCGAGGCTGCCAGACCCTCCAGCACGCGAAGGCCTTCCTGTTGGGAGTCATCAGGGAGCCCGGCTCGCATGGATCCCTCCATCCTCTGCTGGGCCCCAAGGAGCCCCCCTCCTCCCACTTCCTACAGCTCCCCCGCCTCAGGAGCCTTCCTTGCTCCGTTACTGGAGGACTCCCGGGCTGCCACTTCCTGTGTTCAGGCCCCACCTCGCAGATCTCCCCCACAGCAGCTGTTCGAGGTTGTTCTCCTGGGGCCAGGTTTGCACCCTCTTTCAGTTCAGCCTTTTCCTCCTCTTGCTCTGACAAGTCCACGACCACCTTTTGCACGTCCTTTTCACCTGGCACCTTGACTGCAGCCACCCAGAAGCACAAGTCAGGGGATAGTAAAGCTCCCTCTGAGAGACCTCCCCCTATTTCTCAGGAAACAGAAGATTCAGGGAAGAAAATCTTCCCCAAAGCCCCTGGGGAAAGCCTGAAGGAAAGGTGCCCAGGGCCTGTAGTGTGGCTGGAGCCTTTCAGGACTTTAAGGGGAAGGGGGCGGGGCAGGGAGAGGGCTTGGTGTGACCCCCGCCCACCAGGAGACTGGACCCCGACTCACTCTGGATTCCTTTGGCGGCAAGCTGAACGCGAGCAAACTCGGTGATCACGGCACATCTGCGGGAGACGGAGGCTTAGCTCACACCACCCTCATCCTTGCAGTTCCATTGCCCTCTGCCAAGCTGACCCCAGGCCCCTGCTCACGTCAGATCCCGGTTGAACTCCTGCACTGGGTTGTAGAAGACTTCGTTGGCGCTGGGAAAGGCTATCTTGGCGGCCCCCTCGGTGACCGTGGTCTCCTGAGCCTCGGATGCGCGCTCTTCTCCGCAGGGCTCGGTGCCGTTCTCCATTTCGGCCGGATTCCGTAGCCCTTGCGTCTGCCCCTCCATACACCGGGCTCTATAGAGACCGCAGGCGGAGCGGAGAGTCAAGTTTAGCCACAGAACGATTCTCGCACGGGACATCCGCGGGAGCCTCTGCCCACCAAGCCTGGTTCGGGGGGCGGGGGAGGGCACAGGAAGAGCATCAGAGAGCTGTGTCCCCGAGCCAGGTGACCTATACATCGGTAAAGATTAAGAAGGTGAGCGCCGAGAGGGTCGGTAAGGTGACACCACACCCCATCTTCGGGATACCGGCCTCTAAGAAGCCAGAAGCCCTCGAGCGGGCCCAGCCCTGGCCTGTAACCTTTCCCGCGTCGCCCACGCCTTTCTCACCCTCGCTCCAGACGCGAAGGACCGAATTAGTCTGGGTGCACGTTTTCTGGATTAGGACCTGGGCGTCGCCATGTTGGCACAGTGGGAGGGCAGGTCACATGATAGATTTTAGCCAATCAGTGGTGCTACCTACAGGGGGTGGCCGGGATCAAAATGCACGGCGGAAAGCTCGGAAAGTAGTGTGGATAACCTCAATCACGTCGGCTCCCCCGGGAGGGGACGCGTCACTCGCCCCATTTCACGGATGAGGAAGGTGAGGCTCAGAGAGGGGGCGGTAAGCGGAGAAATTCAACACCTTCTGATCGGCTTCTGTGTATTGAGTGCTCTAAGCACATTATTTCAGAGCACTCTGCGGGAACAATTAAGGCTCTGAAGTTAGATTTACTTGAGTTTGAATACCAGTCCTACCACATGGTCTTGGCAAGTTACTTAAAACTCTCTGGGCCTCATTTTCCTTACTTACTGAATAAGAATGCTAGCTTCCAATATAGAGCAAAGATCAAACTACAGAATGCCTGGAAATTATGCAAAGCAGCCCGGCTCACGTAGCAATTCCCGGGTAGGTTCTGATGTAGGGCCGGAGGAGAGCGTAGTGGAACTGTGGCACTGCCTGGGTTCCAGTCCCAGCTCGCCTCACAACTTGTTTTTATCCCTCTCTGCGCTTAAGTTTGCTGATTTGCAAAATGGACAGAACTTTTAACGTTCGCTATTGGGTGGTTGTGGGTTTTAAACGAGTTAGCGCGGGTTAAATGCCTAGAACGGAATCTGGCTTGGCATAAACATAAAATCATTAACTTTTATTGTCGATTCTTGAGCCTGGGTTTGATTCCTGACACGCCACCACGTACTGGCTGGTGATCTTGAGCAGGTTTTTTTTGAGCTCAGTGTATCTCCCTTTCTATAAAGTGTGTGTCAAGTGTGTAATGATTTCGACTTAAAAATGTTACTGTTTAGTTTAAATGAGGTAATTCCCATGAAGAGTCTAAAACGGTGCCTGGCACCAGAAGTAGAATTCGTTGTTGTTTTCGTTTTGCAGGAAATGAATGTCCCGAAAAGCAGAGAGACTTGTCCAAGGCCACGGAAGTAAAAAGTGGCAGGGTCGGGAGTCGAACTCTCCAGCAGAGCCAAGGTACTCGCGGAGACCGTGAAGGGCTAAGGGGGAAAACAGGAGATGGAGGGAGAAAACGGAGATGGGAGGAAGGGACCCTCTCGGCGCTCAGCTGGCCTCGCCTCGGGGGCGGGGGCGGGGGCGGGGCGGGGGCGGGGCCGCGGCCGCTCCTCCCAGGCCTGGTTGCGGCGGCGGCGGCGCTGCTTGCGCTCGCTCGGCGCTCGGCTGGGGCGGCCTGGCCCACAATGAATGGCCGCCGCGGCTACCGCTGCTGCTGAGGCGGAGGCCGCGGAGGCCGCGGAGGCGGAGGCCGAGGCCCCGGCTCAGGGGGGCGCGCCCCGGGCCCAGGCCCGGCCCCAGCCGCCGCTGCGGAGCTCGCCGGGAGCCCCCGGAGCG
>CM053603.1:6381836-6406045 GCA_028646535.1 Procyon lotor
GGAATCATTTATTCTTGTCTTGGTGCCCCCGCTTCCCAGCCACGCACTCACGAATCTGACCGTCCTCTCTCTGTCCCTGTCGCTGCCAGCACCACCTGCCCCCGCCACTGGCTCAGCCCTCAGCGTCTCACCTGCTTCCATTCTCCACGCTGTTCCTGAGAATTTTCCCCAAGCTGGTCTGGGGCCGCGCCTCCCTTGCCCCAGGCTTCCCCCTTTTCCCTCAGAGGCATTTGTCCTCGCCAGACCAGGCACCCCCCTGTGCACACCCTTCCCAGCAGCCCTGTTGCCCCTGTACTCCCCTCAAGCCAACACTGGCCCCCTGGGGGGTCTCCAGGCTGCACCGCACTCCTTCGTGCCCCAGACTGTTGGTTGCTCTCTGTCTCCCTCTGCCTTTGCCTCACTCCCAGAGTCAGCCTCAGGGACGTGCTCATCCTGGTTGTGTCCCGCCCCGTGTCCCCCCCGCAGACGTCTGCATGTGGAGATAGCCAGTCTTCTTTAGAGCTGTGTCCCCCGCGCCTTGCAGTTTATCGGGGTGGATTGGGTGAATGAGTCCCATTTTACAGATAAACAAACCAAGGCACAGAGGTGAGGGGCTGGCATCTGAAACCAGGTCTGGCGTTGGGAAGTGCTCTGACTCCACCGCTGGCTTCTCCTGCCCTGGTGCTCCCCCTTCTGGTGTGAGCCTTCCAAGCTGGCGGTCTAGAGGTCTCTTCCAGGGACGGGAGCTAATCTATCCCTTGACCCCCTTGACTCTGGTCACTTGGGCCTGCATACCTGGAGCGGCTTCATTTTGGCAGCCTTGGGAGTTGAGTTGGGGTTTTGAGGCCCCTAGAGCAGGCTCTCTGGATTCTGTCCGTTGCCGGCACGCAGTGCCTCAGTTTCTCCTGTCTCCACACAGAGGGTCAGCTCCTAGCCCACCTGGCACTGAGCTTGAGCCCTTGGAAGGAGTGTGCTGTCTTCTAATGGAAGAGTCCCTGTCTCCACCTCGCCAAGGAGGCGGAGGGCGTAGCCAAGGGAAATCACAAGTTTCAGTGCCCACACAGACCTCGTTTGAATCTTGTCCCTCCTACTTACTCACCAGTGACCTCGGAACAGTTCTTGGCTTCCCCGTGTCCTCAGTTTTTCCATCTAAGAACTGGGAGTATGCGATCGGCCCCATAGGTTTGCTAAGAGGGTTGAGAGGACTCCTTCCTGCAGGGCACCTGTTTGCTCTTGGGAAGCATGGGTGCCAGGAGGGGTGGGGCCTGCTGGTGTCTCTCGGGCTCCACCACACACAGCAACTTTGGGAGGACAGGCTGAATTTGCGATTGGGTTGGCCTTAGCAACATTTGTTTCCAGATGGAGAAGTAGAGGTTTGGAGTTCCTGCTCCCAGGAGCCAGCTGGTTCTGGAGCCAGCATCGTCCATGAGTGCGTGTCTGTGCAGCCTAATTTAAGCCTGGTGGTACCGAGTAGGGCCGGTGAGTCCCAGTGCTCAGCCTGTGGAGGCGGCTCAGGAGGGACTCACTAGTGAATAAAAAGTGTGAAAGATACATGAAAGCTAATCTGGGAATGAGGAGAAACAACTGGAGCTGTAGTTGGTACCTGCCTCAGGGCCTTTGCACACCTGCTCTCCTCCTTTCTCCTCTTCTCATACCCATCCTGCCCATTCAGGACCATCGCTTCCTGTATTTTATAAAATTGCAGGGAACTCACTTTTACCATGGGTATCATCGTAAAGTCACATTATCCTTCAGAGCCCTTTTATGAGGGCACTCAGTATTGGATGTGCCCAGTTCTGGATTGGAATGTGCTGGAATGTGCACTGATGGAATAGGCTGTGAAGCAGAAGTTCACATTTGAGAGGTGCCCGCGCTCCCTGCGCAGGCTCAGAGACGGTTTTTTGTGTTTTTGTTTTTTTTTTAATTTTTTATTTTATTTATTTGACAGAGCATAAGCAGGGGGAGCGGCAGGGAGAGGGAGAAGCAGGCTCCCCACTGAACAAGGAGCCCAACATGGGGCTCCATCCCAGGACTCCGGGATCATGACTTGAGCCGAAGGCAGACGCTTAACCGACTAAACCACCCTGGCATCCCTCTTTTTTTTTTTTTTTTTTTTTTAAGATTAATTTTATTCTTAGGTGTTTTAGAGAGAGGGAGAGTGGGGGAGGGGCAGGGGAAAGGGTGAGAGAAACCCAAGCAGACTGTATTTTGAGCATGGAACATATTATCTATTTTTGTAAATAATAAGCAGTAGGATCACCAGGTTCAAAATTCAGAGGATCCAGGGTGTGGCAAGTATGGATTCTTCCTTCCTTGGCTTTATTGAGATGCACATAGCATGGAGTCCATTGAAAGTGTGCAGTTGAGTGGTTTTTAGTACAGTTTACCCTTGAACGACTGGTGGGTTAGGGGTGCTAATGCCCCCCACCAGTGCGCACGCAAGGTCAAAAGTGCACATATAACTTTTGACTCCCTGGAACTTAATAGCCAACTATTGACGAGAAGCCTTAATGATGACATAAACAGTCAGTTAACGCAAATTTTGTGTCTTGTATGTGTTTTATACAATAGTAAGCTAGAGGAAAAAAAAGTTACTAAAAAAGTCTTAAGATTTGCTGGCGGGCTCAGTCGGTAGAGCAGGCGACTCTTGATCTTGGGGTCGTGAGTCTTAGCCCTGCCTTGGGTGTAGAGATTACTTTTAAAAAAGGGGGGAAGAAAATCATAAGAGAAAATACATTTACAATCTGGACTATTGAAAAAATCCCACGTATAAGTGGACCCACACTGTTTAAACCCCTGGCGTTCGAGGATCAACTGTCTATTCAGAGTTGCGAGTGCATGACCACAATTTTAGACCATTTTAAGTTATGGCAAGAAGAAACCCCCGTGCCCTTCTGCTCACCACCCCACACCCCACCTAGCCCCTAGCAACCACCAGTCTGCTTTTTTTGGCTCCGGGTTTGCCTGTTGGAGACATCTTATATAAACGGGATCATATAATGCACAGTTCTTGTGCCCGCCTTGCTGCCTTTTGCATGTTTTCAAGGCTCACCCATAGAATGGTATGTATCAGTGCTTCGTTCCTTTATATGGGTGAGTAATATTCCATTACAAGACGAAACCGTGTTTTATTTAGCCATTCATCAATCAGCAGGCATTTGGGGTGTTGGTCTTTCTGGCGCTTGCTAGTGGTGCCGTAAAAGTTCACATATGGGTGTTTCTGTGGATACAGGTGTTGGTTTCTCTTGGGGAGAATTCTGAGGAATGGAATTGCAGGGTCACATGGTAATGCCGTGTCTGATCACTTGAGCACCTGCCAGACTGTTTTCCATAGCAACCGCACCATTTTACGTTCCCATCCGCAGTGTGGGAGGCTTCCGATCGCCTCCTTGCCAACACTTGTTGTCTGTCTTTTTGATTCTCTCCAGCCTAGCTGGTATGAAATGGTGTCTCGTTATGGTTTGCAGTTGCATTTCTTTCCCTGCCGACTGGTGATGTTCTCACGCAGCCTCAGGTTCCTTGAGTGATCCTTTGGTCATTCAGCCGCCAGTGATCGGGGGTCATTTGCTCAGCACCGTGGACACAGTGGGAAGACTCCGACGCCCCTGACCCCTTGGTGTTTCCCTGCCAGTGCCCTTCAGAGTTACCCTGTGTGTGTCGCACTGGTGATGGTTAACGCTCAGAGCTCTCACTGGGTTAACTCGTTTAGTATTTGAACACACACGTGCAAACACGCTTTTGCCCCGTGTCCCCGCACAAGGGACCGCCAGCGGCCGCCCGGGCCCAGAGCTGATTGGACAGTCTGTCCTAGAGGCAGGTCCGTGCTGGGCCCGAGGCCGTGGGTGTGTGTTCCCGCGTCTCCCCGCAGCAGGTGCACTTTGGGAGCAGGTGTGGGGGGAGGGGGGGAATGTGCTACCTGACCCCGTCCCTCGGTTTTCTGTCCCTGTCCCCCCGTGCAGCTGCCGCCATGGCCCAGACCCTGCAGATGGAGATCCCGAACTTCGGCAACAGCATTCTGGAGTGTCTGAACGAGCAGCGGCTGCAGGGCCTGTACTGTGACGTTTCCGTGGTGGTCAAGGGCCATGCGTTCAAGGCCCACCGGGCCGTGCTGGCCGCCAGCAGCTCCTACTTCCGGGACCTCTTCAACAGCAGCCGGAGTGCGGTGGTGGAGCTGCCGGCCGCCGTGCAGCCGCAGTCCTTCCAGCGGATCCTCAGCTTCTGCTACACCGGCCGGCTGAGCATGAACGTGGGTGACCAGTTCCTGCTCATGTACACAGCCGGCTTCCTGCAGATCCAGGAGATCATGGAGAAGGGCACTGAGTTCTTCCTCAAGGTGAGCTCCCCCAGCTGCGACTCGCAGGGCCTGCACGCCGAGGAGGCCCCGTCGTCCGAGCCCCAGAGCCCCGTGGCCCAGACGTCCAGCTGGCCGGCCTGTGGCACCCCGCTGCCCCTCGTGTCCCGTGTCAAGACAGAGCAGCAGGAGTCGGACTCCGTGCAGTGCACGCCGGTGGCTAAGCGGCTGTGGGACAGCGGCAGCAGTGGTGGTGGCAATGGCAGCCGCAAGATGGCCAAGTTCTCTACGCCGGACCTGGCTGCCAACCGGCCGCCCCAGCAGGCCCCAGTGGTGGCGGCAGCACAGCCGGCTGGGGTGGCGGCGGCGGCAGCGGCAGGGGCCAGCACTGGGCAGCCGACCGGGGGGGCGGCGGCAGCGGCAGCAGCGGCGGCGGCAGCAGGGGGTGTGGTGAGTGGGCCCAGCACATCGGAGCGGACCAGCCCGGGCACCTCGAGCGCCTACACCAGCGACAGCCCGGGCTCCTACCACAACGAGGAAGACGAGGAGGAGGACGCAGGCGAGGAGGGCGCGGATGAGCAGTACAGGCAGATCTGCAATATGTACACCATGTACAGCATGATGAATGTCGGCCAGACAGGTGAGGCACCTGCCCTGCCTGCCCCTCCCCTCCTCCCCCTCCCCTCCCCCGCAACCACCCCCTCCCTCCCGACACACGTCCCTCTCTGCCCCCGAAGCCGAGAAGGTGGAGGCCCTCCCTGAGCAGGTGGCCCCCGAGTCCCGGAATCGCATCCGGGTGCGGCAGGACCTGGCGTCTCTCCCGGCTGAGCTCATCAACCAGATTGGCAACCGCTGCCACCCCAAGCTCTACGATGAGGGTGACCCCTCTGAGAAGCTGGAGCTGGTGACAGGTGGGCCGGCATCACTTGCTCCTCAGATCCCCCGCTTCTTCCCGGGTCGGGCCTCTGTGTCCTCCGAGCCCTTGGCTTGTGGGATGGTGGTTAGGAGCCAGACCTGGGGTCCGACCTCACCCCTGCTGCCACCCACTGGCTGTGTCCTAGGACAGCCGACCCCCCCCCCAACATTGATACATGCGCAAGACTGGCCTCCAGGTTTCCAGCCCCGAGACTGGTGGGAGGGCTGGCTGGTGCTGCTGCCCACACGGGCCGATGAGTGGCTTCATGGGCGGTTAGAGGGCTAACGAACACAGCGGTGAAGAAGCTTGGCTCTTGGGGGCAGGGTGCCTTGCCGTGAGCTTCCACTGCCTGCTCTTTCTGATGCCCAGGTGGTTGTGTGGGTGGAAGCCACACAGGCGCCAGCCGGGCTCGGCACGCTGTGGGTGCCCCACGGACAGTGGCACCAGCAGCTGGCCTTTCCTGATCACTGACGAGGCCATGCCGGGGCGAGTTGTTAGGGGGCGTCTTGACCGGGCCCAGGCCAGGGCCCAGCCAAGTGGGGGACGTGGCAGTCTGGGGCCCCCGGCCACCGTCCTGCTCCCCACTCCAGGCACCAACGTGTACATCACGAGGGCGCAGCTCATGAACTGCCACGTCAGCGCGGGCACGCGGCACAAGGTCCTGCTGCGGCGCCTCCTGGCCTCCTTCTTTGACCGGTGAGGCCCTCACAGAGCCTGGATGGAGGGGAGGGCGGCTGTCCCCTGCCTCCCACCGCAGGGGGCCTGACTCCCCCCACCCCCCTGCCCCCCCTCAGGAACACGCTGGCTAACAGCTGTGGCACCGGCATCCGCTCTTCCTCCAACAACCCCAGCCGCAAACCGCTGGACAGTCGCGTCCTTCACGCTGTCAAGTGTGAGTGTCTGGCTTTCTGGAGTCGGGCTGGGGTGGGGTCTGGGGCGGGCAGGGCAGATGGTCCTCTTCGCTGTTGGCCCTGATAGGTGGGTGGGGGTTAGTGTTAAGAAGGATTCTGAGGCTCAGTCTGGACTTGACAGGAAGGGGGCTGGGATGGGTTACAGATTTCTTCACAGTTGCGGGGGTGGGGAGTGGACCCTGAAGGTAAGCCTGTCGGGTGTGGGAGGAAGGGTCCTTGGGTAGTCATGGGAGCGATGAAGCAGCCAGGCCCCAACCATTTGTCAGGAGGGAAATCTAAGTTTTCACCTAGAATCTCCCCATTCCTAAATTCTGGCAAACGACCCAGGTTTTTCAAGAGCACTGGGCCACCCTCTCAAATGCCACAGATGGCCGAACTCAGTCAGGCATGGGGCCAACTGGTATGGTTTAGTGTCCTGGCTTGTGAGTTCTCCATCCTGTCACCTCTGAAGGGGGGGGTTCAGGGGTGCCACATGCATGTGTGTGTGGGTCTGGGGATTAATGCACAATGTGGCTGAGTATTTATTGTCTGCGAGAGGCCAGGGCCGCGCTCTGCCTGAGCCGCGCGCTCCGCCCTCACAGACTACTGCCAGAACTTCGCTCCCAACTTCAAGGAGAGTGAGATGAACGCCATCGCGGCTGACATGTGCACCAATGCCCGCCGCGTCGTGCGGAAGAGCTGGATCCCCAAGCTCAAGGTGCTCATGGCTGAGGGCGACGCCTACACCACCTTCATCAGCGACACGGGCAAGATAGAGCCGGACATGATGGGCGTGGAGCACAGCTTCGAGACGGCCAGCCACGACGGCGAGGCCGGCCCCTCGGCCGAGGCCCTCCAGTAACTACCACCGGACCCTCCCCGCGGGGCCGTCACACTCCCCCTCCACCCCCGCCCCCGTCACACACACACACCCCCGCCGTCTTGGTCACGAGCTACTGTCTGTCCCTCCCCAGGACCCGCGGGGGGCGCTGCATGCTCCCAGCCCCTCTGCCTCCCCGTCCCACCCTCCGACCCCCGTCCGAGCGGCTAGGAGAGGGCAGCAGCCGGTGCGCGCTCTGCGCTGCCTCTCGAGCATGCTCGGGCACCGTCGGGGAGCTCCCGCTCCCCCTTCCCTAACCCCCAGCAGTGGTCTCCCCACTCACCAGGCCAGGTGTGGGGAGGGGCCGGCCTGGGGGGCTCAGGAAGGCCCCCTCCCCAGGCCCGGGGCCCCAGGGTTCTCAGGACCCCTCCTGCCACCACCTCCCAGTGCTTCCATGTTTCCAAAAGCGCCTTCCTGACTCTCTCGTCTGTCCCCGCGCCTGGGGGCTGGGGCAGGCGAGGCCGAGGGGACTGCCCATTTCATGGCTGAGGGAGCCGAGGCTCAGAGGAACTCCACCGTTGACCTGAGGTGGTGGGCGGTGGTGGGCCCAGCGCCCTTCTCTCTCCCACCCTGTGCCCACCTCTGTCGCCCCCATCTGTCCCCTGGGGCCTGAGAGGGGCAGATCCCGGGGGGGGGGGGCTCTTGGAGGCAGACCGAGGGTCTCCACAAATAGAACGAGAGGTTTCCTGGGCTCACAGAAGTGTGTGCGTGTGTGTGCGCGCGTGTGTGTGTAGAAGTTTTGCTTTTAAACAAATGAAGATATGAGAGGCAGCAGGGCCAGGGCTGGAAATCAGGGGAGCAGGCTGGGGGGCTGCTGCCCTTCCCCCCTCCCCCACCCCCCTGCCCCGGCCCCTGTACATACTTTTTAAAGCATTTTTTTAGCTAATGAAATATTGAAGTATAAGATTCCTTTTATTTTTCAAACCAACGGGACTGGGTCTGATGTCCCTTTCGGTCCCCGGGGACCTGGCAGGCGGGATGGGGTGGGGGCTGGGGGCAGGCTGAATGCGTGCATGAGTGTGGAGTGTGGTGCGCATTTCTGAGGTGGGGACTCAGCCAGGCCTCTGCTCGGGCTCCTGTGGGTCTGACCAGGTCCCCCCCTCGCTCCGCTGCTCCCTAGCGGGGTTCCGGTTGAAGGGTGGCCCCGGCCTTGGCCCGTTGGCTGAGCCCAGCTTCTGGGGACGAGGCAGGGCCCGCTTCCATTGTTGGCAGTTTGCAGAATTTTCTCTAACCATTCCTCTCTTTCTATCCTCGCCCAGCGCGAGGGGTTTTTTGAGTTTTACATGTGAACTCTGAAGGGTTCCTTTTTTTTTTTTTTTACTCCCCGTTCCCCCACACTGGGTGTCCCTTCTTCACGGTTTTCACCTTTTCCTCTCTAGCCCTGTCCCCACTGCCTCTCGTCTCCTCCCCGATCTGACCGGCCCATTGCTCCCATTGCTCCCAGCGGCCTTTCCAGAGGCAGGGGGATTGCCGGAGGTGGGGAGAGGGGGGGTGGCCAGCTCTGACTGGACCCTTGCAATCTGACTTGGGGGCCGCCCCCACAGGTCTCTGAGGGGGTCCCTCCTGACATCTTGTGGGGGGAGGTGTGTGGGGGGGTGTCTGGTCTGGCCAGGGTCCAGGCATTCTGCTTTCCTGGCCTGGCCCCTGCACCTTAGCCCTCAGCTGGCCCAGTGTATGGGGGGAGTCGACGCCCCAGCTAAAGCACAAGCACCTTAGTCGCACCTCCCCCACACCCTTGTCCTGGCCTTGACATCCTACCCCAGCATCGATCCCAAAGCACAATATCCTGGTCACTTGGCAAGCTGCCGGGCCAGCCAAGGCCAAGGGGCCGGCTGAGGCTCCAGCCAGACCCCACAAGGAAGGAGTCCCTAGGCGCTGCCCTCCTTCCAGGCCTTAGCAGGGGCCAGCTCTCTGGGACTGGGGTCTTCTCCCTCCCCACCCCTTTGACCTGGACAGGCCCCTGCCCAGCCCCTCCCTGCCTTGTCCTCGGGTGGGGCTTGCCCCGTCCTTCCTCCAAGCCCCTGCAGCACTGGGTTGGGTGGCAGAGCCCCCTCATTTCAGGGACCCCAGGAGGTGCCCCTGGCTCCCGGGACTGTGTGTGTTGGGGGGGAGGGGGAGGGGAGGGGCCGGGCAGGGGTGCAGGGGAGGAAACTCCTCACCAGGAGAGCCAAAGACAGGGTTGTGCCTTACCCCAGGAGCCACCCCTGCGTCCCTCCCACCCTGCCCTCCCCACCTCCTGGGCGGCCTGCTGCTTTTCCTTCTCACCCTGCCCTGCTCTGAGCTGCATGGTCCCCCTACCCCGGGCAGCCCAGGGAGGAACACGAATGGAGAATCACCAACCAACGCAAAAAAAAAAAGACTGTGGGCCCCCCCCCCTGCCTCCCCTGGCCGCCCACTCACCCGCCTCTTTCACGCAGGACAGACCGCCCGCCCTGTCCGTGTGAAGTGCCAACGCCCTCCCCGCCCTGGGCCGACCCCCCACTCCCCGGGCCCGTAAGTGAGATTGCACATTAACTACTGTAAGGAGAGGAGCCGCACTGCGAAATGTGAACCATGAGAATATCAGTGACACTGATGAGGAGAATAAACTAAACGCCTTTGTAACAGCCCTGCTGCATGCTGCTCTCTGGGGGCGCAGGGCGCAGGAACGGACAGTCGCCGCACACGAGGGCTCAGTGCGGGCTTGGGAACAGCCGTTAGAGGCATCACATCTCAGAACATCGGGGGGTGGGGGGCGCAGTCTTTCAGATGGGGAAACGGGCTCAAACCCAGGCTGCCAGTAGCTGCCCCTTAAAATGAGGCGCCTGGCTGGCTCACTCTGTAGAGCATGGACTCCTGATCGCGGGGTCATGAGTTCGAGCCCCACGTTAGATGTGGAGCCTACTTTAAAGTGGCTTCCTTTAGAGCTCCTTTCTGGCTACCCTAGTGTGTACAGACACGATTCCCCGGGGCTCTTGTGCGTGGGCCCGAGGTCCTGCATCAGGGTCCCATGGGATCGCCCCCAAGAAGGGCCTCCACTGAATTGGCTGCATGACAGACCGACTGGCTCGCTCCCCTTCTGTGGCTGTCTGACACCCCCAGCCCCAGATCCGCCCCCTGAACAAACCCACACCTTCACCCTATCTGAGCCAGGGTGCCCACACGGTCCTGTGTCAGAAGGAACACCAGAGTGAAGATGGCAAGTCAAGTTCAGCCAGCGTCCTTTAAAATACCTTGGAGAGCTGTGGTTCCCGAGGATAGGGAAGGACAGTTCTCTGGAGTCCGATGGAAAAGACTCAGGTGGGCTCTAGGGCCCCCTGGTTCAAAAATGTTTCTAGTAGAGTGGGAAAGTTATTCACTGACGTCAGGTGTCCCATCAAGATAATTGGCCTTGAGGTGGGAAAGGAGGCTTCATCCCCTGCCCAGTCCAGGCCCGTCCACTCCCTGATTAGGGGGAGCATCCAGGCTTCGTGGGGAGGTGATCAAAAGGGATCCCAGTTCCCAGGGAGGCCTGGGTGTACGGCAAGAAAACCAGCGCCAGCGGCATCCACAGAAAAACCAGTCACCTCGCTAACAGGAAGCCTCTGAACAAGTCGGCCACCTGAGGTAAGTGCAAGCCACCTGACTCCAGAAGTCCTGTCTTTGAACCCCAGGAAGACTTGGAACTAAGTATAGGAAGATCAGGCTAACCCAAACCGTAGCATCAGTGGGTTTGCATCAAAAAGGGGATCTGTACCTGTTTGATTCTTTTTAAGGTCTGATCTGCAAGATCAGCCGGATGTAAGGACGTCCCTGTAACTGGCAGCACTTCACAGTGTGTAAATGGGTGACTGAGACTCGGCGTCCTGATGCCGGACCGCGTACTGCGGGGGATTCGAACCTCTGAAACGGTGGCTAAGGTTCATGGCACCTAACAGGTTTTCCCGGCTTCCAGGAATCATTTTGCACCTGGGCAAGCTCCCGAAGCCCCGAAGTTGACAAACGCTGCCTTGGTGACCAGGTGTGCCGCGGAGCCCGGGGCTACTGGAGTCCCTCAGAAGGGACGGCTCGGCTCTGCGGCTAAGGGGCCCGCCTGGGGCAGGCCCGGAACAAGCAGAAGATTCACTGAGTCAAGGAAGAATCAGGGTTGGAATTATTCAACGTTATCAGCGGTGAGACCCAGAAATAATCTGGAATGGTCTTTTCCGCACAAATCCTGACCCCTGAAATCCCTCATAGGCACGCGAGTGCACGCCTGGGCTCCAGGGTGTGTGCGAGCGGGGTACTTACAACAGGAGTCCCACTTAACGAGCCACAAGTCAACACAGTAGGATACAAACGTGTATAAAAAAGGCTGGGCTTTTTATTTCCAAATTGGCACGTGTAGAAGGCACAGGAGCAAACTGCTTTGGGGCACCAGAGTAGAAATGGGGAGGAGTGTCTGAGGTTCCCCTACCTCTACCACCTCCTAAGCGCACTCGAGACAGGACCAGTGGCAGGGGCCCTAACCCAGGGCCCTGAGGGTCCCACTGGCTCTGGATGAGAACCCTGGGACAGCTCCCCAGGAAGGAACCCCAGGGAGGCGGGACCTTGCCAGCTCTACCGGCTAGAGGGACCAGCGCCCTCGGGAGGGCCGGGGTCAGAGAGCGAAGAGCAGGATGAGAACCAGAAGCAGCACCCCCAGCAGCACCACAATGGCACACCACTGTCGGCGGTCTGGGGGCAAAAGGGCCAGGTTACAGGGGGACGGGGTACCGCCCCTGCAGCCCCCCACCCCAGCTGCCTCCGCCAGGGGACCTACCACTTGTCATGTGGGATACTTTGGCCATCTTCCTGAGGACCCCATCCATCCGGGACTGGGTGTGGTCCATCTCATGAGCGAAGGCATCCAGCATGCTGTTGAGATCAAGATGGTGTCAGCCCCGAAAGTTCTGGGCACACCAGTGCAGCCGACTGAGGGCTCCCATTGTCCCCCCGCCCCCCTGGATCCTGGCCTCACATGCCCTGCTCATCCAGCTCCTCCCCAACACGGCCGGACATGTGTTTCAGAACCCGGATGCTCCCAGACACCATTTCCAGCTGTCGATCCTGTTGGTCCATGATCAACTGCAGATCGGAGGGGTGGGAACTGCCGTCAGCAAGGGGCCCCGAGCCGTGCCCAGGCTCCTCCTGGCCCCGGGCTCCCCAACCACCCACACAGACCTGCTGTGTGGCCTGCTGCTCCTCAATGTAACGGGAGGTGGCTGAGGCCATGCTGGCGTCCAGCAGATCGCTGGATGACTTCTGGGCAGCTGGCTTGCCCGTCAGCATCTATGGGGGCGCGGGGCACAGATTCCGGGAGAGGCGGCCGCTCAGAACAGAGGTCTGGAAAATCTGGATGGCTCTTAGGAAGGTAGTCTTGGGAATGGGATAGCCTGGGTTCCCCAGACCCACCACTTACTAGCGAGGGGACCCCAAGACCATATCACTTGACCTCCCTATGCCTCAGTTTCCTTATCCATAAAATGGGGGAAATTCCTGGGGTTGGAATGAGGATTTATCGAATTCATCCGTGGGAAACATTTATCATATAAAAGTGTGCCAACAGAGGCAGCTGGGAGAATGCCCACAAAGAGCATGAGCAGGCACACTCACAGAGGGAAGTGGTATGCAAGCCGATGGCAGAGGGGGGTTCACTCAGAGGCCCAGTTCACCCACTCAGATGTCGGGGTACATGCACAGAGAAAAAGTAGGCATACATCCTGGAAATAAATAGTGACACATCAAGCAAGAAAAGAAGAAGGAAACAGACATCCAGACCCACACCAGGAGGCAGGAAGGACTATACACAGAGACGTCTCAAGTGTACACAACCAGAAACAGCAAGCAGGTGGACAGCCAGGAGACAAGTGCATGCAGAGAGGATGGACACAGACACAGAAGGGACAGCCAAAAACACAAGGGGGACAGGTGAACTGACACAGAGGGGTCAAGATTGCACGCAAAGGGGAGGGTCTCTCTGAGAGGCTCTGGTGAGGATATTGGGTCTGGACGTCTTACCTCTCTATTATTCCTCTCCATGAAGGCTATGGCCGCTGGGCTGACCATATGGTCCTTCATGTCCTGGGGGTGAAGATGCCATCAGTGAGTAAAGACACCCCAACCTCCCCTGACTCAGGCCACAGGAAACTCTCCTCACCTGGACTGCCTCCCGCATCCGCTCCACGAACACCTTTCTCTCCTGCAGGTCCCCGGCTGGAAGCTTGAACTTTCCTGGGTTGGCTTCGACTATGCGTAAACCCGAGTTAGGAGTCAAGGCCAAAGCCAGACACAACCCCCTTCTCTGCCTCAAGCCCTTAACTCCGCCCAGGTGTCCAGCCGCCCCCTGCCAGAGCAATGGGCTCTCCCAGTACGCCTTGCAACCCCCCCCCCAGGATATCGATGGTCTCCTCCAGGTCCTCGAGGTCCCACTCGATGCTGCGAAGGCCATTCCGCAGCTCATTGGTCGTCCAGTCCAGCTCTTCGCGGCCAATGGCCGCGTCCTCTTGCAGGAGCTCGCACCACCTCTGGTACAGCCCGCGGGCCGTGTTCACCGCCTTCTGCACCTCACTGCGGGCCGAGGCACACACAGCGGTCACGGCTCGGGGCCGGCGATCCTCCCGCCCGCCACTACGCACCCAAACGCGTGGGGGGCTCAGGATACCCTGATATCCCCCTGCGTACCCCTCCCACTCGGCCACGGGTCTGCCCTGGCCCGCGCACCCTGACGGCCGTGTCCAGACAGCCCAGCACGCTCTGGCGGGCACGCGGGCACTAGCTGGCACGGGGACCGAGCACCCTCCTCCCTCCCTCATTGCTGTCACTCACCCTCGGACAACAAAAAATGGGTCTTCGAGAGACATGTCACACCCCCTCCCCCCGCCCGAGGCTGAGCCCCCCCTCCCCTCTCCGCTTCGGTAGCGGGTTCCCTCCCAGTAGAGGGGAACGAGCCACCACCCCCGCCCCCATCACGTGATCCGTACCACCATCGAGAGCGGGGACGCCAGGGTAGAAAGAGAGGCCTCAGAGGCCCGAAGTGTGGAAACTTCCGCCCTTCTCCCGGCCATCTTTATTGTGGGCACAGAAGGCTTCGCGTCGGCTTACCCCGCCGCCGCCTTGGGCAATGTCCCAGTTTTACCTGGCTGGGTTGGGAGTCGGAGCTCAAGATCTCTCGGTTCGAGACCCAGCCCTTCGGATTGTTGCTGCGCAACCTGTTTCACTTTGGGGCAATGGAAATAATAATAACCCCCTTCAAATCAGAGATTATGCCTGGGGAAAGGGATCATTCGATTCAGAGATCCATTTAACAGACTTGCTGTGCCCGCACCTTGATTCCGACCTGGGAAATCTTCCCAGGCTAGGATTGGGAAGGGGTGGGTCCTCCCCACTCTCCCGCGGGAACGGAGGTGCCGAGTCCTTTTGGACTCCGCCCTCTTCTTTTTTCCTACAGAGGAGGGGCGCCTCGAGATTGCTTTGGGGCGGGGTAGCTGAGTGGGGGCCCCAGAGATGCTTCTGGGGGTGTGGAGTCTCTCTGGGTGCAAGGCTAGCAGTCGCAGGAGGGGGTGTGGTGGTGGCTCTGAGGTTGGTGTGTACAAGGAAGTCCTCTGCGTGTGGGGTCTCCATCTGGGGAGGGGCCAGGAATGCCTGAAGAAAGACTGAGTTGACCCCTGTGTGACAGAGGCGCTCTGTGTGGGGTCTCCGGAAATGCCTTTTTTTCAGAGATGAGCCATCACCTGAGTGGGGTCGTGGTCTGTTTCTGGAAAGATCGGGGCGGGATGTCTGAAGTTCTTGGAGAGTCTGTGTGTCCCTGTGCTCCAGAGTCGCTGCGTAGAGTCTGAGATAGCGCCTGGGCTAGGGATGTCCTTGTGGATTCGCCGATGTAGTGCAGGGGAAGATGAGGGCGTCCTCAGTCGGTCGCCGTAGTGTAGCAGGATCGCTGAACAGGGACAGTTTTAAGAGCTAATAATTGCTGAGATCCCATGTGCTTGGGATGGGGCGAGCGGTGCGGGGTGGAGGGGGCGGTGCGTGAGGGTTCTCCAAGGCTGCATGGTTTGGCCGGGGGGAGAAGCAGGAATACTTGGGAGAGAACCTTGTAGGGAGAATTTTTTGTGGAGTCTCTGGTGGAACAAGGATGAAAAAGGATCCTCAGCGAATCGCCCGTTGTGTTGGCAAGGTCTTTGTGGAGGGTCCCAGGGAGTTGGAAGTCAGTGGAAGCCCTAAGGTCGCCCCTACGTGCCGGCGGGGGTTTTCCCGGAGGCGGCCACGCCTTCTCGGCCTCCCGAGCTTCCCGGGCTGGACTCTGGTCCGGAAGCCCAAGACTGCAGCCAGTCTTAGCTGCCCGGAGAGGGGGAGGTGGAGGGAGGGGGCGTGTCCGGAGGCCAAGGCACCGCCCCCGCCCTCCCGGAAGGAGGCCTTCACAGCTCGGAGTGGAGATCCCGGCCCCTGTCCTTATATGGGCAGCCGGAAGCGGCTCGCGCGCCTCCCCTACGTCATTATATCCAAATTTAGTCGTGGAAGTCTGGCGCTTTCAGTGGCCGGAAGATTCTGCCCGCCCGTCGGCGGCTGTAGGAGGGGGAGAGGAGAGAGAGGAGCCTTCCCTTAAAGGGCCCTTGCCTCGAATGAATGGAGCTGTAGGAACAATTTTGCATCTAATTTTGGAGGAACTGGAAATAGATTTTCTTGGAGCGATAGGGCGTAGCGGAGGGTGGGGTCGATGTTTTCCATCTACCTTTTGTCTCCGTTGCTCAGTTTACAGCTCCTACCTTAGCCTCGCTTCCTGGGGCGCAGAAGCGGAGCGGGGCTGTGTAGTCAAGGGGCGCTGCCACGTGTTCACCCGAACCGTCTTGTTGCGGGGTCCTCCGTCTTGCGAGTATCCAGCCCACCCATGGAGCTCGTGTAGAGGGAAACTGGGGGAATGTGTGGTGTGGAGCGCAGGAATGGCAGCCCGGGCTGCGCTCGCGTCTGCAGACATCCGCTGCCGGTAGAGTGGGCCAGCAGCTCTGCCCGCCGCCTCACTGCCTACAAACGAGGGGAGTGAGGAGGGCTGACTTACACTAGAGAGATGTAAGAGCTGGAGGCCCCAGTGGCCTGTTTGTTCGTTTAGCAAATACTGAACGAGTAACTGTCTCAATTGCCCCACCTGAAGAAATCAGGTGTTAACAGTACCCTCAGGAGTGGGGGTGAGGCATCAAAGAGGTATTTTGTAAAGGAAAGCCCTCAACAGCGCCTGGCGGGTAGGGCTTACTGTTAGCACGGTTATTGATTCAAAAAACATTAACCGGTTACTGATTAAAAAAAACAAAAACACTAGACACCTGGTAGATGCTAGGAACTGTGCCCACCGGGGATGTACCGGTTCGAACCCGGGTCTTCCCCGGCGCGAAGGGAAACTTGCCGCCTACAACCAGCTGGGGTTTTAGACGCAAGCACGTGGGTGGACTTTGCACTGCACCCGCGGCCCCCCTCTTCTGGGCCTGCGCGCTAGTGCATTGAGGGCTCAGAGAAAGGAGACCACCCCGAGAGCTCCGCCCGGACTGGGGGACGCTCCTCCTCGCCCCAACTCCTGTCCCTTCTCCCCGACTCGGTAAATCCCACCCTGTCGCTTTAAGGAGTCTCTTGCTGCGGTGCGTTGGGAAGCCCGGATGCGGCTCTCTGATTGGGCGGGGCGTCTTGGTGACTTCACTCCGGGTACAAAAGGGCCCGGGTGGCGGGCGCCGGGGCAGAGCGTCCTAGCGGTGTCACAGCGTGGGTTGGCGTGAGCGGTGAAGCGTGAGCGAGCGCGTTGCCCGGAGTGCACCTGCTACCTGTCCTGCCCAGCCAGGGAGTCCCCGCCGTCGAGCCGCCATGGAAGTGCAGAAGGAGGCTCAGCGCATCATGACTCTGTCGGTATGGAAGATGTACCATTCGCGCATGCAGCGCGGTGGCCTGCGGCTGCACCGGAGTCTGCAGTTATCGCTGGTCATGCGCAGCGCCCGAGAGCTCTACCTCTCAGCCAAGGTGGAAGCCCACGAGCCCGAGGTGCCCTTGCCGCCCGCGCGCTCCCCTGATCCCCGCCTGCACCAGTCGCGGGAAGCGGAAGCTGTAGCCGAGGCAGCGCCCCCCGACGGTGAGCAGCCCTCCCCGGAGCCCATGGACACGCGGGAGGCTCCGCGAGCCGAGGAGACCCCGGCCCGCTGTGCCCCGCGCCCCACCAAAGTCAGCCGTAAGCGGCGGAACAGCAGCCTGAGTGACGCCGGGGACGTCGGGCTGGTCCCAAGCAAGAAAGCCCGTCTAGAAGAGGAGGGGGAAGGAGCCTCTTCGGAGGTCCCTGATCGCCTGCAGCCACCTCCCGCGCAAGCCGAGGGCGCCTTCCCCAACCTGGCGCGCGTCCTCCAGAGGCGCTTCTCTGGCCTCCTGAACTGCAGCCCCGCCGCCCCCCCGACGGCGCCGCCGGCGTGCGAGGCGAAGCCGGCCTGCCGCCCCGCGGACAGCATGCTGAACGTGCTCGTGCGGGCCGTGGTGGCCTTCTGAGGGTCCCCGAGCGGCGCCACCGGAGCCCAGAGCGCGGGCCGAACCGTCGGCCGGAGAGCGCAGACCCGAGGCGAGGCCCACCCCCGGGGGAGTGCCCGCCGAAACCGTGGAGAGGAGCTGCCGCCCGGGCTGCGGAGAGGCCTGAAGAGGGACTCTGCCCCCGGGGAGCCGTCGCCGCCTGTGTGCAGCGGCGGCGCCGAGGAGCCCGAGCCGGGAGAGCGAGCGCCTTCCGCCGAGACCTGCGGCGCCCACAGGTGCTGTCTTAACGGACTGGGATGTGGACCTTTCCCTCTCCTCCTGGGACTGGGAGCAGGGAGGCTTGGTTCTTGAAACTCCTCAGGGTCGGACTTTATTTTTCAGTGGGAGCTGTGCTGCCCTTTCC
Organism: Procyon lotor; assembly: GCA_028646535.1. Taxonomy (NCBI): domain Eukaryota; kingdom Metazoa; phylum Chordata; class Mammalia; order Carnivora; family Procyonidae; genus Procyon; species Procyon lotor. The sequence continues at coordinate 6,399,660 of CM053603.1, forward strand.
AGGTTTTTCAATAGTTGGTGTTTGCATTTCCAACCTCAGAGAATCCAGGCAGGCGCTCCCCTTCCCCCACCAGTGACATACTTGTGCAAGCGGTCATCGTTGCGTCATGGGGCAGACGTGGGGAGCTTCCTGTTGCCTTGCGTGGGTGTGGGGCCTGGGAGGAGGGTCTGGGGTGTGGACTGCCCTGGGGACTGGGAGGAGGGCGTCCTGAGTCACCTCGCCCCGCTTGCTGCGGGTTTTTGCCCCGCGCCCCTGCGCCTTCGGGTGAATAGCGGGGTGGGGGTGGGGGGCTGATCTAATTTCAGGTTACAGTTTTTCCCATCTGGTGCGTTAGAGGTGGGAATATGTTCACAGTCTCAAGCGTGACCATCCCTCAGACACACCGACACAACCCAGACGGTCCTGGTCTGAATCACAAAAACCGGTGGGGGTGTTCAGAGCGCTCTAACGCTGAGCTGGGACCAGTTGCTGGTGGGACTGGGCCAGTTTGGGGGAGGGAAAGATTCTTGCCAGGGCGTCCTGAGGCCTGTTTACCTTTACTGTGGTGGATTCTGTTTAATTTCATCTATCTGGCCTTCTGCTAGAAACGCCAGATAAAATAAAGACCATTTGAATAAATAAAGTCTGTGCAGCCGTCTGGTTTTCTTCCTCGGGGGAGGGCGAGGGTTAAGGGGTCAGGAGCTGGCGGCGGCTCGCCGGGGCCCCTGAAACCGGTCTGACCGGCTATCACGTGGGTAGAGTGGGCGGGATGGGGCTGGGCCCCTTTTTCTTTGCCAGAGCGTTTCCGTGCCGGGTGCCCTGGTGTTCCGACTTCCTAAGCTCCCCCATATCTGGGAGATTCTTCGAAATTCTACAACTCCGGTGGGAGGGGAAGTGGGCTTGCCGAATTTGAGACGGTGGGGGGAAATACTGCTGGGTACAGCGCCCCAGGCGGAGTTGGGAGGGCCCCACGCCTCCTTCGGAGACTTTGGAAGGATGGCAGGTCTCACCCCCCACCCCCACCCCACTTGACCGACTGAATCAACTTTGGCGGGGGCCCCACGGCTCGCGGGGGAGCCGAGGTGAGCTTTGGAGCGCCCTTACACCCCTGTTGTGATCTCTGGCGGTATAACTGTGTGACTCAGGCTGGAAAGCGAGTTCCCAGCCTCAGTTTCCTCATCTGTGAAGTGGGCCTCTCGACAGCTTTCCCTCGACGCGGCTGTAGATTTAGAAATACCCATGAGAGCCCTAGTTATTTGGTTTGACTCCAACCCAGCTCCGTTTCAATCACCCCAGAGCCGAAAACGCTCATAGTTCACCCACCGCTGCTTTAAGAGGGGCCGTAAGGCGTTGCCCCAGGGCGGGTGGTGGGGTGGCTGTGGGGAGGACAAAGGAGCCGCAGGTGCGGGCATTGAGGGCGGCGGGAGGCTCCGGGAAAGCGGCCGCCCCGCCTCCAGACGGCGGGCTCCGGCGCCGCGAGCCTTCTGCGACCCCGGGGGACCTGACCCCGAGGCCGTAGGGTGGAAGGAGGAGGGTGCGGTGGAGGGCGGACCCGCCCCGGAACGGCCGCCTCCGGCTCCCCTCCAACCTCCTCCCCCGACCCGGCTCCCCGCCTCCCTCAGGGTTCCCCCAGGGGAATCTAGCCTCGCTCGCCTCCTCGGCCACCTGATTCCTGGGAAACATGGGAGACTTTAGCGCCACCCACTCGGCGTCCTGACCCATAAAGCCCCAGTGGGGCGGGGGGGTGGGGGGGGACTCGCGCCCTAACCCTCCTCCTCCCCCCCACCCAGGCGGTTTGGTGCGTTCGCGTGGGAGCAACTCCCCCGAGAACCTAGCCCGCCCCGGGAAGTCCCTGGCGGCTGGGGAGGGGGCCTCGCTGCGCATCCTGTCGCAGGAACCTCCTGGCCCTTCCTTCCTCTGTGGAAGCGCCCTGGCTGGTCCCCGCCCCTGCCTCCCCGGGGTGGGGGGGGCGGTTTCCGGGCTGGGGGCTGGAGGCGAAGCGGTGGGAGACAGGAGAGGCATCCCCCCACACCTCTTTAAGATACACCCCTTCCCGAGACCCCCATTTCATCCTTGAGAATAGGCAACATTTGTCACAATAACCAACTCTGATGAGGTTTGCAGTTTTCACACCTTTACATGGCACTGGATTATTGGGACAGGCGGGGGGGGGGGGCGCGGGGCGGGTCATCGATGGGACAATAGCTGTGAAAACAAAAAATGTCTCCTATCGCTTGACCAATGGGTCTTCCAGGGAGCCTCAGGCCGGCAGCAGGAGGCTCCGGGACCCCGGGGCTGTGTTCACTACAGCGCTGTCCAAACTGGCCCAAACTGCAAACAACCTACATGCTGGTCCAAGCGGGACTGGTGCCTCCCCAGAGAAGAAACGGCCGGAGTGGGACAGGTCCACACACCCTCGCAGGACAGATACCTCAGAGCCGTGATGCCGAGTGACAGAGGCCAGCCAGAGAAGCTGTGGGGTCAGAACCCAGATCCTGGAGCCAGCCTCCCGGCTCTGCTTGCTGGCTGTGCCGCACTGAGCTTGTCACCTCGCCTCTCTGGGCCTCAGTTTCCCTGGCTGTAAGTTGTGGGCAGTGGCAGCCCCTACCGTTCAGGTTGGTTGCGAAGAGGAAGCGAGGGACTAGGTATAAAGTGCTTGGGGGAAAGCCTGGCACACCGGAAGTGGTGTTATTTTATTGTCGTGAGAACCCAGGCTGAGTTCAGCGCCGCCAGTTAGAAGCACAAACGGCCCTACGGACATATACGTGACGTGTGCACGGATGCCGGGCTCATCCCAGGGAGCTGGGAAAATAGTTCCCGCCTCCAGTGGCTCGGTGCGAACGAGGGTCAGCCTCCCCTCCTCAGCTCCAGAGTTTGGTCTCAACCTAGTGATTTGACAGGGTTGACTCTTCCCTTGGGGGTGGGCTGGGCTCACTTCCGGTTTCCTTCCCCCTCAGGCCACTGGCATCTGTCTACACTCAGCCCCTGGTAGGTAGTCTCATTCAGCCTTAGGGCTCTCAGTGCCACTCTGCGCTGACTCCCATATTTCTCTCTCCGTCTTGGACCTGCCCCCTGCCCCCAGACTTTTTGTCCAAGCGGCCTCCCTATGTCTCCTTGTGGGGCACTAAGGTATCCCAAATCTAACAGGGCCCAAAGAGAACCCTTGCTGTTTCCTGCCAGCCCGCCCCCACTCCCCCACTGAGGGATCCTCCTTGAATCCCTTTTTCTCCTTCCCTCGCTCCACACCCAGTCCCAGGTGCTGTGGACTTGACTTCCCATCCCGCTCCACTCTCCCCACCTTCAGGACTCCTTCCCATTGTAACGTGAGCGGCCATCACCTCTCCCCTGGGGCAGGGCAGTGGCTTCCTCCCTGCCCTTGCCCCCACAGTCCATTCTACACAGCAGCTACACAGATCTTACAAAGTGCAAATCGGATCATTTCCCTCTCCAGCGCCCCTCTGCTTCATCCACAGTGGCCTCCTTCCTGCTTAGAGAACAGGCCAAGAATGTTCCAGCCCAGGGCCTTTGCACTTGCTGCTGTTCCTTCTGCCTACGATGCTCTTCTCCCAGATACCCATCCTTACTTTCTTCAGATTTTTGCTGAAATGTCACCTCCTTGGAGTGTTCTCTTTTTTTTTTTTTAAGATTTTATTATTTAACAGAGACACAGCGAGAGAGGGAACACGAGCAGGGGAAGTGGGAGAGGGAGTAGCAGATTTCTCCCCCCCAACCCCCTCGCAATCAGGGAGCCTGATGCAGGGCTCGATCCCAAGACCCCGGGACCAAGACCTGAGCTGAAGGCAGACACTTAAGGACTGAGCCACCCAGGCACCCTGGAGTGGTCTTCTTTGATCTAAAATAGTTCTGATCTAAAATAGCTCCTCATTCTGCCACTCAGCTCCTTTACCCAGCTTTCTGGCCTTCTTTAGTTTCCTTACATTTATGTTCTTCTTCTTCTTTTTTTTTTTTTAATATTTTATTTATTTACTTGACAGAGAGGAAGAGATCACAAGTAGGCAGAGAGGCAGGCAGAGAGAGGGGGAAGCAGGCTCCCTGCTGAGCAGAGAGCCTGATGCGGGGCCTGATCCCAGGACCCTGAGATCATGACCTGAGCCAAAGGCACAGAGGCTTAACCCACTGAGCCACAGGCGCTCCTACGTTTATGTTCTAATTAACATCTGTGCCCTCATTCAAATATCACTTCCACGAATGCCCAACACAGGCCTGAAAGAGTGAATGAGGCTGTCCAGGGTAAGCAAGAGCTAAGCGCTAAATACTTATTGTCTCCTTTAATCAGGCTTCTCATGATTCTTAGAATAGGATTTCCCAAATTTCAGACAATTGAGAGGCAGGAATTTTGTCATATCTGCACACTGACTGTACTATTATTTATCTAAAAATTTTTCTTAATGTAGCTCACTTGTTAATCACTAACCATACTTAGAAGTTAACAGTTAAGGGGCACCTGGGTGGCTCAGTGGGTTAAAGCCCCTGCCTTCAGCCCAGGTCATGATCTCAGGGTTCTGGGATCGAGCCCTGCATCAGGCTCTCTGCTCAGCAGCGAGCCTTCTTCCCTCTCTCTCTGCTTGCCTCTCTGCCTACTTGTGATCTCTCTCTGTTAAATAAATAAAATCTTTTAAAAAAAAGAAGTTAACAGTTAATAAAAGTTAAAGCGCAAACAAAACAACGTCATAAGATCCTGCTGAAACAGACTGCTTTCTTAGTTAGGAAAGGAGATTAGCAAGTTAAAGACATATTACTAGGATAGGAAGAAGCCCATCTTTAGTCCGAATACCAGGGGAAGACTGAAAGCTGAAAAGAGAGAGACTGAGGGATTCATTCTCTTCATATCACTTTGCCCACTGTTCCAGAGTTAGGAAAATTCTGCTTCTGGAAGAGAGACAAAGCTACAAATGCCTCCCATTTTGGTCCAAGATTCCTGTTTACGGACACCCAGATCAAAAGCCCCCCCCCCCTTTTTTTTATCCTGGTAGTATCACAGTTGCAATTTTACATTCGTTTCTGGGTTTGTCTCTCCCAGCCTCTGGCGTCCATGCGAGGGCAGAAACAAGTCTAGCGGGTGCTTACTAAGTGGTTTTTGTGAATGAACGATGCATCTGCAACTCTCCTTTGAGATCGGTCCTTTGAACTCCACTGTTTACGGATCGGGAAACTGAGGCCAGCGAGGATCGCCCTGCAGGACAGCAAGCAGGGGACAGCTCTAGTCGTGTCCACCATCCCAAGATCCCCTCCCCTCTCCGCTGTGCAGGACAGGCGCCCCGCAGAAGCCTCCGCAGAGCTGGGAAGGGGCTGGGCCACAGAAGCAGCGCCCAGACCGGTTTACCCGCTTCCAGGAACCTGGGCGAGGTCCGCGCGTCCGAGACGGGGAGACGCAGGCCCTGGCCCGGCGGGGGTAGGACCGGACCGGATCTCAGCGAGGAAATTTGAGTTGCAGGCAGGGCTGCCGGGTCCGTAACTAACGCGGGCGGAGCGATCTGGGTGTCAATCACAGGCGGGGGCGGGATATATGAGTTTACGGGTCTCCGGCTCCCCCCCCCCCCCGGCCCCCACCCGGTCCCGCCCCTGCGCGCTGCCCCGAGTGACTTCCAAGAAGTCCGCGGGCAGAGTGTGGCCCAGGCCACGCCCCTAGCCCCAAACCGGTCCCTTCCGGGACCCGCCCAGGCCCGCCGCGCGTGGTCCCCCATCCCCGAGCACGCCCCGCGGATGCCAGGGCGGGACTTGGGGGCTGCGCCGGAAGGCGGAGGCCGCGCGGGGGGCGACTGGGGCCGGGGGCCCACACGGAATCAAGTTAATCGCGGAAAAAGCTGAAGAGAAATGGGGATTGCCAATGTTTGAGGCTCACGCTCCCCACCGTCGTAGTGGAGGCTGCTGAAACACTCATGCGTCCAGAGGAGCCCAGAACCCCACACCGGCGTTCAGGGGGACCAGAGCCTCCACAGCAGTGTCTAGTGGAAATCAGATGCACATACCTACGTTCAGGGGAGCCCACACCTTCCCCACCTGTGTCCAGAGTTGCTCTCGCTGGGGTACTTATGTGTTTCCTGAAGCTCAGTCTGGGGCTTTTATTCCGCCCGCCTGTGTTAAGGGGAGTTTAGGTCTCCCCAGATTTGTATCCAGGAGAGCCGAGCCCTAGGTCTAAGGCCCTCCACCTACTTGTCCAGGCTGGAGACCGCCCCCACACCCACCTCCTTGCCTGACCCTTTTTAATGCAGCCCCTCAGCAGAAATCTCCCCGAGTTCCTGCCCCCCTACCTCCCCCACCTCCCCTCCTCGCCCTTTTAATTTCTCTTGGCCTTCCAACCTCCCGGCCCCAGGCCCCATCGGTCCGGACCACCCACCCCACCCCCCGCCCCGCCTCCCCCAGCACATTGTTGTCTCTCAGCTAAG
>CM053603.1:6415379-6458684 GCA_028646535.1 Procyon lotor
AATAACATATATTTTTTAAAAGATTTTATTTACTTGACGGAGAGAGAGAGACACCGAGCAAGGGAACACAAGCAGGAGGAGTGGGAGAGGGAGAAGCAGGCTTCCTGCGGAGCAGGGAGCCCTATCGATCCCAGGACTGGGATTACGACCTGAGCCAAAGGCAGATGCTTAATGACTGCGCCACCCAGGCGCCCCATAATAACATATTTTTAAAAGCCTCCATCAGGTGGCTCAGTGGGTTGAGAGCCTGCCTTGGGCTCAGGTTATGATCCTGGGGTCCTGGGATCTAGCTCCCCGTGGGGGCTCTTTGCTCAGCGGGGAGCCTGCTTCTCCCTCTGCCTGCCGCTTCCCTGCTTGTGCTCTCTCTCTCTCTCTGACAAATAAATAAATACAATCTTAAAGTAAAAATAAAAACCTGGATCCTCCTTCCAGACTCCCCGATACGGTATTAGAAGGAACCGATGTGGTGCGAGAGGTGGTGTTGGAACGAATCACAGCCTTGCTTTGCTAAATGCAGCCTGCTGCCCGTTTCTGCACAGCCTGCAAGTTGAGAATGGCCTTTTCATTTTTAAATGGTTGGGGGAAAAAAACCACGATGTGAAAATTAGATGCAATTCAAATTTCGGTGTCCAAGGGAGTTGGAGGGATTGGACAGATGTTGTTTAAGGGTACAAACTGGCAAGGAGTAGGAGATGAGTCCCGGAGAGCTAGCGCACAGTAGAGCGAATATGGACAACAATATCGTATTATAACCGCCAGCCTCGCTAAGAGACTAGAAGTCTTAATTATTCCAGCTACTAAAAAGAAATAATTACGTGATGTGATATAGGTGCTAATTATCGCTACAATGGCAATCATATTACAATATTTAAATGTATTGAATTAGCATGTTGTGCACCTTGAATTCACACATTGTTGCATGTCAAGTACCTCTCGATGAAAGAATTCAGTGTCCATCGATAAAGTTTTATTGACACCGCCACTGTGCTCATTCATTCACCTGTCACTTGTGGCTGCTTTTATTCCAAGTGGCAGAGTTGAATCATTGCAACAGGGACTCCCTGGTCCACGGGAAGCAGAAAATATTTCCTGCCTGGCCTTTTTGGGAAGTTTGCAGACCCCTCTGCTCTATAGGGCCTGGGGCCTGGGACTCGGGGCTTCTCGCTTCTGGCGATGTTTCCTCGGTGAAGAGGTGGGCGGGATTTGGAGTCTCCGTGGAGAGGCTGTGGGACACTCGGGGGACCAATAGTCACACCGGGAAGGGGAGGACAAGGATGGTTCCCAGGGCCAGGGGACTTCTGGATCTTCCAAAGTGGAGTGGGATTGAGCACTGGGATGGGCCGGCTGGCGGCGGGCACAGCTGGGATGCTCGGTAGTGGCTCTCACCCGGGGTGGTAGACGCTTAACCACCTACCAGGTACCAACCTACCAGGTGGTAGACTGAGCCACCCAGGCGCTCCTTACTTAACCATTTTAAAGTGTACAATCACACGGCATCTAGCACCTTCGCCCTGTTGCCCAGCTACCCTCTCCATCCATCTCCACGACATTCCCAGGGCCCCAAGTAACCCTGGAGCCGTTAGCCGCTACTCCGGTCCCCACTCTCCCAGCCCCCTATCGGTTCTCTGTCTCTGTGGATCATTTGCCTGTGCTGGACATTTCATATCAGTGGAATCATGGATTTGTGGTCTTTTGTTTCTGGCTTCTTTTAGTTTGGGTGTTTTTGTGATTCATCCACGTCAAAGCGTGAATTGAAACTTCGCTCCTTTTCTGGCTGAATACTTTATTGTATGGCTAGACCACAGTCGGTCTATCCATTCATCCCTGATGGACATGTGGGTTGTTTTGTTTTCCCCTTAGCCAATAACTTTGTGTGTGTGTGTGTGTGTGTGTGTGTGTGTGTGTGTGTAAGAGAAACATAATATAAAATTTACCACTGTAGGGACCTCTGGGTGGCTCAGTCTGTTAAGCGTCTGCCTTTGGCTCAGGTCATGATCCCAGGGTCCTGGGATCGAGTCCCACATCAAGCTCCTTGCTCAGCGGGGAGCCTGCTTCTCCCCTGCCTGCTGCTCCCCCTGCTTGTGCTTGCTCCCTCCCTCTCTCTCTGTGTCAAACAAATAAAATCTTTAAAAAAAATTACCATTGTAACCGTTTATTTTTACTTTTTAAGATTGTCACAGGAAACATGTAAGATTTACCATTTTAACCATTCTTAAGTGAAGGTTCAGTGCTTACATTTACACTGTCATGCAGCCATCCCCTCCATCCGTCTCCAGAACTTTCTCATCTTCCCAAGCTGAACCTCTGTTCCCACAAAACGCTAACTCCCCTTTCCCTCCCCCAGCCCGTGGTAATAACCAATCCACTTTCTGTCTGTAAGTCAGTGAGCTTTTACAAATGGAAGTCTGAGAGTGCCAGCTCTCCTGAGCCTTCAGTGGCTCCCTACTGCCCTCAGGACACAGACCAAAGAGTCCCAGGGAGGATGCCCTTTGTATCTTTGTCCTCTCAGTTTGCTCCTCAGTCTCATGGATACCTTCCCTTCCCCTTCTGAGGAAGGTCAGCCTCCCCTACAGTGCTTAGGACTGCTTCCTCGCCGCGTACTCTCTAGTTATAATTCATTATTTCTATGCTTTTTCCTTTGGTTTGTTGATGTAGGTCTGTGCTTCTGCCTCCTCCATCTGACTGGAGGGTCTGGGCAATGCCTATCTTACTCACTACCATGCATCCCTGGTTCCTGGGCCTGTGCCTGACACAGAGCTGGTGCTCAACATAATCGTAGAAAGCACGGCAGAAAGTGCGGGCGTGGCGGGGCCAAGGGAGTCAGCTGCCCTGGGTGGTGGTGGGCGGACTGAGGCAGGAGGTGGATGCCAAGAGGCTCTGGGTGGGTGTGGGGCGCTCCCGGGCTGCAGGATGGGTGGGTGCATGAGCAGAGAGCGGGGCCAGCTGGGTGGAGGAAGCAGAGGGCATGGAGAGGCGGACTCTCCCACCAGGGGCAGAAGTTCGGCCTGGAGGTGGGGTCCAACGGAGGTGGTGGATGATGCTGTTGTATCCGGCCCACCCTGCATGTGAAGGGCCAGTCCGGGGCTGGAGCCTTATCAGGATGTCCCCGTGTCCTCCATGCGAGGTAAGTTCCTGGGGCATGCTTGACGCATCTCGACTTGGGGGTGCGTTTGCACTATTTGCAATTTCTGGGACCCAGCTTTGGCCAAGGAGAGAGGCCTGTTTAAAGTCAGACTTGGCTTTCCCCCAGCTGGCTGGCCTCCTTATGCCTGATGCTAAATGCTGGCTTGTCACAGTGTCTGCACGCAGACACACGCCTGGACCTCTGGGGGGAGGGCGTTTGCAGTGCTAGGGGCAGTACGGGGGGTGGCGTCTCTTAGCAAGCCAGTGGCCGCTCCCCTCCCCACCCCGGGCGCCCGCCCCACGCTTCTTTTTATATCTCACGTTTACAGGGAGCCTAAAACATCTGAGCCCGCCAGAGAAGGGGCGGCAAGGCAGGGAGGCGGGGATGCCTGAACCCAGCGTGGAGAGAGGCTGGCTAGGTCAGGGGCGGCCGCTGGCTTCCTTCCATCAGTCTCGAAGCATCAGATGGTGCTGAGCTATATTTGAAGGCTGCTTTCTCCGCCTCCACTGCGGGGTCCTCACCAGGATGAATGAGTCAGAAGGAGGCCTGGTGTGGCCCCGAGGCCTGACCGGGTGTGCCCCTAGATGCTGGGAACCTCTCCCCAGGAAGCAATCCCGTAGCAGCCCCGGTTGGCTCCCTGTTGACCTGAGATCTCCTTGGCCTGGCTTTGCACCAAAGCCCAGGGGATGACCCCCGAGACTCGGGAACCCCACGGGCAGCTGAAGAAGGCCCACAGGGGCTCCCTGGCCTCTTGCAGGGCCCTTCACAGCCAGCAACTGCTGCAGGATTCCTAAGGCCCCTGCCTCCTCCGAGGGGCAAGAAGCCCCATTCATTCCCTTGCTTTCTAGCATCATCAGTGCTACCGTGGTTGGCCGCACGTGCTCACGTCCTTCTTATTTTACTTCTATTTTGTGGATTACAAGGCTGAGGTCCCAGGCTGGGGTGTACTTTTGTCAGCTCCAGCTGCTACTATGAAGCACCACAGAGCGAGGGACTTCTAAACACCAGACATTGATTTCGCACAGTTCTGGAGGCTGGAAGTCCAAGGTCAAGGAGCAGCAGGAGACGTAGCTGAGGAGAGCGCTGTGTCCTTGCCAAGCAGAAGGGCGTCCCTTTATAAGGGACTGGGGAAAGTCGGGGATCTCCCGGGGTCTCCTTTATAAGGGTCCAGCTGCCATTCCCAGGGGCTCTCCCTCATGACCTCATCACCTCCCAAGGGCCCCCCTCATAGTACCGTCACTGTGGGAGTTAGGGCGTCAACATAGGAACTGGGGCATGGGGTGGGGACACATTCATGGCAGGATGTGTGGCTGCGTGGGCTAGGTGCAGCAGGACTGGGCTTGGAGGACAGTCTGTCCCCCCAACCATGCAGGCATCCCTGACTTCCCCCAGTGCCAAGCCCACAGATGGAGGGTCCTGTGCCGGCCACTCATGGGCAGTGGAGGGTGTGAGCACCCAGGCACAAAAGAGCTCCAGAATGATCCCGGGAGTGTGAGACCACACCCGTGCCATCCAGGACAGTCGCCGTGGGCCACATGGGGCTCTCGAGCACTGTCGAAGGGTGGTCGGTCCACATCGAGAGGTGCTCTGAGCAAAACACCCAGGTTGGGTTTTAAAAACTTCCTAGGGAAAAAAAAATAAAAAGATCATAGCACTATTTATAGTAGTTACATGTTGTAATGGTTGTATTTTGGATTCGTGGCATTAAATGGATGTATTATTTAAAAAATAATTTCACCATCCTCAAAAAGCTTAACAAAGGGCTATCCTAGGACCCAGAAATTCCACTCCTACGTCTAAACCCCAAATAACTGAAAGTAGGCGTTCAGATAAATATCTGTACACGGCAGCTTGGCTCACAGCAGTCAAAAGGTAGAAGCATCGGGAATGTCCATCAACAGATGAATGGATACGCAAAGTGTGGTGGATCCCTACCGTGGAATGTTCCTCGGCCATAAAAAGGAAGGAAGTCCTGATGCGTGCCACACGTGGGTGTGCCTTAAAGACATTATGCTCAGTGAAAAAAAGCTAGACCGAAAAGTCACATATTGTTTGATCCCATCCATGTGAAATGCCCAGAATAAGCAATTCCATAGAGATAGAAAGCAGACTGGTGGTTGCCAGAGGCTGGGGGACGGGGGGTTGGGAAGTGACTGCCCACAGGGACCGGGCTGATTTCCAAACTAGACAGAGGTGGTAGGTTGCATAATATTGTGAATGTACTAAGTATCATGGAATTGAACTTTTTTTTTTTAAAGATTTTATTTATTTATTTGACAGAGAGAGAGAGAGGCAGGTAGAGGGAGAAGGAGAAGCAGACTCCCCACTGCGCAGGGAGCCCGATGCGGGGTTTGATCCAACAGGACCTTGGGATCATGACCTGAGCCGAGGACAGACGTTTAACCAGCTAAGCTACCCAGGTGGCCCTTCCAGGGGACTTTTGATTATCTTCTGTTCCTGAGGCAGCAGGACCTCACTGTCCCTGGCCGGTGGGGAGGGTGGTGGATAGAGATCGGTGCAAAGTTCGATCCACCTTGGACTCTTGGCTGCCTGAAGTTCAAAGACCTGGAGACTGTTGTTCCCGGCCGGTGGCTTAGTGGTTTGCACGCCCAGCGGTCCTGGGGTCAGGGAGGCCGCACTTGGGAGTGGTTTAGGATGAGAGGACACGAGGACCAGAAAGGAGGTCACAGCGTGTTGGCAAGAGGTCACTAGGTCCCAGCCAGGGGGGGTGTGGTGTCACCTTGTGGGAGGGAACAGGGCTGACAGGAGGGAAACCAGCTGGGTGAGTTTTTAAGGCTCTTGCCCATGTGACTTTGGGCAAGATCTTGAACAAGTGATTCAACATTTCTGGCCCTTAGTTTTCTCTTCTGCAGGTGTCTTCCTCAACTTCTCCTCTTAGCCAGCCCCTCCGCGCACTGTGCTCCCTGAGCTCCTCTCTCACCCTCATGCCTCCCCTGGGCTTTTCCTGAGAAAGTGGAGGCAGAGACAGGGAGACCCGCAGGGCTTCCAGCTCCAGCCCGCCTCTCTGGCTCCTGAATGCTTGGTCTTCCGGAGCCCTTGCCCTGTTCCGAGTAGTCCTTAGAAAGTTCTTCCCATAGAACATTTACATCCGTGATGTCCGCGCTGGTCCAGCTTTGCCCTCTGGCCTCTAGGTGGCGCTGCCTATCCGGTGCCCCTTGACCGGTCATGTGGTTGCAACCTTAGCTCGACAACACGCTCCCCTGCGCTTCCTTGGGGGGCCAGGGCTGGGAACACCACCTCGAACAAGGGCCAGGCCTCGGTTTTGGGGGGGCTCTGAGTCCCGTTTGGTTGTCCAATCGGCAGATTATTACAATGTGGTCTTTAATCCTACAGGGAAATGTGGAGCTCAGGAAGCATTTTTTGGAGAAGGCATCTGGGTGCCTTTATTTATTCATTCATTCATTCACTTATTTAAAAGATTTTACTTATTCATTTGACGGGAAGAGAGAGAGCACAAGCAAGGAGAGCAGCAGGCAGAGGGAGAGGGAGAAGCAGGCTCCCCACGGAGCAGGGAGCTCGCTGCAGGGCTGGATCCCAGGAGCCCGGGATCATGACCTGAGCGGAAGGCAGGCACTTAACCGATTGAGCCACCGAGGCGCCCGCTCCAGCGCATTTTCTACAGAGGAAACGTAGTCTTGGAGGATATGTTGTGCATGGTGAGGCCGTTCTCGTGTTTAAGGGCTGGGGCAGGGGGAGGGGGAGGAGGGGCCGGGCGGAGCAGAACCGTGTGGGAGGCTGGGAGGGGGCCTGAAGCTCTGGGAAGCTCGCAGAGCCCGAGGTAGTGGGCACGCTGGGGAGACTGCAGAGGGGCTCGGGCTGCTATTCCGGGCAGGGACAGGAGGCCAGATGGAACGTGGGTGTCACGCTTAGCAGATGGGGCTGTCACGGCAGATCCAGGGCAGGGGTGGAATGAGAGCGGCTCCGTGTCCACCCCCTCTCCAGACGCTCCTCCGGCCAGCAGTCCCTGTCCCGTCATCCTCCGCAGTGATAACCCCCGGGCCCTCAGCAGGTGCTCAGCCGTCTGCCTCCACTCAGGCCGCCCTAACAGAATCCCGGAGCCCCGGGGGCTTATAAATAACGGAGAGTTATTGCTCACAGCTCTGGAGGCTGGAGTCCAAGATTAAGACGCCGGCAGATCAGGTGTCTGGCGAGGTCCGCTTGCCTCCTGATGCATAGACACCGCCTTCTCCCTGTGTCCTCCTCCTGCTCTGGAAGGGATGAGAGCACTCCTGGGTCGCTTTGATAAGGGCACTGATCCCATTTGAGGGGGCTCCACCCTCATCACCTAATCGCTTCCCAAAGGCCCCACCTCCAAACACCACCACACTGGGAATGAGATCGCAACATACGAATTTTGGGGAGGCACAAACATTCCGGCCGTAGCAATGGCCAACATTGGCAAGTGTGTGGGTGACTCCTCATCACAGTAATTGTGTTCCTGAGACACAGGTTCAGGGTGCGGTCAGCTCCTGTAGGACGCACAGAGGGTGAGGAGGTTGGGGTGAGCCTGAAAGCTCCCCCCTCTAATGACTTGGTCTGCTTAGTGAAGAGACCCATCCTGAAGCTACCTGGGGGGCGCACTCTATGTCATCTTATTAGCATAAACTCAGGTGTGATCTAAAGGGGCCCCTTCTGGGGCGCCTGGCTGGCTCAGTCAGTGGAACGTGTGATTCTGGATCTTGGGGTTGTGAGTGCGAGCCCCACACTGGGTGTCGAGATGACTTAAAAAAAATCCTTTAAAAAAGTGGGCGGGGTGAAGCCTTATGAATGATGGAAGAGACTCCTATGACTTAGGAAATTCCAAGGGTTTTAGGAGATCCATACGGGGAACTGGGGACAAAGACCAAATATATTTCTTTACATCTTTTTTTCTTTTTTTAAGATTTTATTTATTTATTTGTCAGAGAGAAAGAGCACAAGCAGGGGGAGCTACAGGCAGAGGGAGATGCAGGCTCTCCTCCAAGGAAGGAGCTGGATGCGGGACTTGACCCCAGGACCCTGGGATCGTGACCCGAGCGAAAGGCAGATGCTTAACCAACTGAGCCACCCAGGCGTCCCCAAATGTATTTCTTATTAAATCACGGGGACCTTATTTGGAAATAAGATCTTTACAGATGTAATTAAGGTAAGGACAGAGATGAGATCATACTGGATTGGGAGGGCTGCTAAATCCAGCGGAAGTGTCCTCATAAGGGACCTGGAGACACAGGGGCAAGGCCACGTGAAGACAGAGGCAGAGATCGTGGTGACATAGCCACAAGCCAAGGAATGCCAAAGGATCGCCAGCAACCACCAGAAGCTAGACGAAAGCTATAGACAGGTTCTCCTTCACAGGCTTCAGCCGGGAGCCAACTCTGCCCATACCTTGATTTCAGGACTTCTTGCCTCGTGAGTTTTAAGACAATACATTTCTGGGGGTGCCTGGGTGGCTCAGTCGTTAGGCGTCTGCCTTCGGCTCAGGTCGTGATCCCAGGGCCCTGGGATTGAGCCCCGCATCGGGC
The DNA here is from genome assembly GCA_028646535.1 of Procyon lotor. NCBI lineage: Eukaryota > Metazoa > Chordata > Mammalia > Carnivora > Procyonidae > Procyon > Procyon lotor. The sequence goes on from CM053603.1 coordinate 6,424,026, forward strand.
TCCCTGCTCGGTGGGAAGCCTGCTTCTCCCACTATCATCCCCTCTGCTTATGTTCCCTCTCTCACTGTGTTTCTCTCTATCAAATAAATAAAAAAATCTTAAAAAAAAAAAGACAATAAATTTCTGTTTTTTTCTTTTAAAGATTTTATTTAACTATTTGACAGAGAGAGAGATAGCTAGAAAGGGAACACGAACAGGGGGGGTGGGAGAGGGAGAAGCAGGATTCCTGCCGAGCGTGGAGCCCAGTTCGGGGCCCGATCCCAGGACGCTGGGATCATGACCCTAGCCGAGCTGAAGGCAGACGCTCAAATGACTGCGCCACACGGGCGCCCAAATTTCTGTTGTTTTAAGCCATTCAGTCAGTCTGTGGTAACTTGTTACATTGGTCCTAGGAGAGCAATATTGCTACTGTTTCTTTAAAATTTTTAAGCCATTTGTTTTCCTTTTACTTTTTTTTACTTACATGTTTTATCACTCTAAGTACGCATCTCTGTAAGATACCTGATTTACTGTGTTGGTGAGGCTTTTCAAATGTGCAGCCTTCTGGCTGCACGTCTTGTCCCCCTCCTCCTCCTTCTGGTTGCTTCCCTAAAATCAGGACTTCAGCTCAGTGCTGCACAGAGTTCCTGAGGAACCAGTAGTTCCCATATTGGGGTGCTCGGGTTGGCGCCCACCCACAGATCTGGCTTTCCCACAAGTCTTTGAGTTAACCACTGTCACCCATTCACACTCTGCCAGTCCTTTGATGGCAACTGAAGGGGGTCAGATGTGCCACCCCCAAATATGCCACTTTAGCAAAAGGATTATTTTGAGCGGAAGGCAAGTGAGATGCAGAAGGGGCCTCTGTTCTCCTCTTTTCTACCTAAAAGCAGGGCATACATTTCCTTTTAAGAAGGTGACATAAATTTCCCTTTTTGAAGGTGTCCCTTTTTCTCCTGTATCAGGAAGAGTGACTCATCACTGAAGATGGAGAGGCACCAAAATGAGTCTGTATCATCAACAAACCTTGTGAAAATAACCCTTATCTTCCATTCGTTTCCACCAGACATTTCCTAGTCATTTCCCCACAATTTATCACCCCTGGAAGCCCAAATCCCCTTTTCTTTGTTAAAATGATATATAAACCCCTGGGTCTAATCACTTCTTTGAAGTTCACTGCTTTTGTGTGCATGTAAATATTAATAAAAATTGTATGCCTTTTTTCCCCCTATTAATCTGTCATTCATTAGTTTAATTCACAGGCCCCAGTCACTGAATCTAAGAGGGTAGAGGCAATGTTTTGCCTCCCTGACACAGGGTTAAGTCTCCATTTCACAGACAGAACGTTGAGGCTCAGAGAGATAGCAACCAGAGGCTGTGGATTACAGAAAAGCAGTTCCTTGAAGCACTGAGGACACATCTGTAATGAGCCTAGGTCTCGCAGACTGTTTCCCCCTGGGAGGGGTGCTGCCCAGGGCATTTGCATGGCAGGTGTGGCTTCCGAGTCTCCATTTCCTTGCCCCTTCCTCAGCCTTCCAGTTGTTGTGGCTAAGGCCGGGGACTGAGGGATGTGAGATCAGGGCTTAAGCCAAGCCACCCCCTCCCTCTTCCTCTCCTGATCCTTCACTCTGAGTCTCCTGGGCTGTTTATACCTGTTCCAGCCTGAAGGTGTGGGTGGCGGAGGCCTGGGGTCCAGCTTCCCGGCGCTCAGCCACAGGTTTAGCCTTCGGGTCCAGGGGTCGTGTGGAGCTCTGGTAGTGGGCCTTGTTCCCTCGTGGACAGATGGCTACAGCTTCCCTGGCTACAGATGGGCCACGTGCTCCTGAAGAGCTTCGGCACCATGGGAGGTGGACCTCTGCCAGAGGCCAGCCCTGCCTCGGGCAGGCAGCTGGTCTAGGAGTCTGCGAGGGGTTGTGATTGGCTAAACTGCTTGGGTAGGAAGTCAAAACCCTCCATGTAGCTTTTTGCCGGACCGGTCACTTTCTAGATGTCATGATTCTAGAAGGAGCTCTGCCTGCCTTGCCATTTGGAGTCTCTCAGCCTTCTTTGCCCAAGGTAAGCTCAAGAGTGGTTGGGGTCTAGAGCAAGAGCTGTCAAACTTTCTGCTTTGCTGCCACGGTGATGTCAGCGGTGAGTAACTGCTCACTCCGGGACAGGGGGAGGTTCGCAGAACAGCGGTTCTCAAAGGGGTCCGGGCCCCCGGGAGCTGTTGAGATCCTTCCGGTGAGCCCATAAGGCCAACTATTTTTATAATATTATTAAGATGTCCTGTGCCTTTAATACTTTCATTCTCTCACATGTGTGTGGTCGAGATTCCGGAAGATGTGGGAAATTGCAACAAGCTGAAAGCAGGAGCAGATGAGCGGATCTAGCGGTCTTCCGTGAGCTGACATGAACGACATGCAAAAATGTAAAACAAAGCCTCTCTTTTCATGCTGTTTTTTTTTCTTCTTGAAAATGTGGTTACTTTTCATTAAAAATATTGTTATTATTAGGTTTATTTTATTTTATTACTATTGGTAGGTTTATTATTGATTGTGATTTAAAAACTAGTACATAGGGACGCCCGCGTGGCTCAGTTGGTTGAGCGTCTGTCTGCCTTCGGCTCGGGTCACCAGCCCAGGGTCCTGGGATCGAGTCCTGCATTGGGCTCCCTGCCCACGGTGGAGATCCTGTTTCTCCCTCTGTCTGCCGCTCCCCTTGCCTGTGCTTGCTCTCTCTCTCAAATAAATAAATAAAATCTTAAAAAAAAATACAACCCAAAAAAAAAAAAAAATACAACCCAACTAATACGTAGCTTAAAAAATTCTCAGTTTTAATTCCTAAATGGTAAATATCAGTAACTGTAGCTCACATAAATAGATATGCTTTGGAGTCCTCAACAATTTTTTCAAGAATGTGAAGGAAGAGGGGGCGCCTGGTTAACCTCAGTTGGTTAAGCATCGGACTCTTGATTTCGGCTCATTTCATGATCTCAGGGTCGTGGGCCCCAGCCTGGCATCAGGCTTCAAGCTCAGTGTAGAGTCAGTCAGCTTGTCTCTCTCCCTCTGCTCCTCCCCCTGCTCTCAAATAAATAAATAAGTAAACAAATAAATCCTAAAAACAAAAAAGAAGAAGAAGAATGTAAAGAGGCCCTGCACCAAAAAGTTTGGGAACGTCGGATGTAGGACAAAGGCCCAATCTGGCCCACTGCCTTTGTTTATAAATAAAGTTTTATTGGAACACAGCCATATTCACTTGTGAACATGTTATCTTTGGCTGCTTTCCTGGTACAATGGCAGAGTTGAAGAGTTGCAACAGAGACTGTCTGGGTCACAAAGCTGATAATACTACTCTCTGATCCTTTAAGGCACAGTTTGCTGGCGGCTGATGTAGAATAATACATTTAATTTTCATAAATAGTCTTATTATTATTATTTCTATTTTACAGATGGAAGAACAGAGGCACAGAGAGGTTAAGTCACTTTCCTAAGGTCACACGGCCCGTGGGGCTGGAGCTGAGTTGCGGGTGGTGCTCGGGAGGGTGGTGGTGCCAAGCTCCTTAGGGTCCACTGACTGACCCAAATGGGGTCTGAGGTTAGTCTCCCACTGCCTGGCCTCTGATTTTCCTTTTTCTGTTACCCGGATGTTCCCTGAGGACCCCCCCACCCCCGTGTCTGTAGATTTTTGTGGGATTCTCTGAAACCCTTTCTAGGGAGAACCAGGAGCTGTTCTTTCAGAACAAAGAATGGTCTCTTAGCTCACCTGAATCAACACAGCCCCAACCTTCTAGCCTCACTGACTACAGTTTTGTAGCTCTTGGCCATATTCATAGAGGTATTCACAGAATAGGCAGGGAGGTGAGGCCCTGGGGAAGGGGGTCAGGGTGGGAGTCTTTTACCATCTCCATCTGTGGGGTCGGCTTCCGTAAGTCTGGAGTGAGAGGGTGTAGGCAGGTGCTCCCGGTGGGATGGAAGAGGGACGGAGGGTAGGCTGTCAGTCCCTTCTGTAAGCACCCACCTCCGCATATACGTCTGCTACATTGCCGGCATCTTGGGTTGGCCGTGACCATGCCTTCCCACCCACAGGCGGGCTGCTTTGCCCTTTGAGCTCTAGGACTCCCCACTGCCAGGGTGTTTCCAATAGGAGTTCTGCTAATGTTTGGCACCTCGTAGGTGCTCCGCGGGGTCCCAGCGGCCCAGTCATACAGGACAGTCATGCAGGATGGTTGACCTTTCAGAAGGGTTACTTTTAGGTAGAACCTGCTTGGCAGGCAGACGGCGAGAGATGTGGGGGCCTCAGGGTGGAGGCATGGGGTGGCAGTGGGGGGCCACCGCTCTGCCTTCTAGCCAGGACAGCCGACAAACACCTGGCTTTTGGCCTTGGCTTTCCTGGGCTTGTTAAGGTAGCCAGGATTTCTAGAGCTCTGGCCGCTAAGTGCGGTGAGTCTCAGAGCTTGCCTGCCTTGTTCTTTGCTGGCTCTGTAGCAACATCTAGACATCGCCAAGACTGGATGACTGGAGAGTCACAGCTTCCTTGGCTACTTTCAAACACTTTCAAAGGGCCTCCTTCCACCATTCCCCCAAAGAGACCCGGGGAGTGCTTTGCAGAGGGATAAAGACCAGTCCAATCAAAAGCCCTTTGATTCAACTTTTTTATTATTTTTTTTTTCTTTTTGAATGTCATGCAGTAATTCACAGTCCCAAGCCCACAGTTTTCAAACAAGGTAGGAAAAAGGAAAAAAGAAGCAAAGGGAATCGGTGGTGGTGGTGGTTTTTTTTTTTTTTTTCTTTTTCTTTTGTTATTTCAAGCAGGACCAAATGTCAGAAAAAAATGCTTCTTTTCTCAATCATTAATTTTTTTGTCCTTTTTAAAATTGTTTATTTATTTTTTTTTAAATTGATTTCTGCAGGCAGTAATAGTAGGGTTTGGTATAACCAGCAAGCACTCCTGTGTGCGTCTGAGAACGTGTGTAGGGTATGAGGGTCTTGGTGGAGGTCTGTGTGGGACGCTGGGTTTGCCTTCACTTCCGGCTTCTCCGCCACACACGGGCCACCAGCTCGCGTTCACCAGGGAAAGGAAAGATTCGATTGAGATGATAAAACTCATCAATAGAAGCGATTTTTTTTCTCCCCGTTTTTTTCTTTTAAAAATGTTTTTTTTTTTTTTTAAATTTCCGTTTTCCCCAAGGTTCTCCAAAAATGGCTGAGTGAATTCGAATCCCTTGGCTGTGTGGTTCGTCTGCCCCCGAGGGCCCCCCGTCGTGGGGGGTCGGGGTTGGGTGGGGGGCGCGTCACCGCCCAGGAGCGGCTTTTCTGGCCGAGGGTCTTTGCGGGACACCCTGGTGTGTCCGGGTCCTGGGGACTCCCTCCAGAGTCCGGGGTCGTCCGGCAGGTCCTCTCCCGGGCCCTCCCGGGCCTCCCCTGTGTGCCGGGCAGGTGGCAGCGAGGTGGCCCCGCGGCCTGTGCGCGGCTCCTCCCCGTGGGGCGTGTGCGTGGGGTGCGTGGGGGGGCCGGGCGGGCGCGGGTGCCACCCCGCCCGGGCTTAGCACCAGTCGTCGTCGTCGGTCTCGCTGTAGGCTTCGTGCAGGCCTTTCCGGGAGCCCGGCCCGCGGGGCCTGGCCAGTCCGTGGGCCAGGTAGTAGCCGTTGGGGAGTCGCCGGCCGTGCCGGGAAGGCGAGGCGCAGGCCGGGCCCGGGGCCCGGGGAGTCCTGGGCGAGCACGCGTGTCGCGCAGGCGGTGGCGCGTCGTAAGCCGCGGCCCGGGGCTCCTCCCCGCCAACGCCGCCCTGGCCATCGGCCTCGTCGTAGTCGGAGCCCCGGTAGTAACCGTGGTGCCGGGGACCGGGGGGCCCCTCGGACGCCGGCCACCGCGCCCCGCCGCCGTGGCGACACGCCCTGGGGGACTCGCTCCGGGCGGGGCCCGGGACCCGCCGCTCCATCGCGGGCGAGCGGCTGCTGCCGTGGCCCCCCGTGGGCGGCCGCTCCCCGGCCAGAGGCTCGGCGGCGGGGCCCGGGTACCTCCGCGGGCCGCTGGGGGCCGCCCGGCCCGGCCGCGCCGGCTGCTGCTGCTGCTGCTGCTGCTGCTGCTGCTGCTGCTGCTGCGGGGGCCCCGAGCCGCCGGCCTTACGGATCACGGGGGAATAGGACACGTGTGGCCGGGGGGTGGAGGGGGTCTGGGGGAGCTGGCGGCGTCCCCGCCGCGGAGTGCTGGTACCAGATGTTGAGGGGGCTGGGCTTCCACTTACGGAACTACTGCCCTACACGAAAATTGAAACAAAGGAAATCAAAAAAAAAGATACAACAAAATCAACCAGAAGGAGACGGAGGAGACACACAGGATGGGCCGGAGAGAGGGTGGGGGCAAAGGAAAACCAAAGGGGATGGCGGGGGAGGGGCGGGGAGGAGGAGAGGGGGACACAGGACATTTGAATGGAAAAAAAGGAGAAAAGCAACAGCCACAAGGAGGTGGAGGAGGAGGAGGAGGGGGAGACAAGGAGGGAGGGGAAGTCGAAAACCAACACAACAAAGTGAAAAGAGAAATGAGAAATGGAGTTTTGTAAGTTTCGGGGTTAAACAGCAGAAGTTTCAAAAATTACTCACAGGCGTCCAGAGGACAGAAATCATAATCGAAACAAAAACGGAAGCCGGGTTAAAGGAAAGCAAAAGGCAGCAGGCAGCCAGCGGGGGCATGAGCCGTAAGGACCGTGCTGGCCAGAAACTCAAACGTGATCCACAACCAAAGAGGAAGCAGTTGCGGGGCAGGGGAGGGGGCGGCGGGGGGGCAGGGGGGCTTTGGGGGGGCAGATTGGGGAGCCAGAGTGGCTGGGGGGCAGTGCCTACCCCTGCCTGGCATCCCCCCCAGGGGGCTTGGGGACCCCAATAGTGGGCAGAGTCAGAGGTCACAGTGGGGAGGGCGGACCCCGCCTGGAGTGGGTCTTTGGTGTGCACCCCTCGCTCCCCTCCGCGGTCTCCCAGGGGTTCGAGTCCGGTGCCACACCCACCTGCCGGTGCGCCATGTGTTCGCGGCCCTCGCTGGGCGAGCGGGACCAGCGCTGGTCCCGGGCTCGGGCCCGGCCATGGTCAGGCCGCTCCGGGGCGTAGCGCTCCTTGTCGGAGGGTGGTGGGGGGTGGTGGTGGTGGTGGTGGTGGTGGTGCCGATGCTTCCGGTCCTTGGGCCGGCCCCGCTCCTGGTCTCGATCCTTAGACGGCAGGTCGCCAGACTGGGTGGTCATGCTCAGGTCTGTCCCCAAGCCTGGGCCCGAGTTGGGGTGGGGGTCAGACAGACGGCCGTGAAGGAGGGGTGGGTGGGATGTGCGCCCGGGAGGTCACCCACGGGCTCTGCGGGCTCTAGAGAGGGGCCCCTTCCCTTGGACCACGGAGGTCTGGTCCCCAGGCTCCGAGCAGCACCTGGCCCAGCTCCGGGCCCCTTGGTCCTGTCCCCGAGAGTCCAGTTCCTCATCCAGGCCTCACCTTCTTTTGTCCCTGCTCTGTCTTATCTTCCCCTTGCCCTCCTCTGTCTCCTGGGTCCCGCCGGGCAGCCCACCTGTGTCCACGTCTGTGTAGCGGCCCAAGGAGCGCTCAGAGGCTCGGTGGCCGCGGTCCCGGCGCCGCTGATGGTGCCGCTGGTTCTCCTCGGGCGGCACCCTCTCCAGGGAGTAGTCGTCCAGGCGCCGGGCCTTGGGGCCCAGCACGGAGGCTGAGCGCTTCATGGGGCTGGTGTCTGAGATGGTCTGGGGGGGTGGACAGGCCAGCGGGCCAGGGTCAGTGCCCCGCACCCAGTGGTCCTGCCCCATCAGCCCTCAGTGACCGGGTGTGACCATCTGGGGCGGAGTCCAAATGGGCCATGGGGCTTGGCTTCCCATCCACCAGGGTCCTGGGTCACCTCTGCCTTCTCCCAGGCTTATTGTGGGTTCCGGCCGGGAGGCCCCATCCGATCCCCTCCTGCTGCTTCTCAGGACCACCCCGGGGGAGATACCACCCAGCCCTGGGTGTTCAGCCAGGGACACGCAGGCGGGCTGAAGGGGACAGCTTCCTCCATCCAGAGTGCCCCCCAGGGGCACTACTCCTGCCTACTTTCCTCCCACAGCGGGTGGCAGTGGTCGGGCCTCCTACGCGCCCAGAGCCGGGCCGGGCACCCCGCATCCCAGCTCACTGTCCTTCCTCGGGCGAGCTGGGACTGGCCTTTCCTGGTCACCCAAGTGTGGCTCCTATAGCCAGCCCTTGAGGGGCTGCCCTGGCACCTGAGGCCATGGGGGGACCCGCTCCTGGGAGCCTGCGGGAGCTGCACCCCTCAGCTCAGACCCCGGGCAGGGGCCTGTGGTTCTCTGCTGCTGGGGGAGGAGCGGAGGAGGACGGCACCCAGGGCTGGCCCAGCTGAGTGGACAGTGGCACTGCGGTTTTAAGGGACATAGGGCTTCGGCGCCCGAGGGTCAGGAGTGGTGTCAGGGGAACGAGAGCGTCTGAAAAGGAGTGGGCCCGGCGGGGCTGCAGATCAGGTTTCTTGGAAAGATGGCCCCTCCTGGCTGGGGGGGTCTTGGGGGGAGAAGATGGGGGAGGGGGAGGGGCAGACCCCCTCCCCCCGGCAGGGTACACAGAGGACACAACACACAAGGATGGGGCTTCATGGGCGAAGGGGGTGCGGTCTGCAACGAAAGGGGTCTGAGGGGTAGAGAGATGACAGGACTCCCACGAGGGGGGGTGGGCGGGAAGAGGGGGCCGGAGCCCAGCTGGGAGGCGGGCGGCGCGGTACATACACTGAGGTTATTCCCACGTGGCCGGCCCCTTCTCCTCTGTCACAGCCCCACGGGATGGTGCACACAGAAAAACAGAAAGAAGAAAATAAATATAAAAGCCAAGAGGGAGAGGGAGAGGTGGGACATAGAGATGCCAGGGTTGGGGAGAGAAACCTGGGCAGCGCTGGGGGAGAAAGGGAGGCAGGGAAAGAGGTTCAAGTCCCTGGTACGTGGGTGACCCCAGGCCCGGCTGGCCAGCCTCCCACGGGCACAGAGGAGACAGACAGGAGACACCACAGACAGACAGATGGCAGAGGCACGAGACTGACAGATGGGATGGCATGGCCACAGGCCCCTGGCCCTGGGCTCCGCCTCATGCGATGTGCCCCAGCCCTGGCTCCGGCTGACACGCAAAGCTTGGGGAGGGGGCGGCCGTCAGCCTGCTTGGTCCGACCCTCTCCTGGGGCCCAGCGACTCCATCCTGGGGGTGGGCCGGGCGGGGAGCTGGCAGCCACATGCAGCTAAGTGCCCCCCGACCCAAGTCCGCTGCAGCCAGAGGCCAGCCAGGTCCCTGAGCCACCCTGGCCCCGCCAGGCACAGCGCAGCCTCCCTCCCCCCCCCACCGCCCCTCCCCCCTTGCAGACACCACGGCACAGCGCACAGCGCACGGGAAGCCCGCCCCAGCCAGACATGCCACCCTGCCGCTCAGGCTGGGCGGGCAGCCAGCCATGCTTCTGGCTTCTGGCCCCTCTGTCCCCGCGAGCCTGGGGCAGTGCGATCACGTGCCCCCGGCCCCCACGCCACTAACCAAGTGGGCGCTGCAGCTGGGCGAAGCAGCCACACACAGACACACACCAGGCACGCGCCCTGCCCCTCCCCACCGGCCCCCACGAAGACCAGACGGGAAATACAAACCCCAGCTGCCCCCAGGCCCGCCCCAGACTCCGCCACCAGGTCCTAGGACTGGCCGAGTTCCCGATGGCAGACCTGTGTGCACGCATGTGTGTTCGTGTGTGCGGTGTGAGCTCATGTGTACAGGGTGTGTGTGTGTGTGTGCATGCGTGCGTGCCTTGTGTGTATTCTTGATTGCAGCTCGCCCAGCCCCGACACCCCATCACCCCCCACACCCCCACGTGTCCTCCACATCCCTTTGCCTGGGGACCTGGAAAGCACTTGGCGGTGACAACTGGGTCCCGCCCCAGGGGAACCCCTTTCCCTCTTTGCCCTCCATCAGGGAGGAGCTAAGAGGGCCGGGCCTCTCAGGCACTCCAGTGTGGGCCTGTCCCCTGCTGCGGGGGGCGTAGGTGGGCCCCCCAAGCCCGGGGACCAGAAGAAAGAGATGTCCTGGGCTGTGCGTTGGGCCCCAGGGGCCCGAGCCCAAACCCAGAGGGGTGGGTGAAAGCCCTCACCTGGTTCTCCGCGGGGAGGCGGGGCATGGAGGCAGCCCGGGCCTGGCCTTCCATGGGGAGGTAGTGCTCGCTGTCCGAGTAGCCATCTCTGCCCATCTCTCGCAACTCCACAGACTGCGGGGCATGAGGGCGAGGCCAGGTCAGTCCCCGGCCCGCCCATCGTCGGGCCCTGGGTGGGGGGTGGGCTGGCGGGTGTGCGGCTGCGGGTATGGGTCCAGCACCCTTCCCTCCTGGGCTGCTGGGGCCTGGGAGCTGGGAGGCGGGGGAGAGGGGAAAGGGGGGAGGGCGGAGACAGAGGCACCTGGGAGTTGGGCTGGCTGTTGGGCATGTCGGTGGGAGGCCCCCGCTCTGGGCTCCATGTTCCTGTCTTCTGGAACATCTCCTGGGCTCGCTGGGTCACCCAGGACGGGCTCTCTTTGATGCCACCTTCATGAGCCATCCTGTGTAGGGGGACAGAGGGCAGGGTGGCAGTGGGCACTCCAGGGGCGTCCGCACTGGGGAAGGGTGCCCCCGGCCCTCCATCCCCACCTCCTGGCCAGAGCCACACTCACAGGCCTCCACCTGGGTCCAGCTGGGAGGAGGGGAGGGCGTTCTGGCCGGGCCCCCCCTCCTGTGTTGGAGACGGGGGCTCCATGCGCTGGAACATGAGCGGCGTCCGGTTCTGGAGAGGCAGAGAACAGTGTGTGCGCACAGGGTAGAAAGGCGGGGAGTAGGCTGGGGAGGGTGTTCGAGGCTCAGGGTCTGGCCAATTGTGCAGAGGACGCTCAATACTCTCCCCCAACCTCAGCCCCCCAGCGCAAGTCATTCTTGATACCCCCAACACACACACACACACACACACACACACACACACACACACACACACACACACACTCAGGTTCGCCCCATCAGCCAGTCCACTAGCCTCCTCCCTGCAAGTCCGCGCAGAACGGGGTCGCGTCTCACCCAGCTCTGGCCCTGTGGCCTCCCCTCCTCCAGCCCTAACCCACTACAGCCACCAGAGGGTGCCAGCAAGACCCCGAATGTGGTCACTTCTCTCCTCTGAGGGCGGGGCCTCCCATCTGATCCAGAGCAAAAGTCGGCCCCCAAGGCTCTCCATAGTCTGCCCTATCACCTCTCCACCCTCGTCTCCATCCTTTTTACTTTGAACTCACTACCTGGAGTTCAAGACCTGAGCTGAGATCATGAGTCTTTACTGACTGAGCCACCTGGGCGCCCCCTCGCCCACGGCGCCGCTCTTGCTTGCTGTGTTCCACCAGGTGGGCCACATCGCTGTTCTCCAGACCCAAAGTCCTGCCACAGGGCCTCTGTGCAGGCTATTCCCTCCGCCTGGAGTGGTCTCTTCTCAGATATCTATGTGGCTTTCTCCTTCTCCTTTTCCTTCGGGTCTCTGCCCGACATCACCTCCTCAAGGAGGCCTCCCCGATCACCACTTTCAGACTGCATCCCTCTCCCCCAGCACGCCTTCTCAGGACATTTACTGTTCCCTGCCATGTTAATCATTTGTTATTGTTGGAATATCTGCTCTGCAGCGATTGTGGTCTGTTTTGCTCACAGCTGCACCCCCAGGCCTGAGAACAGTGCCTGGCACACAGTAGGTGCCCAATAAGTGCTAGTGGAACAGATGAATTCATCCAGGCCACGTGCTCGGCACGGCCCTACTTTCTGGTGACCTGTCCTGCATCCTGGCCACACCCCGCTGCTCTGGTTTGTCGCTGCGGGGCCTGCAGGGCAGAGGGCACCAGAGGGGACGGTGCCAGGACCAGGGCCGTACCTGCTCCTCGCGCAGGGCCTGCAGCTTCTTGGCCTTGCTCTGCCGGTAGTACTCCATGATCATCATGGCTGCGTAGATCTTGCCCACGGTCAGGTCTGTGGCTGGGGGCACAGGGCGAGCTCGCCGTGGGTGGGGGCCCTGTACGTGCCAGCCTAGCCCCTGCCCCAGCCTCCTCTCTCCCCGCCCCCTCCCACCCTGGCAGGGCAGAGCCCGGGGCCAGGCCAGGCGCGGCTCTTACACTTATGGGGGGTGACCAGCAGGTCCAGTGTCTTCTGGGACAGGTTGGGCCAGATGGCCATCATTTCTTTCCTCAGCTCAGCGTCCATCTGCTGCTTGTCGGCTCCGCCTGCACCGTGAGCACAGAGAGGCCTGAGTGCCTGCCCGGGGCTCAGCCAGCCTCCGGGCAGCTGGAAAGCCAGCAGCTCCTGCTGACTTAGCCCCTGGAGTCCTGCTTCTCGTGGGTCACCAGGTCCCTGCGGGCCTGACCCAGAGGATGAATGACCACGTGGCGTCTGGTCCGTGGCAGGGCCAGGGCCGTGGAGTGGCTGTGTGTGTGTGGGGGGGCGGGGGGACAGGCAGCATCAGGAGGAGCTGGAAGGTGCAGGTCCCAGGCTGGCTCCCACTTACCGACTGCACGGCTCAGGTGTTAGTCTACCACTGTGTGCCTCAGTTTTCCCATCTGCAAAATGGGATGACAGCAGTAGGACCTACCTCGCCGAATGGTGTGAAGATCAAAGCAGCTAGTATGTGTACAGCCTCAGGGCAGTGTCCTGCCGTGGAATGACTACGACAGCAGCCCGCGGGTCGGGGCAGGGCCCCGGGCTCAGCCTCGGACAGGCTGTGCTGTGCCAGAGCAGCCCTGATAGGGGAGGTTTCTCCCTCAATCCAGTCTCCCCTCCCACGGACGTGACCTTCAGCCACTGCTGATCCTCGGTCTCCCCCCACCCCCCCCGAGTGGTCATAAGGCTCCCTGCCAGCAATTCCTGGTCCGTCCAGCCTGACTGCCCGGGCGCCTGGCTCTTCCTACCCCTGGGCTTGGCCAGGGGGCCGGGGGATGAGTTCGTGCCAACGAAGCGTGAGCACGCTGAGCGCCCACTTCAGGGTCAGGGGATTGAGTGGCCAGTGAGGGGCACTCTTGCATTCTTTTTCCAAATCTCTCTCACAGTGGCTGGAGAACAGAGGCCCCTGCCAACCGAGAAGAGGTGCGGGAAGCAAATCTCAGTTGGTGGGAGACCTCGGGCTGTTTGTTGCACGGGCATGTTCTCCCCCATCTTGACCGCTACACCAACCCGGCCCCCACTCCTGCTTCCGCTTCAGATCCCCCCAGCTCTGGGCACAGGGGCGCGGTTCGGTATGGAGGGACAGAGCTAGAGCGAGGGCCACAGGGACCCGTGTTGGGCCACATATTAACCCTGTAGTTGCCGGACCGTGGGGTAGGGGGGGGCGGTACCAGTCAGCAGGGAAGTGTTTCAGAGTTTTAGCAGCCATCCTCTGGGGCCTGCCGGCTGAGTAGCTGCTCCTTGCCTCGGCACCCCCAACATCCTGCTTTGCCTCCATTCCCTGTGGACCTCTCCTTGCCCAGCGTCTGCCCTCCCTGCCCTTCCCTTTCTCCGGGGCCACCCCTGCACCACCGCTAGAGCCCCCGCCCAGCTTCTCAGGAGATGTGGTCAAAGCACATTCGTCTGCCAGGAACTCTCTGGAGCCTTTGCTCAACTTCACCCACGTGACCCTGATCCTCCAGAAGGGCCTTTTTGCTGGTGCACAGGTAAAGCTCAGAACCCGCTCTGGAGTGAGCCTACTGAGGCCACGTGGGACTGACCTGCTTGGACCAGGGCGGGCGCCTCTGCTTGAGGCTCCGTGTCCGCCCCCGCCTCCACCACCAGAGGGCGCCAGGCCCCGCTGGAGTCAATGCGGCGCCGCCTCTGCTCTGAGCCGCCCGCCTTCTGCTGTTCCCTCACCCCTGTGACTGCCCAAGTCCTCACCCTGACCCCACAAGGCCCTGCGCCATGTGCCCTCGTTTCCTCTGCTTCCTCCCTTGCTCACTCTGTTCCAGACACAGTGAGCTCACTGTTCCTCCAACACAGCAGGCATGGTCCCGCCTCAGAGCCTTTGCTCAGGTTATTCCCTTTGCCAGGATCATTGTGTCTACGAAAATCCATGTGGCTCCCTTCCTCACCTCCTTCAGGTCCCTGCCCAAACCCAAGCAGGTCTTCCAGCTGGCCTCCCTCCCCCCAGCCTTCTTGGGTGCCCTTCTGCTCGCTTCCTCTTCCTACAAACCACCTCATGATGTTGTTCCCCATCTCACCCACTAGAGGGCGAACTCCACGGTCTGGTCTTTCCTTACACCACCGGTGACGCAGGGGGCTGTGGTCGCTGGGGCCAAGCTGCAGGGGGGTGGCGCTGATCGTTTAAGCCGCCCAGTCTCTGGTATTTTGTTACTGCAGCCCGAGCGGACTGCTGCACCCGCTCTAGGCATGTGGGCTAGGGAAGGGAGTTTGGGCGGGGTTTCTCCACCTAGTTAGCACCGTGGACACCTGGGGCTGGACCATTCCGGGTTTGGGGGTCGTCCCATGCCCTGCAGGGTGGTGAGCGGCCTCCCTGGCGCCCACGTTCTAGGTGTTAGTGGTACCTCCTTCCCCAAGTCCTGACAACCAAACTGTCCCCAGACATTGCCAAGCGTCCCCGGGGGGACAGGACTCTCCCTTGGCTGAGAACCACCACCTCCGACTGTTTCTGCTTCAATTCGCTGGGAAGTCTCCCATCCGGGATTGTCGTTTCACATTTAAACAAAGGGAGAATCCTTCGGGGGCTTCAAGGTGGCGTCCTGTTGGGGTCCTGGGGTTCCCTTCCAGGCTGAAGTTCAGACTTACTCCTCCTCCAGGGACAGAATTAGTAACACCTGGGGTGGGGGGGCAGGACCAGGAGGTCCTCCTGGACGCCAGCAACAGTCCCCCACAAACCAGTTATGTCCCAGGGTTTATCGTCCCGGGGTCCTCCCCTCCCCCACCCCATTCCACGTGACATTAGGTTCAGAGTCTGTCCCTGGAGGGCATTTGGCAGCACCCCCGGCCCCTACACCCCAGATGTGACAACCAAAAATGTCTCCAGACTGCCGCTGTCCCTTGGGGGCAGGATGGCCCCTGGCTGACCTAGGGTTCACCCCCCCCCCCCCCCCCCCCCCCCCCCCCCCCCCCCCCCCCCCCCCCCCCCCCCCCCCCCCCCCCCCCCCCCCCCCCCCGGCTTTATCTTTTCCCCTGCATGCGTCACCTTGCAACACGTTACATACTCCACGTATTTCTCATGCTGCCTGTTTGCCTGCAGCCCCACGAGGGCTGGAGATGCATTCGTCTTTCAGGGCTGTGTCCCACATACCAACGACAGGGCTGGGCACACAGCAGGCACTCAATGAATGCTCTCATTCAGTGAGCCATGGCCAACGTGCCCAGTAGTTTTGGGCGGATAACAACATGCCAGGAGGTCACCCTCTCTGGTGCACCTGGGGCAAAGCCAGTTGGCTCCCACAAGGCGGAAAACAACATGCCAGGAGGTCACCCTCTCTGGTGCACCTGGGGCAAAACCATTTGGCTCCCACGAGGCCCATCCCAGAACCTTCCAGAATCTGGCAGATCCCACCTGCAGAGAGAGTCTGGTCTTTGGGGGGGCGATTAAAGGGCAGGACAGTGGCCTTTTGGCTGGTCAGACCTTGTGGAGTCCTGAAGGAGGGTGGGGCCGTCATTCCCCCCACCCTGCCCCTGGGTGGGGTTAGCCTGGACTGTGGCCCTTTCTAAGACAACAGCAGGCAGCATTCCTATTGTGGGAAGCTGAGGTCCCCTTACAACCAGTGGGCCAAGGACCACGCGGTCACCGGGGATGCCAGGCAGGTGCAGAGATGTCTAGTCCTAGTCGACTCTGGTTTATCTTTTCTCCACGCACCGCCCCCTGCCCCCACCTGTTGGAGCTGGTAGTGTGCACCGCGGCTCTGCGTTTAGTTAAGTTTAGTTAAGGTGGAGTGTTAGTGTGAGGCCGGGGGCTTGGATCTGCTAACTGGGTTTCTGTCTCTTCTGGTGGGTGGTTGGATCTGCCCTCAAAGCCCGGCCAGGGGGAGCGGGAGGACAGGAGGGCAATGAAAGGACACAGACTGAGTCCCTTGGGGGGAGAATGCAGGGGTTCAGACACGACATCCAGGAAAAAGAGAAACAGGAGGAGAGAAGGACTTTCCCTAGAGATGAGATTCTCCTGGGTGCGGAGAACAGAGGGTTGGGGAGGAGAAAGGGACAGACGGAGGAGGAAGAGGGACAGAGAGGGGACACAGAGGTGAGCAGAGGGACCTGACCTCTCTCTTCCAAGTATCCAGCTAAGAATGACCTCCCAGTTTTTGGAGGATCTGAATGACTGAGGTTAATCCATTCCCCCATGCCGCCCCTTGTCTGCTGGAAAGGAGCTCAGCGTGTTTGGAAGTAAATGGCGTTGTTGAAAAAAATAAGTGCTACACTTTCAGCCTGCCTAAGACTCAAGTCAACTAAAAAGGCTGTGAGGGTCATCACCGTTCCAACTCTTGTCCCCAAGCACGCAGCAGACCTTCCTTAACCCCGGAAACGGGCTCAGCTCTTCCCCGTGGAGCTCCAGGAGGGCCTAGTGCCCCCACCAAAGTCAGGACGGGGACAGGTCCCTGGCTCAGGGATGCCGGGGGCGTGACCCGCCGGGAACCGAGAAGCGTCTGGAGTTTGAATGACGAGAGCAACAGTCAAGCTCAGGCACGTCCCCGGGGGGCCTTGGAAATCCTCACGTGGGGAATCTGGTGGGACCTGTAGAGACTGGCCTAATTGGGGTCCCACGGAAGCTGTCCTCGCGGTCAAGGACAACGCAGCATTCCAAAAGAAAGAACTGCTCCCTGACTAGTTCCCGGGAGGTCACCTCCAAGTCTTCAGAGTGTCCTGTGTGATGAAAGTGTCTTTGTTTATCTGAGGGCTTTGGGCACGTGAGACAGTTTATCCTAACAATGGGATTTGTGGTGGGGCCCTTGGGCCGTGTGACCCACTGTTAGTGTGACCTCTGGGGGGGGCTGGAGTCTGCGTAACTAAGGTCAGCCAGGCCCACGGCCAACCCCCAACGCACACCCTGGCACCAAAGCTCGGGTGGGCTTTCGAGGTTGGCCACGCTTCATCTGGGTCGTCACACCCTGTTGCCGGGGACATCAGTGCTGCCCCTGTGACTCACCTGGGAGGGGACACCTGGAAGTCTGCACCTGGTCTCCCCGGGACCCTGACCCCCGTGCCTCTGCTTTGCAGATATTAATCAGTATCCTTCTGTTGTAATAAACCGAAACTGAGTCCAACGGTGCCTCTCGGGTCTGAGAGTTTCTGGGGAATCACTGAATCTGAGTCCTGAGTTCTCTTGGGACCCCTGAACAGGTCCCCAGAGAGAAACACCAGCTGGATCACAAGGGCATCGAAGACCAAGAGTGGGGGCGCGGTCAGATCCATTTTAGAGGTGAGCGAAGCATGGCAGGCGGAAATCTAAAGCTGCCCCTGCCTCCTGCCCCAAGACGCCAGTTATTCAATCAAATGCTAGTCTAGGGACTGCCGGGAAGCGTCTTTGCAAATGTAATTCAAGTCCTGGGTCGGCCGACCGTAAGATACAGGACTTATGTGGGTGGGCCTGACCTAATCAGGTGAGCCCTTGCAAAGCGGAGTGTTTTCTCCAGCTGGTGGCAGGAGAGGCCAGTCAGATTTGGAGTACACAAAAGATGAGATGCCTCCCTGGGAGCTAAGCGCCACCTCTGGCTAAATGCCAGCAGTGAAACAGGCCCTCAGGCCCACGGCCATGGGCGACTGAGTTCTGCCCACACCTGAGTGAGTCTGAGAGTACATTTTCCCCCAGAGATTCCGGAGAAGAGTCCAGCCTGGCCAACAGCTCGATTGCGGCCTTGTGGGACCCTGGAGAGCCCCGCTGAGCCTGCCCAGACTTCTGACCGACAGGACTGAGAGCTCTTGAAGTGGGTGTTTTAAGCTGCTCCATCTGTGGCCGCTTGTTCCGTGGCCCCGCGAGCTAATACGCGGCCTGAGCCCCGAGAGAGTGCGATCACCTGCCCAGGTGTACAGGGCAGGCGCAGGTGGGCAAGATGAGCCCACGGAACATAACTCTCTCACTTGATTATAAGAAATCTGCTGCCTGCCCTTCGGCTTCCTCCCCTCCCTGGGCTGGGACCTGGACCGGCTTCAACCGCAATGATGAAGCAATGGTCTAGGGAGCGCAGAACCACCAACAGCCAGACCCTGGGCCCGACCTCTGCCATGCCCCGAGCTGCCCGGCAGGCCTGAGCCACTCACCCCTGACTTGCTGCAGGAGGAAGAATTTCCCAGCCGTGCCGGACAAGGGCCTGATCCCCCCAACCCCCACTTCTGGCATCCCCTGAGCCTTATCTTGGTTCTTTCCGATTCTCTCTTGCTGTTTGGTGGGGGGCTTTCGGCTCTCTGAACTCTCACCTGCGTGTCTCCTGGCTAATCCGTCTGTCCTATTCCCTTCTGCCGGGCAGGGTCCCCCACTAGAAGCTGCTGACTTCCCTCCTGGGAACCTTCCACCTCCCCAGCAACTCATGGCCTTGGCTCCTCCTCGCCCTCTTCCCCTGGGGACCCCGGAAGGAACTGGGGTCCCTGAAGTTCTATCTTCCCTCCTCTTCACCTCCTGGTGGCTCCAGCTGGTGGAGCCCTGACCTCTCTCTTTAGTGCTCCGATTTCCAGCCCGGGGCTGGACATGCACTCAGCCTTCTGTCAGCCCCCGGGCCCCCGGCGACCCATGTGCACTCTCTCCCTGTCCTGCTGTCCCACCACCTGCCAACTCACATCAGGTCTACTGTCAGGCCCCTAAACCCCAATCTAGGCGGGGGTGGGGTGGGGGGGCTGGCCCCTCCCCCAGAGCTGCCTGTCACTAAATCCACCGTTCGGGTCGCGGTTGGTCCTTGTCTTCCCTGGCTACTGGGCAGTGCCCGACACGCTGGAGACACCCCCCAGGAGGCCACATCGCCCTGGCCCTCACTCGCCTCCCTGCTTGCCCCTTCTCTGTCGCCTCTAACTCTGCAGTGACCCGGGGGGGTGTCTCAGCTCACATTTGTCTCCCAGGAGAGCTTTTAGTCTCCTGTTAGCGTCTGATGTCTGTCTCCCCAGCCAGGAAAACTCATTCTCTCGCCTCCTTCAGAATGTTCCTGGGGAGGTGCCCCCATAGGATGTCTAAGCTGGAGAGTCCCCTGCCTACTGTGTCTCGATACCAACCTCCTGCCCTTCCTTTGCCCCGAACCTACCCCTCCCATCTTTCTCTTGTCTCAGGCAACAATGGCTCTGTCTTTGTGGTTAGGATCCAACCCCTGGGGGTGGCCTTGACTCCTCTCTTTCCTTCACCCCATCGGCCACTGGCTGGGTCAGCTCCCAAGAAATATCCGGAACCCGAACACTCCACATCCCCTGAGTCTAGGCAGTCCTCCTATGTTCACGGGGCAGTGGCCTCCACTGTCACCTCCTTCTAGGCCATTCTGTCCTGTGGCCAGAGGGAGCCTGTTCAAATGTGTCTGGTCAAGCACCCCCCCCCCCCCCCCCCCGCTCAGAGGGCAAGTTGGATCAACACAGCGGTGGATGGATGGCCTCCTACCCCAGGGCCTTTGTACCTGCTGATCCCTCTGCCTGAGCACTTTCTCCCCAGGGGTCCACGTGACTCCTTTAGACCCTCCCCAGGGAAGCCCCTCCCACCGGAAGCGGAAGTCGGAGAGTGCAGTGCCGGCTGCACAGGGAGCTCGCGCTGGACGTTTGCCGAGTGAGTGAGTGAGTGAGTGAGTGAGTGAGTGAGTGGGTGGGTGAGGGCGTGGGATGACGCTCAGGACCCAGCAGTAGTGCCTCTGGTTTCAGGCAGCGAGTGGGATCCCTGGCTGCCCACATCTCTCCCTTCCCAGGCCCCAATTGCATCCTGTCCCACCTCTCTGCTCCCGCTCCTGCCCTTACCCTTGGCGATCTTGATGTCCAGGGCTGTGCGGATCAGAGCCATGAGGGTAGAATTGAAGTGGACGGTGTTGTCGTCCGCCACGGGCAGATCCATGCGAAGGAGCCTCTACAGAAAACCAAAGGCGGGGGCAGTCATTGCCAGGCACCCCTCCCGGTCCCCCGGTGAGCCAGACCCACACTACCCAGGGAGCCCCAGGAAGAACTCTGAAGGCCGTGGCAAAACTGCCCCCCACCCTCAGGTTATCCGTCCTCTGCGCTCTGTTTACCGGTTTCCCTTCGTGGCCCATAGGGAGGGCTCTGGGGCTCTCCTAGGCCATCAGCCCCCTCCCTCTCCTGCACGCCAGATCCCAGAGCTGGCATTTCCCAGGTTGGCCCAGACCCTTCCTTGCCCTGCCCCAGAGTTCTTCTGGACGGCTCCGTGCCATTCTGACCCCAGAGAAGGAAAGCGCAAGGCGGATCGCGGCAGACCATGCAGCAGCCAGGCACAGTGGTCCACGGCCACAGCCGCCGGGGGGGCCACTGGCTCCCGCCTCCACCCCCGGCTCGGCCCAGACCAGACCAGATGGGCACAGACCACATCATTCCTCTGAGAAGCAGCAGGCAGGCGGCCCCCTGCTGAGGGGGCGGCCCCTCGCGGACATGCAGCGAGGCCATGACACACAGAACAGCAGACAGGGGTGCGCATGCAGACGGAATCTCGAGACTCATTCATAGCTCCGTGGAAAGTGTTTCTCAGGGGCATGTCCAGATCTTGGCTCTGTGCGATGGCAAGGGGAAGGGTGAGGGGGTATTCCCGTGGCCCAGGGAAGAAAAGACTCTCTGTGTCCCAAGCAGGGGCTCAACCCCCTTGCTTGGTGATGTCGGAGGGGATGCTGGACTGGTGGGCACCAGCCCAGGCTGAGGTGGCTTGGAGATGGGGGTTGAGGGTGAGTTAGGCGTTCACTAGGGGATTCAGACACATGTCAGCAGGAAACACAGAGCTGGAGATGGGGAGAGGGATGGCAAACCCAGAACAGAACACAAGAGAGGGATTGGGGCAGGGCGGGGAGGAAGGTGGTAGACAGAGAAACACACACAGACTGGGCTGCTGTGCACAGCTGTGCAGGTTGTGCACTGCACCAAGGGCTCACCCTCTTAGAAATCATGGATTTGTATATTTAAGTGACAACTTTTCAGCAGATAGCAAAGAAGTTTCTTGTTCTTGCCAGATGGGTGGATTACAACAATTTTCCAACAGACAAAATGTTCTGTGGAAAGGGTGTCCTTTTCAAATTTGCACAAAGGTGCCTATGGACCCCCGGTGGCCCTGCACAGAGTCCAGGAAGGGAAGGAGTTTCACGCTCTCTCTCTCGCTCTCTCTCTCTCTCACACACACACGCACACCCACACAGGCAGCCAAGCAGAGACCAAGAGAAGGTACAAAAGGAAAGCTAAAGGAAAGACAGGTGCTGGGCGAGGCTTGTCAAGAGAGGCTGGTGGAACGGCCTCTTCCCAGTCGTGACTGGGAAGATGGAGGAGGAGAAGGAATGAGGTCACAGGGAGATGGGTACTTGAGGCAGGAAGGAGTGGCATTAACAGAAGGGGAGGGAGGAGTCTCACGGACACAGGGTGGGGGCCACGGCGGATGTGAGAATAGGATGATGGGGCAATTTTCTGGGAGAGCGGGCAGCAATTTTCAAAGGTCATCCCTGAACTTCTCGTGGATGAGCTGGAGGGAACAGAGCATCTGTCCTTGGGTGCCAAGGGACATTCCGGGTCAGGGGTCTGGAGGGGTGGCCCAGTCCAGCCGCCTGGCGGCGGGACCCCTGCCCCTTCAGCCAGCATGCACCGTCCCCCGGTCGGCCATGGTGCCTGCCCGCCCCAGGCCCCCGCCAAGGCAGCGTGCATGGCCTGCATCAGGGTGCCACGGTCCAGGGGTCCAGCTGCGGCCTGCCTGCCCACTCTGGAACAATGGAGAGGCATGTTGGGGTGTCTGGGGGAGAATGGGTGGCACAGGGGTGGGGGCTTGGGAAGCAACTTTGGGGGGAGGGGGAGGGGGAGGGAGGAGAGGCTCTGGGTACTCCTTTACTCCTTGGGAGGTCTCGAATCCCCCAAGGCCCTAGGTCAGAGATCAGCTTCAGGTGTATGTGGAGGGGGGCGCTAAAGATAGGGGGGCAGGGCCTCACCTTTTTGGGGCTGAAGCCCCCCCCCAACAGTCATGAGATACCTGCCCCGGCCTGGGCCTGGGCCTGGGGGCCGCTCTGGGTGGGCAGAAAGGAGGCGAGGTGGCATTCCCTCTGAAGTATGTTTGTGTCCAATTTGGTTTCCCAGGGGACCAGGTGCGAGGGGACTGGTGGCTCCCCTCCCCCTCCCCCCGGCGTGTCGGCCATAATGGAGTCTCAAAACACCAAGACGCACTCATCAGAAAAGACGGACACAGTGTGCTGCTTAGAGTCAAGGGACGGTCATGATCCATTTACTCGAGGAGGAAAGGGAAAAAAAGAAAAAGGAAAAGAGGAAAAAAAAAAAAAAAAGAAGAAGAAGAAGAAGAGTAACTCCGGAAAAAGAGACTCTGCTGGTTGTTCCTGGTCAGCGCTGAAAAATCCCCAGTGCCCGACGCCGGTGGTCGGCAAGGGTAGACTACCTTGTAAGCCACTCTGGCCGGACACTTCTTCCCCAGACCCAAGGGCGGAGACATGTGTCTCAGCATCTGATACATGTCCGGGTAAGGCATGCGGCCCCTGGCAGCACCGAAAACAAAATGGGGTGGGAACGGAGAACCAAAGAAAGGGATGGGTGGAGGGAGAGGGAGAAACGGAAGGAACAAAAAACCAAACCAAAAAGCAAAACAAAACCCAAAAAACCAAAACCAAAACACCCAAAACGAACAAAAAAAAACCCAACCAAGATAAAAAACAAAACACCAAGAAAAAAAGAGAAAGAAACCAAAACAAAAATCCAACCAAACCAAAAAAACAAAATACAAAACAAAACAAAAAAAAACACACGAGCCGAAAAAATAGAGAAAGATGCAGAGAACAATAAAATAGATGTTTCAAATAAATGGAAAACAGGAGGAAAAAAAAATGGAAGAAAAGATCATTAAAAAAAGATCATTTCACTGCTCATGAGCAGGGAGAGAGAGAGAGAAAAGAGAAAAGTCAGGTTCAGTTTTGACTCTGAGCTAGGGTTCTGGTGGGACCTGGAGGAAAGGCAGGGTCTCATTTTGGCGGGCCTGGCCCAACGCTCTGGCTCAGTGTTATTTCAAAAACTGGGTCAAGTTCTCTGGTTCGGTTGAGGCTGGTCTCTGAGGGAGCCTAGAAGGGGAAGAGGGAGCCGAGGCGGTGGGAGGAGGGCTGGGGGCTTTAGGAGGTGAAGGGTGGAGGGGGAGAGAGTGGAGGTGATGGGGGGGTCAGTGCGCAGTTCCGACCCCCCCCCAATGTGTCTGATTTGGGGTGCCGTTGAGACCCTGGGATGGGCAGCTTCAGCTAAAGAGCAAGCAGAAATGGCTGAAGGGAACAGAGAGATAGGTCCCATGCTTTATCGAGTCTACGTGACTGCATTCTGTTGGCTAAGAATTCTCTAGTTTAATGCAAGAAAGATGGCTCTGTTTTTTAGATAAATAAATATATATATATATATGAAATATATATATTGGAGAACCCCAAGCCACACTCATTCCATGGATGCTAGCAGGTTTTAGTGGAATTCAAACCTTGCAAGCAACCCTATGAGGACATTTCTTGCCTAAGCCGAGAGGGGGAGATATCACGCGCAATAAACTGTACATATCCTTATAATGAATCCGACCACTGAAAGGAGAAGACAGGGGTTAGTGGAGGCAGGGGTCTGCGCTCACGCTGGCTCCCTGTGCATGCAGCAAGGTCGTGACGCCAGGGGCTGGGGATCCCCCCGGCCTTGAAGGGGTGGGGGAGACCCACGGATGAGGGAAAGTCCCCGAGCTGCTCCCAGACAGTCCGGGGGGCAGAGGGTCTCGGTTGGGGTGTGCGAAAGCTCTGGGCTGGGGTGGGCAGGGGTGGGGGTGGGGGTGGGGCGGGGCCTGCCCCCAGGGCTCCCTCGGTATCTCCCTTCTCCCCAGTCTACGTGGGCTATACTGCAGGGAGGGGGAGCTCGAGGAATAGAGGACAGGGGGACAGCATCCAACTGCTGTGACCTAAAATCAAAAGAGGAAGAGTTAGGAACCGGCCAGAAGTCAAGCCCCCAGACCCGTGGCTCACCCCAGCCTCTCGGTCTCATGGAGGACTTGTCTAGTGCTGTGGGAATGGCAAAGATGGGCTCCTCCCCACCTTCCTCCTGTGGCCTCCCCTCCAGCAGCCGGGCTGCCAAGGGCTCCCATTAATGCTTTTGAGGCCCCCAGCCCAGCTGGAACTAGACTCTTCAGTTAGTGGTTGGTGGGTGCGGAGGTTTGCGGTGGCTCCTCTGAGCAGCTCCGTGCTAGTCCCCGCGTGCACAGGATGGAGAACGACCCTTTGGAACTACCACCTGTCAGTCCGTCAGGACCACTCTGGGGCCTGAGGGTAGGAGAGCTCGCTCCCTTTGCGAGAAACCCTGAGGTTCTGTGTCTTGGGCCTTGGCCTCCTGTGGTCGCTGTCCAGCACCAGTCTGATCTCACGGCCGATGCCACCTGCCGGGGGCGCTAGGCCGGCCCCGTTCCCATTGCACCCGGGCCAGCAGAGGCTGAGAGGCCTCTGGCTTCCTCCCCGTCCTCCGTCTGACTGGCCTGGCTAGGCTGTCCTCACCATCCCGAGGCCTCTCAGTGAGGGGGAGTCACAGGAGGCCGAATCCTCACCGCTCGAGTCCTTCCCTCATCTCCCAGAGAGCCTGGGCCTTGGGCAGGTGGCCCCCAACCATTTCACCCGTAGCGTGTGAGGGTGCTGATTCTCATCTCTTTCTCCAGGTTGACCCCTCAGAGAGCCCAGCTAGCTTTCCAGGGACCCAAAGACCCAAAGTCCGGGGCCTGACCTAGCCTCGCGGGCTCTAGCAGCCAGGGAGAGGCGGGCGATGTGGCTGGAGGACGCGGGTGACTCCTTACCACGCTGCGGGGTCGTACTCGGCCCAGACACGAACGTACTCATCCAGGTGGTGGGGACCCAGGATGGAGGAATCTCGGGTGAGGTACTCAAAGTTGTCCATGATGACGGCGACAAAGAGGTTCAGCATCTGTGGGGACCCCGGGGGCCGGGAGGGAGTGGGGGAGAGCGAGACACACCCAAACACATGTACACGGAGGCCCGGAGAGAGAGGGAGGGAGAGAGGTGAGATGGGGAGGGGGGACAGAGGAAGAAAAAGATGGGGGGGGTGGGGAGGAGAAACACACTCGCACAAGGAGCCCCAGAAATGGATGCAGAAATGGAGATGGGACAGAGAGACAGCGACAAAGATAGAGACAGAGAAATACAAAGAGACAGAGACCAATAGTGATGGACAGAGACAGAGCCAGAGAGAGCGGGGAGAGGCTATGTGAAATGGGGGGCCAACCCCAAGGGACCGCCATGACCCCCCCATCTTCCCACACCAGCTCCCCAACAAGGCCAAAGTCAGTGCTCCATGTGGGTTGTATTCCTAGCCCCAGCACAAAGTAAGCATTCAGCAACTCTTTCCTGGATGGATGGACGGACGGACGGACAGATGGATGGATTAACTTTCTTGCCCTCATCTGCACCCGGTAGCATGTTTTCATGTGTCCTTGCCCTCAGCACCCCAGGAGCGTACATCATTTGCCTCCAAGCCTTTGCAAATGTTGCTCCTTTAGTGAACATCAGGATTTGTCTCCCCGTGGGGAGCAGCATCTGGGGAGCCCTTCTCCTTTATAAGCAAGAGACTGGAGCTGGGGGTGGCCGACCCCCACTTCCTGGCTCCCCAGGCAGCGGTCATATAACCCAGGGCTGTGATTGGTTAGGGAGGGACACGTGACCCGAGGTGGTCAATGTGAGCCTTCCCCGGGATTTGTGCTGACACCCTGGCCGTCCTTTGGCCTCTATAAGGAGAAAGTCTGAGAGCGAAGCCAGTGTGGGGAAGAGCGAGGAGGATGGTCACCTGGACCCTTTGGGTCCACAAGTCAGTGAGCTGTACATGCGTCTTGCGTCAGGGAAGTTTCTGCTACTTGCAACCAAACTGGTTCAAACGTGTTCTAGTACTTGCTCGTGGGCCCTGCAGGCCACTCTTCGAAATCTTCCTTCCCTTGGTCTGAATCACCTCATCGCAGCAAACATCAGGCCGCGTTGCCATCACCAGCTGACTTGTCTGCTGGTCACCCCCGCAGCCTGAGACACCTGTGTTCTGTCCCTGTACCCCAGTGCCTAGCGTCAGGTGTGGCACAGAGTAGGTGGGTATTCAACAAACGTGTACATGTAAGCATAGTAGGTGCTTAACAAATAACCTGTAATCCTAGGTGTCCCTAACTTCAGGGGCTCGGTTTTCCATTCGGCCTCATGATATTGACGAGCTCCCGCTGTGTGCCGGGAGCTGTCCTAGGTGCTGGGGATGCGGCAGGGAACAAAACAGAAATCCCTGCCCTTGGGGGGCTGATGGTCGAGTGGAGACATCCTCTGGGGTGCCTGCCTTTCTCAGATGGGCTGTTTTATAGGGTCTTGTCCCCATGCGTATCTATACCTGCTTGGACAAGGGTGGCCATTTGACCAGGGGCTGGGCTGGCCCATTCAGACTCCCTCACCTGGGAATTTGGAACTGGGCATTGAATGGGGCTTGTGGGTCAGTGGCTTTTGATGCTGGACTGGGGGGATGAGAGATACGTGCTGCAAGTCTCCCAGTGTGAGGCCACAGGTCTGAAGGGGGGGAGGGTGCTGGGCTTTCGCTGACAGATGCTGGTGTTTGGCCGGGGTCTGCACCCATCTCGTGCTCTCTTGGCAGCTTCCTATATCCTGCTGGTGGGATGCATGGTCAGGAAACCAGACCGGGGAGGACGGGCAAAGGGATCCCTTCTGTCTCCAGTGTGGGTCTGTCTTGTGGGTTGAATTGTGTTCCCCTCAAAAGACATGTTCGAATCCTAACCCCTGGTACCTGTGAACCTGACCTTCTTTGGGAAAAGGGTCTGCATGCTATCATCAAGTTAGGATGAGATCATCCTGGATTGGGGACGGGGGCCCTAAATCCAATCTGACTGCTGTTCCCCTAAAGGAGGAATCTGGACACAGACGCACAGGGGAGAGGATGGAGGCAGACGCTGGAGGGACAGAGCCACAAGCCAAGGAATGCCTGGGACCCCCAGAAGCCGGAAGAGGCCAGGAAGGACTCTCTCCTAGAGGCCTCGGAGGGAGCACAGCTCTGCCAACACCTTGATCGGTTTTAGCCTCCAGAACTGTGGGAGGGTAAGTTTCTGTCGTTTTTAAGCCACCATGTCTGTGGTCCTTTGTCACAGCAGCCACAGGAAACCGTCACTGTCTGCAAGTGTCCAGGGGCCGCGGATGGTCATGGTGCCAGGGACAGGAGGGGTGGGTCAGTCCACTCTCTTTTCCCTTTAATTCCCGCAGCCAGGAATCCCTGGTGACTCCAGGGTTCTCTAGTTCTCTTTCAACCCCGTGTAGAAATTCCTTGTATTAAGTCTCCTCTGCTTAAGATAGCTAGAGAATATCTGTTCTCCTGACTTTGCTCTGACAGCTCCAGGAAGAGAAGGGGGCATAAATATTATCCTATGTAACTAGACTGGCCAGGGGACCAGCTCTCAGCTCTACTAGTTTTTTTTCCTCAGTAAAACCCAGCGATTCTCAGATGGGGGAGATTCTGTCCTGCCCTCAATCCCCGGGGGGGTCACTGTCAATGTCGGAAAGCTTGTTTGCTTATCGCACCTGAGACTGGAGGCCAGGAATGCTGCTAACCGCACTGCAACGCACAGGACAGCCCCCTACCCCCCACACCCCCACAGAGACCGAGGGAGCCCCAGATATCAACAGTGGTGCTGCTGAGAATCCCTAGTTAACTGAATCCCCAGCTGGCTCAGAGACGCTCTGGAAGGAGCAAATCTGGGACACAGCCGTATTCTAGAGAAACCTATGCCCCGCGGTGGGAGCCAGGTCAGGGAGACCCCCGCCCCTGCCACCCCACCTCCCCTGCCACATGCACACAGACTCACCAGAAATGAGCACAGGAAGATGAAAGAAACGAAGTAAAAATAAGCAAATTCATTGCCACACTCAGGAGTCAGGATGCCCGAGTTCTTATCACACGGCTTCCCGCTGAGGCAGGAAAGCATGATGTTGTGCCAAGCCTCCCCGGTAGCACTCCTGGGTAATGGAGAGGGGGCATCATCAGGGACCTGGACACTCAGCCCTGGATGCTGATATCCTTCAGGGATATTAGCACAGGGTTCCAGAGCTGGACTGGCATGAGTTCAAGTTCTAGGTGCGCCACCTTTTCACTCTGGGAGCTCAGAGAAGGGATCCTCATTCTTTAGCTGCTCATTGAAGTTCATGGTGGGGGGGCCTTTAAACAATGCTGATGCAAAAGCCCCACTCCCGCAGGCTTGCTTTCAGCTGGTCTGGGTGGGGCCTGGGGATACAGGTAGGTATGTTTTAAAAGCATCTCTTCCTCCAGGCAATAATCATCTCTTACTACCTTTTCTCTAGGTCTCTCTGCTCCAGGCGCACTGGGATCTCACTGTCCCCAAACATGCCAGCCATCCTCCTGCTTCAGGGCCTTTGCACTTGCTATTCCTTCTGCCTGGCCCTTCCTCAGATATCCACAGGTTTCCCTCCCTCACCTATTTCTCTCATGCGTAGCCTGCCTCCAGGGAGGCATGACCTACCAGCCCTCCTTTCCTTTAGATGTTGCTAAATTAAAAAAAATTTTTTTCTCATTCCCAAGTATACATAACATAAGATTGATCATTTTAGGAGCGCCTGGCTGGCTCAGTTGGTTGAGCGTCTGCCTTTGGCTCGGGTCGTGATCCCGGGATCCTGGGATCTAGCCCTGTGTTGGGCTCTCTGCTCAGTGGGGAGCCTGCTTCCCCTTTTCTCTTTGCCTGCCTCTCTGCCTACTTGTGATCTCTCTCTCTGTCAAATAAATAAATTATTTTTAAAAAGTTTGATCATTTTAACTATTTTTAAGGGTAGATTTCAGTGGCATTCAGTACATTCACAATACTGTGCACCTACCTGTCACCACTGTTCACCTCTAGAATCTTCGATCCATCCCACTCATGCGGCCCCTGGCAATCTCTAGTCCACCTCTTCGTCTCAAAGAATTTGCCTGTTCTGGGCACTTCATGTAAGTGGAATCATATTATTTGTTCTTTTGTGCCTCCATTTCCCTCTTAACCTTGAATTCTATCCTCTTCCTGCATTCTCCTCGTTAGCTTACTGATTGCCTTTCTCCTGCACAGGAATAGAAGCACCTGGTGCGCACAGAATATCTCTTTCTGCTTTATTTACAGTACCTTCAGCAATGCCTGGCACACAGTAAGTGCTCAATAAACCTCGGATGAATGAATGAAGGAACTCTAATGTACAGCCAGGATTAAAAAATCAAGCCTCTGGGTCTATTAGCCTCAATTTCCTCACCTGTCAGATGCGGTTGCTAAGAATCCCCACCTCACAGGATGGTCAGGAGGATTCAGTGAAGTAATGACTGAAAATGCCTTCCATGCTTGTATCCCAGGACCTTTAGCTTCTGCCCAGCCAGGGTCCCTGGGCCCCCCGCCCCAAGCCCATCCCAAGCCTCACTGGAACAGAAGGAAAACAGCACGCCCCCTACAGGAAGAGGAGGGAAAGGACACGCCCCCTACAGGAAGAGGAGGGAAAGGACACGCCCCCTACAGGAGGTGGGCGGAGAGGACACGCCCCCTGCAGGAAGAGGAGGGAAAGGACACGCCCCCTACAGGAGGTGGGCGGAGAGGACACGCCCCCTGCAGGAAGAGGACACACCCCCACCAGAAGAAGAGCAGGAAAGCACGTGCCCCCACTCACCTGAACAGAAGCATGAGAGCCTGGAAGAAGGTCCTAAAGTTATTGTGCTCAGTGATTTGGAACTCATCCTCATCACTGTCCTCATCCTCCACGTCGATGCCGATGTTGCCAAACACCTGGGGAATGGGAGGGTGATGACCAGGAGCAGCCATGGCCTCAGTGGCTTCAGGGAAACTCCACTCAGCCGTCATGGTTGTCTCTCCAAACTGGGTTGCCCTGACCCATCCCTGCCTAAGGACGGTGGCCCTCCCAGGGAGGGCTCTAGGAACTCGAGGGGGCCGGCATTCACCTGCATCCCGATGATGGCGTAGATAAAGAAAAGCATGGCAATCAGCAGACAGACATACGGCAGGGCCTGGTGGGAAAAAAGGCAATGAAGGAGAGTGCCAGGGGGCCTCTTAACCACACCATTTCCCTCCCTTGTCCCAGGGCTCTGCACCACTGGGCTGGGTGCCCCATCTTGTGCCAGAGTGGTGCCAGGGTTTGGTGGGCCTTTTTGAGGCCATAGTGGCAAGAAGGTATCAGGGGGATTCCCCCTGGAGCTCTCAAGCCACAGCAGGGGCCGGTGGTGGAGAGAAGAGCTGTGCAGATCACAGACTCTCAGCAAAGGGCACCACAGAGGCATTTCCACCTGATTTCTACTTTCAGCCCCAGCAGGAGTGGGGGTAAAATCTTCTCAGCCCTCGACTGGCATCAGGGGCTCACCTTGAAGGACTGCACAAAGGTCCAGAGAAGAATTCGGATGGTGTAACCTTGACGGAGGAGTTTGATGAGCCGGGCAGCTCGGAAGAGGCGAAGAAAGCTCAAGTTGATGAAGTTATTCTGGGGAGATGGAGAGAAAAGGGTGACCATCCACCCACCCCCGGGGGGCTCAGAGCCGTCACCACTCACAGAGGCCCCTACATGAAGCCAACCAACAGGAAAAGCAAGCCAGACCCCAAATAAGGAGGGAGAGAAAGCACTATTAATGCAATGGTGCGGAGGAAAAACGTCGAAAAAGGAACAAAGTTGGGGGGAGAGGGCAGAAGGGAGGAAAAGGCAACTCAAAAGCATAAACCCTCCCTGCCAGCCCCATCCGCAACGGGGAAAAGGAAAGAAAAAGGAAGGAAGAGAAAGGAACCGGGTAGGTGGGGGGCGGGGAAGAAATAACAAAAGAACAAGGGAAAGAAAATATATCCGAATCATCCAATCAGGAAAAAAATCGAGATGGTTTTTGTTTCTCCCAACAACCAAATGCACTGAGACGATAGGACACAAGCGGGTCAAATTGCCGAATCCATCACACGTGTACGATGCACAAACACCAGGGCGGGGTGGGGGGAGCCAGCGCGCGCAGGCCTGGTGGACATGTGCGGGTTCCCAGGGCATGTTACGCTCCGGGCCAGAAATGCATCTGTCGTGGGACTCAACGGGCACCCTGCCCTGCCCTGCCCTGCCGAGCTGCCCACCCGCTCCTGCCCGCCCTGACCTCACCCCACGGCCAAGAGGAGCAGCGGCTCGAGCCAATCGGAGAAGCGGAAGAGCATCTTTTCTTACCCCCTTGGCGAGCGGGAATGGGGAGGACGGGAGGGAGCTGGGGCTGGTCGGCTGCAGGGCGAGTCCTCGCTGCCCGCTGAGTCGGAGAAGATGCATTTGGGGCCCTTTTCCCCCCTCTCAGGGATGGCTTCTCAGCTTCTGGGGCTGGGTGGAGTAGCACGGGACCAGGCCTGCGGGAAGCAGGAAGTACGCAGCGCCCGTGGGTGGGTGAGCTCGCAAACAGCCCAGGCCCACCGAGGGGGGGGGGGGCCGGTGCTGGAGGTGGGACCATCCCTGCCCCCAGGACCTCCCTGTGTGAACCCTGCCTCTTCTCAAAGACCCCCTGACTAGTCAATGCCTCTACCTCCTCCTGCCCAAGCCGGGAGAATCCCCCAGGGAATGGCAGAGGGTGGGGTGGTCAGCTGGGAGGGGAGCCAGGAGAGCAGTGGGAGGTGGACACTGGCTGCCCCTGGGGCCGGGGAGGGGGGATGGCTGGCCTGTTGGGGCCTCAGGGTCACTGGTGGGGGACATGTGGCTCAAAATCACAAATGGACCAAATCTGGCTGGTGAAGCTATCTTGTTGGGCCTGAATGGTTTTGTTCTGGTTAAGAATTGCCAGTGTTAAAAAAAAAAAAAAAAAAAAAAAGAATTGCCAGTATTTAAAAATCAGATGTCGCCCCCAAATCTGGCGATTCTGGCAATTCTGGACCTGAATCCAGGTTGGCAAAAGTTGGTTGGGGCGTAGATGTGGCGGCCCCCACTAAGTGGGCCGCGTGCCCTCCAGTTTGCCGAGGTCCCTCACATTCTAGAAATGGCACCCGCTTTCCTGGCCTATGGCACCGGCTTCAATGTGAGAGGCACTGGGGTGTGAGACCCCCGTCTCAGGCAGACCAGGAAAGTTCCGCTGGTCAGTCCACCAGCACGCTGGAGGCGGAGGACCTTTACCTGGGCTCTGCTCTAGGGGATCGAGAGAGCCTTAGACACGGGCTGTGTAGTAAGATTTCCACTGGCCTTGCCCTTCACCCTTCATATGGGGCAGGGGTGGCCATACAGGTTGCTTTGACACTCACAGCACCCCTTTTGCTCTCAAAAGCTCGGCTGGTGAATTCTGTATGGACAACCTACTTGGTGGCTCGTGGGGGCTTCCCAGCAACTGGGTCTGGCCTGGGAGCTGAGAGGCAGGGATGGGAGTTCAAGTTCAAGGAATTTCTGGGGCTGGCGAGGGGCTTCTGGATTGGTTGGCAAAATCTAGGATGCTTGTTGGACCCACCAGTTGGCCCTTGGCTTCTAGGGTGGGGGAAGGGGCTGGGAGAGCCTACCCTGAGCCTACTGGGGCCAACCACTGAGCAGGTCCCAAGGGCCTTCAACAAGCTCCCGCACCCAGCTCAGCTGAGAGTCGCCCCCTGTGCCCAGCTGACCTGACTCCCAGCCCTGCCTCTACCTGGGGACGGGGCCGATGGCCCAGGTGTCCCCAGCCCCTCCCTACCATCCCCAGAGTACAAGCCATCCCTTCACGGGGTGGGTCATAACATGTGGACTCTGCCCAGCATGCAAAGGCAGGCGGGCCTGGAGCAGCCTCCGGGGCTCAGGGTAGAGCGGGGGGAGAGCCTGCCACCATGCGGGAGAAGCAAGGGGATCTTGCAGGGAGACGCGTGCAGAGAGCATGCTGCCCTTCTTGGAGCGGAGGGAGGAGACACATGGGGAGGTAGGGGTGGAGGTGAGAGAGGTTCAGGGGACGGGGCAGGGGAAGGTACTTGTCTGCCCTCATCCACCCCTCCCTCTCTTCTTGGTTCTGCACCGAGTCCTTCAAGTGCTCGCAGAACTTCTGGTGACTTTCCTCTTCCTAGCTTCCATCTTTCCATCCACAGCCCAAGAAGGAGCAGCTGTGTCTCCTCCAAGCCTGCCCTGTGCTTCCTGGTTCAAGGGTGATGGGGTGGGACGCAGGCCCTGGAAGGCTTGTCGCGATCAGAAAGACACGAGAACCAGGCAGTGAAGGGTCCAGAGAAACCCTAGCACTTGCAGACCACACCTCCGCAGGCCTTGCCCCTGTGCTCCCAATCCCATAACCACCTGTCTACTTGACTTCTTCTGGGGTGCCCTTAAAGGCACTTCAAACCCTCTGTGCCTAAACCTGTGCTCTTCTCCTAACCTGGCCCTCTTCTGGCATTCTCTAACTTCCGTCTCCCATTTCAAGCCAGACTCAGATCCCTCCAGGTACCTTTCTCCCTGAGTCGAGACCCAACCCATCGCCCGGTCTTGGAGAAGCCCCTGCTCAGGTGGCCAGCCCCCTCTTGCGGGGATCCTGGTGCTCCCTGCCCACCCAGCCCCCTGCCTGGCGGCTCCCTCACCTCAGTCACCTTATCTAATCACACACCAATAGCTGCACCTGCTCCAAATCCTCTCAGGCTTCCACAAGGCCCGGGGGGCTTATCCCCTCCTGCCCTCTTCACTTTCCCTGTGTCAGCCTTCCTTCCCTCTCTTTGCTCTAGCCACACCCCCTCACTTGGAGACCCAGAGCCCCGCAGGATTCCTCTTGCTACCGGGCCTTTGCACATGCTGTTCTGGGTCTCAACCGCTCTTCTCCCCCCTCTTTTGTTAACAGTGCTCATCCTTTAGTTCATAACACGGTTGCAATTTCAGAGCAGTTATTTGACCAACGCCTGGCTTCCCCACTTTGGCTTTGGGTGAGGTTGTGGCAGCGATGGTGTCCCCTTCAGCCCACTTCCGCTGCGGCAGCACATTCGGAATCATGAAATGTCTGGGGGATGAGTGCATGTGGTGTTGCCAGTGTGGGAGGGATCCTGGTACTAGGGCTTCCTTCAAAGGGGCGCAGAGATGGTGGGGACGAGGCAGGGGAAGATGCCATTTACCAGAATGAGAAGTCCACAAGGAGCCAAGTAAGGGAGGGGGGAGCGATGGAGATGGTGTGTGCTGGGGCAGGAGCGTGGGTGTGCAGGCATGTGCATGGAGGGGACAGGACAGAGAGGAAGAGCACCCAAACAAGAGAGTAAGGGGGAGAGCGTGGATGTGGGAAAGGGGGGAGGGCACTTGGCTTCAGTGACAGTGTTTACGTGGGGCCTTTGAGCATGCGCAGACCAGGGCTCCAGGAGAGGGCCTCGTCCGCCCTGCTCCCAGTTTTCCTGCTCCGACAGTCTTTGCCTGCCTGCTGCCCAGCCCTCGGACCTCCTCCTCGGACTCGGAGATTGACGTCTCAGCCAGTCAAACCCGCGGGGCTGGAGTGGGGCGAGCTAGCCCCGTGCCCAGGCTCCATGGAGCTGAACAGGGGACAGGAGCGACGAGTGGCCGGCTGAGGGCTCGGAATGTAGGGATGCGGGCGAGGGATGGGGTGAGAGAGCCAGCCA